>OZ012644.1:7066658-7666658 GCA_963942575.1 Priocnemis perturbator
GTCCGAAGCGCGCTTTACTTTCTTCCCGCTCGTTCAAATTCCCATGTGCCAGCGGCGTTCGACCCGTCGAACTCCCCGTGCGGAATAACCCCTCGAAGACTCCTCATGTTAGAGACGTCACCGCTACCAAAGGTGGTGGCAGTGGTGGCGGTGATCCCGGTGCTAGTGACGCTGGTAGAGGTGGTTGTCACTGTGCCGTTGGTCGTGCCGTTGCCTGTGCTCGTGCTCGTGCTCGCGCTCGCGCTCGCGCTCGTGGCGGTAGCGGCGACGGTGCTAATGCTGGTGGTGGTGGTGTTGGTGGTGGTGGTTACCTTGAACATCGGGTTACACTGCACACCTTACACAGTTACCCTCTGCTCCAGTTCGAGAACGCTTCACGGCCATCCGCGTCTCGGACGATGACGAACTTTAATCGATCGAAAGCACCCTTAGCGTTTACGATCAGTCACTCGTCAACTGGACTCTCAAAGACAACGTTCGGTACGCGTGAGATTTAGCAAAGTCGACAGAAAGATTGCACGGTCCAATGGGTTGTGACCTGATGTTATAGAGAACGGCTAAAATATACTTAAAAAGGTTCCGCTACTTACGATGACGTCTCACTGGAGAGGTCAAAGCATGACTAAGAACATCCTAACGGCAATGGCATACGGCGAAAGATGACAACGTTGGCTGCTACCACCGGAGCTTGACAGGAAAGTGGCTGACAGTCAGTGGACGACCGTGAGTGCGATCGTGATATCTCGGGATCCAGAAGATGCCGAGCTTCGAACGATCAGGGGCGAGCCACGTCGAGAGTTGCGACCTGTAGAAAAAGACAGAGGCAGATAACGTAGGCCGTTGTTAGTTGATCGAGCGTGAAAAGAGTTGATCGATAAACGCCGATCCGGAGAGACTGTGAGTTACGGCACGTGGGAAGTGACGTAAAGTTTCGTCGAGGAACAAAGACGAAGAGCAACCCCACTCGTCCGAAGGCTCGACGAAGGAAGGAGGCTGCAAAGAAGCGTACGAGGCCGTCAAGGTGCGAGCCTCGAAAGACTGACAGAAGCGAGCAACAAGACGGGACCGAGTCGAACAATAAGACGGAGGAGAACTGGACGGAATAATGAGAACCGGTGCGGCAACGAGGAGGGTGCTTCACAGTTCTGTGTGAAATTGACGAGAACTCGCGGTGAAAGAATTACGTGCCCCGACGGAAAGTAGCGTGTTCCTGGCAACGGTGTGCCGATGGAACGGGCCATTGCCGTTCAACAACGTTTTCGTATACGGAACTGCGAATCTTCGGGTGTTATTCGGGAAGCGGCGGAATTCGTTGCGTGACCTGTCCACAGCTGTGATCTTTTCTCGGCCATAGAGTCAAAGGTGTCGGTAATCAGACGATACTTATCAAATTAGTGTCTCTGTTCGATCTTCGTCGACCCGTCGTGATAATGATGCATCATTTGCACGTGTACCATATGTATTCGGTAATCCGATAAACTAAATGCATTTTCTTGTACGGTAATCGTGTCGAATTGATGAAAATGCAGATATAAAACCTGGAAAAAGTCCGACTCAATTAGCAGCTCTTGTAGACCGCGCAGCCCTTGCTCGATACAAAGTGGTATGGAGATGTTACTTTCCGGCTAGTCACCATCAATGGAAGTGTATTCGTCAAGTATTTGGCAACGGCAAACAGTGGTCGGACCAGTTAGGCGAGTAAACACTTTAGAAATTTTATATGTTGGTCTTACGAGTTTGACTCTTTCGCGCCTACCGACTACCGACGCGTACAGCTTTGTTCGACTGCAAACGAGTCGGTGAGGAGTGAGGACGTTGTCTGCACGACGATAACGAGCCAGTCACTCTTTTCGCGAAACATTCCGAATGCGCCCGTTCTTTGTAAATTAACATTTGCATCGCAAGAATTTTAACGAATGTAGCAATTTGTGGATAGAACATATCGATATTCGTAGGGGATCCGGAAGATTTTCAAAGGAATGACACAGTTTTTCGAGTGACAAAACAGTTGGAACGTGGTGATCCATGACTGTTGTGCGACGAAGTCAGCGTGCCCGGTGTGTTTCTGCGCTCGCCACGACCAACTTCCTCCCAACATCCGGCTAGCTGGTCGCGGAAGCGTGTCCCCGCCCGACGCACGTCCGTTTTATGAATTAAAAAAAAACACGCTGACTGTGATGTAAGAGATGCGTCGCGGTGACATCGCGGCAACCGCGATAGCCCTTCTGATTCTTGGGCAGATCCAAGGCCCACGGCACACCAGGTAAGCATCACAATCCTTCGTAACGTTCATTATAACCGATGCCAAATTACTTTCTCTGCGTACACACTCGAGCCTGTGTATTCAGCGCAAATAATACTGAGCGTTGCCACCAACGTTGTAGTCGCGCCACTCGTCTTATGTCAATTTTCATATCGGTCACGAAGTCTCTGGCATTGTTAGGCACTTGAACAGCAGCGCGCAGTTTGACAGCACCGTTGACAATGCGTAATTGTTTCTTCTGCTTACCGTATAAGCACGGAAATCTGTGACATTAGAATGCAAAAGGAGTTTTGCGTAAAAGAAGAGGCGTGCGTTAGGGCAGGGGAAAGGAAACGTCGTTTGACGTGCGATTCTATTCGGAAACGGGACCGACCACGGACGACTCGATGGAGTCAGAAGGAAGATGACCACCTTCATGGAGATTCGGTTTCGAGCCGAACATTCGATCGTTGCCACTTCGCCGGTAGATCGAAGATCGGCCGCGCGATAAGATCGAACGACGTATCCCGAAAAGCTCTTGTGTAAGTCGAGTGGCGTGCTACGGGTTCCCGTTCGGGTTCCTGCGGGCCGCGATTAAAAGGACTAATAAATGCAAAGCTCGTGTCCGCCTTGTTGGAATTCTGTCGGACTTTGTAGACGAACGCAACAAGTTCCAATTAGGAAGAAAATTCTACCGCTGAATTATACGTTTTAATTGAACAGGTGCTAACTTTTTCTTTTCATTATCGTTTCTACATCGACACAATTATAGCGCGTACACTCGTGTCTCGGAGTCCGCGCCCAATGGCAATGAGTCGAGACGTAATAAATATTGTATAATAAATTCACGAACCGTATCGGCAGGAGGCTGCGTCGTCAAAGCGCATTCTCTAGCTTACAATGTGCGAAACGACGACGCGTGCTGCGAGTCCGTCACACCTTGTCAAACTCGCATTCTCCGGCTACCTGCACAATCAAATCCGATTACAAATTGTGAACACGTTGTCTCCTTCTGTACACGCTCGTCTTCACTATGGACAACTCCAGACGGCATTTATTGAAAATTGCAAAATGTGCCACCGATAACTAGCGTTAAATATAACTTGCGGTGTTGGCCGTTAATTTTAAAGTCAACCTCTGATGAAAACATTGGTGCGGTGTGAGACAGAGACATTTTATTGATCGCGTTTCATCGATTATCCCCATTAAACTTTGCTTGTATCACGCTCGTGAAATACTTTCACAGCCTTCGCTGAACGAAATCGGTTCGTAACGACATCGAGAAACTTTACGAGAATGCTGTTAACGTTGAATCGATCGACGCGACATTGCGACAGCCAATCAAGTCGTCCAAGTATCGCGCCCGGTTAATTACTTTAACACACCGGTCATATAACATTCGAGCAAAACGAGTCACCCGCTATATCCGACGATCGTCTCGCGGCAAATTGTCTTCTTTCGAATTAACGCAGCCCCCTGGCTCTGAATGTAAAACGAAAGCCTCTCTGTCAACGTCTGGCAGAGTATCGACGTGACGTTCGAATGGTTCCGTGGAGTATCGTCCGGCCGATCGAGTTATCGGTTATCGGGTAAAGAGAGATTTGCGCGTCGACACCGTGTGCCAACGTGCAACATGGAGACGCCGACACGCGCCCTGATTTTACGTAGCGATAATCCTTACTGTTCCATCTCTCGCATTCTCCCCGAACGCCTTGTCGGAATTCGGACTGAAAAATTAATACGCACCGTAACGATGCTGCACAACCTATTTCCTGACATGCTTACATTCCGCGTCGTCACCTCTCTGACGAATAAAACCAAGACGCGTTACACTTAAAACCTTTCTCCGTCGTTTCAATCGGAATAGTATCCCTAATCTTTCCTGTTAGCGAGAACACCTCTTTCGATTACGGTTATAAAAAGAAGGTGCACTTGACGATTACTCTCGTACTGCACAAATGCCTCTCATAATAACGATAATCTCGACGAGACGCGAGCGATCGATCATAATCCAGTGAAGCTAGAGGATTCATTAATAAAGGTTTACTCGGTCGAAAAGCGGGATACTTAACGAAACAGCGGATATCAATCTAAATTACTATTCACGGTCGATCTTACGCGATGGACGGTAATGTGCAGGTGTAGAAAGGGTGTCCATCGATCACGAGGATGCGCCATGTCCGACTGGACCCTCTCTTCTCCCCTGAATGCGCTCTTATGTGTGTGACGCACGTTTGACGCGTTCTTTAGAATAGGCGCGCCTCCGCGGACGCGCGCCCGCGATCCCCTTGACGTTTACAAATAGCTGTGAAAAGGTTCATACATTGTGGACGACGGTGGGCGTGCGTGTCTCTTCCCTGACGATCGTGTCCCGAACACATGTCTGCCCTTGTTAATGTCCCGTGGTGTCGTGCGTGAGTTTTTCGATCCCCAACACCGTCGCGGTCGATCGGTTCACGTTCACGATTCGTTTCAAGCGTCAAAGCATCCCCGACGCAATAATGATCACGGGAAACGACAGTTGAAAAAAGTGGAATACCGTGAAATCGAGCAAATTGATCAATTAAACCCGGACAGGCGGGACTTGAAATCGGAATTTGCGCGACGACACTTCTCGACTATCGGCGAGCATATTCGCTGACGTTAAACTTCCCACCGTGAGGACATTTTTATTCCTGCCAGATAATTCGGACGCTTTTTAACGACTCTCTAAAGACGGCAGGATTTAGTGTCTGTTTAACACTATATATTTTCTCACGCATCCCATGCGGTTCGACGTGGTGCATGCACTGCACACGGGGGTATTGGGCATAAGGCATCGGGCATGAGACATCGGCACCGATGTCACGACGGTCAGCGAGGCCCGGCATTAAATTAAGATCCGACGGTGTAAAATAAGCCCGGCCTGGCCCTCCCGCAGCGCGGAGTGGTAATACCATTCGGTGAGTTCGGTTCGGTAGTACCGTTCGTGTCTTCATCGCCCGATGGTAGCGGGCCGACGCTTATTAGGAGCTGCGAAGTCCTCTGCGAGGATTTTGCGAATCAACGCTCCCGTCCTTTTTCGCTAAACGTCTTACAAGAAGAACGTCTCACTTCCAGTTCGAATTTTGCCAAATCAATCTCAAATGCATAATCAGAAATTACTTTAGCACTCTGTAAATGTTTCCAAATAACGAGATATGGTAAAAAAATGGTGAAAGAGTTCAAAATTTTGTTTTGCCCCGGACCTGTGCCGCTCGGTGGAGGGTGATTTGTAATGAGAATGTAGCACTGCGGACCGTTGAACTCTCAATAATTTTGGAGATATGACGAATTTTCGAAGGCGAAAATTGTGCTCGTTTTCCAAAGTTTGATCCGAAAGCGGGAACCTTGTTGGAAACATTGGAATAACCCTCAGCATTTTTTGCTATGCAAATGAAATCGGCAGGGAGAATGAGTTTAGCAGGGAGGAACGTTGAACCTCGCTATTATAGCTGATTGCGATCCTAAGACCGGGCGATGGGGTCGCCACGTCCCTACGCCAAATCATAATGTTGCCTCGTTAAACTCGAGAATGATTACAACTGTGGTGCTCTTGGCCATCCACCGTGGCCGTAACGGCGCGCGCCGCACGCCTGCAATTGATCAGTTCTGACATGGTCCACGGCGAGGCTGTATCATTTGCCGAGATACGTACAATCGAGGATGCAAGTAGCAACCCTTTGGGTCACGGTGGGCATCAATGCTCTGAAAAGGTACACGATTCTCGCATTAATTCGCTCCTCGTTCGGGCCGAACGGGAAGTCGACAACTTATCGCGGTCGTTGGCAAAGCTATAAAGCTACCCACCGAATTCGCGTCATTCTCCGTAAATGCACGGCCGCGTATTCCTGGGAATACCTTACCGTGACTCTCGCCACTGCGTTAATTGAAAATCGAACCTTCGATGTTTCGGATAACAAGCCAGATTCAGGGCACGGCTGCCTTCTCACGGACGACGTCGGGTCCTTGAGATGTTCTACGAGTATATCGAATTCCTCACGTAGTACGAGGCAAGTCTTCCGAACGGCTACTGAAGACGACGTCGCGGCGCGCACAAAAACCGATACGATGAGATCGGAAGGTATACGTGGAGTTAGAGGTAGAGAAGGAGACAGACAGAGAGAACAAGAAGGAACCGCGGCCGGGAACAGAATACAAGATGGAGAGAGAGTAGGCGCACGGCGAAAAAAGCTTCGGCGAAGATCCAATTAAAATAACCAGTGGTCAGGAGACGTCGGTCGAAAGAAGTATAATGAGAGAAGGAAAAGAAGAAGAGGATGGAACGGCAGAGAAGGGGAAGACAAAAGGCGAAACGAGACGCGGTTAAATAAAGGAGCCCTTCGGACGAGCAGAAAAAGATGGAAAGAGAAAAGGGACACAAAGCGCCATTAAAATATCTCTAACAAGGGAAGGTAGGGAAGTGTCCGGAACCGTTTCGGCTCTCCTTGAAATATCTTGTTCAGCACAAAAATCTAAGAGAAGCAAAGAGAAATTTTCAAATTTTCCCTTAGTCTCTGTTTATTCTAAATAACTTTTAGGATGTGAAGGCAGAAAGTAGAAAATCAGTATCTTTGGGACTACCAGTTATAATATTGAAGGGGCTGATTCAAACCTTAAATATAAAAATGGGCACATAAAAAATACGATTAGATTCCTCTTACGTTTTGGTGCTTAACAACATATTTCAAAAAGAATGAAATCAGATCGGGACAATAACCTGCCTTCCCTTGTAGGTGGATTTGTGCGTTGTCCCTTTGTCGAGGCTGCAGGACAAATTTTGTACATGGCGTCGTGTAAGTCTCTATGGAAGAAAGCGTGACAAAGAAAAACAATATTGAACATACACGTGCTAGTCGTTAACCTTTACTTCCTCGGTGGCATTCGCTGAAAATCAACGGCGTTGATAATGACATCACGATCACCACGGCAATTACATGTCGTAATAATATAATTGCTCGAAAGGTTCTTTTCGATTGCACTTTCATGCACTCACAATCAGATAAACATGCAACCTTTTCCCGGCAACGTAACAATGTTCGCGAGACACGCGTGGCCCGGAATGTCGTACATATCACGATGTAGATCGTATGCTACGAAAAAAGTTGAGTGAAAAGTGTTGAAGGGGCGAAAGGGCGCAATCGTTCCAGCCGAGGACGCGTTGCCCTCGATAGAAGAAAATTAAGATCTGACATTCGGAGGACGATCGACATGAAAGCGCACGCTGAAGAGGCCAGGAGGCAAAGACTGACTGCGGCCACCGGTTACGGGTTACGGGTAAAGGCGAATCACGACATTGGCCGTCCTTGCTGATCGTTGGCCGTTATAAGCAGCGGACAAGAACTTGTAGCAATTTACGGTCTCGTATCTGGGAATCATCATCAGTGCGGGGCTACGTGGCAGCGGTGCGTTTTACCCGTTAGCGCGATCATGATCTATGTCTTTATTAGCCGACCCTCGCCCGCGGGACGTTAACGAATGACACAACTCGCGTGCGCACTCGCAATGATGCAGCCTCTCGTCGCATAAACGGTCCCACGGATAGAGGGCAAGACGGATGTGTCGGCGTGACGATTCGCTCAGGCAATTACATTCCTGAGAATCGGGACCGTAACGGAGCTTGCCAGGATGAGGAAGTCCCGCCGCCGCGCCGCGCCGGTAGGTACGTGAGTACGTGTGTTCGACAGACACACGATGCACGATGCGCGATTGGTTAATATAAGCTGAAGAGCCGAAATGCGGCGGCCGAAGCGATTGTTGGGTGCGAAAATCATTATTGGCGAATGAACGACCTGTCCGATTCAGTCACCTTCGGAGTAACAGGCGCACGGCCGTCGATGGCGCAGCTCTTCCCGTGCGAAAAGTATAGGCCGTCATTGATTATAAATTCATAGAGAACAATTATGGTAATGGAAGCTGTACGTTGCAGCGTGATCGCCTTTGAAGACAGACGACTCATGGAAAATTCGGGTTTGCTCTCTTTTCTTGCCACATATTCCTCGCTCTAATCGCGGTTAACCAGAGTGTCGGGTAGAGGGCGGGGATGGTAGGTTACCTCTGCCCACTGTACGACTACAAATGTGCTGTTTAGTCGGTAACAGCTAATATTACGCGCTTTTCGTAACCTCCTAGAGACCGTGCAATCAGGCATTTATGGCATATTATTAGCGGTGAGCAAATAATGTGTGTATAAAAATAAAGAATAATTTAGGGGGCTGGTAGTGACCTTTGTGTACGGGCGACGAAAGTGGGGGGGTCTACTTTGTTCGGATGAGCAACTTAGGATGGCGATCACGGCACGCGGATGAGCCAGGAACGGATGGAAAATTAATAAATTAGAAAGTTCCTTCCTACGAAAGTACAGGCTCTGGCCTTTTATCAATTCATAGAAAATTATGGTAATGTGTAAGGGGAGCGAGACCGCGGGGATTGCGAATAATGTTGGCGTTAGTCCGTGGACGAGGCTCGTTGGTTGGGAGGAGGCGTTACGGCTCGCGGATGGGGCCAGGAAAGAATCTGAAATTAACCTTTTTTTTTCTCGCTCGCATGTTCGCTCCTATGTCCAGTGGCATGTTGGCTCGCGAGCGGAAGGAACGTCGCTGTCGTTGTGGAAGGTGCGTGTTTAAGAGCGACTTAAGGTGACAAAAGTTAGTTTAATGTATTCAAACTGCTCGAACGTCCTGCGACGAGAGGCATGCTTATCCCAATTATCGTGGCTGGTTAAAGAATGTTTACCGGGGCTCTAGGTAATCACTATAATCATCCCTTTCATTATAATTATCACCGTTTATTACGACAGACACTGTCGACCGGGCGGGGTTCGCTGCGAACTATCCGCGATACGGCTCACCGTCGAGCGCAACCAAATCTAATTAACTTTAATCCGTCGTAATTACATTGACAGCCGGTCGTTATCGATTTGAAAGAGCCAGAGCCAGAGCCGTGGTGCGCCCGTCTGCATCGAGCCCGGATCCAGTTGTTTCGATCGGGCGTTGCCGTTTGTTTTGCGCGACGCTTAATGGTAATAATACCCTCGATCTCGATCGTGCGCGCACCGCGCGATCCGGAGTGCGCGCGATCACTCGATGTACGTCTCGCATTTAAAGGCACGAAATTCTATCGCGGCCACGACGATTATCCTAAATCAATCTCGAAGTCGGCAATTATAGTCGATATAAATAGACCGATAATTTAGACGTGACTGGTCGTGAGAGATTTATGGAAATGGCTTTATCCTGTTGCCGGCGACATACCGTGTTGCGCGTACAAATTACTCACGGCGATAGAGAGAAAGTTACTGAAAGGATGCATTTTTCGACGGGCAATCTTGCGCGTTCGGCTACGGAAAAAGACGGCACAAAACGGTCGAGGCACATTTTGTCTAGGTATCGTCACCAACACATTTCTGTGAAAAGGTCTGAATGGGAGTAGCCGCGCAATATATCTTCAGGCGCCAGGGCTGAAATTTTCGCCACCTCTCCGGGTGTCGGGACCTGCCTACAGAGATATTTTTGGTATTGCCTGCCGCCGGGAGATCAGATCCCAAAGATATATACCTGAGGATAACGAGCTCCTCCTCTACGAGAAATTCCTCCGTTCCCTCGACGCTTCTATTTCAGCGTGAAATAATGATGATTCGCGATTCGACCTGTAAACACTTGGGACCTCAACGATTAATGACCTATCATTCGTCTCATAATGGGTGCTAATTTTTCTGCAACAGTCTACCGTGTTGCACGTTACACGTCAGCCTTCTGCAGGCTCCACTTCCAATCGAGACTGATCGAGCCGTCCGATCGGAAACTTTGTATCTATCCTGTCAGCGAGCCGCACCGTACCACCTTTTACTTTTCCTTGGTCGTTAAAACTGAACCCCTGACACCACGCGGAAGTGCGCGACGTCTTACGTAAATCGAGTGACCGTGCTGCAACGTCAGGTATCAATTCTCCGAAGACAATTTTTTCCCACATTTCTGTTGAATTTCTCTTACCTCTGGCAAACACCCACTCTTTCGCCGTGACCGACGGCTTTCAACGCTAACGTTTAATTGATAAAATTACGCCAATTGCGCCGCAGGCGGATCCGTCAAACGGTAGATCCGATGTCGCCGAGTGCAACGTACCTGGCACCTTTTACTTCTCCACGATCGTTAACGCCGAGCATGCGACTGTATTAGCAACGCTATTGCCGATAATGTCTCTCCAACGTCCGAACGATTTACGAATCGCCGTAAATTAGATTCCAAGCAGGCTGACATTGACATTCCGTCGTTAGTTTCTCACGTTTGCTCTGTCGGAACACGAGGGCTCGCATGATTGCGATACTCGTTAGACGAGCATGTTTCAAATGCATAAAAGTTTCTGCCGTCTGCTTCTTCGGCTGGCTTTTCTGCCGGTGCGCGAACGACAACTGGAAACGAGTGGTCATGGCGGAAAGATGATTAACCATTACCGCCGAGATTGCAGCCAGCATATCTGTTTTTTCTCAATCATTTATAATGGCATTCGATAATCCGCGCGACGAAGAAATCGCGGTCAGGTGAAATGGTTCGTGCACCCTGGAACGTCCAGAAGAGGACATTTTCTCGTGTTTCTGAATAGTGTACGTGATCGCGCGAGCTGCCATCATGCAAACGGATCGGAGAAACAGCCGAGAGACAAGCATCCTCTCGTCATTTCGCGGACGCCGCATTTCGGTCTCTAGAGCCGTAGCGCAAGATTTTAACGAGCTGATCGTTATCTTGGCATGGAGTTATTCGCGTGAGTCATTTCTGCGTAGCGACCCGCGAGTCCTTTTCCCGTGGCCGAGGTACCGCGAAACGAGGCTCAACGAATGAAATAAGCTGCCAGACGTCAAAGGACGCTCGCACGGATATTGGTTTTCTCGTCCTTGGTACGAGGCTCATAAAGCAACAGACGTGAACGGCAAAGTGCGCGCCAGCTCCCATTTTCCGCGCGCGAGGCGCAATACGAGTGAGTCGCGAAAATATATCAGCGAGTAAACGTCCCGTAATTATCGGTAAATATTGACTTTAAACGCCGTTGCAAGATTGAGTATTTCAGAGCTCCCATTATATACCGGTATAAGGAGGCTCTCCCCGCTCGCGCTTTTACAATTTACCCCGTGGCATGCGTATATTCGACGGATAATTTATTCCGAATAAACGATGTATGTACTCCGCTCGGCTCCCTTGTTCGCCTCTCCTTCTCGCCGTATCGCGAGCCACGCGCGCTCTTTCACCGCAAAACGCGCGTAATGCGCGCTCTAGCCGCGGCGATTTATGGGAATATTTAAACGTATTTATAGGGCGCAGAGTGGCCTGAACGCGGCAAGTTTTCGCGCGACGGTTTCGCGCGGTAGGCCGAGGCAACATGAAATCGATCGGATGCAGGCAGTCGATTTATGTCCTTCCCTGGATAGCACCGTGCTCCGTGCCTCCCTCTCACGACCTCGCGACTTTAGTCGAGCAGCTAACACGTCCGGTTACACGGCCGCGAACACGTGTTTCGACTTGTTCCTTCGCGTTAGAGGTGGCCTCGCGAGCACGACCTATTCGAACGTCCTTCCACGAATTTATCGTTCTCCAAAGACCGACCATGGAGACTTTTGCGCTACACAGCTCCTCGGTATCCCAGGAACAAAGTCCTTTGTGCGAGCGATTCTGTGTCGCGAGCGATCGGCGAGAAAGTTCATGGGAAATCGTCGATGGGTCGGAAAAGTTCAAGGAGAGCCTGCGGCGGTTATGGAAAAATCGCGATGCACGCAAAGTCTCTTAATGAAGAGATCGTGGATGGTCTCTTTGAAAGGGGGTTATACAGTCAACTCGGCTAATTACTGTCTTCCATCGTCGAAATAGGGAGTGTCGCGGA
This sequence comes from Priocnemis perturbator, assembly GCA_963942575.1. Taxonomy (NCBI): domain Eukaryota; kingdom Metazoa; phylum Arthropoda; class Insecta; order Hymenoptera; family Pompilidae; genus Priocnemis; species Priocnemis perturbator. The sequence continues at coordinate 7,078,789 of OZ012644.1, forward strand.
GGACACTCGGCTGTCTTCTCTCATTATCTTTCACGTGCTTATGATAGTCGGCCTGATTTATCGGCACGCTTTTTCTTCCTCGTCATATCTTCCTCCTCGACCACTTGACTTGCCCACGCGCGCTACTGTATTCGTTCCCGAAGGACAATAAAAGAAAGCCGGCGTGGACGCAGGCACCAATTCGAACGAGCATAATTTAGCGCGATATAATGTCTCTTGATCGGCATTAAAGGTAGCACTTTGATTTAAGCGCTTCGTTAAGCTCGGCCACTCGTTTTCTCTCTCACGCCTCTTTCGTCTACCTCGCACGTTTCGTAAGCCGGCCCGTAAGTCCTGCACACTCACACACTCTCTCATTCTCTCTTTCTCTCAGTCCTTTCCTCCCTTTCCCTCGTTGGAGAGCATACACCTTCAAAGACGGGTTGCAAGCGGGACGCGCGACTTGCTCGTGCTACCGTGGTTTATTCGCTGTCCCACATATTATGCGGCTAGCGCATTCGTCATCGAGCCAATCTTAATAAATAATCGATATTATCGGGGCGAGTGCTCGCTTTCGCGCCTTCGATTTCTCGTTCGTAGAACCGACCGAAATAAATCTAAGACCGCCCTTTCTCTCTCACTCTCTCTCCTTCTCTCTCGTTCGCTCGTAGATATTATTTCCGTCTCTGTCTCCTTGTATCGCGTATAACACGCTGCAACTATGTTGCACGTCACTCAGATACTCCCATCGATGATATCGCCCGACGAAGACAATGGTACCTGTTGGTTTATTAAACCATCGACATGAACTAACGTGCACATAATGCATTGCGACGCGAATAGCGTTCGCCGATAACCTACGATCTCGATCTGAAAAGAAGGAAGGAAATTTGTTCAGATATGATACGGCACCGCGATTATTCTAAGGGGAAGATACGCGCACGCGGTCAGCTCGTTCGTGTCCACCCACACGGAGTAGTAAGATTCTACCGTGGAATTGCGCAATTATATTCCGCGTAGCTTGTATTTCGCAACGGGACGAGGGTTAACGCGTCAGTACAGTCGCAGCATATCAGCATTAGCCGTAAGCGAGCCGCGCCATTTTCACGCTTCCGTCGTCGATAATAACGCTAACTTATGCGCGCTGTCCGACATAATATTGACTCACGACGTCGATAGCGCGCGTCTCAGGAGGATTCTCGGCGCGCGCGCTAATAATAACGATAATAATAATGATAATAATAATAATAGGCTAATCCCCCGAACATATACAGAATGGCAACGCCTCGCTGCAGCCCACGAATGCAGGATGTTGGTGGCGTCTCAATTTGTGGCAGGGAGTTTTGTCAAAAGTGTGCGGAGACACGAGAGCATTATCGAGTCCACTCCTCCGAAGAATCCCCCTACGCACAGCGTCCAATATAAAATACTTCCCATGCATGCCTCGTAATGTTCGCGGATTAATTGTCCGTTAAATCCGGGTGGCGGGGCGTTTTTCTCTACAATGTAATGCGAAATAATGACTTGTAAGATAGGATCCTACAGGATCCCGCAGGGTTGAATAAATTAAACGAGCTGTTTTATTCGCGTGCCGCGAGTGCGATGGGCGATAAAGGAACAGCTCAGCCATCGAAATTTCTTGGAAATTCTCTTGACCTGGCCGTGACCCACTAAAGAGTGTAGCTCGTGACATCCTACGGGCGAGTAAATTCGCGCGAATCGAACGGGAAAGGAGCTTATTATGCAAATGAAAATAGCTATGAATGTTCGCGCGAGGTTAAACCGATCAGCCACAACGATGACGACGAGGACTAGGAGGACGATAATTATCGTGGGTGGCCCGCGGCGGATCTACCGGTAGCACCACTCTCATTCACAGCGCTACCAACCACCTTTCCTTCCTTCTCGTCCATCGATGTCTCCTCGTACCTTTCCTCCTTCCTATCTCTCTACTCTCTTCCTCTCTTTTACTCTTGCTGACTGCCAGACGCACGGTGTAACGGACAAACGGAGAGACAAGCGGCCAGCCTACGCGCATGTAATTATCCTGTCAATGCGTCGGATTTTCAAGTCTCCCAGAGGCACTTGTGCGATACACCCTGACGTTCGATTGAGAAATCTCTTTATCCTTGTCGTTGCCGCTCGAGAGTGTGCCTCCTCTCGAATATCAAGGGTTTACCTCGTTGGGGCCAGTCGAGAAAAATGCTCGATGTAGGAGGACTACGTATTCTACTGCCGCTCTCGCGACGATCCTTTGCAAGGATTAACATCGGTGCCTGTCCTCCCTTTCCTTTCTGGACCTCATCTATGAGCAATGCGCTGCTAGATAACGGAGGAATCGATCTTTCACCGTGAAACCTAATCGACCGACTAGGTAATGTCGTTCAAACATGTAGGCTGTCTTGTTTGCACGTCGACGGATTTCGTAATTATCTCTACGCTACGCAGTTTCACCTATCGCTTATCCACCCGGCCTGAATTAGGTCTTGCTCCAAGAACAACTGGCTAATTTGTCCCAAGGATTGTACAGCCGTCGTTAAGTTAACCGCGGAAAGATTTCTTGCACGTTGCTTGTCGGGTAGAAGGAGTTAAGCTATGAATAACGCGTGAAAGACTTATGAACCAGTTGCCGACCATGATAAAATCGACGGAATCGCAGACGCGGTAAAATAAAATTGAATAAAGTAGGGGAATGCGGCGATTTAACGACTTCCAATCTCGCGGTTTAAGACACTTATGAGGAATGCAATCAATAGAGCAGTTAGTCACACTCGTCAATGTCGAGACCCAACTGTTGCTCGCAAAGTATTAGCTGGCGAATGCGGCGCAGCAATCTGCGCCGACGTATACCACGCCGTGCTCACCGTGAAATCACCGATAGAAGCATTTAATTGGCGAGTCGCATTAGACCGCGTTCACGCGCGGCTTACAATTTTTCTGTTCCTGCTTTCCCACTAACACCCATTCACCAAAGAGACCTGTGTCGATGACACTGATGACCAACGTAATGAAAATTGCCTGGAACGATGTTCAACATTTTTCATGTCGTAGGAATGTCTTGAGTCTGAAGCATTTAAACAACAGCCACGTCTCCGGAACTATTGCGAGCGTTGATTCGCTAAAAGGGTAAGTAAATCGAAAACATATAACTTCTTTCGCAAAAATGGAAGAATTAATTAAAACGTATAACCACGAAAGTGACTGGGGTTCTGAGATATTAATTCAGTGAAACGATCTACGGTGTTCTGCGGACGAGGCAAGACACGCCACACACAGCGTGAAATCACTAGGTCGATCGCTGTGTTTAATCAGTATGAAACTGGACATGTCGACGGCACTGTCCACGGTCCTCTTTTCGCGGCCACACAAAGGTAATAGGAGTCTCGCGTTATTATATATAAGTGCATATGCAGACTGTCCGCATGCACATCCGTACGTATATATGGATATGCGGAACCGAAGAGGAGGAGGTAAAGTAGGAGGGCGCAGGGGGGATAACCGGTATTTTAATGCGCGTCTATGATATGATAATGCGCCAGTACCGGAATTATGCATGTAGGTTCATGTATGATAATTTGGCGAGACAAAGCCGCATTGTCGGGACATAAATTGAATCGCTGCCCTCCTCTCCCGCCATCGGTCCCTACCACCCACCCTGCCCCACTATCCTCTTCATCGAGAGAGAAACGCCCACCGAAGAGAGGGACACACTTGCTACACCTTCGCTCTGCACCAGTACTCTTTCTCTTATTCCCTCACATTTTCTTCTGCTTTCTTTGCGATCGCTGCTATCGTCGTTTGACTTCGTTACCTCATCCTATCTTACCATTCTTTGCCAATCTGCTGCACTTTTTCTGCTCATCGACCTGTCATACCTGCCGCTTACTCCGATAATCTTCGGGAGGAAAAAGGAGCATGAATTTATTCATGGATTTACACAACGATAATTTCCACACGGCGACCTCTGCAATCGCAAAACGTTGTCATACGGAAGAAACATCCACGAAACTTGTTTATGGTCTTCGAAACTGGTTCTCGAGATAGTAAAACGTCCGTATATCAGGAAATTGCGTTGGAGCCGTATTGTAGAGATATCGGTATAGAACTACGCGTGCGGTTATCTATGGCTTCATTCACTCGCCTCGTAACAGAGGAAGCGAAAATCTTCCTGGATAATCGGTTAAGAAATTGGGCGGCTGGTGCGATCCTCGTATAAATGGAAAAACATTGGATACCTATCGGAGACCTATCTGAAAGATGGGCATGAGAAATGTCATGGGACTTTCAACTATTATATCGGGCCGGGTCAAGTGTCACGAAAATAAGGACCCTGGGCGTGGGCCATCTCATTGTGTGGGGACGGCCAGGTTGCGCGATTTTCATCGTAAATTTACAGCCCCGTTCTCGCGTGGAGCGCTAATCCACGAAATTATATTTCAGCCCGGCACGCCTCACCGCGACAAAGCTCCGTCTCGTATTTTTGGCGATTAACCCTCTTTCATCGAGTTGATGCTAAGTTATGAATTTCGGGCGACCGTCTCGCATTGCGCGAGCACGAAGAAGAAAGAGAGCCTGTTGCCCGTATCGACAGCCGTTCCACGTGGGAGTGAACGTCTTTTGTACCGTTTCCAACAGATTTTCCAGGCTCCAACCCCGGCTCGCTCACCGACCACGGTCTTCTAGCTAATCGTCGAGGGCGTTCGGAGAAATGTGCAGTGAAGAGGCAAAGAGTAATTTCAAGGAATGTAAAGAGGATGTTTCTTGGAGAGTGGAAAAATACGCTGGCGAGTAAAGATGGAACAAAGGCGGAGCAACGAAACTGGTCGCGTACGCGGGCGCGCTTAATGGGGCAGTCGTGCACGAAAATCGTAAATAAATTAGACTTTCAAATGCGTCTCTCCTTCTCTCTCCTCCGTAGGACCACCTCTGAACGCCGTTTCAACCAGCTTTATCCAACTCCGTTGCGAACTCGTAACCTGCGCCACGGCAAAAAGCGAGTAGAAGAAAAGCACGTGGCCCAATGTCCGCCGTTGCGGATGACGAATGTTTCGATGGAGGGCATCGCGGCGCATTAGCATAATTTCCGTGTTAACATTTAACCCGGCTAACCCCGAAATTTCGAAATTGGCCTAGCTGTGCTGCGTGGGAATCCGCAACGGGCAATTCCAACGAGGGATAACAGACATGTCCTCCGGTGGGTAACCCGGCTCTCTTCGCGCCCAGATAATATCGTCAAATTATGCAAACCGCTCCCTTTTTCGTGGACTAGCTGGTATTAGTCGTAACTTACTTCCTCTCGTCAAGATATTCCCTCGCAGGAGGCGGAGGCAGGTACGTTTTCGACGAAAGGTAGAAACGTGCCTAGGATCCTCACGCGTCCCGAGACGTTGCGCAAGCAAAATATAGCCGGGGCGACTCTTGCGTTCCCTTGATACTCGCGTCTCCAAGAGTAGCGTCTCCAGTGATTTGCGAGTGAGGCGGGGACCGCAAAATGTCTCGTCGACGTTTCTTGAAAATAGAGGAGGGTACTTAAGGACGTTCCGGTGTCCGGTGGCGTCAAAGCCGATCTTATCTTCGAGCCTCGAGGTCCTCCGATAGATCCTTTTAATTAGTTCCAGGCTAAGTATAAACGCCTGTCTTCCCTAGGATCAGTTAAAGCCTTACGGGGCGTCCCCTGCCTCGGCTATAACTCGAGAAAGAGAGAGAGAGAGAGAGAGAGAGAGAGGGTAAGAGAAGGAATTCGTTGGCCGTCGTCGTGCTCTGGACGTTCGACGAGTTTCTCTCGCTTTTTCTTCGCCTTGCTCAGCGAGGCGACAAAGCGACATCGTCAGGCCTGGCGTAAAATGAAGCGAAAGAGCGTGTCTTCGCTTCTCCCTGATATTCTTGGTCTCGCGGTGGAAGGCCGGTGGAAGACTCACCGCAAAATCTCAAATTCCAGCGCCCCGTGTTGTAGCGACCGTCCGTTTCCTCTTGCTCGTAGCGTAGTAGGATAGTGTCGGGAATCGTCTCGGGGATGCCTCTTCGCTCGCTTCGAGATACTTACTGGGAACGAACGGTCTGCCGCGTAGGTTGGGGTGACACGTATGAAGAATCGCGTGCACTTCACCTTCCATTAGCATTGAATAAGAATTAAATTAACCTGCTGATAGGAAATTCTTTCTCTCGGCGCGTCGTCGGGCGAACGAACAGGAAGAAGCACAACGTCACCTCTCTCTCTCTCTCCCCCCCTCCTTCTCCCTTTGCTCCAATGACCGAACGCCGGGTAAAGTTACACGTACGATTTCAATCTGTCGTCGGTGCAGATGAATCTCTCTCTCCCCTACATGTCGTTCTCTATTTTTTCGCAGCTCTCCGCTCGCGCACCCATACACATCGTATATTTTCTTGCGGCAGTCGCCGTATCTCGGTGCGCCATATGTAATCCGATCACCGACGTACTAATTACATCAGCGCGGTGGTCTCCGAGCAACATCCACCGTGCCCCGTTAATTGCACGTTCGGCGCGGCATTATTAATCGGCAATTCTTAATTGGCGAGTCCTATTCGCTTATACGTATTACCCGTGAGATTAGTACGAGTGCTAGCGGGTTAATAAAAAGACGCGACAGCTACCTCCTGCGCGGCTGCGCCAATAAAATGTTGCATTTCGAACGGATACACGGACGAGAAGAAGATGGGGCAACTCGCTCCCGTGTACTGAAATTGCCAACAGTCTAGGGATGATTGCTTCGACGAATCGCCGTTTTTCATCGTTATTAATGTCGCTCGTGTGATTTTATAATTGGCACCGGGTCCTCGACGCATAATCGTTGGCAGGTGAATTCCAGCTCTGAGAAGGGGAAGGCTCGAGAGAACGTTCTCGTCGAAAAAAGGAAGATACTTACCGCGTGACGACAAGAGAGTAGCGACGGGAGAACGAGCGATACGCGCTCACTCGCGAGTACAGAATGAAATTAGGACTGAGAGAGCGGCGCGTCTAAAAAATTCCTCCGCCCTGTAGCAACGATTCGTTTCTCCAATAATGCAATCAATAATTCTTACCAGCCCCTCCGATCTCCCCCGCCGTGCGCCGTGCGCCGCCGCCGGTCGGTTAGCTTCAATACGCGTGTCGATAATTATAGCGGCGGCCTGAAAAGCGATTCAATATTTCCTATGAATATCGATTACCGGGCCGCGCGGTCGACTTCTCATTGGCGAAAACTTCCGCCGATGGACGGCGCGCGACGTGGCGGTGCAAGGTACAGGAAACCGAAAGGATTCAATAAGCACGCCATAAATATGGGAATTAGATACGAGCTGATACAGTTCGCCGCGTTCTCTTTTCCGCCACCTCTCGTCCTCTCTCTCTCTCTCTCTTTCTCTTTTGCCCGTAAGGTACCTGTAGCCCGCTCACTAAATAATGCCACTCGGTGGGAACAGGACCCCGGCCCACGTACGAGTGCGACCTGGCAGGGACCACTTAGTAAGTCCTTAATCCTTATCTATGCGTATCGCACATATGCATTGCAAAGTGGACACGCATATTGGCGCGACGCGACGAGGGAGATCGACCGGTATACACCCGCATTCAGTGCATCGACTTATCGTCCCAGATAAACATGGCTTTACGCGAATCTGGAGGATGCGCCAACATTGGCTCCGTCAAGAAGATCTTGCCTTTCCGTCTCCGCAATCACGGTCTATCAAGCAGCATTATAACGTTTCCTCAATTTATTACCAAAGTTCGGTGATAAGCGAAAAGATTGCAGAAAGAGGGAATGGCGTTTTAGCTGAGAAAAAGAGGCGGATCGACCAATTTCTCGTGCGACGATATTTCATAATCTTACAAAGGCACCGGCGGACGTCTCCCACGCCAGAAGGGATAGAAATATTTTCGAAACACAATCGAACGTCTGACGGTGACGAGGAATGAAAGGGAAGGGTTTTGGGACGATAAATCGCCGAGATCCAATCGGCGTTAACGATGAATCGACAATGACTCGGACGTGGTTGGAAAGGCGCGAGCGCGAGGTATCACTGCCGCACCGAGTCCTTTCACGCCAAGGAACGGTGGCGGCACGAGGCGAGGTACGATTTGTCCCGATGACGTCCCTACTCGTACGAGACTGCATTCACTCGCAATGCATGCGCCTTTAATGAAAGCGGGCTCCGTTGAGAATGGGCGTATCGAATTCCGGAGCGGGAGAAGTAATCGTTTGAGGAGCGAGGAGGCGACCATAGTCCGGCGACGATGCGAAGGTGCAACGAACGGGGGAAAAGGACCTATCCCAAGGAAGGTGTCACGAGTTGCCACGAGATCGACGCTCCACGGCTCCAAGCATTTCCGATTAGTCACGGCGTATTGAGCATCCGAAAGAGCCGTTCGCCACGGGCCGTCGAGTTAAAATCTCTCGTCGCACTTCGCGCCACCTTGTCCTCCGTGCTTTTGTCCACCCAGTTTGTCAAGCCGCGACGTAAATATTCCGAGAGGAGACATAAGTGTCTCGAAGATTTGACCGTCGGATAAAGAACGACCTCCCGTCTTCTGCGCGTACAGATCTCTCGACTTCTCGGTGAGCAACGACGATCTATGAGGACCGAGAGGACGAGGGGAGGGGAAGGATCGGAGTGAAATTTCGTCCTGGGGCACGAGCTTGTACCTCGGTCCTGGCCTGAAACGAACTCGACCGCGTCGATAGGACGCAATAAAGTATCGCGAGATAAGGGCGCCATGGGGCAATAAATCGGTTACCACGAGAAGCTGTCGTGGTCGAATACGCCGGATACCCCGGATAGCCCGGATACCTGGATGCCAAGTCGACGCGGAGCGCACCTGTACGCTGTATATCTTGATACACTCTGTTTTTACGCGGCGATCGTTAAACAATAAATACACACATTACAGCGTTTCCCTGTCCACCTTTCCCCCTCATTTCGTCCGCGCCGCGCCGTTTTGTACTTCTGTAATCTATAGGAATCGCGAACCGCTGGAAGGCGATTGCATCGTAAAAGTTACGTCATTAAGCTGGGGATGGGAAGATTTGATCGATTATCGTATGAACGGTACAGCGTGTTTCGTGGACGCCTCTTGCCTTTCCGCCGCTGCGCTGCCAATTGAACGTCATTAGACTCGCTTCACACGGAGATTCTTACGATTCGTTTCTTCTCACGCGTGGGGCGGGAGCGGGAGCGGGGGCGGGGGCGGAGGCGACGTCGAGGGCGCACGTGCGTCTTTCTCGTCGGGCAAGAAGCTCAGTTACATATCTCCAACTCGCGATCGCGGGTCGTGAATCTGCGGACTAGATAAGAGGATGATGAATAAGCTTCGCTGCTAGAAACTCTCGTCGGATCCCTCTCGTTGCCGATGACGAAAGCGTGCCGGAGAAACCCGGGCTCGGAAACGGTACCGTAGGCACACTCTGTCGCGTACTTCTCCACCTGCACCTGCGACGAAACGAGACTTTTTCGCGATATCTTTCGTCAAGTGCTAAAATGCAGGGGGGGCTACGTGTCGCGTAGGCACGACAAAGCACGGGGACTGACAGTCTATTTTTCAGAACCGGTTATTTCAATTGAACGTCATGCCATTCTATTATTCAACGTCTCGCTTGGCGTGACTTCCTCGAAGAGGCAAAAGGACAGACTCGCAAAGAATAAGCGACAGCATTTATCCAACTTACTTACGGAGGTACATTGAGGCGCTGGATGATCGGTATGCACGCAGCGAACGCTGTAATTATCGAGGCAGCTACTGGTTCGTACTCTCTGCACCCCTCTGTCTCTCCCTCTCTTTCGCTCTCGTAAATACACTCCGCAATAAATGTCTTCGAAATACACGGGACCGAGTACGTTCGCCTGCCCATGTGCGTTCCACGCACACGCACATGCGACCGTCTCTTACCCGCGTACCGAGTCCATGTTTCTACGTCATAATTACAGTTTCGCAAGGCGAGTCGCATTGAACGTATTATTTGAAAGTTCTTAAATTTCAATGCACGCGTTCCAGTCCGACCCTACGCTGGCTGATCTAACGCAAATCGGCAGCACCGCGGAATTCGAACGCCGCAAAGTGTCTCGTTGAAAAAAAATGCCCCACCTGCCGAGCATTTACGTTTCTGCCGCGCGTAAACGACCGTGCGTAAAATGTTTGACCGCTTCTGCGCGTGTAAGCGGACGCGCGACTCCGCGCGAGCACGTCGCCGTGACATTCTCGATCTCATCGCGACCCGAGATTACTGAGATTTACAGTTATACTGCCAGGTGGAGTGACACAACGTCGTGTAGTCAGGTTCTCAAGCGTGGAACCCCCGCGGTGTCACGAGGCACCGACTATCGAGATATTATCGCCGCGACGGCGACGGCGACGGCGACGGCGACGGGGACGTAGCGTCAAGTGAACACTACCGAGTCCGTATCTATTATGCGACCAGCTCGGACTGGCTACGATCGGCAGCGAGCCGCTCGTGTCACGCCGCACGGATCACTTCAGGGATTTGCGCCCAGGAGGAGGCGCAAAATTTACATACCCCCAATGGGAGCGCCAACTAATTCGCGATCAACATTTTTGATAACACCATGTTATTGCCAATCTCCTGATAGCGACGCCAGCTATCCCCCGTTGCAACGCAGACGAATATACTGTCGCATGCGTCGCTTCGGGCGCCACTCTACTCTTCCACTTTTTCAACATTTTTCGGCGTTCTATCGAATGCCAAAGGTCCGGTGCAAAGAAATGTTTTCAACTCTATATCATCGTTTCTTCATGCTATCGTGCGATTCGAGAAAGAAGAAGCGGCCCAAATGAGATTCGCTTCATAAAGGCTCTCCGTAGATGCATGTTTGTGAATCGAAAGTGAGACAAAGATACTGTAAGAGAGGGCGAAGGGGTTGGGAGGAGGGGACGACGATGGAAAGGAGAAACGTGCCGGGGTCTCTGCGGGTGACCGCATGGAAGCATCGCGCAAAAAAACGCGACCACCACGACTGAATCCGTGAATCGTGATTCAAGCTAGAGGTATGGTTGATGAGAAATCCCGTGCCGTCTCGGAACTTACGTGTTACTTCATTAACAGGCGATGAATAATATCATTTACCGGTTTCCGAATCATCGGCTGAACTCGCGAGCATACTAATTCCATTCGATGACCTCATTCACGGCCACATTTGACTTTTCATCCGTTTTCGACATGAAAGTCTAATTTTGCTCACAGCTCACAGCCGCAGGAAATGGGAGGTGTTATAGATCATCTTGCAGCTATGAAGTCGTCTCGGAACGTTCATAAATGGTGATCACTGGTTAGCTTTACGCTCAGAGATAGCGCGATTTCTCAGACATCGTACGATTGAGAAGCGGAAGAGACGGGCGCATCAGTTAAAATAAATGCGAAGAGTCGACACGAAAATAGCACATATTGCCTGGTGGAAAATATAATGGATAGTGGCGGGAAGGCGAGGGGGGGGGGGGTGGAGAGAGTGTGTCCCGCGGCAATGGGGAAGCTTCGCTTAATGAGCGTTATTGCGGATGCATCTGGACTCTTCCGGCGTTTAAACTCATCGTATGCAAGATTTGGCTTTAAGCAAAGCTGTTGGCGACCGGAATGCGAGGAAAGCTGGGCAGTAATGGCCGATCACGTACACGAACAGGGGCGTCGAGGAGCACCTCAACTTTCGACGAACTGCGCGCTGCTAGTAAAAGCTGAGACGTTTTAGCAGTGACTATCCGCGAGCGTATTATGTAAAGCATCACATGCGCCAGACCGACAATTTTCCTCGATTTCCCCATTTTTGCTTTCCGTCACAACTCGGACCGGACCTCCCCCCTCCCCCTTCCCTGCATTGCTTTCTCGCTTCACCAGCGCCCCGAGCAGTGATTAGAGTAATTCTCATTGTATTAAGTATAAGTACCCAGGAACACGTAAGCCGCGACTGCTGTCTCGCGATAATGAACCGCGTACATCGGATATTTTTCGCCGGCACATAAGGAAATCAATATTATTGGCGTTCGTACCTGTACGGTCCGTAAGCGACCCCTCTTAAGTCCCTGTCATGACTGAAAGTCCAAGTTCAGTGGTTGTGCTTAGGAACAGTATCGAAAATATAAGACGCTATTAAAATTGCCGGTACACGAGTATAAATGATTCAATCATGTCGTACGGTCGCTAGTCGTGTCGGCAAATTACATTCATTATTAAAGTCCGCTCCACGAGAGATCGGCAGCGCTCGTGATGCGTGCCAACGATATTCTATGGGTAACTTTTGGCTGGCTTAAAATCGTCACGACAACGGCTGCAGGTAGACGGTGGCCTACGGTGTTGGAGTGGCCTGTTGCAAATAGCGCACCATTAGCCTCCGTATGAGGAGGGCGTAATGTTATACATTACGCGCTAATGGGTACGTGTGCATTGCTGCTGAGTACATGGACACGAGACCGTTGTTCTCCCGTGCCATGGCGGCGTATTAAGAACGAGACACGATACAGAAGCATGCTCGAGTCGGTGAAAAAATGACCGGCGTACGGTCGATCGAACGTCAGGTGTTGATATTTTTAATACGCGGAAATATCAGCGACTCGTGTAAAAGCCCTGCCCGGAGAATGGAATTTAGCTGCAAGGTGCACTTTCGTGTCCATAAGTAGCAAAAAATCCAATAAATAAAACGTCGTCCGTCTCTATTAGCGGCCCAGAGCACACGTGAGCAAGACAAATGAATAATTACTATCGGGATCGGCGCGTTTTACTCGACGGCAATATGCCTACAGGCGCCGTAATGTTAAACGGATGTAATTAGGGATGCGAACTGATGAGATGAACATGTGATTAAGATGCCTTGCATGCAATCTCGGAGTATTCTCCGCGGTCACTATAATATCCTTAACTAAAAACACCTCCTTTCTCGCGAGCTTTGAGCAAACTGTATTAAAGTTTTCTGCTGCACCTAATCACGACTCATGCAACGGATCTTCTCTCTAAATAAGCGAACGGGTCGACACTGATGACGGGTCGATACTTGAACGAGTCGACATCCGTACAACATTGCATCACAATATTGTTGAATGAGGAGCAAAAGAAACAACGTGATCGGAAATGTTTTATCAGTGCTGAACGGATGATGTGATTACTAGCGAAGATAATGACGTGTAACGATTTCACGCGTCGATCATCCTCGCCGTAGAATTATGTCTTTTCCTGAAACGAAAGGCGCGGAAGAGGTAAGAGGAAAGGAAGAGAAGGGTAAAAAAGAGAGAGAGACTGAGGTGGTAGGAAAGGTACAGGCATTTGGAAGCAGTACGGAGCGCGCGCGTCAACGTCTCTCTCGTTGATACAAGGGGACAACGACGAGAGGACGGACGGGGCCCTCGCGGCCTCGGGGCGATTTCACTCAGCTCGTTTTCGCACGGCACTCGACGCACGGTGTGCCATCGTAGGTGTGCCAAGTCCAGCGACGACGGCGACCGCTTCTCACGTTCGTCAGGAACACCCCGTATACCGTCCCACGTGGTGAGTTTCGGCCACCGAGCGGCGCGATGCATTCCAATGCAAATAACTCTCGCCCGAGGGACGCGCCGTAATCGTCGCAATTTCATGCTTCTCAGAAATTCAACCTGCCTCCCTTTCCCGCACCTCCCTCAATCCTCCTCTCTTTTCCCTCTGCTTACCCCTCTTCGTGCCCCTCGCCATTCGCCTCTAACTCACGATGATCGCGCGCGACTCGATAAACCACGCCGATATTTTATTGGTAATCAGGCAGGAAGAACGAGGGACCAGATGCGGCACGATGAAGTGTTTATTCGTCGGCGGTTCGTGCGGGGCGATCAATCGTCTCCTAAGTAAATGATTTCAAGCTCGAATCCGCTGCTCGATACGTGACGCAAGGCAAGAGGGTGCCTCCGGCGCTGAATCCCCCAGCCCAACGCGTTGCATCGATTCTTTCTCCTTCGATTCCTTTTTTCCGTTGTTTGTATAACCGACAGACGGCTGACTTATGGCCTGTAAATTGCGCAATGGATCAGTGGGAGGCTGAGGGTATTAGGTTTCGGCCTGTCGGCAGGTAATCGTTTTCAGTACCTGTTGATCGGTCCTCGGGACGATAGCGATGTCGATGTCGACATATCGGGGGTTTAATACGATTCGGACGCGTCTAAACGCGAAGTTCGCGTATTCGACGACGGACGGCGAATAGGAATCGTGAAACATTGGCCCGAGGCAGGAAAGGAGCGGCCGTCCGAGGCTCCGCGACGCGTATCATTGAGAAATTCGAGGCTCGTGTGCGGGCGAACATGTTTATTAGAGCGGCCCATCTCGCGTGACCGATCTCTTTGCCGATCCGAGGAAACGCGGCGTGAAAGGATGTGGCCCTTTGGCTCGAAAATTAATTAGCAAATATCGACAGTTCCTCTAAAGTATGGCATGCCAGAAAAACCGTTCGAATACGACGACGGCGACGAGGAGGAGAGGAAGTTAAAATGCTAATGAAGGATCATCGAGCGAACGAGTCTTCCAACATCATCTCTCGACATGGTCTCCCTGTCGAGCCCTCGTCGACACGCTTGTCCTGTACTTTCACGAATCCAAATTTATCGAAATTTAATTCGTCAAACGACCGGCCAACTGCCCGCAGCGCCGCCAGTATTCGTTTTTTCGTTTTCAATATTGCCCCTTGCATGACAAGCAGTCTCCGTCCGTGGTCCGCGGTGCCATAAGTTCGGAGAAGCCAATCGAACCATTTGAAGCTCGATGGCCACGAAGCCTATAATTATCTATCGACCGAGTCGTCTACAGCCATCCCGACTGAAAGTATAGAAAGAGTCTCTGACATAAAGGCGGTGGAAAGGTGCGAGTGGGAGCGTTGGCGATCACGCGTAAGCGTTTATCGAATAAAGAGCGACCGGGAATTAAGAGAAACAGGCCGATACAATAAGCTTGTAGAATAATAAGAGGACACAATAACGAAAGAACGTCTTTGATTTTCAGGGTGGTCGGAGCGGTGGTCGTCGGGGCGGCGGTCTGCGGACGTATTCCGGGGCTGGCGAAAAGTCAGCGTGAACAGTGCAGAAAGGCGCCGCACGCGATGCCTGCGGTAGGCGAAGGCGCTGAGCTCGGACTCCGAGAGTGCAGGCATCAGTTCAGGCATCACCGCTGGAACTGTTCCCACGTGGCGAACGATCAGGTCTTTGGCCACGTGGTCGTAGTGGGTAAGGATTCTTCTGCCACGCCGCGCCATATTTATTGTATTCGCTGGCTGTGGCTGCTGTAATAGCGTCGAACGGAGCACGGAGCGGAGGGGGTGCATCGTGCACGTGCACGCCTTCTTCCGCGTGCATGCCTTCGTGTGCCGTAAGTGTAAGGTGCACTGCGCACTCTGCAAAAGGCACGCACGCAGAGCGCAATCGATTGCACAGACTTGCCGAGTCGCCGGTCGGCGTGCGTGTTTCACAAGAAAAATACGCTCAATCCGGTAATTGTACGCGAACGACCGAGTCAATAGGTTGAACGTTGAACGGCATGTTTTGACAGTGCGCGTTGAACGCTTGTGAGAAATTGCGTCGAGCAATGACGCTGTATCTTTCGAGGCACTGTGTGCGTCAGGTGAGGCTGTATGGTTGAGACTGAACGAATGAGACACGGGGAAGGTAAACGAGCGTTATGTCAGACTTGTGTTTTATTAAGCGCTTCAACGCGTATTATACTAATGGCCTTTTCATTAAGGAGCACCGAGCTTTATCGCGGACCTATCAATTTACATTCTACCGTCCGGTCGTCCGGATCCTTTCAGTCGTATTTCTGGTAGGTAAAGACACCACGGCACACGAGGGACGTTAAAACGCTGTTACCGTCACAATATCGTCACTTTCGAATTATCACCAATTTACATAAAACAGAGTTCAATGAATGCTCGAGACGTCGTCGGAGATTCGCAACTCGGGTGACTAACGACTTTGTCGATTTACGACAACAAAGTTTGCAAATGAACGGGTACGTGGTGCGAAGATTATATACACGTTTTACCGTCGTCCAGGCGGAATCGAAGAAAATGTGTCGACAGACTGACGCATGCTACCGATTGGACGAAACGAATTCGGCACACGCTGATGGCGAAGGTTTTCTGAGAGTCCGTAAAGGATTCCATGAAGGGTCTATTTTCTCTTCGACAGGCATACATTCCTTCAGAACGGAAGATAAATTGAGAGGATTGAAATTCCTACGGCGTACACACGGAATTTCTCACAGACGTATGCATGGTCGCGCGCATTCTTTCCCTGAACACCGTTATATTTTGCCTTCCGATACAATGAGCGGCGAGTGAACGATAATAAATCTCCGGTAAATCGTTAATTCGATGCGCATCGACGAAAGAACACATCCGCATAGCATCCCACGTAACGAAAGAATCCGCGTGGACATAATTATCGCGAAACTGGTTCCCCGAGTGAGAATCTCATTTCGAAAGCACGACGAGAACGTTCGCGCAACGAACCGTGGCCACGCCATTTCCACCTTCTCTCGTCGGCCAGGTGGATTCGGTGAAACAGTATTTTTGGACAGGAAGCGTTCTTACGACGATTAGAATTTTGTGAAAAATGACCGACGACGGTGGCGCGACGACTTGGTTGGTCATGGCCTCGGCAGTTGGCCCACGTTATCGCGCTTGAAATCGACGAAACACCCGCTCGCAGGCTCCTACACGCTGTTGCACGCGAGAAGGAGGCCCCCAGTTTCTCGTGTTACCGTTTCGTGACGCTGCCGGGCCCTCTCGACAGTCGCATAATGCGCGAATAACTTATGCGGAGACACGCTGATATCCCTGCAGACGAAAGAAACGCTTGCTGAGTTTTATGTAGAAACGTAGATGCGCCGGCACCCACGCTTCATTTTAATGAGCCCCGCAATGCACCCTGGGAATTTCAGTTTCTCCGCTATCCGAGCACAATGTTGAAACGATAATCGTGAAAACGAGATAATCCGATACTCGCTTTGCATATCATCCCGTCGCGCGTCGTCTGGTTATCGTCTTATTAATTTCAAGACACAAATTTGAGGGATATCAATGATCAATATACATCAAAGTCTGTACATGAAAGAATATGCAACGAGTTAATTGATGCACATCGGGCATCTTTATCATCATCTCCGCTTTACCATTCCTCTCTCTACTATCACCCTTGACTTCCGAGACTGCCACGGAGTAACTTAATATCGCGCGCACGCTGCCGCTGTGCAGGTTACGAGCGACAAATGGCGAAAGCTATATCTCTAAAGGACAAGATAATCCGTGGCTCCTGTGAGCAGAAGCTGACGTGATCCGCTCGCATAAATATCGCTAAATACGCGTATTTGTCATCCCGGCATTAAAACGACCGACTAGCGCGCTGCATACGACCGAACGTGAAGAAGTTCTTTGTGATCGCACACGCGTTACACACGTGTTACACGCTGCCAGCGTGCTAGCCACGGTGATTTCTCATGATTAAGGGAAAGGATTAAGGCGCCACGGTGTGCAAAAAAAGCGCCAAGCAAAGCTGTGCTAAGCGCGAAGTGATTTATCGTCTCACAACGAGTGAACGGCACTTTGTAACGCGAATTGCATTGCCTTCCGATTGGCCGATGCCAGGGCTGCTACTTAGATGACTCGAGTTCCACGTTTAAATAATGAACCCACGTCGCTATGAAAACCGCAGAGGTTTTAGAGAGAGAATGGTATCCCGCTAACGGGGGATGTTGCAATTCCAGGAGTGGAATCAGTCATTGAACGGTGCGAGACATTAATATCCTTCCCACTAAGTCGCGGTGTCTGCTTTTTGTCCGTCTCTTTTTCGTCGGGAGAATTACGAAAATCCGGGAAGACTCTTTGTGGGTGGTATTGAGTTAGGTCGAGGCCTCGCGACAAAGACGAAGTTTGCCTGAGAATTCTTTCGGCCGTCGTAACGCGACGAGCGATTGTCGACGAAGAAAAAGCAAACGCGTTTGCCGATGTACGGGTATGTACCTGGACGGAGCGAAAATAGCTACCGCTTGGAGGAAGCCGCGACAGAAATAAGAAGGCCAGAATTTAATGCGCAAAAAATATAAATAACGCTTATAACCGAGGGGCAGTCGGTCGCTAACTTAATTAGTGAAATTAACGGGGCCGCTCGACATGTTGAAGCTAAGTGCGGCAATATACGCTTAAGATATTTCCCCTCTCTTAAAACTCCCGACATTATGCACTCCATATAATATGCGCACGTAGGAGTATAGGTAGTCTCAAATTAAACGCACGATTAACACGCTTCGTTAAAAGACCGTGAGCGCCTTAAGGTGACTCCTCCCGGAGACGTGAGATCTCTCTCATTCTAGACCAAGCTCACGATTGCTCTATCGCCGTCGAATAAATTGGCGGTATCGCGTGAAGCGCACTCGAATGTATAAACTTTAACGGGACTCGATATTTTTGCTGACGCTCGATCAGGGCTAACGCGGTTAGAGCAAAGCATGAGCGAGTCCGGCGATCGAATTGCTCTAAAAATACGACCCCCGCGAAGCTTATCAAAATTCAGACACTCCGGAATCTTGATGCAGACAGATATGACGACGCAGACTCACCGTTTACGTCAGAGTGTAATTTGAAATGCGCCTACTTTACAGATTGTCACGTTACGTACGCGGTTGCGGCTGTAATTAGACGCAATTATGTATGCCGACTGCGCGGGGCACGGATTCGAGCCAATCGTCGGCGCGGTAGTTTCTAATAATACGTACGGATAATCGAAAAAGTCACGGCCCACTCGGACGATTCACCAACTTAACGACGAATACATTTTCATAAATTAGACGTCTCCGTCGGCGCCGACGACGAGGCGAGTTTCGGAGAGTGGCGTGGGCGGCCGTCTCCAAATCGTTCAAACGAATCGACGTAATTAAGAGATTCATTACGCGGCTCGCGATGCGGCATTATCTATTATTAATTCAATCGAGAGATGTCCGTGTCCTTAATTACGAGCCCACGAAACGAAGTCGATGGCGAAACGCTTTTGACTGGTCGATGTTTTAAGCGGGAGATCGACGCGAGTTCCAGGAATATCTACGCCAGCATTCGGAAGGAATCGTTTCAACGAAGAGGGTCAAATAAGAGAAACCCCGAACGACCGTATCATTATACCGTTCTAAGCGATAAGTCGGGGCTCCTCGATACCCGCTGCGGATTTGTGTGTCGATTTAATTTACCGCCGTATGTTCGTCAAATCATTAGCCTCTAGACACGTCGTCGGAAAATTTTTTACCAAATACGGAGTTACATCTTGTTATTGATCCAGTTGATCTGTCATTCGGCGTGCATCGAGCGTGACAAACGCTTGCACCTCTACCGTGTCCGACGTTATCGAACATTAGGAACATGCTGCTATGTACGTACACGACACGTCCCATGTGCTAATTTTATTTCACGCGTGACAAAGTAATTCGGACCGCACAGCGGATACGAGATAACAGCGACGAGGATGCGGGATAGAAAGAGAGAGAGCGCATAGCGCATGTATTCGGTGTTCCGTTGTCAGGACCAAGAGGATCCTCTTCCCTCGGATAACGTCATCGACGAAGCTGCGAGAGCGCGTTAATGTGGCGCCTTATCAATTTCTGCTCGAGAAGAGAACCCGCACCTCTCACCCTCTCGTTACACCTATCGACACTTTTTTTCCTCCTCCGTCCTCTTATCCGTCTCAAATAACTGGACTGGCCCACACTCAGCGTTCACGCGGACACACCTACCTCCGTCTACCTAACTTCGTACATTCGGTGTATTCCCGCCTTAGCCCCCTCTTGCCTCCCCTCGTTAACTCCTTGTCAACGTATACCAGTACTCGTACTTACTCCTATAACGATCATTGCACGACTCGAATTCGAAATCTGGAATCCACCTATACTTTGAACTGGGTCGTGTTCGCGGGGTGACAAGTCTCGTCAGGATTGATCTGATAATACCGCACGCCATATGTGTGGGATATTCGCGTGTCGAGCGAACGCGAGCGGCTCGACTCGACCGGTTCGAGAAAACTTGAACGTGAGATACAGAGAAGTTTCCTTTAGAATGAGAGAAGTAGAAACGATTTTTCGGCTAAAGATACGCTCATGATAAGCGTAAGTAATTATCATTCACGCGCGAGGAAGCGAACATTTAACGAGTAAACTCTGCAATATTATGTCAGTGGCATTCTGGTATTACAACGTCCGAAGAAGAGGGTGCAGCTACCGCTGTGCAGTTTGATTAAACATCGTACAAAGTTGTAAATATCACCCTATCATGGCTGCGCATATACGCTCACGATGATCTACATATATAGGGGCACATTTCGCGCACTGCAGGTCTCTATTCAAGGTTTAAGCGCCAGGCATCATGGCATATGAGAACGGTCTCCAATGAATATTCAGGTCGATGTGCAACGTAACTCAGAATTCTCGATCGGATGACACGGAGACGGAGGGAATCGGGTTGAATGTATCTGTCGGTGAAGAGGCTAAGGAGGCTGAAACGGAATGCGTCCATGCCCACTGTTGCAATACAACTGCCTTCCGTCTCTTTCTCGCGAGTTCTCCCGAGTTCTCTCAAGTTCGAAAGCCGAGTGTATCGGATCGAGGATAATTGTATCGTACGGTGCACAGGTCGATCTGTCTCTGTCGACTTTATCTTACCGCTAATTTGTTCGATAGGTCGTCCGAGGCTGGAACGACAGAGCGAGAACGGCAGTTACAGCGGCAGCAACGGCAGCCGGCAGAAGAAGGCATCCGCGCCAATTGAATCCTACGTATATCTCGGCCCGCGAATGTAACTAGACTAGATAATAGCCAACGCGCGTATTATACGAAGCGCGCGGCCGCGCGGTGAGTCCCGCGAGGGAGAATTTACGAGCGACACGGAAAATTACCATTGCCGGTGTCCTGCTGCCCCGTGAAACGATACACGTATATATGTCTTTTCAACTGTTTTTTAATTAAAAGATGAATTATGATCCTACGGCCGCGGCCGTGCAGATAACTATTGGTAGGATAGGCGTAGAACGGCATGCCGCGCTACTAATTATGGCCCATAAATATTCGTGATACTGAATTCCAGCGTGTTGGTAGCTAACATTCGCCATCGAAACGATCTAAATATATTCCTAATTAAACCACCTTCGACAAGATGTGCCAACTGGTACGCTTATATTCCGACGATCTCTACGGACCTGATCGAGAAACGAGAAGAGAGGATGATTGTTAGACGTTCTAAACGTTCCGACGTTTTCAAGGTTCTTCGTTCCCGAAGTGTCTGCGACAACTTTCCATTGACTACAGCACCATTATTACGTGCAATTTGAGAGCTCGTGACGCGCTAACGTCTACTGCGGACAGCGTGACTGGAGCGTGCAAGAGGAGGATCGAGATCGATATAGCTTAGCGTAGTTGAGCCGAGAAAGGTGCCAGAGGCGATCGGGACTCGGGAGATCCATAGATTGAGTTATGGCGTTTGCCGCGGCGCTGACTTTGGTGCTGGTTGCACGGTTGCTGTACTGGTCGCAGCACTGGCTGTGGCATTGACTGCGGTTGGGTCCTCGGGGGCCCAACTCATCCCACTCGGAACCGTGTGTGCACAAGAGCCTCCTTAAGACGTATGGATAAACTAGTTAATAAATTAATATATCACTGGCGTATCTTTTCCCCCGTGGCGGCGGAGTGCCCCTGTGAAAATCGCTAACAAGACCGGGGCCATTAATAATGCACCGAGCGCGCGAGGCGATGAATTTGTGCCGCTCGCTCTTCTCCTCGCTCTCGCCCTCCTTATTAAGACGTAACCGGTCATTCAGCGATCGATAAGTACGCTTCGGGTAAGTGCGAGTGCACGCACATAGCTGCGTCGACGTTTCGTTTTTCGCTCCTTGCTCGCCGATATCGGACACTAACCCTAGTCAATGTGGATCGCGCCAAGAGTTGATTACACGTTCATTCGTTCGACGACGGTGTGACCGATAAGTTAGCTTTCATTCAAACGTATAGTCATCGCGTTTCGGGATTATAAGGAAAAGTCAGCTTTTATATGCTACTAATTTTTTTTCTCAATAAAATACGTTTGACCCTTGCGGTGCAGCGTGTTGAGATCGGAAAATATGAGAACCGGTACTGAACGTGGATATACATACGATCCTAATGGCACGCCATCGGCTGAAATCGATGCGTCGCGTCATTTCATTTTCGATAACCTGTACTTTGCCGCGACCGGACTCCACTCGACCGCTATTATTGATCGACGACCTAAACAGGACCGAGTGTCGTACGCTTCGCCGCGCTCCAGATTGTAATATCCGATACAAGATTGTCGATATTATGGACCCAACTAAACGTTATGGCAGCATATCGCGTGAACGAGGATAAAATGTGAAGCTGATACGACCCAATTTATACGGCGACCGCGGATGATATATGCCGATCGTTCACGGTTGCAAATATACTCGAAGACCATTTTGAGCCGACAGTCTAAGCACGTTATAAAGTTTTTCTAACCGCAAGACGCGTTAAACCGACTATAAGGCATCGCGGCGTATAATGCTCAATATTTCTTACGATTCGCCGTAGACAATTTTTCCAAGAGGGTATTGCGCTGGACATTTATCATCGCCGAACGTCCACGAGTTTTGCGTAGTCCGTGCACGACGTGTCTACGCGATGAATCCATGGGAAATTTACCGCAGCTGCCTGGGACCTGGGAGGAAGTAGGATCGTCGCGTGGGATCGAGGAATTCAAATACATCGTTGAATGGAAAGGTCGCTCTGCTCCTCGGGGTGCTTTTCTCGTTTCTTTCCACTCATTTCACGAGACAAATCGTCGAGTTGAGACAGAAAACGACGAGGGACGATAGGGTGATTCAGTTGGTGGTAACGGGTGTTTAGTTTCGAGCGAACGTGTAACAACTCCGTCGTCTTGTAACTGCCACCACTGTCATCTTGACCACCGAACTTTGTTCGCTGTGCGTCTTCCCTCGTCGTCGTTCGTCATTCGCCGTGATCTCACACGGGCATACTCATGTAACGCCGTCGTAAATCATAAGTCTAGCATAACGAGCGTTGTAAACGAGATTCGACCATAGATCTTGGAACTAACTAATGTTAGACGACCCCCCGTCGTAGTGGTACGCGTGGGTACCTACCACCGCGTATCACTCGTGTATCCGCCGTGTATCCACCAGCCATCCACCACAATGAACCGTGAACGTGAACGATGACGCGAGCATAAATGCATTACGTAGCCTGCGGCAGGACCTTTCATTCGCCGTTATTTAATATTGACTGGCAACACCTGTCACGCTAAAGAATCTGGGTGTATCTCTACCAATTACGCAAATCAACCGTTCAATATGGGGTTGAGGTCAAGCGTGGCCACCGACAAGATGAGTGTAGTGCGATTATGGTTAGTCGTAGGAACAATATGATTTGCATCGCGAGGTGCCCATAAAGTCGGCGTTATTTATTGTCTTATGACTCTTATTTATCGCGAAGCTAGTAGGAGATTTAACGAGGCATCGATAGGTAGTATAATTTTTTCATGTGTTTGCCTTGCGCAAGTGTTATTTGGCAAAATTGCATATGCTCACAGGACTACGGCAAACAAATCGTCGGGACGCTTGTCACGCTTGTAACGCAAATTAATACCGCGACCTCTGCCATAATTATAAGCCGCGAATGGTGCGAACGATTTATTGCACTTATCAGGCAGCTCGTCGACGGCCGATTATACCTGTACGCGCATGAATCACGACCGGTGCGTTACCGCATGTACGATTCTACGCTCCTAATTACGAGGTGAGAATATCTGATGCAACGTGACGCGTAATATGCGTGTAAATGGCAACATCACAGCTCCTGTTCGTGGCGCAAGAAAGACTGATCGGTAATCATGATTCTAATTGAGGCAAATCATGCAATTAGAACGGATTGTTGACGCATTGCGTATGCTGTAATAGCGTATACAGTTCTCTCAACTATGCATGTACGGCGTGACATCTGCAATGAATCAATTCGTGCGGCAATAAAGGCAATGACGTTCATACGCGAATACCTCTTACACCTCGCAAGGTTATATCGAGTTTCGTTAACCGGTAGGCAAATATCCCCACTGTGTTTATTAATGCAAATTAGCGAGCAAGCGGTAGTATCTCCCCAACGAGACACACAAACGCGGTAACGCGCGTAAATGTCAGCGAAGCCACGCGATCGTTTCGAAATCGACATATAAGTCAGAGGTGGAAAGAGCCTAAGCGTGAATCGGTGTTTGTCGAGGTCCCGGATCAGTTAAGAAAATTTAATTCAGCCCGCCAGGATCGTTAAGGGACGAGCAGTCCGACAGAAAAGGAACTACCAAGAGGCCAAAGTGGATTCGAATGCAAATTCAACGACCCGGCTCGAATCGAACAAATGCTAAGTGGATGCGTGTGTCTTAATTATAGTAATTGGTTAATTGTCTCGCTATCTGATTGAGTTTAGGTTGCCGGTGATGCGCCAATCGTGCTCGCGCTCATTGCACCTTCTTTTTTCATCTGACGTGAGCGGTGAATCTGGCGTTTTCGCGATATTTCAAAGTCGCGCATCGGGAGAAAAAATACAGATGAGCGCGATTCGTTAAAGTCAAATCGCCTCGTTCGTCGTTGATTGTGAATTCATTATTTCTCCGGTGGTCCTTATTAAAGTCGTATCATATTATTTATAGCCCTCGCTCCAGAGAACTGATTCGGGCCGTGTCCATAATCTACGACCTTTAATTGCTGTTAATCGTTCTACGGCGTGTATCGCATTTTTCTCGGGCCACGTGTCTGACGTATAAGTTTCAATGCGCTGAGTTCGCTTCAAGTGAGGAGTGATAAGAACTGACGGGGTGGCAATTGTTTCAGGTCAAAAAACGAAACGATAGACAAAAATGCAAAGGCCATTTCTGCTTCGAGTCAGTGGCATTTACGATGATTGAACGATTATTATTATTCGGCAAACCGCGGACGAAAGGAAGCCACGGGTCATCAGATGAAAAAAGAACATGATGCGACCGTAAAACAGCTTGGCCCCCACGATGGTCAGTGTATTGGCGCCCTTTGTCGTGTCAGCGCCAGCACGCGGTGGCCTCACACTCGCGCATATTACTTTCACGCTATTGAAAGAGCGAGCCCCTCAAGTGCTCACACCCACATCACCGTCGGCGTTATATCTCACGTCGAGTGATTCCGAGTCCCTTTTTAAGTCGTATATCTCGCCCGTGCGAGATGTACACAAATCACTCCACTTTTCTTCTCGTTCTTTCTAACACCGGATATGCGCGTACAAATTAACCTCGGCGAATGCACGTTAAATACGAATGCGGAATCGAAGAAAACGATCGAATTTTGTTTATTTGACGCAATAGCTTTACACGAATTTCATTGTGAGGACATTGTTAAAAATCTTTCCTCGAACCTTGTGTCGAAGGTATTGATCGATGACATTTACGATAAGCGTAAAACTTGTTGTTCGCGGGGGGTTCACGGTGCAGACATTCACTGAGGACATTTTAATTTCCAATAAATCGTCCGACCACATCTTCGAGCTGTCTTTCACAAGCGACGATCCGTATAACCCAGTTCCAATTGACAGGATTGCGTTTGCCGGCCGCCTCGTTCACGGGGGGCTACTGAACTGTCATTTAATTTGATTTACGGGTTTAAGCGCGCTATTAATTACTCCCGCCGTACACTCGTTAAGCCTGCACGAACGTGGCCGTGCGTATAACCACGACGAAGAGCCAGACCCCAGAGGCCAAGCTGATGAGGCGGCTTCCTTACGAGCCGCAACAACACGCATGGGAGTCGCGTGTACGCTCTCCCCAGATATGTCCGTAACAACTTCCCCGCCCTTGAGTCTCGCCGATTGGCGGCAAAACTCTTAACGAACGCGGAACACGGTTTAAAAGAAAATCTCCGCACTCAGGACGATTCCGAGGTGGACAAGAACGCGCTCTCTTCGACTCGAACCAGTCTACCGGATGTACGCGCGTTTAGACCATGAACATTTTTGAAACCGCTATGATTCATCGCCGTAATACATTCTAATTATTGCATTTAGAAAATTGCCATTGCATCGAGTGTCGCGTAATTTGATGGCCTCGCTTGATACGTCTCTGCTCGCAACAAACTCGATCTCGTGTCGTTGCGTAAGGGCGAGTCAACGCACATAGATCTCGAAGAGTACAACGTCATGAATAACCGCGCTACATGCGATAGTTCCATTGCGTTGCACAATACAAATTAGTGTAAGTAATACCATTTTGTTCTTGGTCGAGCGTACAAAGGTTCAATGGAATTGCCATCGATACACGTGCGTGGGTGTGGAGCGAATGATCTGTCCCCCTGTGACAAACGCCGCAAGCCAATAAGGATTCTCGTTCACAATGGCGTGTACAAGGCGCGAATGAACTTTTAACCCCAGCGAAGACAAAGGCAGAGCAAAGGGAACATTGGAGCTCAAGGAAAAGGGAGGCCGAGACCGAGAGAGAGAGAGAGAGAGAGAGAAGAAAGAAAAGGAGAAAGTGGAGGAAGAAAAGAAATGAGGCGGAGGTCTTATACGGGCCATAGCGCGAGGGAGGTAATGCCGGGTATTGTTGCGCTCAGATAAATTTTTCTCATCGAGGAATAAAGATCTTGTCGGACAGGAGAAGGTACAAGACGGAAACATTGGTACGTGGTGGCAGGAACACGCTTGTTCGCCAAGATAACCTCAGGTTTCAACGACCGCGCCCTCCCACCCTCTTTCCGCCTGTGAAGGCGACGACTACGCGTGTCTCTAAGTTTCCCTCTTCGCTCAGCACCCACACACCCCAGATTTAACTCTTAAAGCACGGAAAGCCACCCGAAAATCTTTGCCACCCGCTTTCTCAATGACTCGGCTCATTTTCCTTCTACTCCATTTAACTCATTCAAAAATATTTTTCGTCATATATCTTCAACTATTGCAAATTTTTCAGCAGGGTTTATAATATTTAGAGTTTCTTTCGGATCCTCTTTCATTTTTAAACAAAGCGGGTCATCCGAAAGGCCTTTACTATTTCGCCTACATGTAGGAGCTATTTTCACAATTTTTCATGTATATTTCACTCACATCTGACTTAGATCTCCACATCTTTCACCTATTTCGGGTCATGCCTGAATTTCCATTTTGCTGAATCGAGTTTATTGAATATTCCATGTCAGACAGTATGCTAAAAGAGGCTACCGTGATCTCTCGAGAGATCAGCTTCGAACGAAACGTCCGTGGAGAACGGTTCTCGCGGATTGACACGCTCATTGGTTCCGCGGTAATCCGTTTAGTCATCGTGCAAACCGATTACGCGTCGCCTATCCTTTACGAGTCGCATTTGTCTCGTAAAAACGTGTGCATCACGCTTCTGCGAATTTACGATAGTAGGTAAGCCTGGCGCCATGTTCTGCGTGAGTTGCTCGACATGTGTTCGCCAGTGGATGCTCGTACTTTACAATCAGATATTTTTTCCATTTCACCTAACGCGGCGCCAGCTAACTGGTACATCATCCGATGCGCGTACTATAAGCTGTTCGAGTTATAAAAGCCTTCGTTAGGTCACCGTGTAGTCTTCCTACGACACGAAGATGAAATCGTTAAGCCGATGCTGCGAGCCTCGTATAATCCTGCCACCTTAAGTCAGCGCGCAGAAGATCGTTTTGACTAACCCTGATTTCGAAGTTACGGATAGGAATATTGAGGCAAATACATACAAATTGCTTAGGGAAGTAGAACTCGTTAGCACGTCATGTTGCATTCTGAGAGATGTATATCAATAAGATAGTAATCTTCAAATTCTTCCCACTTGCTTTAAGTCTATTCTTGCAGAACAGTTAGACGATGAACATATTTAACCCTTGTCTCGTCGGACATGGAAGAAACTCACAGTACGCCTTATTATCTAGTTGTCAATTACGCTGACAGCACGTGAAGGTGGATGGGAAAGTGAATTGACTCGAGCTAGGTACGTTTTTGGTAATGAGCCGTATGTGCAAGTACGAGGATCCATTGAAAATATTTTATTACGGCGCATGACGCCGTCGTGCTCGTTACCTTTATTAAGGCCGCCGGCGGAACATAAAATCGCAAGGGCACAATAACTACGACGAGCAAAAGCACGCCCGCCGTCGGACAATGTTGTAGGTGGAAGTGTGACGCATCATCGGTTGAAATACTGCTATCAACTTGAAAGCATTCATAGGAGGGGGGCTTTCGGAGGAGTAAGATGCAAGATTTAGCGGTTGTCAGGATCGTTTCATTCCAGTTTTACCGCCGCGAGCGTCTTTGAACGGCTCGTAGATCGCGCCGGTACTAATTAGTCGAAGGCTAATTAGCACGGTCTCACCTTTAGGACCTAACTGCACGGAATATCGCGCTCCGCGACGAGAGATATTCGATGCAACGCCGACGATCGTCGACGTTATTTCGCGTGCACAGATACTACGCATGTAGGATTCAAATTTCGACCCGGCACTATTACGAGACGAATTAAACTTATTTTCTTCCTTTAACCGGATACGCTGTTCTCCGTGTATAATTACAGGGCCCGTCGTATGATTTAGCAAGGTATGACAATTCTCAGGCATTACCACACGCCACAATGGCAACGCGAGAATGAAATACACGATGTCAGGGAAAAAAAAATTAATTATCAAATTTGAGTTCGCCTCACGCAATCATCGTAAATAATCGCCCACGATCGCAACGCGGTGGTTTATAAATTTCCTAAGCCCATTACACGAGTCACTTAAAACACGATGATATAAATTAAAAGGTGGCCACATCTCGATTGATTGCGAGCGAGAAACAAACCTCGCCTTTTTCGGTCCTCTTCTCTGTATTTTACGGCCGTATTTAACATAAGCGTTCGAGTGTTAATTTAAAGCCGAATATCACGACATCGACATTCGAGAACATATAATTCGAACGATCATGGTCTGCAAATAGCACCTAACTCTAACACGTTGACGTCGATGAGATCAGCTGCAAATTCTAGAACCATTCAGGCGGGCTAGGAATGTCGATATAAAATCGATAACGCTGAGACAGTTAAGAGATTAGCGCGTACAACGGACACAGGTTGCAATCGTTTTCAAGTGAAGTGGTATGTGATTCTAACGACGCGAGCGATGGTCTGTTTCAAAGTTTGACTAGATTTATTGCCTGCCCGCTATTGTTCCCACATAGTCCGAATGTAAAACAATCTCGAGGAGATATTGTTTCTTCTCCCATAAAATACACTGGGTGCCGTCTTTGTGACGCTGCATGATATTTTTACTCGTTAAAAACCGTACTCACCGAGTGCGACGCGATATACAGTGCGGTATAATGCCACAGTGCAAATAGATTGAGGTATACCCTTCGAGTATCGCCATGAGTCATGCCCTTATAGGGAAGCGGTACTCATTTGGTACGCTCGCAATTTACAGTTGAAATGAATTTATGGAAAGAGCCCCCTCTCTTTTCCCCGCCCATTGAGGAGCCGCCACTGACGCCGACGAAACGATAAATTTTCCCCGTTACCGTCTTCCGACATTAAATAGATGTATGCGCTGCTTGCCTTTGACATAAACACTCGGCATAAATTCATCAAGCTTTTAACCGATGCTCACTTAGGCCGCGTGCTGGAAGGGAAGAAGCGGAGGACCTAGGAGGATGCGGCTAGTCTCACTGGACGTCTAAACTCTAAACGGTTGCGTGTTGCGTGTTGCGTCACTGAACGCAGACCAGAGTGTGAGCGGCGAAACGACGATTGTTGCATTGAGAGTAACGGATCTGAAAGAAAGTGCGGCTTAAGGCAAGTCCAGGGCACGGCGGGTGTGAAATTGATAGCTGAACGGTTCCCGATCCCGAGTCTGCCTAAGAGCGAACAATGCTCTATATCCGTCCGATAAGATCAGATCGAAAAGTGATAGAGAGAACGCCTAAACTGTAACATGATACCGACAACTGATTCACGTTGCGCATGTGACTCTGGTCGTCATAAACGTTATGGGAGGCGGTTAAAATAATGAAAGGAACCACGACGATCGGCAGCATGATTGCAGGGGCGACGGAGGTGTTGGAAGGACAGTGAAAAACCGTCAGAAGGACGATCGAAGGACGGTGAATGTTACGTGCGAGGAAAGCCGATGAGGTCGGTCCTTTTTTTCTCGGCGGCAAAGGATGTCGCGTGCTACATAAATTGGCTGCATCGGGACACGCGGGGACGAGCGGCAGATACCAATCTCCGTGCTGGCGTCTTATAAATCAACGAACCGATCGGGGAGGCGATATGGATCTCACTTGCGTTTATAACCCGCAAGTCCGACTCTCGGCTGGTTGCCGATCATGGCGCCCGTCGTGATCTCGTGAGCGGGGCGTGAATGGCGCTCGTTTCTCTTGCTTCGCCGAGCGCGAATGGAACGGGCGAGGATGCTGAATCTACGCCAGCAAGAAACGGTCACTCACAATAAGAGCACGCCAAGGGTGCTCGTACTCGTGCACGTGAGGCGTGTGTAGGCTGTTGCACGCGATCGAGATGCGTTTCATCTAGCCTCTCAGCGCTCTCGCACGGCGCGGTATTGCTACAGAACGCTACGATGCGATGATCAGGCGGACGGGGGATGTGTGGAAAAACGTAATGAAGACAGTCGCGGTAAGTAAGGAAAGATTTACATGTCCATACACCGACAAATTGTCCCGCAGAGCAAACAATCTAATCATTACTCCGATACGTAAATTGTAAAATTGCACGATTGAGCACTCTTTATGCGATAACCTTCGTCGAGCAATAAGATATTGAATTATCGTGCAATTAGTTAGAACGAGTTCTCGTTTGACGTGGTAGGAGCACACGTCAAGTTTCGCCTTCGCATCACCTCTGGCCTTCTCAATCTTGATCGGCCACGGCGCGTAATAAGCGTGTCTGTATCGTGATAGCAGACCGAGGCTCACCGACTTAACATCGACAGAGCGGTTCACTCGGTGGCATGAAACGTCGCAAGCGTTTGCACGGGATCTTTTGAAGGGTCGAGATCTCCACCTACGACAGGACGCGTTCGAGTTACAACGTATATTCTCTTCCTGCTCGTTAACGTCCGCTAAAATTGAAAGCAAGCCAGGTCCGGGGCCGGGCTGGCGCTCGACGTCGAGCGACGCCCTATTAACATTTTACAATGAGACGGCCCGTACGAAACAGCTTCATCCCGATCCTTAAGACGCACGACTTGACACGCGCAGTCAGAATCGTTAAGACTATCGGCAATCATGACTCTCCGAAAAAGCGAGACGAGCAAAACGGGACGAATGAAAGGAGATGAACGAGACGAAACGAGACGCGCCCGTACAAAGTACGCGCCTATATTCGCTTTCACATTATCCGCGCGAGTCGAGAAACGGCGTGCGTCGGTGACTGTGAGTTATTGCTCGGCGCATAATATACACCGACACCGACACGGCCAGGCATTATCGCGCAACCGCGTGTAGGAAGATCCGTCGTAATTACGGTTGACCGAACGCTTTTAATCTCGGTGCTTTCTCAGTAGTCGCTCAGCCATCGATGACAATCACCCGCGTGAGATCGAAAGGCAGATTGCGTTCGGCACGGCGCGCGGCGCGCGGCGCGCGCGGCGCGACGTGGCGGTGAACGGGCAAGAGCGTGATTTCGAAATCGCTCGTGCCAGCTTCTGACAATGTTGCGCATCCCGACTTGCACCGAGTCATTTCACCGTCAACGCATGACGCGATCTTCACGGCTAATCTCAATGTGGCTGCGGCGGCGGTGGCGGCGTCGTCCTCGCTAATAATCCCCTGCGAAGCACGAAGATGTTGTTTCAGGCGGCGTGAAACGTGAAACGCCAGTGCCATTTCGAAACGGCAAAGAATTTCTGACAACAACACAACGCGCCAACTTTCAGCGATGCTCTTTATTATGGGCGATAATAATTATGCACCGAGAAATGACGTAATCTCAGGCAAAGATCTCTGCCTCGGGATAGTGGTGGGCTAATAACTTATGCACTCTCGACTCTCGACTAATAGCGATCTCATTAAGAACGACCGATATCATCGGGCACACAATATAAAGCTCTTGTGTACCGAAAGGTGACAAACTCTAATTATCCGCTAACGCTAACGATAAGTTCTTTCGGCCGACTTGGTTATTGGCAATATCTGAGCGCTTGGAGAGTGATGCGATTTTAACGTTCAAATTAAAGCCTCTGGCCAGGCTTGATAGCTGCCGCCGTCCACGACGTAAATGCGGATCAGGTTGGACGCGGGACAGTTTTGCGTGGGTGTAGGCAGAGATGATGAAGTGAGAGGGAGGTAGAAAGAAACGGACCGAGAGAAAGAGAGGTGAAGGAGAGAGAAAAAGTGGCGTTCACGAGAAATGTACGAACAACGTATGTACACACGCACCTTAACTCATTCAACATGGCAAACGAGCTGAAAGCACTCCGCGGGTAATTAATTGTGCTCACGCTTTACGCGCGCGCACGTCCGTTAGTAGGGGCGTTCTATCTCACGTATGGCGGCTAGCTGTAAATTAATATGATAGAAACACCCCAGAAGGCAGTGTGGGCCCGCACGTGTTACACGCCTTGTACCAGTGTCCGTACACGGCACATTGATTTCCCAGCAGCACAAGTCGACGGAATGATTTTATTTGTTGGCCTGGCGTTAGGGATGCTTTCCTCATTATACGCTTATTTTTCACCGTATCTCGAATATTATTCAGCTCCGTAAAAATAATTTATAGATTGATTTAGAAGCATGTTTCGATTACAGTTTGTCATTTTCTATGCTTCTAAATGATTTTAGATCGAACTAATTGAAAATTCTCTCCTGATCTGTTATAGGAAGCAGAGAAGCGGCTTTCACGTACGCGATAAGCTCGGCCGGTGTGACGTACGCGGTAACCGCGGCCTGCAGTCGCGGCAACATCACTGCGTGTGGTTGTGAACCCGCCGTAAGGTAAATCTCGCTACTTCGAAGAAGTGCGGATATTCTTTCTTCACGATTCTACGACACACGCACGGTAAAGCAATAAATTATCATTAATTTTCAACCACGCACTCGCTCGACAGGACGAGAAAAGAGTTACCACCGAACGGTTGGGAATGGGGCGGCTGCAGCGCGGACGTGGCCTACGGAATGAGGTAGGCTAATTAACTCGATTGCTAATTAATTCGTCGCCAGCTCGCGATACTGTTCTCACGCGCAAGTCGCGTACGTGCAAAAATAACGAGCGAAATGTGTCGGGAGACGTGTTAGCGTCGCGACACACGTTAGAAACGCGTGAAGTTTTAACATTTTAATTTAATGTTAGGTTCGCGCGTAGGTTTCTAGACGCAAGGGAAATCGAAGGCGACGCCAGAAGCTTGATGAACCTTCACAACAATAAGGCTGGCAGGAAGGTGAGTGTGTGTCACGATAGAGTTCTGGGTGCGAGGTAAAATTGACCGATAAATCGCTTTCGGTAGTAACAGCTGTCGGAGGGAATAAATATAGATTTAGCGAAGGTTGTCGGCCGCACGTGTGAATGACAGCATATGCCTGTGAAAGACCTGTCTCTGCATTTTTTGACGCAATGTTTTTTACCTGACGTGCTCCAAGCAGTTATAGGAATGTCGATATCGACTACGCGCAAACCTTCGCGAATTAATTCCGTAGATTTGCAGAGTCGAGGGTCTCTTCTTCGATTATGAATATTAATCTGTCGCTTCTACTATAAAATAGCATCTGCAATATCGATCCGAGCGGATACTCGGGTTCGATACTTTTTCATGCCCACTTTCAAACGTTTGCTCTTTTCGATCGTTCGTTGTAGCTAATTGATCGCATCCAGACGATATATTAATATGGCGAACCCCGTCCCAACTGTCGAGCGCCTAAAATTGAAATTGCCGTTGATATATCTCGCCGACGAAAAATCTCGGATCGGTTAACGAGGTAGTAATATCAATAATGAGGCGCGCACCTCGTGCAATGTACAGGTCCCTTCTCTCGCGCGCGGATATAACCCAGACGCTATCAAATCTGATTTATCGAGCAATAACCCGTGGGGAGCCAATCACCGTTCCGAGAGACAATGTCGTCGTTCCGAACGTTCCACGAACGACACAACTGTTCAAACTCTTCTCATGACGTTGAATAATTTGAATAACACATTGTTTCCTTCAAGATTCCCTCCAACGATCAGCGGAATTCATTACTCAACGAAACGCGACTAACGCGACTCTGACGTCTCGCATCCGCTGGTATGCGGACAAGTTTTTGCCTGATCTCTCTATTTCAACTCCACTCGCAGACGTGAAAAAGAGTTGTACATTGGAAGATTGATAGGTCGGGACGTGAACGCGGTACTTATCGAATTAACGATCCGGTTGGAGGAACGATAAGAAACCCATAGCGTAACTCCTATCAATCTTGCCGATTCTAAAACAGGTGGAACGAAGCCGACGCGACGACGGGTATGGCAAAGCATACGTAGCATTGCACACGCGAGAATGTATTACGTTCGCGTGAGGCCACGGCCACCTTAATTGGGGAAAGTTCGCCGAGCTTTCGTCTTCTTCAATGGGATTTATACTTTAAAGTGAGGAGAAAAAAAAAATTCGCGCACACTCAGTGAAATGCGCGTGTACGTGTAATATGGTTACACGTAGGTTAACGATTTATCCGTAACGTGATCGCCTCGGCGCGCCATGTACTTTA
This sequence comes from Priocnemis perturbator, assembly GCA_963942575.1. Lineage (NCBI taxonomy): Eukaryota > Metazoa > Arthropoda > Insecta > Hymenoptera > Pompilidae > Priocnemis > Priocnemis perturbator. The sequence continues at coordinate 7,113,480 of OZ012644.1, forward strand.
TGCCCCGACGACCTTCATTTTTTTCTCTTCTTTAACCTCCTCATGCGCGCCACACCGTCGACGACCGGGATAACTCGAAATGTAAACCAGTTTCGCGATTGCGTACGCGCGTATGTACGCATGTACGGAACGAAGAACGTTCATTGCACAATGAGGTACGTGGGGTAGACGCTGCTAAAGAGTCTTGCTCTTGCGCGCACACACGGTGCAGGAATTTATAGATGAGCACTCACCGCGATTACCGCCGTTTAAGATCACCGGCGGGTTGTAAGGCAAAGGGATGTATATCCGTTGGCCAGTGGCGTAGCAGTTGCATCCTTTTGTTTGGCCAATAATCACCGGTACTAACGCTGCCGAGGCGGGAGACTATACGTCGCAACAAGGAGTTGACTGACGATTTTGATTAGCTCGAAAGTCTCAAAGTACTATACTGTGTGCCGCGTGAAATCGTTAAGAGTATGAGTGAGGGTAAGGTGTCTTGAAGAATCTTGTGTAAATGTTGCAATACATACTATTGTGTACGCAGGCTGTGCACCTGCGACCTCGGGGCACCACGTGGCGCGTCTTCATACGAATTAATACCGCCATCGCGTCCGTGCGTTTTATGAATCATTACTCGCATGTTCCTTCCTTCCGCGCGTCATTATTCCGAAGACACTCGAGCCAGGAGGAAAATTGCTCTTAGTTTACGATCCGCTGCCTGTCGGTATGCCCGCGAGCCAGCCCGTTCACAGCACATACGAATATCTCTTACTGTACGCCAGTGACTGTTTTGCGTCTGGATCATTGCGCGTCTGCTCGCCCTTCGAAATTGATTCAGATACCGGTCGATGCATTAATTCCCGACGCCCGCATTATAAGTTCTGGCCCGAACTAACTCGAGTCCAAGTCTAATGTACGTACTTCGAATTTGCATAGGACACGCGTGTATGACACGAGGAGGAAATCGGCACAGCTTATGGAGAGCAATGGAATATCGCCGAATCAGATAGAACACGATAACGCTGGGTAGGGCTGAGCTTTATGTCTGTATCACGAGACATTGATGCGAATAAGATACAGAATACACGGTGCCTTAAACGAGTGTCTCCAACGTTTAGACCTGATGGTGTTTGCCGCGTTTGTATCCCGTTCGACACGGATTCTCGATGATAATATCATTATAGCGCGGCAATTGATACCGATAACTATTTCGACTAGCTTTTACGAAGACATTTCCATCGAGACGCGGTACGGTCATTGGCAATCGGACACCCCTTGTATGCACGATCGACTCAATTCGCTTTGTGCGTTCATCACATCCCTATGCAAATCACCACCGCTACATTGCGGCTTACAGAACAAATAGTGCCTCCCGAGCAACATGCGTGAAAGGACGTAAGAGCAGCATGACGAGGCTGATGTGCTAAGTGGAACAGTTACGATGTAATGGCATAAATGTTGAAGCGATATTTTCGTTGCAACGTGTAATATTAAACGTCAGTCGGACGTGCCTTAATGAGGGAAACGTAGATCGAGAATGGTGAGGCAGTAGTAACCAACTCGATTACTGTGTAATACGAGCGCTTCTCTTTCCAGATAGTTAAGGCCCTTCTGCAGACGGAATGCAAATGCCACGGGGTGTCTGGCTCCTGCACCGTGAGAACCTGCTGGAGAACACTGCCCAGTTTTCGACAGATCGGCGATGCCCTGATGAAAAAATATTACAGGGCCAAGCCGGTTATTGCTATCACGCCTCCGCCGCCTCCTACGGTTCAGGTAATAATTATTCACCTGACGATGGTTATCCAGCCACTGTGAAAAATTACAATGTAACGTGGTTAACATTTTTCCCATTAGTTTTTTCCATCCTTCTGCCGTTTGCCTTCTCCGAATCAATCTGTCATTAAACGGTGGTGGCCACTGAAAATCCTTCTGCATCCATACTTCCCGATTATTCCATATTGAGGGGAATTCTCAGCCACGCGTTATTCATCGACGCACGAGCGAGGGAATTGCACGCAAATCGAGCTATTAATTCAAGGGGTATCGTTTGATGCTTACAAGGATTAGTTGGATTAAATGAACGCGTACGCTTTATCGACGATGTGAGAGAAACGACTATACTTACTTAGGTCGTGCCAGTTCCGCAGCAGCTTTCTACCTTAGAAAATTGATAGTTTGCACGGTGTATTAGCGCGCGGCGTTTGCTCCGATTTCCTGCGATAAATAACCGCAATATTTCTCTCCCCTCTTGATAATCTCATAACGCCTCATGTACCGTCGTTGTAGAGTTTGGACACACTGTCGCATTCCACGTCGGCGGAACTAATACCTATTCTGGGAAATGACGCAAAGACGCAAGGCAAACCGAACGATTTCGCAAAAGCGCGTCAAGATCGCCAACCCTTTAAAAAAGTAATCAAACCAAGAAGGCCACACTTAGTATTGAAGAGGACCAAAGCCTATGGTGGCTTAGCAATGGGTCCAAAGAGGATTCCTAAGAGAAGCGAGCTAGTATTCCTGCAACCCTCACCGAACTACTGTGAACCAGATTTAGCACAGGGCAGTCTTGGCACGCAGGGTAGATATTGTAATCGCACAAGTAAAGGTAACAACCACAAATGTTATTCGTATTAATACAGTTTATAACCTTATGCAGTCAAGTGTTAGTTATATACTTACCATCTAATCTCATTGTTTTTCTAGGTACCGATGGATGTGACTTGATGTGTTGTGGTCGTGGATATAACACTCATCAGTTTACTAGAACGTGGCAGTGTAGATGCAAATTCCATTGGTGTTGCCGTGTACATTGCGACACGTGTACCGAACGCACCGAGGAGTACACGTGCAAATAAAAAATCGCGAATATCGTTCTTTCGCAAGAACGGTGCACGTAACGAAAATACATTAAATCGTCCGATCAAATGTATCAGGCAGAAAACTTATGACAAATCGTTAATCGCAAACAATAACGAAATTCTTATGCGATTAATTGCAATTACCAGCCACGAATTCAAGGCTTAATAAACTTTGAAAGCCAATGAATTGCGAATTGGTACTGTACGCACTTGCGTACTGAGACAGTGTATAAATAAATAACGTATGTGGCATTAGCATTAGTGATATTTCATTAATGACACTTACCGTATGCGAACAATACTGATCTTCATGAATATCGTCACTTTTCGAAACGAAATTGTTAAGTCTTAACAATTTCGTGTTGCGCTACACGTCGCGTGTGTGTCGCGTAGCGACAAGCCGCGCAAAATTTTAACCAAATGCAGTTCAAACGCGCGAAATACAGTAAAGGAAAGGTACGATCGATGTATTCCGGTAAGGTTAGAAATTAGTCGTTATAGATTAGTATCCTTTGGTTGAGTTACATGTCGCGATTTCGCAAGCGTTCTTTGACCCATAGGCTTCTATGTGTCTCATAGGCTGTACTACGTAAATTATTATTTATTAAACGCACAGATAAATTATACTCATATACATACGTAAGCAAATGTACTTGTTTCTCCACCGACTAATAAAGTGTACTATGTTTTTGTCGTCTATCTCATATTTTTCATTTTATGTCGCTCGTGTGCTTACCCTTAGACAGTGTTACCATTTGGGATGCTTTTTCGCGCATGCGCAGCGCATTCACAGAGAAATCCAGGGACGACGCATTAGACTATGTGGAGACTACGGCAATTTGGCGCGAAGTGTTAAGTATAAATATAATACTATCCGAGCAGAGGGCCCGACAGAACCCTTTTTTTCTTTAAATGTAGCACGTACCTTAAGCGAGATTTAATGCGCATGCGCGAGAAAGCGTCCCAAACGGTAACACTGCTTTTACCTTGGAGTCTGGCTTAGGACCGGTTTCACCAACGACTGATAAATCTCTAAATAGTTATTCGGCCAATAAAATTTATTTGTCCATTAACGAGAGTGTCGAGACCAATGATTTTGTCGAATAAGCGCTAACTGAAGTTGGTGAAACAAAAAACATCGATTTTAACCGACAAATAACTTTATTCTACGAATAACCACTTATTCGTCGTTGGTGAAACCGAGCCTTAGCCCAGTGATCAGTGACAGCATATTTGGCCCAACTCCATCATGCGTGTGCGCCTGTGTGCGATGCGCGCAGCTTACGCCCAATCAGAACCTTAGCATCGCACACAGACGCGCACGCACACTGCGACACAAATGGAGTTCGATACCAAATATGCTGACACTGCTGCTGCGCACTGAGATTAATCGATCGATAGAGGGCAGTACATGTTTGCTCTAGCTCCAGATTGCTCCAAAGATCCAGTGGAACTATCGTAGTCACAATGATATGTTCCAACGGATGCCAACAGTATTGGAGCGTTATATTATTAAATTAGAAAGTTTCAAACATATTTTGCAAAGCATATCAGCAACGCTTGACCTTGCTTATGCATCGACGTTCTTAGGATCCCGGAGTGAACAGTTTATGTGGAATATACGGTAGCTTCGAAAAGTCTGAGACTGGCGACTGGGTGTAAACAGATCGCATTGTGAATAGTGACAGTTCGGTAAATTCAACTCGGCAGGATAAAATACGAAAAGAAAAAATGCCAGCCGTAATCGTTGGGCCTCCGCAACGTAGCGAACAAATGTGGCAAGCTTTAAAGACGCATATTACGAGGGAACGACAGAGAAAGAAACAAGGTAACCTTTCCCCTATACGCGTTGCCCTTGCCATATTTGTAGCATGTATATGTTTTAATGGACTGCCTAAAGTTATCGTTTCGTGAAGCACCCCGTACCATTTAGCAACTGGTTGAATTAGTATCATTAATTCTGTTGAAATGGTAAGTTACCTAAGTATAAGATCCTTATTTACTCAATTCTCTGTCACTACCATATACTTTGAGCTGTTTCTTAAAAGAATAGGTAAAAGGGTGCATTACCTGTCAGGACATGTAAATAAGGACAGTTTCAAACTAACTAATGAATTCTGTCACACCTTGTATAATATGCATAATATGAATATACAAATGTTTCTAAAAAGTCAAATTTTATACACTTATTTATATGTTTTTCCCTCATATAGAACAAGAGGCAGATGCAGAAGAAGAGCGTCAGAGAAAAGAAAGGGAGCGTCAGCAAAAACAGGATGTGATGACACTGGGTGAAACCCGTGAACAAATATCGAACTTAGAGAACCAACTGTCACAGTTAAAGGATGAAAAGCATCAGTTGTTCTTACAATTGAAAAAAGTTCTTAATGAGGATGATAACAGACGACGTCAACTTATTAAAGAAACAAGGTCTGTTACGTAGTAGTCTAGAGTATGTAAACACATTTATTTATTTTTTTCATACAATGATTGAATTTTATTTTTATATATGCAGCGTTTGCCCAGAAGTATTGACAGCAGTCAGTGGATACCCTGGAACTGGACCAAGGGTAGTACATCCTCAATTATTCTTGCCACTACCGCGTAGTAACAGTCCCTTGTATAAAGTAGCCGTAGGCACACCAACACACAACTTACTTCCAAGTGTAAGTATAACTTCTAGGGAACATATACTATTTGGTTCTGCCTAAAATTTTTTACAAAATACCCTTTTTGTTTTCACAGGGACCATTGAAAAGGACACACAGTCCATCACCTCCACCGGCTGCTTCCCCATATCATGCCGGATACGGATACAAACCACCGCCTTCCATTCCGAGCTATAACCCACCGCCTCCTAGTAAGTATATTAAACAATGCCAAATTTTGTTTAGTTTAGTTAACTACATTAAATATACTCTTACTCGCTGATGGTAATACCTTAACCGTTATAGTCCGGCTACATATTAAATGAAACAAACATTTGTCCGTAGTACGTAGTTTTATAAGATCGGAACTAAGCGTAAGTGTTTGTGCCTCTATAGAATCTGAGGAAGCAGCTAGGAGATCTGGCGATTCCCGAGCCGTTCTTTGGAATAGTGAGTGAATAAACATTACTTAAGTTGACTGGGTTTGATTTAAAAAGCCAGTAATACAGTATACTGTCTCCGTCATCATTCCCGTACTTTTTCTTTTGCTGCTTCGCAGAGAATAATCAGTACTCCGCGTCCAACTTTTACTCAACTCCGACGGGTCAAAGTGTCTACAATTATAGCGCCCCGACATCACAACCGAATAGAGAATCTGAGCCTGCAAAACCAGTCTATTTGTCCGGAAGCAGACCAACATTGTCTACCCACCAAACAGGTACGTTGCGTTTAGCAATGCATAATGTGAATAACAAGGCTACGTCAGTCGATATTAACGTTTTGTGTACTAAAAATATTGCAGCATATGTAACTAGCCTACATTCTTTGGACCATAAAGGTGCCTACGGAGAGGATAAGTTTTATTTGCGACCAAGTGGTCATGTAACCGTACACGGCGGGGCTATTCCAATTCAGCAACCACCACAGGTTCGATTTTACATGTCATACGTGTGTATAGATACGCCAAACCAGAGTGTCCCTGTTGGGCAACGACACGCGGAACGAATGTTCCCCCTATCACCTGCGCTTTCCCTAGACATGCTAACGATTACAGGCCCTTCTACATCTCTTCTCCTCTGCATGTCGCAACCTAATAATGCTACTCCCGTTTGGCACTTCTATAACTACGTATCTTGTTGTAAAAACAATACAGTAGAACGTAAACTTGTTTAACTGAACATTAACTGATGAAAGGGTGCAAAGACCGGAGGAATTACATCAGGCTATCCCGTAAGAGCACCGCAGCCTCCACCTGGTCCTTATCCACCGCCGCCGCCGGGAACTTATGTCAGTGCCTCTGGTGCCAATGTTCCTGGGCGTTTATTATACACACAACCGGGTGCCCGTTATCTCCAGCGAGAAGTATAGAACATCTTTATTATTACATTTCACCTGAATATACTTTATTTTATTCACAGTATGTGTAAATACTCATGCTACACGATAAAAACATTGATTCTTAGATAGAAGACAAAGTCTGCGAATTGAGAGACTACGACGGTGATCGTTCTCCGCGGTTTCAAATTGGCTATTGAAGATTTTATTTGCCTGTATAGGCTATTTTTGTGCTGCTGACGAAAGAATGTAATTACTGGAAAATTCGTTCTGGGAAATAGATGTTTCTATTGAACCAGACTCTGTCGCTATGATGTATACGTATGTTGTTAGCATGAATATAAACGGCGTATCATATATCGTAAACCTAAGTGTATGCAATTTGTAAATATCATATATAGATTAAGCATATTGTTTTATGAATTGTTAATACTTTCGGATTAAATTTCTTTGTATGGTGGTAATAATTACATTTGATAAATAGGAGTTCGTATATTACAAAAAAAGGCATATTGTTTGTTTAACTTTATTAAACCTCTCGTCGTAATAAACAAGACTAAGGTATAAATAATTATACAAAAATATTGTCACATCAGCATATTAATTTGCTTTTATCAAAAACTATTCTCAACCGCATGAGTTTACATTATAAGTTTTTCCGAATATATATAAAAATAGGTATGGCAAAAAAATCATTTTTACTGCCATTTTTTGGCACAAATAACAAAATAAAAACTTTATAAAAAATGATTAATGAAATTGTACCTTTCTTATAACCGTAAAACAAAAAATGGTATCTTGAAAGGCGCAATCGTGTACTTAATAATACTTAATACTATTTTTAATTGTTTGTACCAACATAACATTTCGGAATGCCACACATTTCATTAATCTGTTAAAGTATAAAAAGTATCTTTGCATAGGATGTCAGCCCTTTGCTTCGTCATGTTTTCATAATCATCTTTATTTGGTCACGCCTAATGCCGTTACTTTTTCTCTATGCGCTTTTGTGTACAAATGTGCTCTAATACTGGAAACGTTGTGTATTGCCACATCACATAATTTGCAATGAATATCCGTATCGAATGACTTTCTTATATCTCTGTTATTGAATGAAAAAAATGAAATAATTAAGAGATTTGAAATTCATCAAAACATTGTAACAAAATGCATGATTATAAATACATTTATATACTTACTCACTAGCCAAGGAACGTAAATCCGCAAGGTGTTGAATCATCTTCTCAAGATCGTCTTTATTCTCCTCCAACTCCAACGCATTATGCAAATTGTATATATTGTTTTTCACCATTGATACCCTGCCTGGCGATAGAAACATTGATTCATCGTAAAGTTGCCATCTCCCGAAGGTCTCCTTGTAATCCGGCGGTTGTACTTTTCTTAATTTCTCTACTATCCTAAATAACATCTCCTTAATTTTATTTTGACACACAATAACAGCATCATGATCTTCATCTCCTTCATGATCCTTGTTAATGTGCATCCCTATATTCATCCAATGCCGTAATCTGTTTATCTGGACATAGGCAAAGACAACGTCAGAAAATGAAATCAAAATTACTGGAAATATACACTATTACAGGAAAGGTTGCTAGTACACATTATTGATTCTTACATCTTGCAAATCGTCCATTGTAATTTCAACATCAAATTGCACTTCCATGTCGTGCTCCGGAAAAATGCTGTTCTTTGTTAGAGGATCATATCCTAGACCACACAATGCACCTATATATCGGGTGCCAAGAGAGTTCCGCCGCAGTTCCATATATGGTGTAAAAATTAAACTCAACAGAGCCGTAAGTCCCGGGAGATTCGGCATTAAAGTAGTATGACGTAACGTCAAGTTAGATCCGGTCACACTTTGGTTGATCGATAGGGCGACCAATAGACGATCATAGGGATCATCGACACTGGAGTCTAGCAGCACGGAATTAACCGAATTCATGTCAATTTTCACCCGTTTGCCTTTACCGGCATTCGTAATGTTCACTAGATCAACCTCCAACGGCGATGTGGGGCCACGTAGTTTCACTGACGTCTTACACTCGTTGATACTAGGTGGGACAGGGTAATAATCCGACGCATAATTCTGATCATACTGCATTTCTTCGTAATGCCGACGCTGTTCCATGTCCAATTCATTACATCTCTCACGAATGTCGTGGTTATGCCGTGAAAGATAATTTTGTTCCTTCCATGATGCAACGCCTTTCTCAATTAAATAATCATTCACGCAAACCTGTTCCCCATTCCTCCCCTCCGTTATCAGCTTAAGTGTGACGATATTGTTCACAACAGAATATATCTTGCCGTATAATTCACCTTTAGTGTGAATTTGATCACTGAATAAGTCATGTGACATTCTTGACCATTGTTCGTTAAGATTATGTGTGACGGATGGCTGTACGTTCGCTAATACACACTCGAATACTAAAGCAGGAATTAATCTGATCATCGAATCTGCTGAGATTCGTTTTATGTCTTTTAGATTTGACCGGTTCTTGCAACCGTAGTCAATGAAGAACGCTACAATGAACATGTCGTTATGTCCCATGTTGCAATCTTCAACTCTGGCGCGACAGTATTTTATGGAATCATTTCGTTCTAACGGTGCAAGTACGATGGTGCCAATTTCCGGAGGGGAATTAAATATATTGGCGCAATCTGCTTCTGCGTTGCATAAGAACATCACACGTTGCAGAATATTCCACGTATGTTCGTCAGCGTTACGCGCCCAAAAATGACCAGGATCGATTTGCTGAAATGTTACGTACGTAACATTAGACATTTATCAAAACTTGAAGCATAAGGCTAAATCGTAACTTACGTGCACAATCCTTAAATGAATATGCGATATATCCAGACCGGGTAATTTTGGTCTTGTCCAAGGTTCGAAAACAGTCTTTTGTTTGTGCAAATTACCACTAAAAAAAACATCCGACGCTTTTTGCACAAGATTCTGTTCCTCAGCTCGCTGCAGTGCGTCAGGCTCGCTTAAAACAGGAACTTCCATTTGCATATGACACTGCTTCATCTTAATGGCTTTGTAAACAGCCAGCGCTACTTTTTTAACTGGTTCCGAGCCATTTATCTCTGAGGGCTCGACCTTGTTGAACTGGACATAAATATGCGTGGATGCCTCGAATAATACTTTTATCTTCTCGATCGAGGAGTTACAGCAATCTTTAAATAATTCTTGAATGCGACGACCGTATAGAGCTCCCGGTTGTTTTAATGGCCACCCCTTGAGATAAACAGTATTAGTTGGGTCCAACCCAGCGACTCGCTTAATTCTTTCGCGTTCATCGTCTTCTCCTGGTTTCCGACGCCGAACGAAATAATTCGGATAAAACGCACCGGCAATCACGACTTTCAGAACAAAAGGTCGTTCTATCTCGTTCCACACGACTTTGTCGACTCCAACGGTTTCTGTTATGCCTACTCTTTTTAATCTGGCGGTTATGTCATAAACAAGAGCTTCTACCTCGCGCAGTACCTTTATCTGTATAAAGTTTCGCTGTGCCCATTTCTTTTCGGTGATATTATTATTTAGACGACGATTTGCCTTCTCGTTTTGCCACACTTTAAAGACGTTCAGAAATGCTATGCAATCGCTACACGAGTCACCGGACCAAGTAAGTTTCACGCTGTACGCTAAAAATTTCTTTTGAAACGGATTGCTGAACATGTCTTTCACCGCCATACTGGCGCCGATGATAATCGTGTCTCTTAATACACTGAATACGTGTCCTAGTACGATTAGTTTCGAAATATGAATGTCCAATGGCAGACTTGCCATTATACGGCCAAGGTCAGTTAATTCACCGTCAAATTGTTGCATATCGTTAGGTCTGTTGAGTAGGGCGCCAGCTTCTTTTAGCAACAAAATCGTACGCTCTAAATTCGCGAGATCCGGTGGGTCAAGACAAAGTGCTAAAATCGCCTTTGGCTCTCCCATATCTAGCAATTTTGTTTGAAGAACGATATTTCCTAGCGGTGCCCGCAACAACTCCGGCGTTCCTTCCGCTGATAGTTCATTCTGAAATCGTGAGGATGTTAAAAAAATTGTTACCTGCAGGGTGTAAGGTGATGCAAATCTAGACTTGCCTCGTAAAACAGCTTTGGTACTAATCTGTAAACTCTGCCATCCATTACACGACCGGTACGTCCAGCACGTTGATCGCAATTTGCTTTACTCGCCCAAGCCAGTTGTAGACTTTGAAAGTTTGTCGTTGGATTTGTCAGAAGTTGCTTTGTTAGGCAAAAATCAATGACTATTGGCAAAAATCAATATTATTTGTTTGATAACACCAGTTGTTCTTGCATTTTTATGAATGAAATAAAAGCATACCGTATTTCACATCAGGTACAGTAATACTGCTTTCCGCTATATTTGTAGATAAAATAATACGTCGGTATCCTGGTGGCGGTTTGACGAAGATATGCTGCTGCTGTTCACTCGTAATCGATGAATGTAGAACGACAATGTCCCATTTCGACGATGTATATTTTGGAGACGTGAGAAGACCATACAATTCCTCTATTTCGTGTATACCCGGCAAAAAAATCAAAATGACATGTCTGTCGTTTGTAGTCGTTTCTAATTCGGAAATTGTATCATCAATTTTCATGTCCAAGCCATCAAGAACGATTACCATTCGCACGCAATAATCGAACATATCGCTCGAGATTTTTGGGTCGTCCAGAGATACTTTCGGTATCTGAAAGAAATATATTTATTGTATTAAGAAATCGTTACGTCGATGCTACAGATTTGAATCAGACAATAACCATACATATATTCTTTCCTTACCTGACCTAGAGTAAGGATTTGGCACAAGTAGAATGTATTAATACTAAAGTAGTTTCGTTTGACAATGTCTATCACTGGAGCTGGTACAAGCTTGTTTTGAAGGGGAGATGAAAAATATGTTGCAAACTTGTTTGCGTTGAATGTCGCAGACATCAGTACAACTTTGACTGTGCGTGAATTGGTGCGAAGAAATTTTCGCACAACAACCAAAAGGAAGTCCATATCTGCATCCCGTTCGTGAACTTCATCCAGTATGATATGAGTGTAATCCATCATGTGTTTTGTGTTTATTAGTTTGTGGAGAAGGACTCCAGTGGTACAATAAGTCAGTCTTGTATCCTGCGATGTATTGTTAATCATTCCCACCTGATATCCAACAAGTGTACCTACAGGCCAATCTCTATCTTGAGATACACGTTTTGCTATACTAATGGCTGCTAATCTTCGTGGCTGAGTAACTGTTAATAGCAATGATATAGTTAATGTTCTTACAGATACCTAAAGATTTTCAATTAATCATTAACAGCAACATTTGCAAGAAAGAAACATAACGTATATAATATTAATGACTAAGAAATGTGAATACCTATAATGTTGCAGTGCATTCTCTTTTCATGACAAGAATCTAAAATAAATTGTGGAACTTGCGTTGTTTTTCCACAACCAGTTGGGCCTTGAATGACAACAACAGAGTTTGTCTGAATCATTGACACTATTTTGTCCTTCACAGAGGAAATGGTCAAATTTGTTTTGGGACGATAATCAAAATTGTATGTTTTGTAAATTTTCGTAAGCTTTGCACTATCAATGTCGCTTAAACAAGCTACTGTACCCGCAGATACTTCATCATATTTATCATTGTTGCCTAAAGAAAATATGTTACGGGCTGACTGTAAGAAAAAAACAATAAGTTGTAACAATCCTATTGGAATATTAATGAAATTCTTAAGATTTTACCTCCAACAATTCTTTCTCTTCTCTTTCCACATATTGTGCTACATAATCAGTGCCTAAGCTAATACCCTGTGTACTAGCTACTGATTCTGTATCAACAGTATCATATACAGAACGTCTTAGACTTCGTGGACATGGTAGAAAGGTTTTTTTCAATACCTTGTCTGGATTGAATAAATCTAAGTAATCCATTGTAATCTCTACAACTGTGAAATGGAATGAACACATCCTAATGTTATATCTTATACAAATACATGATATTGGTAACTATGTAAACAAATAATGCATGCATTATTGAACATGTGGAGACAACAATAAAAAAATTTATAATAAGCATTGTTTAGTACGTGCTACTTTGTCATGACAAGAGTATACTAATCTTATGCTATGACGACGAAAAATTTCTGTTTAAAGCTCTGAAAGTTTCCAGTACATTACGAAAATGCGTATAACAGCTGCTCTGTGTCGTATAAGTAATTAATTCCGCTTTACCTGAATACTTACTATGAAAATCCAATACACACCGAAAGCGATGTTAAGGATCTTAAAGGATAATTTTCGAACACCACAATTCACGATGTCGTCCTCTCTGCACACAAAGCAACACAAAGCCGCATGTGCGCAACCCTGCAAATAATATATCCGTTATGCTATATTTCAAATCTGTCGATATATCGTTCAGCAAACAATCGACTGTTCCTACGGACAGTGTTCTCATGTGACACCATGTGACACGATCAAATTTGTATTTACTGTCCAGTACTGATTGGTACCAATTGGTACTGATCCAGTACTGTCCAACGATGATACGGTGAACGAGATTGCAGGAATTCGCGGTTCTCTAACCGCATTTCAAAATTTACACCGCGTGCATACGCATTTATGTATACATATATGTTTATCGAAACTATCGGAGAATGTTGTCCCCAGCAGATCGAGAGTTCGTAACCCTATGCTTTCAGGTATGCAGGTATGATCAAGTATTAGAAATGTCAGTGGCACATGCGATTGTGGGAAGTGGTGGGAAGCGTTGCGTCGTTGTATTTGTGTAAAATACCGCTACTCGGCATGTACTTCTACGTGGCTGCCGATGGCTTTGTACACTTGCCACCCGAGCTACCTGTGTCACAGAGTATTCTCGATACTCACGATTCTAAGATAAAAGCATGGGATCCGCAACAGAGGTGACTGCAAATAAATCGAAGAATGTGCAGCACGCACATTGGACGAAGAAAGAGACGAGGAATGAGGCAAAAAACGAAAATAAGGAGCACAATAGCAACGCGTATGTAACAATTTATTCTAATGTGTCGATGAGTTATTATGGTTGTTTACTTTGTAACAAATGCTTACATTATTTTGCAGAAATTGGTGGACGTTGTTCATTGTTATAGTTGCAGTGACCGCAGGCACAAGGTTTTATAAAGTCACAGAACCGCAGCATGTTTGGTAGGTCATATGCAAATTATGTTTTGTACACATACAAAATATTAGAGGAATTTGTTATATTTCAGCTGGGATGAAACACATTTTGGAAAAATGGGAAGCTGGTACATAAATAGAACATTTTTCTTTGATGTACATCCGCCTCTTGGAAAGGTAACTAGATGTTTTTATTTACTTTTTTGACACCTATAAAGCTCATATATATTCACTTATTCATATTATGCAGATGCTTATTGCATTGTCAGGATATTTAACTGGATATGATGGTACATTTCCGTTTGAGAAACCAGGAGATAAATTTGAAGGTGTTAACTACATAGGCATGAGAATAGTGAGTACAATAAGGAAGTGCAATTTACAAAAAAGCTTGTATCATACAGTATCCACTCTTTTAAACAAACATGTAGTTTTCCCAACACATAGAATACTTTCTGTTTCAGTTTTGTACATTTTTAGGTGCATCTATAGTCCCACTATCTTATCTCATAGTTTGGGATTTGACAGAGTCAACCAGTGCTGCCTCATTGTCTGCAGTTTTTATTCTATTTGGTAAGTTTCTTTAAAACAATTATATACATTTACGTATGAATATAATTAATCAGGAATGCAAATTTCTTCAATTGTATTACAGACGTAGGGCTTCTGACATTAAATCAGTACATTCTATTGGATCCTATACTTCTGTGTTTTATGATGTGTGCCACGTGGGGAATGGCTCGAGTGGGATCACTTCAACATCAACCATTTACAAAATCCTGGTGGGCCTGGCTATCATTTACAGGAGCTTCTCTTGCATGCACAATTAGCGTCAAATTCGTTGGTCTTTTTGTTGTACTTCTTGTCGGCTTTTATACTCTGCACGAACTTTGGAGAGAGTTAGGAGACCTAACAAAACCTATTGTAAGTCCCATAGTTTGCACAAAAACATTCTAGCAGAATATATTGGTACATCATAACACAGTTGCAAAGTATTGCACACTTTTTGAATTGTGTATTCTCTTGTTTCAGTCTTATGTCAGAAAGCATCTGTTGGCTAGATGCTGCTGTCTCATAGTATTACCCATTACACTATATATGCTCTTTTTCTACATTCATCTTACAGTTTTAAACACAAGGTAAATGATGACTTGGACAGGATATTACGTGCTGTGGTAATGTTTCATTGACAAGAAGTAATAAGAGATTTTGTTAAATTTAGTGGAAGCGGAGATGGATTCTATAGTTCCGAATTCCAATCTTTATTGAAAGGTAACTCGTTATACAATGCCACGATGCCGCGGCAGTTAGCGTACGGTGCAAGCATTACATTGAAAAATCACCGGGCTGGAGGAGGATACTTACATTCTCATTGGCATTTGTATCCAGAAGGTGTTGGAGCTAGGCAACAACAGGTAGTTTATGTCCTTCCTTTACAATAGCAATATACAATATACGTATTCACCATTAAATTTAATTCATATTCTATAATTCACAGATTACAACTTACTCCCATAAGGATGACAACAATTTATGGTTGATAAAAAGGTATGATACTGAGGAAATGCCACACGAGCCAGTGTTAGTGAGGCACGGAGATTTAATACGTTTGGAACATATTGTTACTCGACGAAATTTGCATTCACATAAAGAAATTGCTCCTGTTACGAAAAAGCATTACCAAGTAACGGGTTACGGAGAGGTAGGTAATTGTCAATTAACAGGCTTACAATTTAATTGGAGTTATACATGTGTTATTTGTCCTATGTTCATTAGAGTGGAATTGGTGACGATAATGATGTTTGGAAAATCTTAATAGCAAATGGAAGAGACGGTGATGTGGTTGAGACTGTGACAAGTAAACTCATATTTGTACATTATATACATCACTGCGTATTATCTTGCAGTGGTAAAACTCTACCGAAATGGTGAATATTAAAGAGAATGTAAATATGAAAACATCAACAAGTGCACATACAAATTTATTAGTTTTTTAATGGTGATTGCAGGGGTTACAGTCAACAGGAAGTTACTTGCAATCCAAACAAAAGAGATAAAAATGCCCTGTGGAATATTGAAGACAATCAGTATGCAAAACGTACGTATATGACATCAGTTGCAATTAATTTCGCAAACTTTTGGTATACAGAATTTGTACAATAAAGTTATCTTATTTTCAGTTCCAAATGTAAGCTTTCAAGTATATGCCCCGGGATTTTTTAATAGATTCTTAGAGTCTCACGCTGTTATGTTGCAAGGAAATTCAGATTTGAAAGTTAAGGAAGGAGAAGTATCGTCTCGTCCATGGCAATGGCCTATAAATTATAGGGTAAAATATTAATTATATATATATATACTGAAACTATAGACATTAAATTTGAATATAAATCAATAAGATGGAATAATCAAAACTGAGGATGTAACTTATGGACATTTTTAGGGTCAATTTTTCTCCGGCAATAATCAGAGAATATATCTCCTTGGCAATCCCATCATATGGTGGGGAAACATTGCATTCCTTCTGATATTTATCGGTTTTTATGTATATACGAGTGTAAGGGAACAAAGAGGGTGCGACGAGTCCCCTGCAATTTATGAGCAACGAAGCAAAGTAATGAACGCAGGACTGTGGCTTTTTATGGGATGGTTCTTACATTACATTCCATTTTGGGTCATGACGAGAGTATTGTATTTCCATCATTATTTCCCGGCATTGTTATACAATTCAATGCTGACCGGGATTATTTTGAATTATATGATTGAGAGCATCGTCTATCTACTTCCGGAAAAACTTGGAAATACCCTTTATCATGTCATAATGGGCACAATTGTTTCTGTTACAGTTTACAGGTAAGTTTGATCATATGAAGTACTATTTTCAGTAAGAATAATGTTAAGATTTCTTCGTATTTCTCAACAAACAGAATTTGACAGAGTATACCTAATCAGATTTTCTTGGCAGTTTTTATCTTTTTTCGCCGTTAGCTTACGGTATGGATGGTCCATCTGCATTGGATCCTCAAAGTCCAATGCATTCTCTACGATGGATGGACACCTGGGAATTCTAAACTTGATGGATCTACATTCTTGCAAACACTAAATCCATCTTTGACTCGAGACAAGACTTGTAAAACCGATGCAGTCAACACGCATCAAAATACTCATTTTGCTACTGTTGTATATAGAAGTTTATATTCTTTTAACATTTACAATACACCACGTAATGAATGTTGGTAAGCAACCGGTTTATAGATTCCCGTTCAGATCATTCCTCTTTATCCCAACACGTCCACCGGCATCGTTTGAAACTGCAAGCATACTATTTGACCACTCGTCGCGGCCGTACGTTCTCGTGAAGATTGGAAGATAAACGAGCTGAAACGCTACTCAGCTGATCGACCCACGTGCGAGAGTCTCTGGCGACGTTCTTGATTCAAGATTACCGCGTCCGGTTTGGGAAAAGTAGTAAATTGTCATGACACGCGTACAGCGCGAGCAGAGTGGAGCAGAGTGCCACAGTGGGTTAATCATGCCCGATATCACCGGGCGTCTGAGCCCGTTTCTCGAGAGATAAAACCGCCTCTCACAATCAGTCGCCGTACGAATTAGCCGTGCACAGCCCACGGTAAAGCCGCGATCAATAAATTCCGACTCCGGCAACACGCGCCTTTCGATCGTCAGAAACGTCGCGGGTGTTGTGCATATAATCAGCGATAGTTACCGAAACGACCACGTGTCTGGTGCACACGAATGCAGGTACGTATACGCGCATGTCTGTGCGTGTATGGTGCGTTCGCGATAATGTTATCGCGTTAGGCGAAATTTAGCGGATTAAACGTTACCGCGCGAGTGATTTGGTCGAACGGATGACAAAGGGTTCTTCGGACGCGGGTCGTGCTCACCCGTGTTCAGTTGGCGATCTCAACCCGATTATCAACGGAGAATGTGATCCGATGCGGAGGCGATTATGATGTGAACAGGCTCGACACCTTCCGCGTGTGTCGTCACCGTTGCGCTTGAGCTTGACGTCGAGCGACCAACGTAAGTGGGAGTAAAGCGGAGAGTCCATTCGATCTCGCGACTACGAGTTATAACAGCGATACGAAACGTCAACGCGAGAGATTTCCGGTGCCACGGGATAAGGTATGGACGTGTACGCATCGCCGTTCGCGAGGTCCGCGCTTCTTTCACACGCGCTCTTTGACACGCGCCTCTGACATACCGGGTCCGAAGTCTAGTCTCTTCCCAAAACGTTCGTGTCGACATACTGACAATTTCGAGGGGTTGCCGAAGCAGGGGTAAGGGTGCGAAATGGCGCGTCGGCTTCGATTGGCCGACACAAAATCCATTAGCGGGAAAGCGTTGAATTTGAAACGGTCGAATGTCGGTAGAACGCAGATTGGCCGGAAATCATCGAGACGTAACGATAATACGGATTATTATTTAGTGTTTCGTTGCAGTGATTCTTTGCTACTGTTATTCGTTCATTCTGTACGTTGACTAGTTCACAAGATGAGTGACACGATAATGCCTGCGTTGGGGATGTTGAAGAGTACATGCGTGCATTGCGTGTGTAAGTAGAACGTGCAAATTTTCCGCTAAGTGGGCTTAATCAAAAGACAAGACTCGAATTGTCCACGTAACGGTTGAGCGCGTTGAAAATTGTTGGCGGTAAGAGCGTCGAGATAGTCATCGCTAAATAGAGATTGCGTTGTAGGTTTTCGTAGAATACTGAAATTACCGCTTTGCTGCGAAAGTGTTCGATTAAAACTCGTATCTTAAGTAGACACGGCCATATATAACACGACGCCGCTGCCGCCGCCGCATTTATTTCAATTAAAGACCTTACGACAGCAATGGTTAATTCACATTTTGCACATTGGTACATAATTCTCTCACACTTTGACACATGCCCAAAGAGTTGTGTTAAATGTTACCAATCATGAATAATATTAATTTGCATCCTATGCATCAATTGATACATACAACTGTCCACTGTTACAGTAAGGTCTTAAATTGAGAGATAACCAAAAAAAGGTACGATTGCAATTGCATCAGAACCAGCGTTCATGTCCTGCTTGCATGATTTATTTGACAGATAACTTATCTACGCATAATATATTAGTTCACGGGTCATGCGATAAATCGAAGGTTAATATTCATATCCCAAGTCCAGTGATCGCATTTGTACATAGACTTTATTACATAGACTGCGTGTTCTGGGCAAGTCTAGTACGGAAGACTAAAGGACAAACTGTTCTCTGTTCCTCCTTTATTGTAATAGCACTAGGCTTGTAATGCGCATGCTTCGCGCAGAATGTATAATATACAAAGCATGCGCATGATAATCCGAGTTCTATGACATAAAGGAGAGACAGAGACAAAGACATAACTTCTTTCCTTCAGTCTTCCGCCGGGACCCGTGCATTGGCGGGATAGGGATTGCGCGGTCCGTGTATATAAGGTCTATGCATTTATATTGCATGAACTTAGATTTTCTAACGTATTCCTACTTTCAGCGAAACAAAATTCTACACGTACGTTTATCAAACTTTTCATCCACACGGTTACTTAAAGAATTCAATAACGATGAACATTGGTCAGCATTGCCTACTATTTCAACTGAACCCACAGAGCGCCGACAAATATTGTATATTGCAAAATCTTGTCGCAGCGAATAAATTATTCACTTAGCGCCCCTCATACTTTCTATTTGACCGTCCCTTAGGAAATTACCGATACCAATTGCTTGTACACTCGGCTGTACGCGGTGCGTGGGCGGAATTATTTATGTGTCTGTGACGAAATTTCTTTCCGGATACATAAACGAGTATCTCCTGTTTCTTAATGATAATGCCCGATCGTGTTACCGACTCCTCGGAGCGTAGGAAGTGCAAATTAGCGATGGAATCTGACCTACTTGATCGTGCGTAACGTTCAAATCTTCTTTAACCTTTCAAGCAACTGTTTGTGCCGCTCTAGCGTTCAGAGTCACAAGATTTGCTGCTCTGCTTGTGTTTCCACTTATCGTTTCTTTATCTTTCGGAAAAATGAACGATTAATCGATGTATCAGTGACCGTTGTTTGTTCGATTCTTAAGCGTTTCCTTAAGTTTGCCCATGATTGATACACGTTAATCGTATCCCTGTGTTCGAATTTTGTTTAGACGTTCCGCGTAGAACCGGAAGACGCAACCGCATACCGGAAATTCTGGCCGCAATTAAATCCTGACAAGCAACTTCGTTATATGGCGCACTTTTAAAACTGGAATATGCCTAGGAGTGAGTTAACTTTATTGCTGGCATGGAGTATCGTGATTCAACAGGGACTATGCGGCGAACTGATCAAGATCGCACAGTATACGTCGGAGGCATTGGCCGATTATTACGCTTACCCTCACATCACCATCGTACATTTCGACATTCCCGAATATTCAGTTGCAGCGGCTTTCAAGTAAGCAATTAAATGTATACTATGTAGATAATAGATGTAGATAGTAAGTAAAACATTCGTTAATGTAATATAACAGCATTAATACAGAACTAACGTAAGCTTAGCAAAGTGTTAACACAGCTACTTAAACACGTCATTAGTCTTTTATCAGCCCAATATAATTTTTCATTCTGTAAGCATGACACCTGAATACATTAATGTGATGCATGATCGTGTGGTGATCTTACTTAATCCTGCCAACACCGCTTTTACCTTAAATGCTTGAGTGCATCGTTTCGGATAGAGGCGAAAAATGTACGAAACTGATGAAATTCACAGATTCACAGCGAAAGAATACAAAACTGGAGGTATAGGCAAATGTTCGCCGCGCAACGTGTCGTTGTACCTGAAGTCCGGCAGTTTGCCGTTCGTTCATCCTGATGGATCGAAGATAGGAGCGAAACTCATGGCTGGAAGGCGACGGCATTACACGATGAACTTGCGAAGCGACGGCGATCAGCACATGATAAGAATTGACGCACCGCCACCGGGCGATTGGTATGCTATCGCCTTCCGATCGTGGACGGATCCGGATGATGGGAAAATCACCCAGCAAGGTATTGAATTGCATTGTTAGGTCGCGAATCGGGGTAGGATAGATATATTCGGTATGGATACGGACTTCGCGAATTATCTGGTTCCTCTAAATAACAATTGCACGCACCTGACCTTGATCAAGACACGTACGCAATGTCTGCTTTTAGTCCAACCGCGATCTCGCAGCTTTACTGGGACCAGACACGATAAAGAAGCTGGGTTAAGGGTGCTGATTTGGATTGAGGGATGAATTGGAGAATATTTATAATAGATGATCGGTACTCACTTGCAGTTGGTCGAAGATGTTTTATACAAATTTGTTAGGCTTTGATGTTCACAGTTTTACAGGTTCACTGATTCTATGGAATGATCTCGGAATAATTATAAATGAATGTAAATGTAGAGACGAGTCGTACTGTAGTGTATTTGAACTGGACGGTCTTAAGGACAAAATCGAAGTGAACGCGTTTTTCAAAACTGCACAGGGACGACTGTCGATGCGTTCGAACTGTCCCCTCTCTAAAATCTCTCGTCCTTGTCTCCAACCCAAAGGCTCGGACAAAGGGGTGATCGAGAAAGTTCGGTGACTAAGTCTTTCCGTGTGTGGGCCCTTGAGCTTTCCCTTGTTTGTTCTCTAACATTTTACGACTAAACTGCTCTTCGGTTTCTACTACGCAATAAACTAACCCTCAACTACGTCTACAATGATCTACAGGACCGATTCGTCACGAGAAAGAACCGGTCTAGGTTTCTTTTCATATAATGTATACCACGTAGGTGTTTTGTATTACTTGTAATTGTTATTTCTTGAACGTTAACGTCCGCGGACGTAACAGCATATTGTAAAAATGGTCATTCCACCCCGCGTAAGTCTTCTTCCGAGACGTCTACTCTTCATTTTCCAATCTATATTTAAATTGCTTACAGTCTTCAATTTATATGAACCTGTCGTTTATGCTGCTACCTTTGCAAGATCTCTGTATTGTTACTTCACATATGATACATCGAAATTCTAATGTATCAAAAAACATACTGATCTGAAAAAGTACAATAGTTATTTTGTGCTGAACAATACTTAACACAAATCACATTGGGGAAAAATTGCGTTTCTTAACCGAATAATTACACCTAGCACGTCACGATAGTTCGTAGAAAAACGGTTCCTCACAGGTTCCTCTACCATTATGTTCACAGGTCTTGGTGCATCATGCGAGACAGGCCTCGATGCTGTATTATTAATAGAAGAGCCTGCTACCGCGTCATTAATAGACTACAGACATGTTCACGAAGTCCAATTGAACGAGAGTGCGGATTCTGCGGTGATACAGCTTCAGGTTCCGGAGACTTTCGATGACTCCGTGCTGTCCGTGAAATCGTCCTGTGGCAACAGTTGCCAGGTCGCAGTGCACGTAACCGCACAGGATCATCTTACCGGCACTATCGTGAATTCGACCGAGAGTGCACTAATTTTTAAACCATACGCGAATACCTTCCACTATATCACGATTCGTTTGCTGGCTGGCAAAATGTCGACAAACGTTTCCGTGCTGCTTCTCAACAGTTCTTCAACGATTAACACGTATCAAGTAAAGTCAATTGGCCTGATAAGGAACACGTTGCCAGAATTCTTTCTCTTCGATTACGAGCATGTGCGCGTCAACGAGACTAAGGCGTCGCCGTTCAATTTGACCGCCGACACTCTATCCGTCCTCAGCTTTGAAATTGGCCGTATTTATGACGTGGGAGGCACTTTGAATCTGGGTGTCAAGTTGCTCGATGTGGAAGAGGACATGAAGAAGAACGTCTTCGTTGTGGCGTGCATCACGATGGGTTAGTACATAACGAAACGATTACCAAATTCGACATTATTAGTGACGAGTATTCGTAATATTCAACAAGTGCAAATGTTACTTACTTTATTCTACTGCAAATCAAATCCAATTATTCGAATCAGGTAGGAACTACAGTTTCGCAAAGTGCAAGAGACATTTGCCTTTGCCAGCAAAGCTACACTGTTTGTAAAGATATTCGATAACTAAGAACTAGTTAGCAGTATTGAAAAAGGCGAGCAACTAGACCTAACCAAACGCGCGTTCACGAACTTCGACATTCAAACCTCATGTCGATATCGAGCACTGACGCCACTGACCGATAATCAAACTTTTCTCATCCAGGCTACTATTCAAACATCACCAGCGGCGGTAGTTGCGAACGAGCGCACAATACAACATCAGCAGACATATATGCCAATGCAACCGGTCGATCCTTTATACACATTCCATTTCCGGAGCCTGGCACGTGGCACATGAGTCTGAGAGCATTATGCGCCAAGGAAAACTGCGGCTGTGCCGAAAAATGCCTCAGCGGAACCGTCTGCGGGGATTGCTCGTGCTTATACTGGTGCACCGCGAAGGTCGACAGTAGTATATCTTCGTCGCCGTGCATCGACGGCAAATGCGGTAAACAGGGTCAATGTATGCTCTATGTGAACGGCGGGTTTGCGTTCTCCGCCTGCCATTGCGGCGGTGGATATCGAGGATTCGATTGCATAGACGACACCTACGTCTTGAAGAAGGACAAACTCTTGGCGCACGTGTTGCTGTTGACGCTGAGCAACATCGTCTTCATCGGTTCCGTCTACGTGGCCATACGTCGGGAATACTTTACGGAAGCAATTGTTTACACCGCGGTCATGTTCTTCTCGACGTTTTATCATGCCTGCGAGGCGGGCGAGAACGTTTACAGTGTGTGCATTATGAGGCTGAGCGTGCTGCAGTTTTGCGACTTCTTCAATGGTCTCTTGTCCATTTGGGTGACGTTGGTCGCGATGGCTTCGTTGGGGCCACGATTAACGGCGTTTTGTCAGATTGCTGGAGCCGTGATTCTCGCTATGGGTGCTGAAATGGATCGCACGGCACTCTGGGTGTTCCTCTTACCAGCAATCACTGGCTGTGCGTTGATTGGATTGGCCTGGGGGCTCCGATGTAAGAGAAAGAAGACTGTTCGTTATCCCTCACGGCGGTATAGGTATGTGTCAAAAAATACTTTTTAATTCATCTTTCTAAATGTCTATTTGTTGGTCTATTACATTTGGTTAACGTTTCCAACACATTTTGTTTTTGACGTGATATACTTACCAAGTTGATGTGCATGTATGATATTCGGGATTGATACAAAAATGATACAATTTCTATGTTTTTTGTGCTTGCAGAATTATTTTCTTCCCAACCGGTCTTCTGGTCGTCTCTCTCGGGTTAATATGTTACGCGTTCCTACAAACGCGCAGCAATTACTACATTATTCACAGTTTTTGGCACATATGCGTCGCCGTTGGCGTAATCCTTCTTTTACCAAAGCGGCAATACATGAAATAATTGCCGGCATTTAATTGCGTATGCGACATACGTATATGCATATATCGGCGATGATGTATGTACATAAACCGATAAACGGATAGATATTCCAATACCAATGGTGCTCAGAGTCTGTTGTACGTATCGTGTACATTGTAAAGTATATTTCAAAGAGGCTATTATTCTAAAAGGTGCTGTTACACGTTTTTAAGAAGGAACTAAGCGCACTTATGAATGGTCATATTTGATTTGACCGAATCGTTCGCACGCGATGCACTGTCCAAAATGGGATGGGATAATAGAAAAGAAGCACATTCGTTATCAGTATTACTTCCAGTTTTGTGCGTGCTTCTGACTACACGACGATACACGTTTTACCGTTACCGATACGTTGAATACTTGAACGTTCGAGCGAGTATATGGATTCGATAGTACGTGCATCGAATTTACATATAATATAAATACATCAGTTCTGATTAAGTCGTTGCATGTAATTTTGGTTAATAAATTAAACAACGTTTTAAGGAGCATATAATTTGGCTTCACGAACCGATTAACGGATACTGTAGGAATACAGTTTAAGGACCAAGATGCCTAGAATTTAAATCGGATAGATGAGAATATTAGAGGAAGCGGGAGAGAGAAAGTGTAAAAGAGTAAATACTATTTTTCTTCTAACCCGAATGTTTGAAGCAAAATTGTGATTCGCAAATCTTCACTCGTTCAATGCCTCACCTAGAACCAAAGTCTGTGTTTCAATCGAACATCAATCTCGGTAGCGTGTATATAGTAATTGTAATGAAGCGAAAGATTACAGTGACTAGGAATCGAGGCCTCGCACGTGGATTGTATGTATCATAACAAGAATATATTAATATACGCGTGTACATGAAGATGAACAAAATACTGTACATAAATGTTATGAGAGAGAGAGAGAGAGAGAGAGAGATGTTATGAGAAACTGTGGGTACACGAAACGTGTTAAACCCGCCACATATAAATACTTCTAGTCGACTCTATTTTCCATATGTGAAAGGACATAATAACATTTTTCTGTGCACCAAAGGAAGAAAGTCGTCGTGTCGTACGGGAGAGTGCACAGAATGACAACTCCGTTACTTCACGCGTGAAGAATTTCACTTTTACTGGTTTACAAATAATGTATACTCTCTATAAAATAAATATACGAAAGTATTGTTGAATAGTTCTATACAGTCGAAGGTCGCTGGTAGTTTAATGATCTCGAACACAGACGGAATATAGATTTCAGCCGTTACGACGCAAGATTTCGGTTTGCATTTGTCAAATTACATTCGTTTACGTCCAAAGGCTGAGATTTATATTCTTTTACTGTGACAGTGTTCGTTCCTTTTTAAATGGCGTTCGGGGTTCGGCATTACAACAAAAAATTGGATAAACAGTGTATCAGAAACTATCGCACACAACCACATAAACTTTGAACCACAACCAAACAGGTAATGTAACATAATGCACACGATGTTTGAACTTATCTGTTTGAACCTCATATAAAAAGATACTCTATTTCGTGCAATTAATGGTGTGCAAACGTCTAACGCACAACAACAAAATAGGAACACTGTTTTAAGGGCAAATAGCAAACTATTTCCAATGTTCAACGCGATCAACTGGAAATGTAATATAATGCACACACAGTATGAACTTTTTTTTAAATTCACCAGAGAAACATTACTCCTGATTAATTTGACAGGTGTTCAATAGTAAACAGGGCGAAATTATCACGAAATGAAATATTACTAAAAGACCGAACGGCGAGCTGTGACCAAACATTGAAACGGCCACGCGTCCTCACCCCGTCCAGACCTACAGTCATAGGAATTACAATGACGCTCCTGTGGGCATTACAATACGAGAGTTGGCTGACGTAGCGAGACTCATAACGTTAGACATCAAAGACAGCATTGTCTCCATTGAGAATCCGCAATGAGGATAAACGCGCGAGCAATTTCTACCACCACGGCCAGCTTCGACAGCCTCTTGAATTGCTGTGCCCTGCATGGCAGTCCTGAAGACTTGGTTCGTCGTGACCGTCTCCACTATCCTGTCAAAGGAGGAGACCTTCTCGCTGTCGTTGATCTCTTCACCGTTCCTCATCGCTGCGGCGGCTTGTTGGGAGTAAGTACAGACCGCTCGTTGCATGCACGAGGTTGTATCGATACCATGTCGAGCGAGGGCATCGTCCAATTTGGTCATTGTTTGTGCAATACCGTTGTCGTCACCTGAAAATTAAATTAATAGAAATAGTAGACAGTAGAATGACGAACAAAAAAAGAAAAAATTTAATTTCACAACATGATAACTTACTTCTCGCATAAGCACCGTACGTTCCCGATAATACGTAGAGCAACTTCGGTATTATCAATATGGAGCCAACACCGATTATGGCGCCCAGTAAGAGGCCACCCAGGTCTATTTTAGCAGGAGCATAGGGAGACATTGCGTATCCCTGCCAAACGAGAATGCATAAAAGTTTATAGATAATTCTTAATGCAGCTTCGAACGTTTTAGTGAAACGAGACACTATGGACTTACCGATCCGGTGCTGGCGATGTTAGTAAAGCCAAATCGTGGTTCCTGACTGCGATCCGATATATCGTTCGTCTCGGTATCGCCACGTTTCGGTGATGTAGCTTCAGTACGCAGCTCGACTTGAGATGGCATCGCTATCTGGTCCTGAGCTTTGGCTGTCTTCTCCAAATAAGCCATAGAACTCGGTATGAACCTAAGTAATTGATCAACATGGCAGGAATATTCCTTAATTTATACACGCAACTAACAAGTACTTCTATCCAGTAGAACTTTCAACGAGTACTCACCCTCCGTCATCGAATTTTGGGCTACAGTGTATCAACGTAACGGAAAAGATCATTACTAAAATGAAGTCTCCGAAGTTGTTCGTCGACATCTGCAACATAACATGTCAGATAAAAATCAACTAACGATTTACTCACGAGACTATCCGCAAGAAGAATTCTGACTAAGTCTACCTTTCTTCGATTTCTTTGTAAAAGTGAGATTTTAAGGGGACGTCGTCCTGATAGTTTTCAGCGCGAACTGAGCGGTCACATCATTTTGAGTGGCATATATAGCCGTGCGCCTACTCTCGTCTTCTAGGGACAACAAGTCTGTAGACATAATTGCACGCCGGTTTCGCTTTCATTCCTAGATTTCCATGAGACGTCCTCACAACGCGTGACGTCCCCGAGAAGTCGTACGTTAACGTCGAAAGAAACCAGCACGCTCGGAGTATGGCAGATGACATTGTCATTGTTGCGGGTCACATAAGCCACGAAATTCAAGTGCCTCCTGAGGCTGAAATAATTTGACTTTTGCAATGGCAGCTAAAAGCTGTTAACACGTTCAACGACGTTCCGCAATGTGACGGTAACGTTTGATGACTTCCTGTTACGTCGCCACAGATAAGATCTGATGATCAATTATCAGCGTCAAAATTTTATAGAGAACGTCATAAGTACTTGGTCTTTGGCTGACGACGCGAATCGAAACATGAACGAATGTATAAGAATTTTGGTAAAAGGGAGATTATCAAGTTTGTTGAAAGAAGTATATGTAACAAAATATAATATTTAGTAGGGTTAGCAGTAAATTTCCCAGATTGCGCCATTTTTATCATTAGTATCGTATCACGTAGAATTGGTTCTTATATTAAATCAGCGAGTCAGTAAGTACAAAGAAATGTGAGACCTACGTAAAACTGCATTTGTAGAAAGAAGATGAGGCGAAAGATAGTTCTGTGCCATTTAAGTCATTATATGCGCATCGTGAGAGTTAATGGTCTAATTATTGCAGCGCGCCGTTGCTCGCACTGAAAGGTTAAACGCAAACGTCCGACGAAAAACGGAAAACTGAATATAAATTAAGAATCACGGCCATGGCCAGAGCAATCTATTAACGTCACACATCGTTTTCACTCGGTGGCTGTTTTCTTTCCCGAGGATTAAACAACCAGTCCGCCAAATGACAACGATTTTCCGACTTTCTACCTCCAATCTTATTATGACAGTGTCAATCGATTTCAACGGATAGCGCATTAGAGGATTACAGCGAAAGAAACTGAAGAATCAACCTCATACAAAAATCGCTTTCCCTCCGATGCAAGGCGCGAGGAAAGAAGGAAAGATCGGATCTAGCTGAAATGACCCAATCATCGTAAAACCATCCCCGATACCATCTCACGAACGAGGAAGCAACACGTTCCCGTAGACGGTTCAGCGGAAGGCGGATCATGAGGACGCGCGACGGCAGAAAAAAAGAAACCTCCGCGTAGACCGCGTCACTCCTCGCGTGCCTCGCGGCTCTCCGCTTTCGTCTGCTTCCCCGAGCCCGCTTGTGAACTCCGTTATGGATGTTGCTCCGGAAAATTCACGAAAGTCCACTCGGAGACATGTTCGGCTGTGTGTGGGCGCGGACCCATAACGCGGCGTACACACACGCACGAGTGACCGCACGAAATGCACAATAATCCCGGCTCTTTCTTTTCCCCGGTGAAAATGGCACTAATGCGCGATGCATATGGGCATCGCGGGTAGGAAAATAATTGGGCGTAGATATTGCGAGAGGCGCGAATGCTTAATGGCGACGCGTGTGTAATCTTCAAGCATCCCTGCTTAGGGGCGGGGGGGGGGGGGGGGCATATACATGTCTGTCGTAACGAGTCTAGCGTTAACGTCAATTTCGTGCCTCTCCTAATTCGACCGAGAAGCTCGGCGAGGTTCGTTAATTCCGTCCGAGAAAACGGAATTTCCTACTTCGGCACACGAGGGTGGGCTCGCCGTTATACATAGACCCGCAGCAGGGTTGTCTGACGTTCACATGCGTTCGCGCTACAATACACGGATTTTCCATCGCGACCGACAGTTACGCGACGTACCGTTCGTCATCGAATTATTCGGTATATCCTCCAATTAGGAGCAGCATAGAAAAACGTCGAAATTTGATTGTTCAGGAAAACGACGGGAGTTGTAGTCTTGTTTAGGTAGCTGTGATACGCATTTTCTCGAGTTTGTTCATCAGTGTTTTATTGTGGTTGTAACGAGAGGGAGAGACCAGCCAGGTTCATCTGCAGACACGCTCTTCGTGATCTTTCGCGCGGAGATTATAAACACCTGACTTTCCTCGTCCTCGGCTGGATAATTTCGTATAGCACTGCAGCCGTTGTGCGATATAATCTGGCGAGATGAGATTCTTCGTGATGGACGTGACCGTTCTGTTTCTACCCATTCTAGTATGTCTGGCGAGGGGCGAAAATGACGGAATTCAGCAGCGCAGAAAGGCAAAGTCTCATGGATTGATTGGCACTCAAAAGCCACGTTTCATCTCGTTCGATAGTGAGGAAGGGAAGATAAACGTAAGTTTAGTGAAAGAACTTCATATGGAAACGATTGAATTCATACACAATTTTATATATAATTTCATGAAGATCATATTACTCCTTTCAACGGAATAATATGGAATTAGTAATAATAACCGGTCCTCAAATTGAACTTATATTAGAGGTCATAAATTAATACCAAAATAATATTGTCACGTGCTCCGAGCAAGTAAAATCTGGACCAAGTTTCTTCGGTAAATGTTACAGATTGATTGGGACGTTAGCATACCGTTCTTATCAATCCCTTTAACATTAGAGCCTTCGGAAAATGGAGAGATTTCACCACTTCTGAATATCAACACAAAGGGGATCTCAATCCTTGGCCTAGTGACAGCGTTCTTTACGTTTATCGTACCACTTTTCTCGAAAGCAGCACCGGAAATGCATTATCGTGAGTTACGTGCAATAAATTTTCTACAAGTTTATGAAGTCTTATTTTATCTGTAAGATTATCGAGATTTATCAGGTTGCATATATGAACTCTTACACAGGCTCAGACGGAGACATGGACTGGCCAACTGTGAGCAATACTATAAGCCACGCAATCCTTGGCAATGATTACATCGCACCCTGCATGCAACGCATCATTTGCACGATCGTATCTGCTGCATCTCATGCTGAAAATCCATCAAGCACGGAAAAGATAATAGACGGCTTGTCGAGGTAGAATAACCGATACATCCATGACATATGATAAACTGTGCACCTTTTATAACGTATAATTCTGACGTATTGATTGTTTAAAACAGTCACAGATGGTTCAAGGACATGATGAACGGTACAATGATTGACGAAGCCGTAGCAGTAGGGAGATCTCCTGGGCGTGATTGTTCAATTATGTATAAAAACTGTTTGGTGACGCCAAGAATCTTGAAAACTATCATGAATCAATTCGGTATAATGTAACTTTTCTACACAACCTGTTCTGTGAACGTTCTTGAATCGTACAAGTTAGAGCTTGGCGATAAATATATCAATCACACTTTAGCTTTCGCAAAAATTGAGTACGAAACATTTACAACACATGTCTTCATTCGAACGCATTTATCTCGCGTCCGATCTTTTTAAAAGTAATAAAACTGTGATTTCGCAGTCGACAGAGTGCATACATTACCGAAATAATTTCTTATTATTCTAACGCATAGGGTGTGAAATTTCGTCGGAGCGACGACTTATTCGAGGTAGGAGGAGGGATGGGCGGGGGTGGGGTCTTGTGACAGCCTTTCACTTTTCAGAAACCAGCGACACGTACTTAGTAACGCTCGAAGACGTAGTATGAACATAACAATTTGACACTCACAATCAACGATTTCCACCGTTTCAACGATCTCTTCGTCTATCACAGAATTGTGTAACATTAATACTACGTTGACCGACATCGAACCATGAGACGAGTTGGGTCGCAGACATTCATTAAAAATTTACATTAATCCCACGTCAGTCGGATATCATTATTTTGCCAATAAGTTCTTCCCGCCGCTTAGGAAGTAGATGAAGAACGTCCGCCGCATTGACGTGTTCTGCAAGATCGCGCGGCGTATACTCGATCATGTCGACGCAACTCGGATCAGCACCATGCTCCAGAAGAAACTCGACGGCACAGACTTGATTGTGAAGCGCGGCAAAGTGAAGTGGCGTTCGTCCGGAGAAGTTC
Organism: Priocnemis perturbator; assembly: GCA_963942575.1. NCBI lineage: Eukaryota > Metazoa > Arthropoda > Insecta > Hymenoptera > Pompilidae > Priocnemis > Priocnemis perturbator. The sequence continues at coordinate 7,144,983 of OZ012644.1, forward strand.
TTTTGAGAAAGATCGGCTCCCGCCATGTGGTAAGATCGAAGCCGCTTTACATTGCCAACCGCCGCTGCCACGCACATTTTCTCTCCAATAAGAACTGCGTTGCCATGAAGATGTGCACCGCACTGGAGTAATATTTTAATGATCTGTGGAAATTGGTAAAGTTTGCCGTGAAGTGTAAGGGAATCTCTGTCCGAAAGAAAAGTTCAACAATTGTTTCACACGGACACTCACCTCGTGACGATCATATTTTATGGCGTCGATGAGCGGCGTACGATCGAAGCGATCTTTGACATGAATATTCGCGCCCATTCTTAGGAGACGTCGAACTACGTTAATGTCCCCTTCGCAGCAAGCTATGTGCAACGCAGTTCGACGGTCTGCGTTCATTTGTGAGACGTCTGCGCCCTGAAATAAAAGTATGAAAGTTCATATTTCACACGTATCTTTGGCACACGAAACCGTGTACATTGAAACAATTCGTGTCTTCTCTGGACAAACTTACGTATTTCTTTAAGCTTTCTAGCTTCGCAACGTCAGCTTTAACGACTGCCGCGTTTAGCATCGCTGGAAAAAGAACTGATCCCATTTCCTGAAGCTCCGCAGTCGAAGAAAGTTTCAAAGATCTGGCCACAGCTTCCACAAAGTCCCAATCTTGTATTGTCGGAGGCCTGCCGCGGGTCAATTCTCCTCGTAAATTTGTCTGCATCATCTGACGTTTCACGCTAGTGGACCACTCGTTTTTCGATAGGACATACGCAAGTTTTGCTAAAGCAGCTTCCGGCGTCATGTCATATCCCAGTGTGACTCCTAATCAAAAACACAATGCATCCACACACGCCTATGAATAATTAAATTTAAAAATATGAGCACATCTTCCTCGACGTTAACGCAGCAGTTACTGCCGGACAAGAAAGAACATACATACCGACTTCGTCGAGTAACTTCCCAGCCTCGTACATATCCGAAACACAACCTGTCGCACACTGCGTGATATTAACAATGATAACGCCTCGTTTAGTCGCGGCACGTAATTCGGATACAATATCGTCGCGATTCGTGGGCACGTTACCAGCGCCGTAACTCTGTAGAACGACACCTTGGATCGGCGGTTGCAGGAAGGCTTTTACCAAGTCTGACGTTATGCTAGGAAACAGTCGAAGAAGACCGACGTTACGATTCAAAGATGCGTGAACGCAAAATTTCTCTAGTGTACAGGAGCGAAATATGGCCCGGTAGTCCACTGCAAGAACACATAATAAATTCACATCATACAACGGATCATTATCGAAAGAAGCCGCTTATCATAATAATTAGGACCAACCTTCTATCTTAATCCCGGCCGAGGCGAGAGACGGAAAGTTAGGCGAATGGAATGCCTCGAAAGAGGTGGCGGAGGTTTTGCTGGTTCGATTGCCGCGCATTAAGTTTGTTCCGAAGAATATGCAGACCTCAGGTATGTTATAATTTGCGGCAATAACGAGGGACGCGAGAAAATTGTCCAGACCGTCGCTGCGCGTATCGAATATTGGCACCTGAGAACCTGTTAGAATGACTACCTTGCCAAGTGATTCAAGCATGAAAGAAAGGGCAGAGGCCGTGTAACTGAGCGTGTCCGTTCCGTGTAATACAACGAATCCGTCAAAGTACTCGTACGATTCCTGAAAGTATTATTAGAAATATTCATATGGTTTATTGCAACTTTAAACGATAAACTAATTCGAGCTCTTGTTCATCTTTACATTTAAACCGGACCAGCACGGAACAGCTGTTCAGCGAGTCCTTATCGCATTATGCGAACGACGTTAATGGACTAAAGATGTCACGCCCAAGGTCAAGACTATTACTGCTCGCAGAGAGACTTAGCGTTACTAAATTGATTAACAAAATATTATGCTCGGAATGTTTGCATACATCGGTGAACATCTGTTCCTTTTTATTTCCGTAGTGTCAATAGGAGCGTCTTACTCTAATGTCGTTTGCTATGCGGATCCAATCGTCCATGGTCATGTTACTAGAATCGGAAAGAGGTGAATACTCCAATACATTGTAAATGACTCGTCGACTGTCGGTCGAGGTCATTCTGTGAACACAAAGAAAATTGTTGCATCATTATCGCAACGAAATCGTTTGTTTGTAGAATGCAATTTGCTTTATGACGCGGCATTAGTTTATTTCCGTTCGACGAGAGAGGCTGTTTCATCAATTAGAATAAATAAACATTCCGCACGGATAAGACTTACGGAAGTACGAGTGGTCCCATTGCGCCAAATCTCTCTTCCGCATACTCGCTATCATGCATATGCGGATACCTTCGCAAATTTTTCACGAAAGCATTCGCAAGCGGCACCAATACTAGAATATAACAAAATTTTATCTTTCAATGTAAATGTGTAACTGACATCGAGCGTGTAAATCGAACGATCGCCGGTGTTTCGTAAGCAAGAATCATCAGCAGTAAACATATTTACAACTGGAGCAAAGAAAGATAACAGGAAAATCAAATGAACGGTCATAGCCAGATAAGCGGAAGAATTTTAACGAGCAGCGAATTGTCACTTTTTGCACGTAATTTTCCTACGAAAAATGACACAAAAACGGAGCAAACCTTCCAGCAGTCTAGCGTCAAGCAACGTGCGGACGAAAATAGAGTATAGCCGTCTCGTGTTCAGTGTGTACAGACCGGCTAGCATTCGGCGGAGGCATTCTAACTCTGTCGCCAAATAAGTACTTTCATAAATATCAATCGGGGTAACATGATCAAAGACGATTCCACATACATATTCGGCGTAATGGTAAAACTACTCTACCGCAGGCGAACTACGAATAACAACGAAAACACACTGAACGATCGAAGCCATGTATCGAACGTTTATTGCACCGTCTATACGTGTACATGGCTCAAAATTGGCGCGGAAATATGCTGCTTGTTAGACACGAAATCACGCGGATTTCGACATTAGAAGCGATCACATCGGCCGGTCGATCTGACACCGAACTCACCACCAGATTCATTGCGTATCATTCCGATAGTGCCGCCAGTATAAAGAACGAGAACACGACTCTCCGCCTTGCTATCGTCTGGCAAGCATCCATTTCCGTTAACACACGCGACGCTCTCTTTCCTTCCGCCTGTTTTTCGCGCGATCGCCGCATCGTGGAGTTCATCAGCGTCCGCTTGAAAGGCCATACGCCACATGATGAACGTTCGAAGACGCGGGCCACGGTGGACTACTGTCGGGCCGACTGGCACTTTGAGAGTGATTCGTGATGCAATTCCTTAATCGTTCGGTCAACGAGCGGCAGCGCTCCCTCGAACACGTTCTTTTCCCAGCGGCCTGGCCGACTGTTCCATGCCCAAAGACCTGAGCGGTTACCCAGATGCACGTTTTCCCAACAATGGCGTAGCCTGTGAGGGCACAAGACGTCAGATTTTTCAGGGCCTAAGAAATTCTAGCTCATCGCCCACGACGTGCTCGATGTTTCTGTTCTGCTCTGTTTTTCTCTCGTTTCTGTCACACGTTCTCCTTCCCCGGTGTCTATTCACGAGGCACGAGAGATAAACTGCTTGACGTTGTCACTCTAACAAGAGATAGTGTAGTCGCGTAATCGACAATTGAACGCATCCTTGTTAATCACTGATTAGATCTAGCGTCTTATAGATGAGTTGCGTCACTCTTTGTTTATCTGTTTCAAAAATGTGCCAGCGATGAACAGTAGGAGTGGGGAACGTTTGGATCAACTTTAGGTGAAATTTTTGACGGTACAGAGGAATGTTCCTGGCCTCAATAGATTTCACTAATACGAATTTGTATTAGTTTGGTAATTGTATATGTGTATGTGTCTTCTAGGGTCGCTGAGGATAAACGTCAAATGGATCAAGAATCAGGTCTTATAGGCTTACGTAAAGTTGTTAGTCAATAATGGAAACTAACAAGTCTAGAATGTCGATCTCTTTGTAAATAGGCTCGCGCAATATGTTACATTATCAAGGAGATCTTTTCTTCTGGTCCTGTCCTCCTTCAGCTTCCCCTTTCTTTCCAAACCCCCAATTTCGAAAAAGAAACCATGAATGAATTGCGAAATATCAAATTTCAACAAACCACTTTATGACACACTTGATATTGAAGATTATTTCTCGAGTCTCATGGAATGACGTAAAAGAACGTCACTACTAAAAAAAAAAGTACCTTGGCATTCCTTAGTTTACGGTAATACCCCTTGACAATATCATATGAGACCAAAATCACTGATCCAGACGTGGCAGTGAACAGATTCGCGAGAACGCCTCTATACAGTCCCAAAACACCTTCCGTTCGCAGAATTCTGTGCGTCTGGGAAGAATAACATCAGTTATACGAGTTATGCAATTAGTTCAATCAATACACGTTTATCGGTTACTGTGCGAGTTTTTCCGTTATTGATACAGTTACAGTGTTACAGACCACCACTTTTGCCGTCACGCGTTGAGTCAAGCCTTGGCCGCTCCTCAGCATCGTTTGTCTACATATTGTGTCGAACGGGTAGGAGACAAGGGTCGCACTGGTGCTTGCAAATTGGGCGAGAGCAAACGAAACAAACACAGGTGCGGTTAACGTATGCGTAGTGCGATCGGGAGAGTAACTATTGGAATAACACCGTTGGCCACTTGTATAAAGACCGAAGTACGCCGATCTGTAACGAAAAGTTAAGGGTCGGTGTTGCATTCGGTCCTCATTGTTCGGAATCGTTTCACACGCCTCTATTTGTCAATGTTTTTCAAGAGACTCTGCCTACGTATTTCACGCCCTTATCCATTATTTATTAAGCGCCCAACTCAGGTTGACCACTGACCTATATAGAAACATCCCTACGGCCGATGATGGTAAACCTACATAAAAACCTCTGATGCCTTCATGATGATATATTTTAGTGAGGCAATGGCTTAAGTTACGAAATTCTCTTTTAATCTGCTTTCCGTCCCCAACATCAACTGCAATTCGTGTTGCGCACAAGGTCAAGGGATAGAGAAGTACGCACGATGTAACTCCAACTATTCCACCCGTGATGAACGCAATGATATCCTCGCGCCTCCTCGTCGACGGCTCTATCACCTGTGCAACACTGATAAATGTGTATATACCAAACCGTGTGTATTCATGTATTAATCTTTACTGTAATTGCATCATATTAAGCAGCGTTGCAGTGTTCTTGCCGCTCGCTATGAAATTATAGTGGCATTACTTTTTATGCGAGAGCTGCGTTTATGAAATAATTGAAGACCAGACAATAGGGGCAGAATTTGTATATCCTATTACTTCAAATAGAGTAAACGTCCATTTGTCAATAATAGCGATTCACAGGAGGCGGGCCAAAAGTGTTATGCCCGGGACGAGAATAAAGTTGTAACATTTATCGACAACATGCTTCTACATTCTAGATAATGAGAAAACTATAATTATTTCATCAAGAAGCGAAGGAAACGTTAAATAAAATCCGTTCCTACATAAATTGTACAAGTTTATTGCGGTTCCACACATCACACCTTTGGCTGGTCTTTTTTCGATTCTAACGCACTCACGAAACGAAGTATATATACATAGAACTAAACAATTTCAATTAGTTATCAGTGTACCTCGACGAATGTAGTGTACAAAAGTTCATAAAGGGAGAAATTGATAGCCTGCATCGGGACATAGCGGCAGATGTTGGTATAATTGCCGCGCCACAGGGAGAAAAATCCTTGCTCTTTCGGAATCCGCAGAAGTGCGTCTATGAATCCCTTGTAGGCGACCTTGTTGGCCTTTTCCATTTGATGGCTACTTGCTTGCGTCTGAAGAATCAACTTGATTCTCTCGAACGGCGCAACGACGGTTTTACACTTTGCGGCTAATAAGCCGGATATGATAAACGTGCTGCCAAAATTCGTAGCTATCGTTATCGAATCCTCCAGAGAAATCGTTTGGATCACATCTTTGGTAGTGTTATCTACTTCATCGGGAGCCACTTTGTCCGACATATCGTTATATAAAATTGTAAACTATACCAAAATATGTATACGAAATGAATGTTACTGCTCGAGACTAGAGTAGTTCTTTCAGAATCCTTTAACTTCCGTTAACGCATGTTGACGGATGAACAGCTTCCTTCCTGTTTAAGTATATACGGCATGGAAGTGTAAATATTCATCGACTTGCAAAGTTAGGATATGTAACTTTCTTATAGTAATCCTACTTATCGAATCCCTTTTTTTGCCATACAATTATAGTAATAACACAACGAAAAAGTGCAATCACAACTCAGTGACACCTTAGTTTGAATAAACGTAAGTTAAGCTGTTGAGTAAGTTTTTTCGTGTACATCGCAATATTTGTAGACTCTATTTTTAAAGACCACAGTTTAATATATGCGGATAGATAATATAATATTGGATAAAGCTATTGAAATACCTTTCGGGAGATATGTAAATATACAGAACTACTAACGAAAAAATGAAAAAGTACACGTCTTATTTAAAAACGATATCATTCAAGTTTACTTGCATGAACATATTAGTTTTAGATAGAGGTATACGTAGGTTATGAAAACTGCTTATCGCACAATATCGAATGATTGTTACCGAATAATCGACATATGATATCGAAATACATATTAGTCTGACAGATACTGTCAGCAGGGAAGTGCTACGTGGTGTCACATTCAGAACAATGTGAGATTGTATCTGTTGTATATATCCGCGATGATACAGTCAAAGCTTGACGCCTACAGACGTAAAAAACTCGCTAAAAGAATGGCCGATTCTATCAAACAATCTATTAAGATAGTTTTACCGTGGAAATCGAACAGTCCTACGGAGGAAGAAGGGCAAGAATCAAAAGTATTGGTAGAAAAAGTCGAGGTAAGGTTATGTTTACAACCTGCTTATGACATTTCACTTAACATGAAGCAACTGGTGGCTCCAGTTATCTTTGAGTTTAAAAACTAATATAGCACATATACAAAGTTACAGGAAACTGATGACGCTGGGAGCACTTGTTCGGAAGACAGCCACAGTGAACAGAAAAGTACAGTTATAACTAGGATAACGTATTTACTGTACTTCTTGTTGTGGGCAACATTGTATGCAATAGCAATTGAATTTCAATTTGGTGCGGTATACTTTATACTCTCTATGTTCATTTTAATTTGGTTTAACACAAGGTCAAAGCCAAAGAAAAGAGGTGAACCAAGCGCGTATTCTGTTTTCAATCCAAATTGCGAAGCTATTCATGGAACATTAGATGCTGCTCAATTGGAGAGAGAATTTGGGTATAGGATGCATTAAACTAAAATTAACAGATTTCTACTTGTACCTCGTTTACCATACGTCAGGGTACACATAATGAACATTTTATATATTAATAAATAGGAACTTCCAGATATAAGATTAAGTTATGCCCATAATATGCTGTTCTCGGATCTGTGTACATGCTGTAAAAGCATTTTAAAATACGATTATACTAAGTTTATTAATTTATAGTATTTTTCGGAATTATGGTTTTGGATTATTTCGTAAGTATGTTAACCCTTTCTGGCACACCTCTTCTATTCGTAGAATTATAATAGACAGTGATCTATGATCAAAAGATCAATTATTTAAATCGTTTCTTTACTACCCGATTTTTCTAAGAATCTATTCTTTACCCTAAAAAGTCGAGTTCAATTCGTTTTTCTTCCATCTAAGGTAGGTTTCACACATTTGATTTTGAATCAAGTGTGAGAAACAGCTGTTTTATTTGTCTCTCGGTTAAAGTAATGATTTTCAACCGATATATGTACCGCGGCCGTTGAACTATCCTGGAATGAGCACCGTAGGAAACAGAAAACAGAACGCCCTGTTGAATGTGTTTTTGCAGGTAGTCCATAGTTTAATCAGTGACTGTTTAATAATCAAAGCGCCGCATTCACGTACTGCGCTTTGTGGCGCATGCGCAGCGCAATTTAGGAAAAATGAAGGGACCAGCATGCAGGACCCCAACAAATTTCTTTTTAAATGATATCTGAGCGAAGGGGCCAAACAGGACCTCTTTTTCATGAATCTTAGTAAGTACATTAAGCAGGATTTCATGCGCATGTGCGAGAAAGCGAAGCGGGGGCGCAACACTGCTCGGCGGACGCTTAGGGCAGCCAGGGAGCCAGGCTGAATCCGTGCTTCCGCCATAGACCTTATATACATGGACTGCGCGTTCCCTATGCTGGCAATGCACGGGAAGCGGGAACAAATGTAAGGACAGAGATATCTGTCGGTCCTCTGTTTTTCTTTATGTACTGACGTTGGTCGCTAATGCGCATGCTCCGCGCAGAAAGTGAGAGGGAGGAGGACCGAGATATCTATCGGTCTCTGTTTTGTTTTATGTACTGATGATGCGCATGCCCAGTGCAGAATGAAGTAAATAAGCCAGATGTCACTGCCTAGCAGTGCTTGCTGGTGGGTTGTTCGGCTTATATACTTCATTCTGTGCTGAGGGAGGCTGAGGGCTGAGCGGGCTGAGCCGGCTGAGCATGAGCATCATCAGTACATCAAATAAAACAGCGACCGACAGATATCTCGATCCTTTTCCCTCTCTCTTTCTGCGCGGAGCATGCGCATTAGCGACCAACGTCAGTACCTAAAGGAAAACAGAGGACGCACAGATATCTCTGTCCTTACATCTGTTCCCGCCTCTTGTTCCTAACGCGCAGTCCATGTATATAAGGTCTATGGCCTCGTGCGCGTTCGTGCTTAGATGTAGACTCACCTTAATACGGCCCATATCTTCGGTACGGTGGCGCCTCCAAAAAAAAAACGGGGAAACGCTCAAACTGATCAGTGGACAGCAGTCGGTATTTTTTTAAGGGGCTGCAGTTATCAACGTTACCGACTGCTGTCCAATGATTAGTTTGAGCGTTTCTCCGTTATTTTTTGGAGGCGCTACCGTACCGTAGACATTGAATCGACGCGGGAAATTCAATTTTTCTTTGAAAATTAACACTAAACTAAACTAGGTTTTTGGCTTTTTAGGGGCCGATTTTTCCACGCGTGGGCAAACTGTCACGTAGCTACGTAACAAATAAGTGATAACCACAGTGTTTATTCCAGGTATATAGTACATATATAATTCAGTGGCTTCACCAGTTTACTGCAGTTCTGTTTCATATCGTCCAAAATCATCCAATATCGTTGGTGGAACCGGTGTTCACCATAGTAAGGTTAGTCGGTTTGTACATAACCAAGTGATCGCTCTTGTCAATTAATTTTTATTATTTGTTGAATAGTTCAAGTTGTCCATATTTCCGGGGATTTTCAAGTAAATGACATTGTTTTTCATATTCAGCATACAACTCAATATTTTGGTTCATCTGTAACCTTCTGCACAATGTAATAATTTTATTCAATATTTTTCTCAGGTGTTTAACACAAGTGAGTGGTGTGAAAGAAACGGACGAGCCAGAAAAATGCAGGCAATTAGGAGTATTGCTCAAGTCGTGTCAGGTAAATTACAGAGTATGGAATGTGATTAAATATTTGCCTGTTACACAAATTTGTCTGCAGAATGATTTGCATTTAACTATTCTTACAGCGAGAAATGCATTATCTTCAACACTGATTCATGCAAGAGGATTGAAGTATTACCCACTCCCTAAACCAGTAAAGGGTACGTAATGAATCTGGGTGGTTGCTTGGTGGTTCAAATTTTTGTGTGACTGATAATTTGTGAATGGAACAGAAATTGAGTATCCTGAAAGGATGAAATTCAAACCGATTGACAAAGTACCGCAATATGGTCCTGGCGTCCGTGCTTTCAAAATGCAAAAAAGACTTAAACTTATGCGTGGTCCTGAAACAATTCACAATACACTCCAACATAAACAATTTGGAGTTATAGTAAGTTTGAGGGATTTAGGCATATTGCATAGTCGACTTGAATAAAATATCATTTGATAGTATTATACATTAAAAGAATTATTTTTTAGGCATTAACAGGTGGCAGATTGCACTTCAAACATTTTGAATTTCTACGAATGCTCATTCTTAGGCAAAGGTTTAAGAATGTGTTTGCTGTATACCGTGTTGATGCACCCTGGCAACCTGTTACAAAAAAGGTAAACTGACTAGTTGTCTTTTATCTTAGAACACCATAAGAGGTTCATGTATATAATGCTATTCTGTCAATGCATTATACTTTAGGGTCAAGGACAACGTATGGGAGGTGGCAAAGCTGGTATCCATCATTATGTGACTCCTATTAAAGCTGGACGAGTTATTTTCGAGCTTGGTGGAGATTGTGAATTCTTTGAGGTATATTACAGATGAGTTGCTATTACTTTCACGATACTAATTTTAAAATACTAGTTTTGTATAATATGATCACAATTCTATTGAGTAATATTGTAAAAATTTGATAGGTAAAAACTGCATTGAATGCAGCTGCTGCTTCATTGCCATTCAAAGCTATGGCAGTCAGTCAGGAAATGTTAGAGAAGATGAAACAGAAAGAGGAGGAACTTGAAGCAAACAATCGAAACCCATGGACCTGGAAGTACATCATCCAAAATAACATTAGTGGTTGCCATAAATGGATAAGTCCTCTCGACAAATATTGGTTCACCAAATACACGTAAAAGATGAACGTTGTATGTGAGTGTGTGTGTGCTGCGTGTGGAGAGGGGGGTGTAAATATCCGTAAGAATCGGCGTAATAATAAATGATTGATCACAAAATTACAATATAAAAAGAATATAAATGACCCTGTGCTATGATGAGTCGATTAAATGATCGACAGCGGGATGGGGTTCACTTTCCGCAATATGCAAATGAATTGAGCAAGGCGTTTATGTTACAATTACAATATTTTATATATCTTTGATGACGGTTTGGTGGTAACAACAGGTAAATACTACATATTGTACATTGAGTAGGCGATAGTCGTATCTTATTGTTTAATTAGCATACCGGCGACGCCGACGCGAACCATGGTGACGACGACGATGAAGCTGACGACGAGAAATAAGTTATGGCGGTGACAACAGCAATAACAACAACAGCAACAGCAACCTCTGAACAACGAAAATAGTAACAGCAGGGATGATAATAATAAGAATTGTGACAATATTCAATAATAACCGTTACAGCAGTTGTAGTAACAGTGACAGCAGCAGTCAATACTGAATTTGGTAGCGACAGTGGTGATAATCGGGCAATACTAACTGCTTCAGCTGCGGTAATAATAGTACATAATAGCATGAATGTTAAGGATAACAATACTAGACCAATATTGGCAGTAGTAAGATTAACAGATTTTGACGTGCATGTTATATGCTGACGTGATTTAAAAACAGCTGTAAGCCGCTATGTTAGGTGGATTATGGTTATTGCCGTCGTCGTATTTCGTCACAGCCATTGTCGTCGTAGCGTCATTGTCGCCGCCGTGTCGTTGTCATCGTGTCATTGGTAATTACCTTTAGTTCGCATTCTCGATTGTTACACTTAAACGTAGAATAGGGCGACATCGTGCCGGAGGAATGTGTATGCGGATGCAGAGGCAGCAAAAATTGTAATGAATCTAATCACGGTTCTAACTCAGCAAGAACTCAAAAAACACCGGCAGGTGTAGACGCGCGGCGCTCTACGATATCGGCGCTCGAGGTACTCAAAAGCTGTCGACGGGGATCGTTCTCAGCGAGTGGCGAACGGCAAACGGCGAACGAGTGGATGGCTTGGGATTTATAGTTCCCTCAATTGATGCGATATACTCAAGTATGATATCGGTCTGGTGCGATTACCCGTGTTCGCTTCAAATCGCTTCAGTCGACGAGTGATCTACAAGCCAGATCTATGTTAAGTGTTACGTTCTTTTACATTTGGCGCGCGGGGAAAGGTTGATCGAGTCAGAAATGGTATATACACGGAGGCCACGTCTTGCGCGTGGCTCATGCTACTGTCTCTTTAGTAATATATATTTATATATTTATATATATACCGGTATAGCAGACGTGCATAGCTCGCTCAATGAGAGCCCACCTCTCGCCATTTATATATATATAACATTTGCTAACAGCCGAGTTTCCCCTTACATTAAACTCGTGTGATAAAGAATAACTAGCGCGCGTCTCACTCGGTATTCGATATGATTGATTCGTACAAGTATTTTTCACTGTCCCTGACGACGAGTCTCGCTTCTCTTTAAAAATAAAGTAGAAAGGAGGAAACAAGGTAGAAAGGACCCAACGACGGGGCTGTCCGGAACTTTGGAAGTCGGTGCGCCGTCGTCGTGCACGAAGATACGTATCATCGGGCGAAAGGCAACGTAGATCGCGCTTTACGACGATTAGTATTATATATATATATAGATATATATATATATTTATATATATTTATGTATATTTATACGATAGTTACGCTATAAGACTAGATTCTCGGCGGGGTGTTTCACGTTGATTTTCGATTTTTATAATGTTGCGCACCGTCCGTACAATAACGTTGTTGGCGAGCAGCGGTTCATCGGACGTCGTTGCCGTTCTTTTCCTTTTCCTCTTTTGCTGCTGTCGTTCAATTATATCACTATTATCCCACGCGACGTGCTAACACACAACTTACAGATACATACATACTTAGACACGTAGTCCTTAGATGCTTATTTAGATACGTTCCTGGCTGATTCTTGGAGTAGGTCGTTCACACTTATCCGCGGGTGTCTCTTGTCTTTCGCTTTCGCATTCGATCGTTTCGTGTTTAATCAGTTTTCACGGGAATAACGAGGCGCACGATTGGATATCCGCGGGGAGATCGCGATCGTAATAAGATGGGAAGAACAGGCGAGTGTTTTGAGCGCGTACTAATGCGATATTGCAGGTAGATAGAAAGAGGGTGGGCGAGTGTGGTAATAGTACACATGCATGTATGCGAAATGCATATGGTCGCGAGAAAGCACGTGCAACAACGACGACGATCGGGTCGGGAATTCGGATCGTTTACACGCGGAGGGAACGCGCATAATTAGGATATCGCGGAATCCAATCGAAGGATGAGTTTGCAATTAAAAGCTATATTCGGAGCAGCGCCATAGGTCATGTCGTCGCGACTGTACAACGCGCACGTAGGTACGTGCTTATTCAGCGCTTTACTCGCGTTCCGCTCAAAAATCGTTTGACGGACTTATTGAGCTTGACGCGCTTTCTCCTCTACGGCCATATAAATGTAATGTTAAATCTGTAAGTCCATAATTAACCGCGCGCTATCGCGTATATAATATATATGTACACAGTCTTACAAAGCAAAATTTACAAACATTACGACGTATGGTCGATCGAATAAATATGCCTCCACCATGGCGTGTTACGGGAACACGGTAGTGATACAATGGACGATGACCGCTTCTCGGCGGTCGCGAGGCTCGTCTCGATCTCTGTTGCATCTCAACTCCGGCAGGAAGACATTCTCTTAAACATTCGACGTAGTGGAAAGAAAGCGTAAGTTACGAGGTACTGAGAGAAAGCGGCAAGAAAGAAGTCCGGATGCCGGCAGTTAATTTGTTTTCCGATCGACGGCGATATTTCACGCGATGGAATGGAGCGAACGGTGAGCCGGCCAATGACCCGTGAAGGTTGACGAGATTATAGAATGGCGAGCGCCCTTCGCGTTTCATAGCTCCGACGATCGTGTGTCATAGGATCGAGAGACAAGTATCAGGACCTTAAGAGCCTTAGGAGCCTTTGTCCACGATTTTGCCGCGTCCCGGCGACAAGCGGGATGATGGAGACCGCGCGGCAGGGAGAGCAGGGAGGACTTGAGCGAGAGATCGAGAGGACGGCGGGGGCAAGAGCGGGGATCGGCGATCGATCATGCAAAACGAAGGGAAGCTCGCGAGGGAGCACCGAAACGTCGAAACGTACGATCGTTGTGCTGCTGTGATCGTGACGCTCTATGTTTGGAAAGCGATCTACCTACCCCACTGGCCACCGACAATCAGTTTAAAGCCTCTGCGCGTGTATACGTGTACGTGTGATAGGAGTGTCCTCGAGTATATGTACGCGGCAATGTTCGTTGGGTGTATGTGCGTGTGTACTTCGTCGGTTGCCGACGAACGTGTGAATTCTGTTACGCGTTACTCTTGATGTGCTGCTAGGAAGCTGACTAGATTATAGCCTAGAATACGAAACATCTTCGTAATCCCCGCTCGCGAGCGTCCGATATTATCGCGCCAACGAGTTGTCCCAAACCCCCCTCTTCAGATCAGCGACGCGTTGCGCAGGGCAAGAAAGGAAGTAGAGGGCGGAGAAGAGGACGACTCGCAGGGCACGGGGGTTGAATCCCTTGCGGCGTGAACGACGCGTCAACGGGGACCCCGGTGCTTCGTACTGACGATGACTACTCGACCTTAAAGAAGGTCGAACGGTTTCACCTAGGCGTTCGATTCTTTCAAGTTGTCGAAGTACTGCATAATCTGGTTGTAGTCCATACCAAGATTGAGATCGTCCAATGCGACGGCCTCCTCCTGCTCCTGTGAAGTGGAAGATGACGACGAGGACGAGGAGGACGACGACGACGATGACGAGGACGGCGACGAAGACGGAGGCGACGACGACGAGGAAACAACCGTGGGTGTTGAAACGTTCACGGAGGAAGTCACCCCTGACGTAGAAAATGACGATGAGAACATAGGATTGCCGACTATAGTCGCCCTCTTCACCTCCCTCGCCCTGGCAGCATCCTTAGCGGGCTGTTGCTGTTGTTGCTGCTGTTGCTGCTGCTGCTGCTGCTGCCTCTCGTCGTGCTTCACCAGCTCCGCAAACTCCTCGTCCTCGCCATTTCCTTTAGGACTACCGGCTCGAATTTTCGCGTGCGGCTTAATGTGATGCTGCTGTTTGCTATGTCGGTGATTGGGATGATGGCCACCACTTCCGCTGGATGCACGATGACGGTGCTTCCTCGGTGTTTCCGGGAGCCGTATGATGACTCCCGTATTTCTGTGAGGTGGGACGGGTGGTTTATAGTCCTCGTTACCGTTGTTAGCCAACGAGCCGGTCATCGCTGTCGCGGTGGTCGCCGTCATTGAGGATGCGGTCGTTGCCGGGATGCCGTGAGGCGGCAGTGGCGGAGGAACGTCGTCGTTGCTGCGCGACAAGAAATAACGAATCGTCATTAGTCGTTGGGATCTGTATCGAGACTAGTCTCATGGGGTTTGCAAAGGCGTGTTGTCCCGTTTCGGTCAGCAAGTCGCAATGATTCGCGACGGCAACGCTAAGCGAAATGCCGGACGGATTCGGTCAAGTATGAATTTTGACGTCGTTCACTCGTGCCAAACTCGTTGCCAACTCGTTGCCAACGTAAATCTGTCGTGTGCTGTCTGCGAAAGTGGTGCTTGTCTGCAAAACGTGTGATGGGGTTTGCGAGAACAGGTGAGGGGCGCGATATGGGGCGATGAATTTGATAATTACTCGTTGCGTGCAGTCGTTACTAGTGGCACTGTCGATGCGTTGTTCGCCGCTACATTGACTACTGGCGCTGGCACCGGTGCTTTAACGCCTGATTTCGCCACGAAACTGTTTCGTGGCTGTTTGTCCCTCTTGCAATAAGTCGTGGTGTCGACGGGTCCGGTGGTCCCGTTCGGCCGCTGAACCGCAGAAGGCAGTTCAATGTGGTTAGGATTGTCGAAACAAGTGCCCAGATCGGTGGCGTCGGCCTCGGACTCACCGGCTAACGGATTGCTCGTTACGCGGACCTGCAACAAGATTAGTGCATTTCAGCGAATCCGAATTCAGTACCCGGTTGCCGGTTGTCAGCGCTGTAATTGATAACGACCATGCGACGATGCGTACCGAATCAAACTGTTTTCAGTGCGAGGATACCTGTGAATGAGGCACGCTCGCAACGCACACTTCGACCGGCCTCAAGTGAATTTGCATAGACAGTTTGAACGACTACCGAGCGATCCGCTTAATTTAATACGAAAACTGGACACGACCTAATAAACTCAAACTTACTTTTAACGAGCTTCAAATACACCGACTCTCGAATCTCGTGTCGCGAGATCGTGAACATTCAAGAAACGTCCCGCTACCGAAGTGTTCACCTCGAAAAAGTTGATCGTCCACCCGATGCAATTGAGCCACCGATCAATGGAAACTATCTCTCATCGACTAACTGTCGCCAGGTAAAAGTACTCGAGTTCTTGAAAGGAAAAGGACGGAGACGGCCTGTGCCTGTGAAGGACGTACCTGTTGCGGGCCACAGGCGGCTCTTTCAAGGGTCGCTCGACCCAACCAAACCCAGTCGTGTGCGTTGGTGGTGGATTCTCTCGGCGGTCTTCGTCCGGAAGCCAGTTGATTCGCAGCTGCCCTCGCCCTCGCTGCTCCAGACAGGACGGGAAGTGCCGCACCGGTCAACGGAGACTCCGGCGGTTGGGGCTTGAACTTGCTGGCGTAGACCACGCAGGAGACGACGAAGACGACGATGGCGAAGCAGAAGGCCGCCAACAGGACGTACATGCCGATCTCGAGCGGACTCATCCTGGCACCGCCGTGATGCCGAATACCAACGCCGCCCATTCCTCCTGAAGACATGCCATTAGCTATAGCCGTGCGATGCTGGCGTGCCTGCACCAAAGGCTCGTGCCCGTGCTCGTTCCCGTCTTTCAGCGGTAACCCTTTGCACAGAAAACAAAGAGACAGAAAGAGAGAGGGGATGAGTGAGAAGGGGAAATGAATAGAGTGCGAAAGTTTCGCGGCCGGGGAACCCCGGCGCGCTACATAAGCGAAAGTGCCAGCGAAATGAACAGAAGCGCGCGCCCCGGATTGATAATGACATGCCTCCCAAGTAGGTGACCATCGGCGCGGGCGTAGGGATTATTCAAGCCGTCGTCTTTTTTCTTCTGCCTCTTCTTTTTTCTTTTTTAATTGCACCGATCAAAAGTGTCGACGTGTTGAGGGTAACGAGCGAAAGTTAGCGGTGAGATAGAGACGTGAAAGGAAGAAGGGAGAAGGTGGATAAATAGGCGAATAACAAGCTATTGTTCGGACGATCGAGAATGTCGTTACAAATCGTACAACAAAGGCTCCCGCTCTTAAGCGCTCGCTGGCAAGGAGAATAATCGAGATTGGTAGTACTATAAGTGGTGTTGCAGCATACGGCGAGCGTGAAGAGCGTGCGAATAGAGCGGAGGGGTAGCGATACAACGAGGAACAGGTTCTATTTACCAATGAGAATGTCATGCAAGTCGGGCGCCATCTCTCCCCTGCTGGTTTTTCGCTCCCGATGATGGTGGGATCCTACTGTACCGCCGCCGTCGTTTTGCACGAATTCGGGCCGATTCGGAAGATCGCTGGACGCAAAGTCCACTTCCACGTTCGCCGATGCGCTGGACAAAGCGGCTGTCGTGGATCGTTGCGATCCTTTGCCGGACCTTCTACCTCCCGCCCGACAGGTGTCCGCTAGTTGAAGACTAACGCGTAACAAATCGCCACGGCCCTCGCCCACAGCGATTACTCGAGGATGATGAGAGGCCACCATCGGAGCGAAGGCTACCACCTCCGGGTCTAGACTTTCGACTAATAGATGGTAGTCACTCACGGCAATTTCTCTCAGGGGTGTCCGCGTACCGTCGGAAAACTCCACGTCGATGTCTAGTAGACCCTCCTGTAAATACGTGCGTCAGAAGAATAACATGTAATTTCGTCTTCAGCTTCTTCAAGTCTGTTACTCTCGAAGTATGCCAATTGTTACCTGATATTGTGCCGTTAATCTTCTCGTCACCGAAGTTTCCGCAACATAACCATTTTCAATCGCCGTGTCGGGACTAATACTAAGCTGCAGACCCGACACAACCCTGACCGACAGTCTGGCAATGGATACTCTGTCATTCCCTACACGCACTTCCTTCGCGCCGATCACTCTTCCGGTGATAGGCGAAAGGACCTGCACTTCGGTTCTTCCGACCCCGCGGCCCTGAACTATTCTCCCTTGCAAGAGGGTAGCTATCCTTGGATCAGACACTCTTAGCATTCCAACAACAAGGTCAGTCACCCGTAGCCACGTGCGACGATTGACAAAATAGGAAACCCTTCCGGAATCGTGATCGGCCGCCAGGAATCTCGCGTGAACCTCAACCGGACTTTGCTGGAATCGAAGTCTGCAGTTTGTGGAAGGGCCCCTATCGATCGAATTAATCGCATCCCATCCATGATCACCGTTCCGATAACGATCGTCCTGATCATCCTCCTCCAACACAACATCTGGATCGTCCACGTCCATCGAGGTGTCTTCTATAGAATCTTCAAACTCTGACGCAGCGCTTCTTTTCTTAGCTCTCGCGATGTTATTACGCGTCCCAGGTGCGTCAGTCTCCTTTCCCATGGTGTCATTGAGGCTACGTTTACTCTTCGCTCCCATAGCGTGTTCCTCCGGCACTTTCCAGCCCTTGATCTGACTTAATCGCGTGTCGCTCACCGTCACCTCCAGCGGGAATTCCGGCATCCAGACGGTGAACTTCGCTAACCCCGTGTACGTGCCGTACTTCACCAGGACGGAAGCATTACTAGAACCCCTGATTTCCGAGCCGTCCACGTACACGCTACTGCAAGATGACGATACCTGCGAATACGGAGAAAAGCCCACTTTATGCCGCTCGCTTTATTGTCCTCGTCAAGGGATACTCAGAATACCGGCGATTCTCTCTCTCTCTTTCATTCTCGGTCATGTACAACTGACAATGAGACACAAAGATTTACAACTTCTTGTCTAAACAACGCTCTTGTCCTCGGCCTAGTCGCCTATTCTTCACCGTTCATTCGTAACCTTATCTGATGGCGAGTTTACGACGAAGCTGTACTGAACGTTATGGCAGACTATTTTGCCAACGGCACCCGAAGGACTGGGAGTAAAAGAAATACCATTTCGACGGAGTCGTAGAAAAATAATAATTTCTTGCATTAAATAATACGCCGCAGCGGTGGGATGACGTTGAAATGTGAAATATGCTAATATGGAATACCGAGTTGTTAGACGCGTGCAGCGTTAAGATCTTAATACTATAAAGTTACAATATTAAGCCAACGATGCAAAGTTGGGTATGTTTGCAAATTTTTATAAAATTAATCCGATGCCGGAGTAAAGGCTACTTGGAATTCTTCCATTAGCATTGCAAAGAAATATAGGTTACCTTGAGCACGCTCTCGTCCTCGGAATGGCACGAGGATTGCAGCGTAACATCAGCAACGGTGCCGGCTTGGCTGACGATGAAGACCTTCATCCCCTGTGACACTTGCCGTCCGGTCAGTACTGCCGTATTCATCACTTCCCAGTTCTGAAGCAAGAGATCAAGCACGGACGTTATTACAGCAGCGAGTTTACCCTACAACCCGACCTCCGTACATAATCGTCATTGATCGCGCCGGCTCGAGGGAGTTTTCCCTTAATGGACATCAAGACAGACTGGCGATGCTATCGTTCATTCACCAGAATTCCTTTTAAAATTCTGCCATCGACCCTATACGCCTCGGCGGAATAGTCGGAAAACATGGTCGTAAGTCGAACGATACTGTGAATATTCCAACCATGGGATGTATAGATATACAGGATACCCAGGTGCGTGCACGTTTTCGCATGCATATGGAAGCACGTTATACAAGAACGTTCCTCTGTGTACTTTCCGACCAACGGCAGGCCCCGATAGCTGAATGGGCGCGGGGAGAGAAGGGAGAGAAACAGAGAGAGCGGAAGAGAGAGAGAGAGAGAGAGAGAGAAAAAAAGAGAGAGAGAGAAGGTGGTGGAGAAGCGAGTCAGTCCAGTTTACGAAGCAGCCATTTCCAAGTTGGCTTCCGTACAGTCTGGCCTTTGGAAGGAACATCAAACGACTCGGATATTGCAGCGAGGGAATTTAAATCTCTAACCCCGCAAACGCCCAACCTCAACACCCCCGCGCGTATACACTTATTCGCGCACACAACGGCGCTGGTGTGCGGTACTAATACCGGAACACGATTGCCAACCATCATCGTCGTACCGGCAATGCCGTGGAAGCTTTTTCAACTTCTTCGTACAGTGGAAAAAGACAAGCGGCCGTCTTCCAACGCCTTCGTTCTCGCCGATTGCAACTTCCAAGTACGCCATCGTTTTATCATCAAACGACTCTTCCCCCAGCATTTTATACCGCGTTATGGCGCAGGACGGCAGGACGGCAGGACGGCAGGACTGAAATTCAGCCAGCAACGTGATGCGAGCGTTTCGTTCGGCAGAAGACTCTAACTTGCCTACGAGTTAATTGGTTCCTGCACGTGAAAAAAATTACTGTCGGGAGGCAGGGAAGCGTATAATCGTTAGCGTCCACTTCGTTAAAAATACTGCAATCGCGCTGCAAAATGCAGCTCTACCTGAAGCGCATAAAAAGAGTACCGCGGATGATTTATGTGATTAAGCTCGCGAAATCCCTCGCGGACTGCGCGACATCGCGTATATATACGAGAGCTAAACATGTTTTTTCTGCACATTTTTCATCATCCGCTCTGCCGGTGAATATTGTAATTGCATGCAAATAGTGCGGTCCCCGATGAGCAGGATTCCGTTATGTTGTACTATCGGGTATAGTACCGGGATATTATGGTCTAGGAAGCTCGACATTTCCGTCAGGGGTCGTGTAACCCGGATGACACACGGATTTGCATCGAAAACGCAAAACAATCGTATGCCCATAGAGCTAAACGAATTAGCAACAGTGACAATATTGGCGAGCGCCATTTTTTGTCTTTTATATCCCCCATGTTTCGTCATGTCTCCTAAACCATCACGAACTTTGTATGCGAAACAAATTTTCAAGTATTTCGCATATTTCGAGTCCATACGTCCATTCGGCTGTTTGTTTCATTTATATTTAAGTTTTAACTTCCAAATAGGTACATAAGAAGGGACGGCTGAAAGTTAAAAAGTGTTACTTTGCTGTGGCGTCAGATTTCACTGAATTGACCCGGTAGTCCATGTGTTAATTCGACGCCAGCCCGCAACGCACCAATATTATTTTGCGTCATACTGCCTTGGCAATCTTTCAGACGCTGATTTAATGTGGTTACCGTTCCGGCGCGTAGACCGACCCTTCCGCGGATTAGATGCAAGACCTCGATGATACCGCGCTCTAAACGAGACAGAGAAAAGGAGGAATGGGGTGGTCGTGCTAAGGAAATGGATCGAGAGGGCAATGTCGAGGTCTCTCTCTCTTAATTAAAAACTTCGCTCTGCCGTCTCGCGAGAAGGCACGGCAATTAGAGTACTGGATAATCAAGAAGCACCGAGTTTCTGACAACTTCTCCCGCGCGATGCTTTCAAAGGAATATGTAAGCGAATTAATTATCTAATTAATCAATTAGTAGCTTCTGCCCGGGTCGGGCTTACGACGCTGAAAATGCAGTCGTGTTATCATTTCCGATCTTATAAACCTGACAATCCGTGAAATCGTGTCTAGTTTCTATATACGACCGTTCAGTGAAACTTTCGCATTAGAAAATAACGGTCTATCAGGGTTTGTTGCGACATCGCGTGATTAAGGTTGATAGCAAAACGTCGACATAACGCGCACGTATCTGAATACTCCATGACGTCGATGTAACAAAGTTACCTGCCTGCCCAAGCCCTTTAACATTAGAAGCGGCTGCAACATCCCTCTTTGGGGAACAAAGTACCGCGCCGAGAGCCGTTAATTCCATATTGAGATTCATAAAGTTCGAAATATCGTAATTGCGATCATCGATGTTGCGTGCCAAGTAGTGTGACTCGATCATATGTCTTACGCAATAGCGAACCGGTAACGACGGTAGTTCTCTCTCGGCATTCGAGGCAACGTCGATACAACAACGGGGTGCTCTCGCGATAAATCGCCGTATCCGGGGCGGAAGCACGTCGGAAACGTTAGTCCGCGGGTATCGTTACGATTCGGCTGCTACTATTTTTCACGCGAGAAAAACATCGGTATTAGGTAGAGAGAATGTGCCACGACCGGGGGCTAGAGTGGCAGAGGAAGAAAGAGAGAGAGAGAGAGACAGGGAGAGGGTGGCAAAGAGCGAATGAGGCGGGAGTGAGTAAGCGTTCGAACGAGTAGAAGCGTAGGAGTGAGAAGGAGAGAGAAGAGAAAGGCGCAGGTAAGGGGTTAAGAAAAGATTCAACATGGCGTTTGCTTCTCGGGGTCTAAAGGAAAAGCATTATCCTTTGTCGTCTCCTGATCTTCCTGTACTTTTTTCTCTCGCCCCGAGCCTTCCTTTTTCTTCCTCTCTAATGCCCGTGAGACGGGAGATTGGCCGACCGAGTGGAAGCAGATTCTCGCGTGTCCGTACACCACATACGTCGAGTATCGATCGTGCTCTCTCGCTAGCTCGCTCACTCGCTCACTCGCGCTCGCGCGCTTTTGCCGGGCGCCGCGCCGCGCCGCGCCGCGCCGGACGGTTATCGTCGGAGTTAGCAGATTCTTTTCCAAGAGATTTCCACCGGGAAGCACGCCCGGCATCGGGAGACAGGGAAGGGGTCGGGGTATCGGAGGTGAAAACTGTAGCAGGTTGGAGTGGGTGAAAATCGTGCCGGTTCGGCGAATGGCGCGTGATATTGGCTCGCGGTACCTCTCCTTCGCCCACCCCATGTCCACGTCCTCTTCTCTCATCGTCTCTCTCTCTCTCTCTCTCCCTCTCTCTCTTTTCCTGTCGTCTGGCCCGAGCCACCCTGCCTCGACTCTCGCTCGCCTCTGTCTTTTTACCCTGTCGCCTCGCTCCTTCCACTTCTTGCGGCACGAAATTCTCGGCGCGCACGTCCGCGCGTTTTAGTCGACAAGGAGAATGAAACTGCACACGGACACGCGAACAGGCGCGCGATCGTTTGGACAGCGACGACGAGAGCGAAAAAGAGAAAGGGGAGGGAGAGAGAGAGATTTTGGTAAATTTAGCGACTTTTTGCCGGCGTCGTTGAGCTCGTTACGAGGTGTACGGTTTTCAATTTCATCGTGCGGTGGGCTCTCCCACCACAAACAGATATCCCGACGTTCGGTGAACGAGGGCCAACGGCATGCGAGGGAGGAGTGCGTCCAGAGGCAGTACGTGCAAGCGTTTCATACAGACAATTCCTACCTTCGATATCGGCAGGACCGCCTGAATGTCGTCCTTCTGTATTTCTAATCGCGCCTGCAGCTTCCTACGTTCGACGTGATGATGATGATGATGCTGCATCTGTCGCTGCTGCAATCGCTGCTGCAGCTGGTCCATGCCCGTTAACTGCGAGCCGTTGTCATCCTCTCCCTCGACAGCGTAACGAACGCTCCACACGATTCGTCCTCCGTCCCAGTTGCCGCCGATGCCCTCTTCGCTGGCTTCCAGCAGCATCGTTAGTATCTCCTCCGCCGACCTGACGGCAATTCAGAAGCGCTTCGTCAGTTCGACGTCACGTCGCGATCGTCGAGGCACGTTTGCCATAGTACTTGCATCGTCGGACCTTTCACCTCTTGTCTGCCCGATTTAACTCCCGAGTCCTCCGACGCTTACCTTATTGCACTCGGCGCACGTCAACTCTACCTAACGTTAACAGGTTGCTAAGGACCTTGAGATCATTCCGATTAGCTCGAGCCAACGTGCGTCGTCAGTACGGTTTGTTTGTACAGAGAATAGCGTAGTAACATCAAAATAATTCTAAGCTAGTACGTGGAGAGTCACTACACTGAATACTTCGACAAGCTACAAGAAACAAAGCAGTTTTCAGCGTTATTAAGCCACCTGAGTCACTGTGCCTTTATCGGTCGATCTCGAGAAATAAAGACACCTCCGGAGAAATCGCTCGGAAGACGGAAGACGTTCTTCGAGGTTGAAGCAAAGGTGTTAACTAAACGAGGGTCGGGGTATCCTTGAGGAAAGACTGTTGCGTGGTCAAGTTTGTATCAACGTCGGGCGATCGACGATTCTCCGCTTCCTCGTCGCTTTTGCGAGAGAACCTCGGTCAGCTAGAAGTGGGAAGAAATCAAAGCGGATCATCGCAGGGTTACGAGAGCTGATAAGGTGGAGCACGTCCTCCTACTACATCAGTCGTTTCTCGTTTGGCCTCTCTCCTCTCTCCTTTCCATTTGCTTTCCATCTCCTTTCCGTCTCCTTCTCCGTTAATCGCTGCTTTATCTACGTCTCGCGTGAGCTTCCGCACACACACACACACATATATATGCTATACGAAGCCCATACTCAGCGACATCGTTCGCGGGTATATAAGGACAGTACGCGGATCCACTCGGCACGTTTCTTCGCTTGTCTTAAAGCAACATTAACGATGCGTCTCAGCGTATTCGCACTTTGCATTCTCGTCGTCGCGACGACGTACGTTCAAGCCTTTCCAGCAGCGGATTGGGCTACGTTCGAGGCTGAAGCCGAACGAAAGGCTATCGTGAAACGGGAAGACGTCGGGATCGACGATGTTCCGAGCACAACTGAGACGGCCAAGGGAAAGGACTCCTCCAGCTCGGAGTCTGAGAGCGACGAGAAGAAGGCGAAGAGGAGTGCGCAGGATTTAGAGGAAGAAATTGACACGTCGGAAAGTGACGACTCTAAGCATCCGCGCCGACTGGTACGTGCTGCTAAGAAGAAGGACGACGACAGTAGTAGTAGTAGTAGTAGTAGTAGTAGCAGCAGTAGTTCTTCAAGCGACGACGATGATGACGACGACGATGATGACAAGAATGGGAAGAAAAAATCGAAGAAAGGCAAGGACTGCGACGACGATGACAGCGATGATGATGATGACGATGATGACGACGACGACGACGATGGCAAATGCAGTAAGAAGAAGAAGAGCAAGTCAAAGAAGAGCCGCAAGGACGACGACAGTGACGATGACGATGACGACGATGACGATGACGATGACGATGATAAGGGTAAGAAGAAGTGCCGCGGAAAACGAGAAGCTGAATCCGTGCCTTCCTCGTCGTCGTCATCCTCCAGCGGCTCGCCTTCATCCTCTTCTGGAAGCGGGTCATCGTACTCGGGTAGTGAGAGTGAACCCTCGTCAGATGCCGAGCGTGAAAAACGCCACGCTGATCCGTTATCGAGTGGGGCTGCACGAAAGTTTCTGGTGAAACGCGAAATTCAACAAAACGGCGGGGATCAATCATCGTCGTCATCTGAAGAGAAGACTCCGGTCAAGCGAGATGTAGAAGATGAGAACAACAGTTGTCCGGGCTTGACGACAACAGATGCAAAATGCGCATCATGATCGTAGCAGTGGTAGAGGATTAATGCGGTCACGCGAAGAAATAATGTTCACAATATGTAACTAGTTCTTTCGCTACGTCGTTGAAGTAATAAATTTGTAGTGATACGATGAAAGCACTTACGTGTTTGGCACACGCGACGCCGTTTCCTTTCGTCTGGCTGTAAACGTGGCCGCGGTATTCTTTGCGTTGATGTCCGTGTCCACGACCCAATCCGGACTGCTGGACGATGCGTCCAAGATTTTCACCCCGGACTTCACTCTTGCCCTGGAAACGCGAAATATTTTATTTTATTCAATCACGATATGCAGTAGAATTAATAACGTGGGCGGGATGGGTTGGTAAAGGTACGTTTTGTCGTGTAATCATCGGCATCGCTATCGCGATTCCGCGCGAATTGCAATTTTGTACTTTAATATTGGACACCGTAATAAAACATGTAATTAATTTATTCGCTCAGCGTGATAAATGATCATTTTTCATCTCTTTCTCTCTCTCTCTCTCTCTCTCGACATCACTGCGATGCGTCGTTTATTATCGTCCCCGGTATCACTTTTACGACGATCGATACTAATGGGCGTAACAATTGTAAAGTTGTCGGGGCGAATTTCTTCCCCAAGGATGAGAATTGTAAAAGAAAAACAAGTATCAAACGGCAGTAAAGCAGTAACATCGACCGACGCCGAGGCTTTTTTTCCACTTGAGCAGGAGGGAGTCACGGCCTCCTTCGCGTTTATCCATTACGCTCAATCCGTAATCCCTCGATCGCTCGTCTCGAATATTCTGTTTCTCGCGCGACTGAAACGAGCCCGGCCAAAGGAAGAGGAAAAATCATTCGGCCGTCTGTATGAAGTATATTTGAGGACGGGCCACTGAGTCCGTTTGTTCCGTACGCTTGCACAAATTTGATTGTCGATACGGCTCGCAGTCGCACATTCGACCCTTCGGAATAATGCGATTGCGACGCTCATCAAGCCTCTCCAACCCCGCGCCTTGTCCAATTATCCCTCTCGATCGTCAATCGAGCGTTACCTTCGCAATGTCCCGACCGACGGCGTGTATCGGATTTCCGTTCGATCGCGAGGGACCAGCGCGTGCCGAAGAGCTCTCCACGACACGCCGATTTAAGAGCCGTCCCCGACTTGTTATTGCAAAATAATATCGGCGCGTTTGCGAGTCCGCAATATCGCGCGCGAGAATACTTTCGCGTTTAATCGCAATACCAATTCGCTCTCGCGTTGTCGGAATCAATTGGCTCGCGCTCACCTATTTCACGAGGGTCCGGATCGACTTTGTGTCTGCTCGCGCGTTACGCAAAACTACTATCGACAAGTTCGACGTCGATTCATGGAGAAGTGCGCGTCTCGATGTGCAAAGTTCGAGCGAATATTCCGCCGTCGATGAAATGCGGTGCGACGCGGTGCGACGCGGTGAAAATGTTACATCGCGTACGTTTGTCAGTTTTTCCGAAAAGTTTCCCTGATTATACGCGAAGGTGAGAGCATGTATTTGTACGTCGGTACGCATTGGAAAATACTCGAAAATTCCGACGTTGCAGCGATGCCACCATACGGATGATCACGCACGGGTATTGATGTTAAACATTGACATCGATATACGTATGACAAGTAAACTGTGCAGAAACATCCGCAGCCGACCGACCAAACCCTATTTTCCTGTCGCCGCCGTTAGAATCCTTTAAACTCTAAACCGCCTTTCCTACTTCTATCGGAAAGACCGTCGATTACGCCACACTGCGCACGACAAAATTCCGAAATTCATAAGACACGGTAGTTCGGTGATCCGGATCATCCCGCCTTCGAGAAATATTATTCGACGTTCGGTATCGGCGCTAAACATTAAATCGCGCGCGTAGTGTGCGACGTATGCACAGAAAGACGAGAACGGGAATAGCGAACGTTGCACAGAGCTCTCTCTCTCGAAGTAATCGTGGTGGACCAAACATCAAAAGGTTCTTCCGAAAACATTTTTTTTTCCCTCGCCCCTGCAAAAACGTCACCCAATTACAGTAGCGAGCGTACTCCCACGAGTATACAGCAGCCACAACCGCGGGGCGGTTGGAAGCATGAGGAATGAGAATATTCGCGGGTTGGACGCCCGAGGCGGCTACGTTCTGCATTTGTTCTAGCTCTAGCTGGTCTTATTCACGCGAGGCAGAGAATCTCGCGCACTCGTCTGACAGCGACAGATTCGGATCCGGACTGAGTGAGAGGCAGACACACGCCTCTCCCTCCTCCTCTTCTTACGCCGTCTTTGCCAAGGCGTCGCGTGACGAGCGAAAATTATCTCTTCCGCGGATTTGGAAGGACACTATCCTCCGCATTGTCGCGACGCTGATTTGCCAACGCCTCAGGCTCTTCTCGCTTCTGCAAGAGGATGGAGAGAGAGAGAGAGAGAGAGAGAGAGAGAGAGAGAGAGAAAATTCACGCTCCAGTTACGTGACCTGGTCACGAGGTCGGTATTACGAGGAGGTTACGACGTCGCGAGGAAAGAGGAATGCCGGTGCCCGAAGAGCGCGTCTCTTCGACGCCACTTCGGATAAATATCTTGGCTCGTTGTTTCTTTCTCCCGCTCCGCCCGCTATCTCCGCCTTCACCCACATTCTCCCGCCGCGCGTCTCACGAATCAGATATCGTGGCAAATACGCCGGCGATACGTAGGGCGGCGAATTTAGAATGGCGCGATTGTTTAAGAGCAAACGCGTCGGTACTCGTTAATTGCGAATCCATCGAGTCGGGAGAAACGTTCGGGGCAGCTACTGAAATAGCCTCAAGGGCTTTTGGTATTCAGTGCCGCGCTGCCGTGGGCAATAATTAAATTTCGTGCCCCACAAACACGCCTTCGATCGGTCAGAAGCGAACGGCTGCACACGAAACGACGATTCCCTCCTTTCTTTCTTTCCCGACAGGGTAACCCGAGGGCCAGGACGTATCGGACGGTATTTTCATTCACCGCGAATCCCGCTCCGTTTGCAGAGAACATTCTGGCTGCAGCGACATCGAAGTCGCGGCACGACGTCGACGATGTTTACCGCGACAAACGAAGGAGACAAAAGGTAAGAAGAGACAGCGCTCTAAAAGGCATGTCAACCGCTCTCTCAGCACGTCCGCCGAAATGCAACATGTTATTTCGCGATGGCCGACAGCGAACGCTGTTGCTCGCGGAAAATAGTGCGCCGCTCGTTCTATACTTTGTAATCACCGACAGTGTGCCCGAGTAATTGTCTCTTTCCTGTTATGCTGTTACGAATGCCAAGGCTTTTCTTAATTATAACCGTGGCGTGTGTTAAGATATCATGTTAAGTGTCGCGCGTGGCTTTATACGGGCTGGATCGTCGTTTATATAAATTCCGCGAACATAGGAAGCGTATTTTCCAACGGAACGCATCCAACCTCGAGATTAAGCCGACGTAAGGAAGCTGTCACGAAGAAATTCGAAGGTAAACGGAAAGGCCGCTGGTTCTTTACTACGTTAAGACCCTTTATGGCGTTAACGAGGGTGGCCACGGTTTCAGGACCGGCCTGAAAGCCAATCTTACGACAACGGAGAAGGGTCGTCGGGGAACAAAACGCGTCGTTAAAAAGACTGCGAAATCCGTCACATTATCCGCGAGAAAGGGCGAACGTCAAGGACGATAGTGGAGAGTCGTTCGAGGGCAAGCAAGAATTGGATGGGTCTAGCCGAGAGAAAGAACGGCGCATAAAGGGGTGCACACTGCGAATAACGTCGTGTGCAGGGTCGTACGTTAAATGGGAAGCCGGCGGCGAATGGCCGAGGCGGGGCGTTCGGCGAGGCAATTACAACTTTGGATCAAGTTATTTCCGCGGAGCCTACCGCTGCATTTACATACAAATCGCCGATGCGCGCAAAGTGCCGTGCGACGACGGCGGAATGTCTACTATCGACGATCTCGCGCGGATAGACGAACGGATGAACGAACGGATGAACGAACGGACGAATGGACGGACAGAGAGATGGACGACTGGACGCTTCAACGTTGACGTACGGCCACACGTATACGTGTCGTTCCATTCCCACCACCGCCACCATTTTGCCCGATGACCGGCGACCGTTCGCACGTTTCGCGACGACGCGACGGATCGATTGCCAGCTCGGCCCGATGGGCAAAATAGCGCGCGTATAATCAACCGTGCCCGTCAGATATGTTTGAGACACCTGCTGTTTCACGGACCCGCGTCATTGGTCAGATGGCATATTTGCGGATGGCCGACGGTTATTCTCGAAATTTGCCCCATTGTTCTGTTTTATCAGTCCGATCAACTTTGCTGTTTGCGTCCTACACGTTTAATTATTTTCGAACACCTGCACGTAAGTCTTACGAAATGCTCGTGCTAGCTGTGTTCTAACTTCCAAATTAGGTGTGCTCGGCGGACTGAAAGGACGAGGCAAACCCTACGGATTTGTGCAAAAAGAAAAACGTTTCACGCACGGTCGGCCGAATGTGTGTGATTAGCGTTAACTTAGGCTATCGCGCGCAATAATGAGCGGGTAAAATAGTGAAAAGGTGCTGAAAGCTAATGAGACTCCCAAGCTAAATGCGCATTTGAAACCTTTCCTTCTCCAATAGCGACCGAATGAACACACGAATGAGCCAATGCATAGGGTAAACAAACCGCATGCCGTTACGTACTGCGGACCTTTTGTAAGCACTTTCTCTGAGCAGTACGCGAATGAACGAGCAAATGAGTAGACGAACATAGTGGACACGCTCGAGCAGCACGCATTCCGGCCGTTTCGGACGTAACGTTTCTTTCTTTCAACGGACAATTACAGCGAATACACGAAGAACAGGCGAACGAGCAAACGAGCGGGTAAATAGGTTCGAGGTTTTCGTGTGCACTGCGAACGGTCCGCGGGCACGCTTTCCTTGAATGGCCCGGCAAATGCGCAAACGAGCGATTAGGGTGGACAGGCCGAGCGCTGTGCACGTTTCGGCTTATTAATCGCTTCTTTCTCGCTCACTGGTGGAACTCGTTCGCGCTTTCTGCATAAACTGTGAACGACAACGATCGCGATGACCTCCCGACCCGCGGGCCGCGGCGTCTTCGGGGCGTGACCGACATCGATATCGGTTATTGTACTGCTATCAGCGTCTAAGCGGGTCACGTTGTGACGCCTCGATCTCGATCGCCAAATCGTCTTGTTTGCAATGGTGCGTTTTCTCACGCGGATTGAGCCGCCCTCCCGCGCTAAGCTGTCGACGAGAGGCCGGAATGGCGGAGTAGGGAAAAACGAAGGGAGAGACTCCGGGGGACTTAGAGCACTAGGCGAGTCGCACGGAAGTTACGAGAGCTCATTAACGACGAAAGAGAGGGATGATATAACTTTGCCCGCTTATTCGACGATTTTTCCAATTAGGAAGAAATTTCTCCGGCTTTCGGCCGAAAAAGACCATTTCCGAATTCCCTCACCCCGTTACCTTTCCCGTTTTTCCATGCCCGGGCAAGCAATTTTCATCGTCTCGAGGGAAGATTAAACGGGATTACGACACTTCCGTCGAATCCATTAATAACCTTTTGCGCGGAGCTTTGGTTAAATACCTATCGTACCCGGACCGAGAGGTGGCCGATAATGATTAACGTTTCTAATTAACGGATGCTGCCAATCTAAATCTCTTTGCACGTAATGTGCTTACCGTATAAACGAGAAAAGGGAACTCTGCTATAATTTCGCATAAAACGGCGGGTGGAACAATAACGAGTAGGAAAAATTGAAAGCGAAGCGCTCTGTACTATCGCCGATCTCTGCCGTACACTCATACTCACTTACCTCAAGAAGACGGCGATGACAAGCGGCGGTCTTTCTTGCCTGGGATCGGTGGGCTTCGCCGGATGCAGAAAAGCGGGGACATGAAGCCTGGACCTCGGATACAAAGGGCCGTGCGGTACAAGGAGCGTAAGCGAGTCATCGGCCCTAAGCTCCTTGTAAGCCGCGCGATTGGGAGCCAGCGGCACTTGTCCCAGGGGTGTGACAGGCTGAATCTGCACCCGCGGTCGACAGTAACCCGATCCTCCGCCGTTACCACCACCGTCGCCCGATCCAGGCCCGATCTCCTCCGTCCGCGGCTCCAGGACGGAGTACGCGACTTGAACCAGCCGCGGCAACGTTTTTGCCACTTTGACTCGCCCGGAAGCGTCTGGCGGCGGCAGCGGTGCCCACCAATCGGCCGGGATGGTGATTTGCGCCAAGCACACGCCGTTCTCCCCGTCGGGCGAGCAGGCCGCGGTTAAGACCGTCGCCGAGGTCGACGAGGAGTAAGTTTTGCTGCTGTTCCCGTTGCTTCTGGCGCTGTTCCTCACCGGCGTCGTTAGACTGGCGTGCAGCACGACGCACACCCTCTGATGTCTCGCCAGCAAGAGTTGCCGCCTCCCGCCGGCCTCGCTGCCGGCGTGAAAGAGCACCCTCAGCACCGGAGAGTCCCTGGGTACACTGTTCCCGACCAGATGAGCGGACATGTCCAAGTGTCTGGCGCCCAGCTCCTGGGCGTCGCGAATCGTCGCCGCCGTCAAGTTTCGCCTCGTCTCAGGGTCCGGGAGTGCGTCGAGCGGATCCGGCACGATGTAGCGCGCCGGGACCGTTTGTTTGGTGCTGAACGGGCCGTAGGTCGCCCTCACGGACACCGGCTCGCTCGTTTGGAATACGGTGAACTTGTCGATTGAGAGGATCGAGCCCGGCGGCGGCGACGGTACCGCGCCACCGCCGGCGTTCGATGACGTCACCGTCGAGGCGGATGATATCGCCGGTATCGAGTCCGTTCGCGATGGGTAATATTGTCTAGGTGTGTGCTTCAGGAAGAATCCGCCGTCCTTGTTCTCGAAGTGAACCTCCACCGACGCCGCCACGTCTGTAACGAGAAAGAAGGGCTGGTTAGGAAGGCTTGGACTTTGCAGGGGTTCCGCGTGGCCGTCTTGGATTACGGAGGTATGATACTTTCATCGTGGGTATCCAACGTTAACCAGGTGCCCGCGGATCGATGAGGGGAGTCTTAAGCTATCGTCGCGGTGAGCTTTTGCGAAAAATATGTATGGGGCAGAAGGGTGCGAACGATGGGTCGTATGACGAAAATCGAAACGTCTTTCGTAAGTTTCCAGATAAAGTGAGAGTCTAGTGTACGGTCTAATGATCGGTGTACTCTCATGATGTAGCTCAAGGGATAACGGGAGGATTATGTTAATGATGTTTTCAGTGGCGCGCAAAGCCAAATCACGGGGAAATCATTGATCGCTTATACGTACACGATATATTATATCAGCTTAGCAAGACTGACACTTGTTATAGATCGCAACGATCCTTCAACTTCGCAATCTCCTTAAGAGCAATTTTGTGTTAGACGTCACTTTGCGCTTGCAGTCGCGCTCGAATTTATACGATACACTTCCGTCGGCTTTGGCGTCGATGTCAAACGGCGTACTTCGAGGACATCGATAATTCAACGCTCACGGCGTAATTTTGCATGTAAGGAAAACAGATTGTTCGCAGGTGCCCGCGGTAACTGTTCCACTTCGGGCTCGGCGTAGAATTCGGCGTCAATAAGCGGCCCTGCGATAAATTAAGGCCGACCGCGCGTTGTTTTCGCTCGCGCCTCGATACTCGTCTGGCGAACTATTAATTAAACGTGATTATTTACGAGCGACCCGACTCCTCCCCTGGATGTGTCCCGCCGCGCGGCCCCACGGCCTCGCCGCCCGCCGTGAGTTGGCAGATTTTGCGGAGAACAGGGAAGGCGAACGCGGGAAGTTTCTGGCCCGCGCGCGCGTTCGAAAGTTGGCACAGGTGAGCGGAGGAGTTGTAAATCGGCGAGAGGAAGGCCAGGCGCGGCGCGGCTCGGCGCGGCTCGAAGCGGCTGCGCCCGATCTGGACATAAATTTTCCTCCAAATCCCCCAGTAAGCGCCAGCTGCCCACACGCCCTCTCTCGCGTAAAACGGTGGGAACGCGAGAAAAGGTGAGGCCAATCCGACCCTCGTCGCATCGCTTATCTTTTACACTACTTATTCCACTTACTACTACCCCCTTCTGCTTCCTCCCACTCTCACAACGCCCCTCTTTTTTCCCCGCCGCCGACGCTCCGTGTCTATTTACGTAATACTGTTTAGCTCTCTAATCGCGTGACATTTACATATTAAAACGGCCAGTTGAAAGAGACCCCCATCCCAGATTAGATTATCCAAACAACGGCGCAGCGAGCGGAGCTGAGAGGCGGAAAGCGAGGCTCATTCAGCGTCATAATTTACGTTCGCGAGCGAGCGAGCGAGGCGACGCAAAATAACTCGAAAACGTGACCGTATTAGCCCGCTTCGGGAGCAGGGGGAACACGCCGCGTTCCGGCCGTTCGCGCGATATTTCTCGCTCATTGTCCCTAATATATCACCCGTCTGGAGAAGAAATAACTGGCAACGGGGTGAGTGAAGGATCGGGGAAGATTTATTGGCGCACGTTTGACAATGATTGCGAACAGCATGGACAGGGGGTATCCATGACTTTGCATAAAGCTCCATCGAGTCCATTCGTTGGCCGTCGATCGTCCATCGGTGTACCCTACCCGTTCCTTCTCGCTGCTTCTTATTCTTCATCGACGTTCATCGTCCGATCGAGCGAGCATGATCGTATTGACGTCGTAGTCGTTATCGCGGAACATCGCCGTTTTCGTATAGATGGGAACGTCGAACCACTGATACGTCTTCGGTTGGCGCTCGTCCAGTTCGTACTCCAAGCATCGTCTAGGATAACTGCCAAGGGGTCGTTAGCACGTCGTCCTTAAGACATCGGCGCGCGCCTATGGATCGGTCAACGCGGCTCCGCCTTTCTTTTCAGCGGCCGTCGGGATGTCGGGAACATGTTCTTTCCATTGTTAGCCTTGGCTTCCAAATCTGTATCGTCGTGTCTCTACGAACGACTCGAATAAGACGCCACTGCGTTGCAGGGCGTACAATACAATTCGAGAGCCAAAGCCAGCAATTAGGGAGAACATTTCAGGAATCGTCAACTTACGTCATTTGCCGTCTGCAGCCAGCGATCGGGTAGTCCTCGCGAAAACACTTGGTGTTCAGCAAACTGAAGTAGAGGAACCCGATCTGACTACCGATATTGTCCCCCGAACGATGGAGGCAGTCGTAGAACTTCTCATCGCAGGAGCAGTGCACCCTGCTCTCGGAGTTCGGAACAGGAAGGCGGTAAATATCGGGTATCGACGAGAGAGAAAGGGCAAGTGGGGGGACGCTATCGCAGGAAGAACTCGTTCAGCACGCTCGGGCGAGTGTAATATTTCAATTGCGCTCGAATGCTCGACGGGCAGCGACGCCTGCTAAACGTATGATAACCGGGGCCCCGTGGAAAATACGGATTCACGAACACGCGCGAGGGTCGTTAGCGACATGGCCCGTGGACATATTGCGGTTTCGATGGTCCGACTATTGCGCCGGGGCAGTTATTGAACGTCACCGGATAATCGAGTTACGAATATTTCTGTCGGGCCAATTAGCGTCGTTGTGAACGCTTTATCGCTATATTTTTCGATCGCGAAAACAATTACGATCGCCCGGTCGCGACAACACATTGTCGGACACTCATTTGATATGCTACATGCGTCGCTTCATTTGTCGGGAAACTGCCGTCAGTGAGACATCAACATTGATTCTGGAACTTGACGAGCAAAGCGATAAAAGAAATCGGCCAAAAGTGTTATATTTGAAACCACGGTGACGTTGTCAGCTTCCTTCGAAATGGGAAAACGTCATTGATTGAGCCAAAAATGAAGCGAAAATTAAATGAAAAAAAAAATGGCATATACCAGAATGGGTATTTCGGACAAACTGATATTTTGAGGTATTGCAAGGTATAATTCCCAGGAACAGTTGCAATTTAACAACAGCTACACTGACTATTGAAACGGAGGACGCTTTTGTGGGAAGAAACCGCAGTTTAAGGTCAAAAAACCGCGAGTTGACAGAGAACCATCCTAATTCCAGTTGGCCCTTGGTCAATACCCGCCAGTGATTCACTCGATGCACTGCTCGCCAAGACACACGATCAATTCAAGCTGCAACCGCTGTACACGTACGGTCTGGTACCGAAACCTACGCCCGCCCTCTTATCGGAAGACAAACAGCGAGACTAAATAAATTATTTCGATCCGCGGTCCGACGAACTCCTCGAGAAGTTTTAATCTAATTGCCAGCCAGCTCGCTACCGCCGACGCCCACTCACTTCCATTCGTTACCGTTAATTGTAAAGCTTTTATCGTTCGCGGAGATGTCCGATTTGAGAACTACAATGAAGAAGTTTTGTTTACAGCGCATCCGCGTCCGCTCGCTCGCAAGGAGGCCGCACTGTAATTGGGGTAATTATCGTGAAACCTCGCGATATTGCACGCGCGCACGTGCCATTAGCTCGACCCGGCCCCGTTAGAGCGCTAACGTACAAACAGAGGCGTCGATAAATAATTAATTGATCGCAGAGTCCGGGCTTACGGAGGTCGGCACGGATAAGTGCTATCCACAAAAGAATTTGGCGCTAAAACCCCGATAAAACGTTATCGCGAGAAGCTATTGAGTATCCTCGGCTTCGGAGCCATTACGAAATCAATTACCAACCCCGTTTCTTTGTGGCGCGCCGAGCGTTCGGTTAACCGAGGGCGCCGTGGACGGACGCGAGTGAGGGGGGGCGTAAAGTACCGGAGAGAAGAAAAATAGGAGGACCCGAAGAGTGAAGACTCTTTGCGAGCACCTTGTGTAAAAAGAGGGGTTGGTCAGGTTGTGCTTGCTCCTCATGGACTCGATCGAGTCGTGGCAATTGTCGTGCTGTCGACAGCACGCGTCGGTGTCCTGGAATCGGCCAAGGTCGTCCAAATCCACCGCCACACTCCCGCTTCCGCACCACTTTGTACCTGACCAATAATTATATCAAATCAACTGACGAGCAGGGTCGAAAAAATTCACGTTCCCACTACCCCTTCGATATCTTCTCTTATCTCAATCGATATGAGAGTTTATGTTGAAGAAAAAACGAATGCTTAAAGTGAACTACGTTCGAAGAAAGATTGTCGACTTTGCGCACCCCTCGTCCCCTCGATTCGATAAGCTCCGTTCAATTGCCCCCTGCGAAAACGAAAAAGTATCGCGGCGTAAAGTTTGCCCTGACACCTCTCACCTGGATAAATTAAATTCAAGCGCTGCGCCGGACTCTCGCGCAAATCATTGCCGATCGGGACCCTCTCGTCGGGGATGTTGGTGTATATGACCCAGCCGCTGATAAGAACGTTTTGCCCGAGGTACGGGAGGAGGAAAAGAAACGCGCCGAGAATGCGGATCATTGTCGCAAAAACGGAGACGACGGTCGAGACGGCGAAGTAAAATCGGGCGGACGTGACGGTCGTACGTCTTTAAGGCGGAAACGTGTAGCTCATTGCCCGTCGTCGGGCTTATATGGAAAAAGCCCTCCTACTCTCGACCCATTTTTCACGACGTCTAATCGTTCGAAGCTGCGCGTGGCGTACGAAAAAGGTTGTCGGCACCGTTGTCGTTACGACAGATAGTTTCGGCTCCCTACGGTTTATACGACGTACACCTATCCGTATATCGAGGGGATGGCGGAGGGGGGTGATAATGGCGAGCGCTAGACAACTGCGTTATCTGGAAGCCCCATGGTCCTCGACGATAAAGCCGACGATCAGAGGAATAGGAGTCGCTGCCACGAAGCGGGCTCTGGAAGAGAGAAATGCTTCCGGCCGTCGAAACGAGTTCGATTACATTTGCCGGCGGTGAAAAGGGTCTTAGTCTCCTGGCGATTATTTGGAGGCAGGAAGCGATCCTTCGACATCGCGAGACAAAGACCGCCGGCGTACGGTGGCGATAAAAGTTTCACGAGGTTAATCAATGAGCTTGTGATCGCGAGCCGGATCGACGACGGCGGCGACAGCGACAGCGTGAGCGGAGAGGAAAAGGGTCTGCGCTGACGAGCGATATACGTACTAACTGCTCCCGTCACGTCGATGTTCAACTCCCGCGAGACCAATAATGGCCTTTGCATGTAACACTGCTCCCGGCCCCGGCACTCCAAGCACGGTGACGTACGTATTGAACTTCCACAAGAAACTTCCTAAATAACCAATGGAATCTCTTTCTTAAATGGAATCTTAGAATCATCTCGGTGGACACGGGTTGGTGTGTCAGATCTGAATATTGAACATCGATCGTGAGCGTATCACAGACACTTGCAGGAAGATCTTCGTTAAAGATGCATGACGTTCGGAAGGAATAATAGATGAACCTATCTGATTTCTGCCAGTAACGAACTTTACAACTCCACTGAAGCTATAACGGTACAGTGTCCGTTTCGGTGTATCGAATCAAAAAGATCAATGAAGAGTCGTAGTTGTTCTATGCAAAGAAGGAGTGAAATAAGCAAGCACGGAAATTAAGATCATAATGTTTTACGCCGCAGTGCAGGGTCCTTCGAGAGGAGCATCCTGCGTAAAAGTGTACGTGATGCACCGACGCATCGGCATGAATATTCCGTAGGTCGTCTGTGAGCGACCTTCTTGTTTCTTGACTTCTATTCTCCGTGGAAAGTTTCCGATGGGCTCGGCTGGCCTGGACGTCGCGACGCTTTTATGAACTGAGACGCTCGAAGGCCGGCACGCACGTACACATGCGCCTCATATTCACAAGCACATGTATCGCAGTCTCCTTTCGTCGATCGATGTCTCACATACGTTCGCCGATGTCGTTTTCGTCGGAATCTTACCACATATTGAAAATCTGACACAATTCGAAAGGATATTTAATCGCGCGCTCAACGTCTATATTGATAGATGACTGGAAATGAACAGAAAGTTAGGGAAAATACATCATCGCGATAGATATTTTAGTCCAGTACGGCTTGAATGAATAAAATTATGCTCAGTTGCCATTGGACGCCAGCTTGCTGTTCGGTTAAATTAATATCCTTCGATGAGCTCGTTTAATTCCGTTCCTGTTATCCTCGGAAATTGTGTCAAGGAATTAGGCTGCGGAGGCGACGATATTCTGATACGGGAGACAAATACTCCGAGTCCTCTGAGAACGTAGACGTGGTTGGTTTCTCGCGCGTATCCGAGCACACGTTTAGTAGCTCATTATCTCCCACAAAGTGCCCCAATTTTGGAATTGGGCGCGCGCGCGCGTACCGCTTTTCATAAATTTCGCAATTTCTACCCGACACAATATTATTATACATTGCCTTTGGTCGGCGTCGCGCGAGTTCATACCTAAATTGGAGTTTAATGGCACGATTCACCAACAGTCCACGCTTCGAAACATGTGTTCTTTTTTTGCGATTGCGCCTAATTTAAGCGAATTACAAATGACATTACGCCGGCATCATATACGCTCGTGTGCAGGCGCGTCCGTTCATAAATATTCCCAACTGGTCTACAATAACGGCTGTAATCAGATCGGGGTTAAAACGTAAAACATCACGACGAACGAGCCCGTAAAGCGGAGATTTATCCGGCGCCCAATTAAACGGGACAAACGCGAGAGAAGAAGTACGGCCACGTGTCGACACCACCTGTGAAATTAGGTTAATAACAGACCCCGCTATCGTTATCGTAATCGGTGTCTTCCAGGTCGGGGCATAGAAAGTGCTTGATATTCCGTGGGCCAACGAGTCCCTCCTGTCGACGCGCACATTCCGCCAACCAAAGTCCCACGGCTGTGATACGATTGGGATTTACGCGCGGCCCGATTCCGTCGATCTTGTAGATGGAGCGCAATTGTTCTTCATTCTCCTCGGAGCGCATTCTCTTCAAGAATTCGTGGAACGGGTCCGGAGGTGGTGGTGGCGGCGTCGAGGCACTGTCTAGATCCGGACACTCGCACACGGGAATATCGTCGAAGCCGGGTAGCGCGGATTGCCGCTCGGTCGCAATGGTCATTTCCGACCCTTCGCCCTCGAACTCATCGTGCTCGTAGTCGAACTCGACTGGTTCCGCGTCGCTGACTTTCCGCCTCTCCGCGTCGTCGTCCACAGGACCGCCGGTGGAAGCTGGACGGTATGGGTCATCGCGTTCGATCTCTTTATACTCCGGATCGGCGACCGGCTGCTTTCAAAGATATCGACGGTTCGGATAAATTTTTCGCTGGATATTGAGCGAAATAGTGTGCCGAGCGCATTGAAACCAGATTTTCTCGGGGCAACGTACAGAGTTCGCGATAGTTCGGCACTTTTCCAAGAATAAACGTTCTGATACGATACAGTGGTCCCGCTCTAGAAATGTTCAAGTGGCTGGTGATGAAAACGTTTCTGAACGTTCTATTTTTCTTTCGAAAGAAAAACGCGATAATCGATGGAATTTTGTTTCCTTACTGTCGAGTACGCTTCGCTTCTTCGAAGTACATGTCCACCACATGTATGCGGTACTTTTAGTGCATTAAAAGTTGAGTGTATTTACTTTCCGCGGGGCAAAACAAAAGCTTTAAAGT
The DNA here is from genome assembly GCA_963942575.1 of Priocnemis perturbator. Lineage (NCBI taxonomy): Eukaryota > Metazoa > Arthropoda > Insecta > Hymenoptera > Pompilidae > Priocnemis > Priocnemis perturbator. Next base: position 7,184,690 of record OZ012644.1, read on the forward strand.
GAGAGAGTGTTTATGTGGCGGTGGTGGCGCAAAAATGTCTCGAGCCTTTTTCGCCAAACGATTGCTCTCTCTCTCGCACTGAAGGGCTTAACGCCGATGTAGGACATAGCTGTTCGAGTAGATGGATGGACAGTGCGATCAGAGGAGTTATGTGCAACACGGCCGTTACTGTCAGGTCAATGTCGTCATCGACATACGTTTTCTACTCCGCAGGAAACCCGATAACTGGTTTTACAAAACGCGAGCAGACAAATAGATTATTCAAAGAGCGTCGTAAAACCAGTTATACATTCTTAGAATTTAATTTTTCTATGCTTCCTATTTCTCTGTTCTACAAACCTTTGCTTTCAACTGTGTCTCAGCTGGAAGGTCGCTCTGTTTGACGATAGGCTGCTTTTCACGTTGTTCCTCTTTGTCGATTGACTGCTGCTTTTCACTTTGTTCCTGTTTGTCCACTGTTTGCTGCTTTTCACCTTCTTCCTGTTGGTCGATTAACAGGGGCTTTTCACTTGGTTCCTCTTTCTCGAATGATAGCTGCTTTTCACGTTGTTCTGGCTTGTCGGTTAACTCATTCTTTCCACCTTGTTCTGGCTTGTCGATTAACTCCTGGTTTTCACGTTGTTCTGGCTTGTCGATTGACTGCTGCTTTTCACGTTGTTCCTGTTCGTCGAACGACTGCTCCTTTTCGCGTTGTTTCTCTTTGTCCAATGACAGCTGCTTTTCACGTTGTTCCTCTTCGTTGATAGACCGTCGCTTTTCACGTTGTTCTTCTTCGTCGATAGACCGTCGCTTTTCACGTTGTTCCTCTTCGTCGATAGACCGTCGCTTTTCACGTTGTTCCTCTGCCTCGAATGACAGCTGCTGTTCACGTTGTTCTGGCTTGTCGATTGGCTGCTGCTTTTCACTTTGTTCCTCTTCGACCAATAACTGCTGTTTTTGATGTTGCACCTCTTTGTCAAATGACGGCAGCTTTTCACGTTGTTCCTCTTCGTCGACAGACCGTCGCTTTTCACGTTCTTCCTCTTTGTCGATAGACTGCTGCTTTTTACGTTGTTCTGCTGCGGTGTCGAAAGTCTTCACGTCGTACCCATAGGCGTTTAAGACCTCGGGAATGTCACTTACTTGGCTATCTCTCCGCTGCACATCATCCGAAAGAACGTCGCCGACTTCCTCCTAACACGTGCTCGATCAAAAGGAGAAACGTTTACTCAATAACGTTGTTCACCATCCCATATTAAACGTAATTCCTCGCCGTTTCTCGGTAACGCGAGCACTCGAAAAGAGTCGGTGCCTTTACTGATCCATCGTCAACGAAACATAGGGTGCTCGAAAATTGCATACAAGGCTCAATCCGGTTTCTCGTACGAATCAAACCTTTCCAATGACACATCTCGAAAGCCCATTTTCGGAAATAGCTGGAGCCGAAGAGCCGTAACGTTAAACGATGGTGATAATGATTTTATGGGGAACAATCGTGGACGACAATGGCTTTCGACGATTTAGCACGTCACTTAGAATCCCGGCATATCCTTCATTAACACTTTCACAGAGTAGTAGCAAGCAGTGAGGCACGTTTAGCCCCTCCAGCACCGTACGATGATTGGCCAATAATCTTCCAAAGTTAATCATCTCGCTAATTGGATCTCCATACTAATTGGTGGAAAACGATTTTCCACCCGGCGCAGCGCGTGGAGAAAACTTCGATTCTGGCGCCGTCAGTCTGCAATTTTCGAGGCGCCCTACGTCGCTTGGAACTTGCAACTCACGAACAAGCTTCGTACTTTACGGCACACAGTGTACGACGTGAAAGAAGATAACAGAGGAGGAGTAACTGTATGGAGGGCGCGGGCTCTCTTTCGTCGGAGCAATCAGCCGGACGATTAAAGATTTAGTGCGGGAGAAGGATGATACCTCTGCGATCGAGCCCTCGTAACAGATCGATCTTGAGCCGATCGAAATGGACGACAGCTCGGGGGTGGAAGCTGCTCTGCAGGGATGGAAGAGATCGTCCGATTCGACTTCCTCGCACGGACAAACCGACGGAAGCAAGCCACTGCAGTCAAGATCCGCCAGATAGCCGTAGAGTCGGAGAAAGACCGGAAGCGGTATCATTGCCGACCCGCCTTCCGGCTCCTCCGTCAGCAGCTCGCAGACGAGTATCATAGTTTCCACCAGCTTCTGCAGCAGGAGTGACAAGGTCACGGCGTAAACTTTCGCACGACCGAGCGCCCGCGCTCGCGCTCGCGCTCACGCCCACGCACGGAAGCCAGAAAGCGTTTCTCCCGATGAACAATGAATCGCACGCGCGATTAACCCCGAATGATCCGAGAGATATTTCGGGCGTAATTGCGCGAAAGAGTCCCGCGCGGGGAGACATCTTTCAGCTTCCCTTGCATTCGTACCGGGGCTCTGAAATGGTTTTCGTTAATGACCGCCGCTCGCTACAATGGGACGCGCGCACGTCTCTTTTGCCGACCAGTTATTTTATATGACGCTCGGTAAAAATGCAGACTCTGTCTCTTTGAAGTGAGTCCCAGCGGCATTAATGGAATGGACTTCTGTGTCCAATCGTTTTTCAGGGACGTGAAACTAATCGCGATACGACGTTAAAGCTCTAGGATACGTAACGTCTTCGTGGTGGGTATGCGCGCTCTTTGAAACGCACACCCGCCAGATGTTCCGGGCAGAGAGTATAGCTCCCTGTTTCTTAGAATGACATCTTACGTCTGGATCGCTCGTGACTGACGCGGAAACGTCCTCTGATGTCATAGGCAAGAGCGTTCCTCCGTCATCGTACAACATGTCGACGCACTGGCATATATACAGGCCATAAACATAATTTACCGTCCGGTACCGAGCGGAAGGCACTCGTAAATTTGGTGAATTTTAACGCGTGTCCCCTGTCAGTTGATTACCATTTATCGTTATTTATGCCCTCCGCGTGACACTTTTCGGCTTCAATTTTTCTGTCAGACCGCGTCGGGCGTCGGATACGCTCGCGATTCGGCTAGATGATAGATATCGGGGTCAGTCGTTTCACGAGCCGCCGAACTGATCTGAACCCCGATTGGGGAGCAAAAGTGTTCGGACAAGGCGGCTTACGTTCGCTATGAGGCCACAAGCGATTGCGAGGAATGGATAAAAGTCGCACGCCATTGTATCGAGGAATCCGCCGACCGTGGCAATTTGATAAAGGCTCGTTTCCTCGAGGGCGACCCCCTGCCAGAACTCCAGCATCGTGCGGAGGCAGACCCCGTCAACGGGACCGAATACGTTCAATAGGGTCTTCAGGTAGCCGGGCGTGATGCCGGACGGATGTTCGAAGGGAGGATACTCCAGTCGTTTCTACGATATCAGACGGTTTGGATCAGTGCGATTGATAACGGAGAGACAGACGTCCCTTCTGACTATGTCAATTCTCTCTATTCCCATCTTCCCTGATGTCGTTCTGCTCAAAGCTAAAGTGCGTTACGGATGCAATCAGTCTACAAATGGACCGTATTTTGTCGGAGTAACTCATCAAGCTACGACGTCTGGGGAGAGACGGGAAAGAGTCATTTCCAGTGAAATTCCATAAACAATTCCACGCGCGACGCCGCACTAGCCATAAAGAGAGAGAGAGAGAGATTCTGATTTTGCTTCTCTTTGAGTTGAAAGGGCAAATAACTCGGGGATGGAAGAGCCTGAGCGTTATTATACGGCGCGCCTGGTGCTCAAAGGGTCGGAGAAAAAAAGGAACAGCGGGGACAGTAACCGAGGTAAAAAGGGCGTGCTTTTACAAGGACTTTACTTTACCTTGACGGGCGGAACCTCACCGTTCGCCATCGCCCGGAAGTACGCGACCGTCCATCTCAGCAGATCATAGGGTTGTGTGCGGATGGCCGCTTTCGCGTACAAACGTAATATGTACGGAAAGCTTAGCGGGATTTTGATCTGCTCCGCGGAGTATAGCTGCTCTGGCGGCGCCATCTTTTTCATTCAAAGCGCATGACTCAATAAAGTTGGCCAGTGCAACGAGATATCTCGAATGATGTATCGAGTGAACAAAGTACGAACGCGCACGGGTGCGTTGTCGTCGAACGGTTCAGAGAAAAGATGTTTAGTCGTTTGAAGCGCATTATGTCGCCTTTTAGTAGTTTTACATATTAAAATGTCAGTGAGGTACGCGTATAAGGTAAGACGGGCAATGTCTCGGGCGGATAACCTAGCGAATCGACAAGGGACGAACGAACGAGCCAGCGAGCGAGCGAGCGAGCGAGCAAACGTGGTCAGACGTTGAGCGATTCGATCGCGTCTTATTGTCGAAAGGAAGAGGAAGTACCGAACTCAACCGTCATATTTCATTCTTTCGTAGCGAGCGCGTGGGAATTTACAATTGTAAAGCGCCATTCTCCGTCGGACCCACTATCTATCTCGCCCGTGTAAATACTAGCCGCACTCGCTTTACAACCAGAATGCATTTTTCATAGCGCGCTTCTGCCAGCGCGTTCCACGTACGTAAACCGCAATTCGCGTCTCCTCGCCAACTCGGCATGGCCCTCGAATTATTCCCTCGTTGACGAGAGACTGACTCGCCCTCTGTGCCGCTCGATAAACGCTTCACGTCGCCGGTGAGCCCTCTTTGACCGCAGCAAGGGAGGAGGATTTTTCACTCAAAACGTCGATCGATCTCCGCCGAGTGATTCCCGCCGCAATCCGAATAATCGTGACGGACTTGTTCGGCTCAACACGTTGAGCGTTGCATCATTAAAATATCGCTGACGTCTACTATTCGTAGAGAGCCGCCGCGCGTCACATTCGTTCATCGATTTTCTTCGCTATCGAGTGACACGGGTACAAGGCGACGAAAAATACAATTATCCTCACCGGTAGTACGAACGGTAGGGAAAAAGGTCGTGACACGTGTATCCTTTCAATTAAACAGCTCGATCTTATTGTTAGCGCTCGGGAGAAAAGTAAAAGTGGTTTGTCAACCACTTATCTTAATGAACATTGAGCTTTGGGCGCGTCGCGTTAATATTGATCATCGATCCTTTCCTCGTTCTATTATTAGACTTTCGGAGTGACCCTTGTCGACCGGCCCATCGATACGTGTACACTGTCGACCAGTGCAGCAGCAGCAGAGGTCTCCTCCCGATGCATAATGAATCTGCCGTATTCATCCCTCGCTGACGGGGACCCGATGGATGCCGCCCTCTCGTGGTCTCGTCACCTCCCACCCTCATTCCCAGCCATTCGAGGGCTCTATCTACCATCCACTCTTTCACTCCTCCGTCCACCTTCTCTCTCATGCATTTTCCCTCTATCTTCGTTATACCTTCCATCTCCCATTGTCGCGTCCTCTTGCCCTCCTTCTCTTACGCTCACTTCTCTGCCTTTCTCTCACCCTGGCTACTCCGACGTAATCGCTGGAATAGTTTCCAATCGATCGATCGCGACGAGTGCTCTTCAGTCGGCAGTGTCGAGCACGCTTCGGAAAAAGGGCACGTACACACAACCACACGGCCACACGGCAAGAGAGTAAGAGACGCGATCTCGCGCGCGTGTAGCTCCGTAGGGAAAGGGGAGAGAAATGGGGAGGTCGGAAAGACAGAAACGTAATGGACACACACGGCACACGGTCCTACCTACGCTGTACCTCTGGCACGAACATCGGATCACTCGCAATCGGCAAATGCCCTCGGCTATATTGTTGGAACACGGTAAACCGCGTCGAGCGTGTCCATTGACGAACAGAAACGGAGGTGAAAAAGGGAGCCCGTGGAGTCGAGCGTACTCTCTACTGTTGCAGTCTATAAAGTCCGCAAAGCCGAAGCCAGCGTCACCAAGGTACGCCCGACGTGTCGACTGTGTCGGTAAAACTTAACGATCAGCGGAGGAGAAAGCAGGGGAGCGAGGGTGGGCTCGAGGGTGTACGAAGAAGGCCAATTATCCGCTTATAAATCGTTAGGATGCGTTTTGTACCGCGCACCGCGCAAAAAGCGATAGCAATGAGCGGCGCTTGGAATCTTTTCATATTAAATGCCAGCAACCCCTCTCTCTCCGCCCACTCACCCCCGCTTCCCATCGCGGGAGGCCACCTTCGGTCGCCGCGATGGCAAAAAGCCAACGCGGTAAGGGACGGCAAGGGTGGTAATGGAGAGCGACAATGGCTTTTCGCGAAAAAATCTCGTGAGAGGGTGGCGGCCTCTCGTGCGGCTAATTACTCCGATAGAAAGGCACGAGTCAGTCGGGCAGTATGCGTTCGCGTGTTCCCTCGTCCAGGTAGCGTGAATCGTTTATGAGCGTACACGCTGTTGATCGTATGCACGGGCACAGGCGGACGTGAAACTATGTGTGGAGCGTGTATCGGGCATAATCTTATAGAGAGGACTACGTTTGAGAACACGGACGCGAAAGTTCGTGTGCAGGCGCGTAACACGTACTACGTCATTACGTGGGAGGGGGCGCGATGCACTATCGTTTGCAACTCCGGCTCCGGCTCCGGCTCGCAACGCGGCCCCCAACTCTGCTCGCGAGCCGTCGGTGGTGGGCCCGATGAATAGCGCCGGGGCAACGCGTAATGTATGTCTGCGTAGTGCTTACGTGACCGGGGAACGAAAATAGATGCGCACGCCTATTTTCCGTCACGTCAGCTTACGAAGCTCCGCATCCCGAGGCTTATCGCGTACGTTTTCAGGGCGAGGTATTTCTTCGGGTCTCGGGATGAAGAAAAAGGGGAAAAGATTCAGTCGTTCCTGCGACGAGTTCAACGGCCGCCCGACTCGCCCCGCGACTTCCCTTGCCGGGCCATAACTAAGACGAAGACAAGCGACCCCGCGACATTTCCTAGAATGCCGGGTGACAGGGGGAGGAGAGGAGGAGGAAAAGAAAACGAAAGAGCTCGGGAAAAGATTTGTTGCGCCGTGGCACGTGACGCGTCTCGCGAAAGAGACTGCGTGAAAAACCGATTAACTCGTGCATCCGGCGCGAGTATGTATGTAATGGTACTTTGACTACGTGACCGAGAAGGACGAAGAGCATTTTTGAGGGAGCGTCGGGCGTATTGTTAAAGACTCTCGACGTCCTCGAAGAGCAGCTTGTAATGCGTTCTGTACCGGCGGCGGCGCTGTCGATAAGTGCTCGACGAAAGACTCGAAACCGAAGATTTGTGCTGACGCGTAATTCACTTTGCGGAGCCAGGAGAATCGAGTCGCGGGAGTACGCGAAAACCGATTAACTCTCTCTTCGGCGACGAAATTACGAGTCGCCTGACGTGAACGTTCGTGTCATTTTATTGCTCCGCAGAAAAACTCCAACGTTTCGAGTCTAATGAATCATTGATAATAGGGGAACAGTAGGTGCTCATCGCTAGTTAAAGTCGCCGCGCACACGGCAGTGTGTAGGCGTTTCAACCTTCTCGCACGGTGAAAAACATCGTTTAACCGCCTCTGACGACAAGCAGGCGATACTGTGGACGTAGTCTGTTCCCCGTCCACATAGGAAATCGATCGATGCTCTTAATTCCTACCTCATGCATCTATGCATCTTAGGATTCGATTAGCCGAGAAGGGTGCTCGCCGGTCCGTGTTACGTGCCTCACATATTCGGCATTGCTTTAGCTTCGAGCAGATACGCGAGTTGCTCCGTTGTCAACGGCTACAAAGGTGAAACAGAACGGACAGACAATTTGCCGAAAGTGCAAGACAGGCAGTGCGATGTGCGGCGGTCGGCCGCTCGTCACTCGACTCGTTACCCGGAAATCGATAAGCCCCGTGCATCGAAAGAGCGGCGCTTTAGAGACCGCGAAGTGCCTCGTTGTTTTTGCCAGCCCCTGGCGTGGCTTCAATTTTACAGCGCCGCTGTTCTCGTTGTCCCGCGGCGCACTAGCCGCTGGCGCAACATAGAAACGTCGATCGCACGGAACAGGGAAGTTGATGGGTCTGTCTTGAAAGTCGACAGACATTGTTCGACAGGTTCGGCCATTGTCGAAAGTAACTTCCCGCTTCCCGCTTTCCGCGCCTGCGTTCGCACATGTATGAAACCGAATGGCCGGGCACGAGCATCGGACACCTGCTACGGAACATCGTGTTCGACGGAAGTCGTCGTTCGATTCGAGTGATACCAGCGAAACCCGTAAGGCTTATCTGAAATGCCACGTATCGTCGAGTAAACGTTTCACGGATCATTTGAGCAAGCCACGTATGCTCGCTGAAAGAAAGTCGGGAAAGGCTGCGCTTATTAAAACAGAGAGCGTATGAAACGGCTCTGACTATTATAGTAAATAAAGAGGAAAAAATGAAGCGGTGATGCAACTCTGAAAAGAATTGAGGCGGACCAGCTTCTCTCTCTCTCTCTCCCTCTCGCTCTTTGTCGTCGTGATGAAGAACGAGACTATTCAGTCGGGACAGTTGTCAAGTGAGTACCTTTTGTGCGACGGTGAAGCTCGGCGAACTTCATCAAGAGAAAGCTGCCGGATCAGTTCTACATGAAGAATTTGAAATCCGAGTCTTAGCTATCACGAATGTAACCTGCCAGCGAAATGGAAGAATTTCGAAATTCGACCGAACGTCGATTTCAGCCAGCGCGGCGGCGTCCTGAAGTTATGCGAATTGTTTGAATTTCCGACAATAACCGGCAAACAGTAATTATCTTCGAGCAGCCAGCTCGGTCGGAATGAATCTTCTTCTCAGTAGTTGGAAACCGCGGAAAACGGAATCCACTGGAATTTACTCGAAACGTAATGAGCGTCGAGTCGCTGCTAAAACACGAACAGCTCACGTCATTCGAGGGTTGAACGTAACGATATGAGCGACAAGATGGGGGGGGGGGGGGGGGGGGGGGGGCCGACACACAAATAGACGCAGCAGAGTTAAAAGCGACTTAGTCCTAAAGTGCACAGTTCACAACATATTACGCGTTGCGCGCGAATGCGACGACGAGGAGAGCGCGGCCGGGCACGTTAATTGGTAGCTGGATTATGATATTCAGTTACAATTCCGCATCGAATTTCTCGCGAAGTCGAAATGATTTCGGCGCATTGCCGATGAAGCTTCATCGAATGCGGGCGCTAATACGTCTGCCAATGCACGGCAGACGTGGCATTGTGCGAATCGTTGTGGAGAACGCTCCAGTGGCAGTGTACCAGAAGGAATCGAGGAGACGTAGACGTGGCGTTCGCCGAATTGTGCTCTTATTTCGTACCGGAGAAGCCGCGGGTATCGACGGTTATGCGAATTTCCTCGTCTATTCTCGTCACATTCAATAATTGCTTCCTCTGCGCTCGCCGTCGAACAAATAAGAGAAGGTCAATGGGAAGAAATCGAGCAGAATCCTCGTGCTCTCTAGCCCGACAAAAGGCGATTAGATATGGCGCGGGGAGACGACATGGGAGGGGTTGAAGGAGGAAGCGAGATACTAGCAATGAAGGCACGGAGAAAGACTAAAGAAGCGAGCGAGAGGGAGAGGAGGAGAGACGAAGGCATCTTGGACGCGCGATAAAGACGGAGGCGAAAGTGCAGAGAGGAAAACCGAGGAAGCAGACAAGAGCAACGAGAGAAGAAACGAGGATAGATGCGGCCGAGACAGGGACGTTGTCTTGCAGCAGACAAGGAGGACGGTCGAATCGAGACGAGTCGGGTCGAGTATCGATTAGGTTGGTATAGGTAGAGCCAACGGAGCCGAAGTCACCAAGATATAACCAAGAGGAAGCGCGGCGATGTGGGATGGCAATGGGGGTAGTGATGGGGTGGTGGCGGAGTCGGCGGCGTCGGCAGTGGCTGCGACGCCGGCGAGGATCGATCGCCGTCCCTGGCCCCAGCCGAAACAAATAAAAGTGTACCGAACGGCGAACGGCGAACGGCGAACGCCTCGTGACCGCGTTCACTAGGGCCATTTCCGTTCTCTCAGCCGATCCCTCCAGCCCGACGCAACGGCCCGGCGTCGAGACTTTGCATAAGCGATCGGCTCGCTTAAAGCCTCCAGACCACTGTTCCCCGTCTTCTGCTCCTTCTCCCCGCCTCTCCCGCCTCTCTCGCCTCCGCCGTCGTCTCCGCGGCCGTGTCGATAAAGCGAAACGGCGGATTCGCGTAACTTTAAACTTCATGCACCTGCAGCCGGAACAAATAAAACCGAACGTCTGGTGAGATCGGCTCCGGGCCAGAGCTCCTTCCGCTTCCAGCCCCCGTCTACGAGTATACTTCCGCCAAGACCAACTTTGCATAAGCGACTCAGACTCGCGTCGCGGTCAAAGCGTCGCGAACACCTTCGAAAATTCCAATTCGCATTACTTGCCAAGTTACTGCGCTTGCGGCCGAAACAGATAAAAATGCGTTCAGAAGCGATTCCATTCCTCTCGCGGATCCCCACTTCGATACTCTCGTCGATCCCTGCCGAGACGTGATTCTATATCAACGACCCAGTAGATGTTCGGTCAGAGCTTCGGAACCGATAGAGCAAAGCGGCGAGTTCGCGTAACTATCAACTTTATACACCTGCAGTCGAATTCGTATAAAAGACCAGCGAACTCCCGTGATCAGACTCGCCAGGGTCGTTTCCGTCCTTTCTTGGATCTCATCGTCAATCCGAAATAGGTAGACTTTACATAAGCCACCAAATTGAAGGCTCGCGGCCGATTTCAATAAAACGGCGATTTTCCGTAAGTTTACACTTTACGCACCTGTAGGCGAATCAAATAAAAGGTTGGCAAATCGGTTTCCGTCCTTCGCGTCGCCGTGTCGTCTGCGTTCCGTCAGACACGCTGAAACGCATAAACGACAGCCCACGCAGTAATAGCTTTGAGAACATCGCGCGAGAAAGAGAAAAGAGAAAATTCGACGGAAAATAAGGTGACCTCGGGAGAATTAAAAGTTGACCTCCGTCGCCTGACGCAGGCAGAGCTCTCCGATACAGAGTTCGACCCGGTTTATTTAAGTCCGTTGAAGCGATGATGGGACGAGGCAACGAAGCACGCCAATTTCTTTTAGCTCCTTTGAACAGAACGCGACTCTCTTTCTCTCTCTCTCTCTCTCTCTCTCTCTTGCTCTCTGGCCGTATGCTGGAACACGGACAGTTTGCGCCACTCCGTTTGCCTTTAAACATTCATTCACATAGCAATTGGCGTTTTTATTTCATCGCGAGTCCCGCGTAGCGGTTAACGTACGTACTCCGGGGTAAAATGGAATATTGAACACGCACTTTGCGCACCTGGCCGCTGAGCGGGCTGAAGCACATGTCCTACAAAGTTGAAACGAGCGCGCGGCACTCGCGCTCAGCCTGTTAAAACGCACTACATACATCCTCCGTTCAACTTCAATTCCTTCATAAATACCATCGCTCAACGAATCGTCTAAAACCCAACGCTTTACCCGACCATCCGAAATCGGTTTTTCCGTCGACGCGACGCGACGGCACGAACAGCGTCGCTCTGAATACCCTGCAAATTTGAGTCTGACAACGAGGACAAAAAAAGTGGCGCCGAAATGGGGTTGGAATCGATCAAAAACTTCGCACGGTGGCCTTCAATTTAGTACGTGCCAGAGGAGCGTCATCGAGATTTGGCCCTTACGAGAGCAGTTTTCGGGTGCAAACGTTATCGTTGTAATGGAACCGAGGCCGACAATGGCTTGCCAGGCGCCCAATGTAGCGGCGATTTTCCGAACGTCACGTCGCGTTCATCGCTTCCACTCAAACAGGTAACAATGCCGATTCGAGCGAGCCGGTGAGTTTGAAGCGCATGATGCCGGTTATACGGCAACTTTGGCACGCTCGTTCGTCGATCCAGTGTCCAGCTATGTCCAACGTGCCGATCGATGTTAGTTCTACCGCGTGACGTTTGTGCTTCGATCATTTCGACAAGCCGCTTACAACGGGCGAACGACATTGCGAGAGCGCACCTAATTCCTCGCATCCGATGACGCTTTAAGAGTAATCATCTGCGTAATTGCTCGATTAATTTCGTTCCGCCTACGCGATCGTGCTACCACTGGCGCTCGTCATTAATCGGGCCGAGAAAATTGGGAGACATCATTCGGTCGAACGGTCACCGCCTTTACATCGACGACCGCCCGTTTGCTCAACACTAATGCGAGTGTTTATCGCGGCGCAAATAGACAATGGATTTCATTTGGGCAATTATATCGGAGCCACATTGTAAACGGAAAATTACCTGATATCTGAGTGAATGGTTTTCGATAGGTGTGGAATGGGAATAGCGTGGCAAAAACAACCCTTATCGAACTATCGTTTCGTGGAAAGCTCACGCAAGTAACTACTAGGAATTACTCGCTTGTCATGGCTGGGCATGACGATCTCCTATCGGGACCAAGTTCGGAAAGGTTCTCCACAAATTTTACAGAAAGGTCACACCTGGACTGGGGAAACCTATTTTAATCCCATTTTGAGCCGAAAGCAGTCAAAACTCGCCACGGTACGCACACTGCACACGCGTAAGTAGGACGGGAACCCACATAAGCCGAATCGACATACGTTGGGTCAAAGGGTCAGTACAACGACGTACTTCATTTCGTTAATGAATAATAACTTTATCACGATCGCCCACTGTCACCGGACACGTAGATTAAATTAATAACATAATAGCACGCTAAAAGCCAAAACATATAGATTTTAATTATAATTAACTCACATAGCGTTTCGGTTTGCAGCGCACGATACAGTTTGTGAACGCATGCGGGGACATATGCATAACGCGAGCCACGTATACCGGGCGGAAAACAACGTATGTTTTCGTATTTGCATATAAAATCCAATATACCGATGCAGGAACAAAAATATGAAAACGTACCGCCCGTCACATCGTCGCCCGTTCGTCAAAAGTCCACAGCGCACGTAGGAGAAATTTAATGCAGCCGCGCGCACCGTTACGCCGCCGGCTTCCTCACGAATCAACGGCTCTCGCCCCTTGAAATATGAAAGAGGCACTCGTACACAGCAGGTAAGCCGTATGCGAAAAAGGGCATGACGACGGGAAGCGCACTCCTGGCGCGTACGGTGATTTTTCGTTGTTTCGTTGCTTTTTACGACAGGTTCTTGTCCACGCGTCATGCGTGCTTCGCGTAACAGACGCACGTACGGTGGACAGATAGAAACGGGACACGCGCTGTTGACTCCCACGTAAACGTACGTGACTGCACGCGGCGTGTACATCCAACAACTTGGATGGCGTCAATTCGATTATGAATGAACGCCTCCGCCGAGCGAAGGGTGTTGTTTAAGTGCGTGCAAACATACGTAAGTGCATGACAATGCCGAAATACGTGGGAGGGTAAATCTGGCTAAGCCTCACTGTACAAAGGAACCTGCATTTAGATTCCTTATTCCGGAATGTACTCCGCATAACCTCTCCAATTTACAGACTCGAAATAGACCGAAGCGGGGCACGTGAGATGCCTCTACCTGGCTAATATCCTTGTAGCAACCGCGATTAGAACCCCAGCTTTGCTGTAACCCCTATATTATAGACCGTCCGCGTCTAGTTCCTATAATATGCACATACCCGTATACAAATTCGTACATAGAAATATCCGTATACATAAGACGGGAAGGCAAATTCAGAGTCGGGCATGAAGGCGGAAGCGCCATCCAAGTTGGATATTGTGCCGCTTCCCTTCTCCGATATGCAAACAGGGGTGCGACGCATTCATTCGGTCGCACCGCGGGACAAACGTACGACACACGCACTGCGTTTTACGAGCCGATATACATCGATGCACGAACCTGGCTATCGGGGTTAACTGCGGTTTCAATGCAATTTATACTCATCGCGATGTACGCCGCTGTACTGGCTACAACCGAACGTTACTCTCGCGAGCATTTCATCGAATGACGTTACGCATTCGCAGCGATAGGCCGAATCCTGGGGCTGAATATCGCCGACATATTCATCGGGGACAAATGTCCGCCGGATGGACGCATGATATTCAACGCGCTTGTCGAAAATCCTGAAAATGTCGCCCCTTCATCCGGGCGCAGACGAGGTATAGGATGGACCCATCGCGCAATGCATATTTTTCTCCGACCATCTTGGGGTACTAGAGTCCCATTACCATTTCCGTCTCACGACCAACGTTATCAGCCCGCTACGGTATAAGATTGCGATGCTGCGTATGCTGCGAATTGATACAGAATTAATTGACATATCATTTCTTTTCAAAAATATCAACCTTGAGAGTGATTTGGAACCATCGAAAATGATCCGGGATGCCGGATGACGGAATCTGTCGACCGATTCGCATCATTCCCCGTATGAGAAATGTAAGGGAGGAGGTGAACGATCAAGCCAACGGAAGACCGTCGTAAGCGTCGCCGTTATCGTCGACGAAAAACTAATTTGCCAAATACCTGTATAAGAGATCATAAAATTTATCGCCCGACAATGCGGTAAAGTTGCTACGCTTTATGACCGTAAAATGAGGAAGAATGCAAGCATTACCGCTGGGCGTAATATCGTTCTCAAGCTGACTACGAACGTCGCTTATCCACGCAATACGTATGAAACAAAATGTGTAATAAAAACTCTTGACTTCTAAATAAAGCGAGTACAGTCTAGTCGTGAAGAAAAGCAGAGGTAAGCGAACGAGACACCGGAGGAAGAGCGCGGGATGAAAGACGGATATCGAATCGATGGCACTAATTGCTCCCGAATTGCTCCTAATTGACGGCCAGACGCTTCATCAACGTCGCAGGAGACGCTGAAGCAGGTGGCTGTGCGCGAATACCAAGCACGATGAAGTCGAACGAAACGAACGACGTGGGTCTGTCGCAGTAGTCGTCGTCGTCGTTTCGCCGAGACAAAGGGACGAAGGCGACAAGGCCGTTTTCGGACGACGAACACGATGACATCAACGACATCGGTTACAGCGGCGCGGAAGATTTCATCCCGCCGCGTCAGCGATTCCTCTCTTGCACCCGATATCCCTCCCCCGTTCTCTCACGTTCGTCCACCTTTTCCGTCGTTCTCGGCCGAGACCCATTCTCTCATTCTCGATTTCTCACGTCTACGTCCGACCTCGGCTCGATTCTATTATGTAAGTCAGCCAGCTAAATCTCGGATCTTTTTGGGGACGAGTGCCGCCGGCAATCAACCCACCGCCTATCGCCATTCTGCTAACGTAGGGCCCGCGACACATCAGGCCAGCCGGCGTTTTAATCCGGCAAAGTACGTGGCCGAGTGTGCCGGCACGGCACTTCCACGCCCCCGCCTTGTCAGGGGTTCGGGGGCGTTGGAGACAATGGCTCGAGAAAGGAAACGACGTCGCCTTTGATGTATCATCCGGCGCCCGAGCGGAGTGCCCGCCGCAAAGTCGGTTCTGGAAGTTTGCGCAGTTGCGGGTATTCGACGGATCTTAATCCGGACATGTTCGTTCTGTGTAGAAGATGATCCCGGGGGCGTTTGCCCCGGCTGATTAGTGCAAAGGATTAGTTTCGACGCGGTGCTATAACGTTCGTTCAGTAAGACGGAAAGCGCTGGGTCACGTGCCGTTAGTGTCTATTGCTAATTTGTTGATCCTACCTCCGTCCGGATCTGTATGCGCGTTAGCTACGCGTGTGGACAATCAAATCGCGTCGCTAACTTTCTCAAAAACTGGATCGATGGAGTGTTCCGAGTATCTTGCGTCGCACTGAATCGAATCTGGAGCAAGAGACCGTCCCGCGAGCCCAACAAACTCGATGCATATCCCAGCCGTTATCGAATCACGAATCTTTAATCCCTCTCCGTAGCCAGCTGCCAAACTCGAGCGGCTACTGTACGTTATTACTGCCCTTATTCCCCCCCACCCTTCCTTCCCAACATCCCCCAATCCGTTCGTAACGCTTCGCGGCTCTTCTAGCGGCAAGAAGAATCGATATGAAGTCAAGCGACATTTACGACACTCGAAAGCGAGTGCAGTATATGAGGGTTAACAGCCTCGAGGGACGTAACACGCGCGCCTCAACGAAAACATTTCATTTCTGCGCCCGTTCCACGAACACGAGTGGCGAAGTTGCATTTACATGCACACACATGTGCTGACACATAAGCGACGACTGGCCCGTGCGCATCTACCGCATCGAAGATGTGTACGCACGCATGCATGCAGGCCTCTCTATGTAGTAGGCGTAACGTGCACAAGTGGACCGTAGAAGGCGGATAGCCCGACTGAGAGCGTGCGCTCCTAACGAGGCCTCGTTGAAGCTTGATTTAATTCTCGAGGTGCGGAGGTCTTTGGTGGAAAGCTCGTGGCTCGAGCGATGTACCGGACTATTCGGACGAGGCACACAGGGACCGATGCACGTAACAGGGGTCTAGCGCAATGACACGACACGCACAAGGATGCGGGTGAACGCGAGTTGCAAGGAAATGTTCTCTGTTCTCTCCCTTCTCCCAGCATCTCACTCTTTCCCCCCGTCCCTTTTCCCCATCTCTCTGCCTTTCGGGTCAGCGTAATTTAAGAGCCCGAGGGCAGGCTCGTGCACAAACTTAATCCATCCGGAGGACAGCGTGCACAATGACGCAAGCTCTCGCCTCGCTTCGTACGGCATCGCGAGCGCTCGCACGCCTACGCGAAAGACTCGCAACGCCACTCGAAAATCGGCGTAGGAAGATGGGCGCGAAATTGTGCCGAGATCTCGCGCCCGTTAAGAGATACGTCTCGTTTTCCGAAATACTCGGTCGGTCGATGACTCTCCTCCAGCCGGCTCGTTCTGCGCCGACGATCGTTTGTCTCGCCGGGGTATTCATGGCGGGCACGTGCCACGATTTTTATCATCGCGCCGCGGAGATGACGAGACACGATTTTTACGTAACGCGTAAAAGTCGCGAGAACGTTCGCTGCACGGAAAGGGCCCTTTTTCTTCCGATGCGGACTTTCTTTTCAGACGAGAAGTCGGTGTAATTTAAGAGTCGGAGGGCGTACGCAAACTTAATCCATCCAGTGGACGGCGCACACAATGGCCCAACTTCTCCTCCTTCTTATTCTTCCCGGTACCTGTTCTAAGAAGAGCGCACGACATTCGTAAATCAACGCCGGTACCACGGGAGGAAACTGTGTCGCAAGCGTGTAAACGTTTGTCGTTCGAGATGGGAAGTCCGATGTCCAATGAGCAAACTTGATTTCGCCGTTGAACGTCGTGCGACTGCGACAATGCGACATCTCGACCCATCCCATTGGGCACGGATGAGCGGACAAAGCAGGCAGTGTATCTTCTCCTAAAATTGCTACCCGATGTGCCGCAAACTCCGCACATCCGTTTATCAAAATCGAGGCGGCGCGTATGCGAATTAAGCGTCGTTTGGCTGATGGGAGCGGAGGTACGTTATCGCGAGAGCATGTCGACGCGGACGGAGCAGTTGAAGGTTGAAGGCGTCCTTTTGCCCTGGATTATAAATCACACGGGCGCCGGGCGGCGCAAGGGGAAAGAGTGCACAGAAGGCGAGAGCTGGAGAGAGAGAGAGAGAGAGAGAGAGACCGGGAAGATCGTCAACCGGATATTGGACAGATGTTGCGTTTGAATGTATCACAACGTACAACCGCACGAACGAGCCAGAAACGGGAGCGCAAACTGTGCCAAGGCGGCTGAAGCATGCCGCGCCTAGAGAGGGAAATTATTTAAGCGTCAAATGACGCGAGTGATGACGCCTATCGTGCCTCGTTACCGACTCGACGCCATTTACTGCAGGGTAGAAAGGAAAGTGGGCAAACGGGCGCGGGGGTTAAAATTCATGCGCGGTTCGGGCGACAAATTGTCGGTGCGATCGAATCCGGCGACTCGTTACTAATGTGACTGCGGATCGATTCGTCGTCTTGACAAATTGAGTCACAATCGTTTGCGGCTCTTACCCGATTACTTTACTCGATTATCCGTCTGGAGAGTAAATGCCGCAGCCGCCGCCGCCGTCGAGATTACTCGCGCGTCAGATATCGCGTTCGCAATTGTTGAATCAGCCCCCGAGAAGGAGCTGTTGCTGCGAAGGAGGCGTGTTAAATATACCTACAACCTTTAGCTGCGCAGACTGCAATCTCTGGCTATTCTAATTATCGCCGTGTGCATTTCTGCACGTGCACTTGGCAGCTTTCGAAATAAAACTCGCTCCAGGCCTACTTTAAATCCGAATCTCTAGCCGTCACCGCGTATATAGAAAACGGTTCAATTATCGAACAGCCATAAAAACGTCGAGCCTTCGCCAAGATGCTGCGGGATTCCATCCGAGTACCGTTCGACCGTAAAAGCAGAGGAAGGACGATGCCGGTTACTTCGCCAGTTCGTTTCCGCTTTTGTCGTTCGACTCGCTCTATGCTTTGACTCTTTCTGCAGATACGTTTGCATGCTTAACGCGCGTAGACACATGCGTGTACGGAATGCGTGCCCTGCGCGAGGATCATACACATAGATAAGTACGCTGCTTCCGTGTTTTGAGGATTGCGGAGGAAATGCCTGGCAACTAATTTCATATTGCTTACGAGAGTTAGTGGCACGAATTGCCCCACTAATGAAGAACATGCTTTGATACTTAGGCGGATGGAAAAGTGTATGCATGGTAGTACATATGGAAATTTATTTCACCATTGTTAGTTATATCTCCGAAACCAATGCTAATCTCATTTTTGTTTTTTGCCTGAATGCAAATATTGACGAAACTATATAAAACTTTTCACCGGAAAAGTGGGATGAGTAGGTTAAAAATAAACCCCGGAGCGATTTAGACGTATAAAAACAGACAAATTGTGTTCGTCGCACATATATCCCCTATTTTGACCGTAAAACCTCAATCGATAACGCGCTGAAAACTTTTCATGCAGAGCAAAGCAACGATAAATGAAGCTCTTGAAAGGAATAAAAGGAGACCTCAGGTTTGTCATAATGCCTCTGCACGGCAGATGAACTGAATAGACGATCGGTTTACGTCGCGAAAAGTACACGCGTCTCGTAAAGCGCGGAGCATTCTGTAATTGCCTCTAAAAGCAGTGGCCCTGCAATTTATACGACCGCTTGCGATCCCGGATCGAGACTGAGGAACAGCGTCCGATTGAATCTCAACGTTCTAACTCAGAGCGTACACTACAGACGCCGAAATTACATTTTTCCCAGCATAACGAGATACCCGGTTAATGCATTCAAAACCGTGCACCCTGGTTACGGGGCACGTTGCTGTGTTTCTACTGTCCTGGCACAAAGCAATCTCCACCCAGGACGTGTAGGCATTATGTACGCTCCTCGACAACTTTGAAACACCGTCTAATCGGACAACGAGGCGGCCAGGATCGCTTTAATAAATAATCCACAGCTACTATCGTCTTGCTTACTCCGTAAACGTTGTTGAGACCAAAGTGGACTCTGATTCTGGACGTGTGCCTCGACGTATGGCAATGATCTGAGAGACGAGAAGATTCACGCTCCAACTGACACGGCCATTAGTCTCGGCGCACGACCGGTAGATATTATCGAATGCCTGGCTCTGCCGCGACACATTTCCGACTATGAGCCACGACTAGCCTTTTACAATATAATGGTGTCGTCTTGAAGAATCTCATGCACGGGAACAGAGGAAAAAAGAGAAAGAGAGAGAGAGTGACTGTGCGAGAAAGTATATAATAGGAAGAGACGGAAAGAGGTAAAGCAAGAGGGGAAGTGAGAGATGAAGTGGAAGAGGAAGTGAAAGAGGAAGTGAGAGAGGAGAGAAAAAGAAAAGCGCGGAAGTGAGATGGGGATTAGTGGTGGTCTGAGTGGGCTGCCGGCGGCACTCGGTATAGTGCCACTCGTTTCCACCCCCGCGAGAGAGTAGGTACGCGGCGGTCTCGTCTCGAGTATCCTGTAGCCAAGCTACAGGCCAGAGACGGCGACGAGACGCGCTACTCTCTCTGCTCCGGTTCCCGGGTCACGGTGAACGATCGCGCGCGCGTCTCGTCACCGTGAGGCGTGAGGTGACTATTACTTCGCGACCTCTGCTGGAGTCGGAACCTCTTAAGCGACGCCCGGTAATAAAGCGCATCGCAAAAAGAAACGTGCCACGCGCCTCCGGACGAGACGTCGTATAATACGTAAATGATGCACACCCAACCCGCTCGCTCGTCCCCAGCTTATAGTTTTGCGCGATTTCTACGCGCCTTGGAACTTAACAGCGCGAGCTGCTGGCACCGTGAATGCTTAGGCTCACGGAAACTTTGTTGCACGGCCACTTAAGTCGTCGGAGTCCAAGGTACCGTGGATAGTGCAGGGAGCTAGGAGCTAGGTTCGCAGAAACCTATGTGCACGCACGTCTAACAGGCCAACTGCAAGATAATCCAGAATTAGGAAATTCCAGGCGTGTGAACATTCAGATGCATCGATGCGCATTGACTGCGGACTGTAAGCGGTGTGCAGCACCCGAGGGAGTTTGAATGATACTCGAGTTCTTGAATCGACCTAACGACGCGTTATTTATGCTGATACTTTGTGTCGCTGTTTATTGCGTTATTAAGGAGGACGCGCGCGTGTCGCGACGATGACGAACGGTCGATTGACGGCCCCAGGCTCGACATGGCTGCTTTAAGTCCTCACGTTCGCTCCGCAAGCTCGCGCCGCTTTGTTAGTAGTACCCAGTCGGAGTATGTACTCTGTCCGCGGCGTGTTTGCGACGGGAGGACTGGAAGGAATGTTTCGGCGTCGACGAGCCGCCTGCGCCTGTCGATTTATTATCGTTACCGAGCGTATTCGAATCAATTGTCCTTTCTCTCCCTTCATCGCGCCCGTAAAGAGTGACGTAAAGTATGCGGCGATTAAAGAGCGTGCAGGCATAATTACGCCGGAGCAAGAGGTTCTTAACCTTTTTTCTCTGCTCGAGTGCCCTGCGAGCACGAAATTGCTTAAACGTCTCACTAGACGCCGCGAAAACGTAAAATCCGCTTTCAATGAGTTAATTGCGGCTTTTGACACCTTCTTCCCGGCCTTTGACCCGGTTCCGCGCGTATGTCGGCTATTACGCGTAACCGCCGCACAACGTACCATGTTACGCGTTAACACGTCAAATGGGAAATATATCGTCGCGCTGGATAAATATTACGCCGACGTCTATGCGCGAATTTCGCACGAGTGGCCTCGTTGCAGCCGACATAAAGTATGACGCGAAAGAGAGCTTTGGTTTTCGACACGCAATCGGCTTAAGAACCCCCCCGATCGGTAGTTGAGGAATGCGTATTCCATCAATGGCAGGGCTTTACAGTCGTTATCAATACCGGAGTTCTGAGTCACGGCGACATGCTCAGCGATGGCCGCACAATCGATGTTCTACTTAAGGTCTCTACACTCTAGCGTACACCGTTGCAACGAGAACTGATTTAATGATAGAGGAAGGAAAGCATTTTCCCCTGAAGTAGTTTCTACCGTCCGACTTATTGCCATCGCGCTTCCGATTCAGCCGTTACATAGCTTCTCCCGTCTCTACCCCGAAGCGACTATTACTTTGCGACTTTTACTGGAGCCGCTCTCGAGCGGCGCCGTGCAATAAAGCGCGTCGCTCGCGAAAGAAGAAGAAGAAACGCACTTTTCCCGGCTAATACCGCGAAGAGCGCGACACCTTACATCTCGTTGCATCTATGTTCTTCCCACCGAGCGGCGAGGTGAGCATCATACGATAACCGGCGCGAGCGCGCAATCGATGTCCCGCCTATAGAATCCGCGCGTACCCGTATGCGTATGCCATCTACAGAGAACCGTTTCAATGGAGAGGGGAAACAATTTGTCGTAATGCGATTTCCGGCCTGAACTTGAGGAGTCGCCCTTTTGATTCCGCGCCGTATCACGCGACGCACACGCCGTTAAACGAAAGGATCGATTATACGAGTCGTCGCCGAGAGGCTCTTAAGGATAGGATCATAAAAACAGACAGCCGTAGATAAAAAGGCGTGTGACGCGCGTTCGCGAGGAGAGCGGCGTACGTCGGGTCGGCGCGGCGCGGCGGCTTAAGAGCGGTAAAGTTTATTCGCTCGTGACTGGAGCGAACGTTTCGTTCTTTCCCTACTCCTCCGTGTCCGTAGCGAAGTTCGGGCCGTACGTTAACGTCAACGGCGCGATCGATACTCCACAGGGCAATACGTCTGCTGGCCGCCTATCTAGACTCTCGCGCCGGTTAACGGTCGGGGGGATAATGGAAAAATTCTCTCCGCGCTCACGCTCGCGCTTCCAACTTCCGACTTATCGTTTTTCCCCATCGACCGGCGACACCCATCGTGCGTTTGACGCCCGATCGTGAAGTATCTATTTGCAATCTCCGATGGAAGTTCTCGAGCAACAGCCGTACGTCGGTAAAGCACCGTGTACAGGGAAACGCTCTAAATTCCACGGGCAATATGTCGCGTTCGCATACACGCTCGCGACTTCTTCTGTATTCTCCGAAATTATGGAGATAACGTTAATGGTACCGAAAGGATCGATACTCCAGACTCCAGAGAGTCCAGAGGCCTAGTGCTATCGATGCTATGCACATACATTCCGCGTTACACGAATCGACTTAAGCCGATTAACGGTGAAAGATAGAAAGATTCTCCGGCAAGATGTACTTCTACCTTTTGATTTACTGCCGCCATATCAGCGCGCCCCTGATACAATCAGCCTTCAGATTTAATCGGCCTGAGTGCTCGATCACGCCGATTAAAAAGAGAGAAGCCGAGGCTGAGAGATATATTCACTTAAATAATGACCCGTCCGACTCGTGTGCCATCTTCCCGACGACGACGCAGACGACGACGACGGCACTATCGCACTTGTTACGATGCGAATCATTAAAACGCCGCCGCGCGTCATTAAAGCAACGTGAAGTAATTCACTGAGAGCCCAAGTGAGCACGTGGTACGGCGATCGCGCACGCTCAACTACCCCGCACTCATAACAAACGTTCCCCCTCGAAGCGCGTCGACCTTATAACCATTCCCATTATTGCTCAACTCGAGATAGCTAGGATCCGCCTATACCACGTCGGCGTGAGTTCTTACGCGCTGGGCGTACCGAGAGGAGAGGCAGAAAAAAATTGACCACACTCGAAGCCGTTACTGGGTCACACGTGAGCGGGCGGCACACACGACCGTCTCGTGCCACGAGTTAGCGTATAACTTTGGGAACGCGGTAACGAGGTAATATACACGCGGTACACGTCTATGGAGCCCGTGCAAGGGTGTAATTCGTATCACCGTGAGGCGCAGTGTGGTGGCTAACTGAGTTACGGATCTCGTGTGTACAGATGTACGTACACCGGCTGGTCGGAACGTCTGGAAATCACAAGCAACCCCCCGCGTCGACACTACCACACGTTCGAGATTCGACTACCATCGAAAGGCACCGTTACCGTTTCTCCCGCCGCCCGCGCCGTCATCTTGCCCGGAGGTGGGGATTTTGGTATTGCAACCGCGATCGCCCGACGTCCGAAGTTGCACTACTGCAGCGTCGTGCATCGCTGAACGTTGCGCAGGTTTAACGGGTTGCCGGGCAGCGTCGAGATTTCGAAGCCTCGTTCGGACGAGAGAGAATTTATGTTCCGGGCTTCCTCCCCGTCCGTTTCGCATACCCTTTCGCCCAGCTTCCTACCCTTCGCGCCTCATCACCCACCCTCCCGCGGTAATAGCGCCTGGCCGATCGTTGTCCCGGCCGGCGCGGCGACCTAGATTCATTTCGAGCCAGATGGCCCGATGCGGTGGTGCGTACACCCTATTGAGCCCAATCGATCTCAGGGCGCAGATACTTGTATCTAACTTGCCGCGGATGAAGCGTCAAGTGTTCGCACTAGCTAGATCCCTACGCGTCTCCTATTCCAATTTCGGAGGCTTGCCAGTGTTCTTTCGTCGAGCGAAATTCTCGCAGACTCTTTATTAAGCGATTCGGTGGGCGCTAAAATGTAGACATACACAGACGCATACGTACGCGCGAAAGGTTCGGGAGCGAGGTGTCTGTGAGCAGCGCCGATGATTTGCCGGGCGATATTGCACGTATCGGTGCGATCGTTTCGATATCCGCGCTCTTGTTCAATTTCCGGAAATGTTCGTAATATTTGCCAGTGAATAAAGCACCCACGTGCGCTTTGAGTATCGTAGAAGCCACGGGTTCTGTGATGCGCTCTTTTACCGTACTTTTATCCTCTATCTCTGTGCCGGACGGTCTCGAAATATAGAACAAAAACTGATTATGATACGGATGAAGCGGGAGAACGTAGAGGTTGGTATCGACGCAGCTATAAAGCATGTTCAACGGCACGATTGCATGTTTGTGACGATACGCGTCGCTTCGTCAGCTCATCAGAATATTTCACAATAAACCTCCAAATGCGGTGCGCGCTCGTACATCGTCACTGCCTATATCGGTTGATCGAACAATGACGGATAGAGCGCCGCGCGTCGGTCTCTCTCTCTCTCTCTCTCTGGCTCTCATCGGCTCGACGCAGTTAGCCATACAGCCGAATTAAACTGATTCCACCGGAACGTCGACCGAAGCGACAGACCGTTTTACTGTACTTTGATACGAGTCTTGTAACTACGCACACCTAGTTAGATTGGAAACTCGAGTATTATACGTGAGAAACGACATGCGTTGAAACGCAGGTGAGTATCTAACAAATTTAAAGTGACGAAATTCGGATACTCCAATATTGAGATATGTGAAACGCTGGATTCGTAGAAACGTAAACTCGCGGAAACTGTGGTACGTGAAACTTTGAATACACGAATCACTTAAGTGCACGGAAATCGAGGTATTCAAAAAGTTAAGTAGCGATAAGCTAGGTACGTGGAAATTTAGGAGCGGGCGAATACCTTCACAAGAATTCACTAGCATTCGATATGCTTTGAAAATGGCGATACGCTGTACCCGAATCGTTCGGATGGTTAGCGAGTCCTCGCTGGTGCAAGAACAGTGCTCGGCGTCATTATCGGCGGCATTGCTCGAATATTAAACGTCAGAGAGAACGTGCTATCTTCAAGGTTGCAACGAGCTTTATCGAGTGCCAGCCCTGGCTGAGCGATCGCCGTCTTCTCTACGACCTCCCGCTTCAATCCCGCCTTATAATCTCTCCAGACATTATAAAAATAGACTCAATATTCTAGACACGATTACGTCGCGAACGCCCGGAATTATTCGGACGTAAATTAACGACATTATATTACGTACTGTATGAGAGGCCGCGTTTGACGGACTTTATACAGCGTAAAGTCCATACATTATAAAGTTAATGCGACGTAAAGTTTATATTTGCAATGACCGTATTTTAGCGCGAGCTAAGGAGTGGAACGTCAACGAAGACGTAGACGGAGACGGAGGCGGCTAAGCGCCAGGGCGTAGACGTCGTTCCAACTCGGACTGACACCATCTGACCCGGACATTATATCCGGAGTTATCAGAATGTTTCGCCGTAAATTTCGAAACGATGAAGTCAAACTGATTCCGCTCGCGCTCACTGGCAACGAGGTCGCGCGCTCTACTCGTCGTGCGAATTACCCCATTTGGGTTCGCTGAGCGTACCATCGCGAGAGAGCGAGCGATGAGGGCTGATGTAACGTCGTGGCACGATGGAATTGCGTCGCCGTCGTTCCTTTGCGCAAGAATTTGCCCCCGTCGAGGAAGTACGTGCCCTTATTATGTAACTCGGTCTCGCGACGTTAAGCGTACGAAAGGTATCTGTCACGAAGTTCGCGCGAACAATTTTCCGCCAGACGTTATCAGTTTGCCGCGTCGAATTATTAAGAGCGACACGTTAAATCAACGAGTCGACAATGTCCCTTTGTCGTAGCGCCGATTCCGACGAGTCGCGTACAAAGAACCTATTGACTGACTAATCGCCATGCCAAGTACCCAATTCTATTCCGTCGTACGTATGGACCGTCATGGCGAGTAGGTACTTCATTTAACTCTGTTAAACGGGCTATGAACGCGGAGAGACACCAGCATCGCAGTGCCGTCATTCTGCATCGAGGGACGTTACATTCATACCTGATATTACTTTGTTGTCCGTGCAGAAACATTTTTGACGAGAAAGAACTTCCTACGCCCACACTACCCTCAAACATTATTGCGGCAACGGAGTTGCATGCTTGTAGGTGCATGCATAGAGCGCGACGCAGAAAGCCTGCAATTGCGCTCCTAACAAACGACAACGTTGCATGTCGAACGGTGAATACCTACATACGATATTCACGGTGAAGTTTTGAGCGACCGAAATTAAAACACGAGAACAAAGCGTCTGTGACGTTTGTTCCATCGACATGGCCAATGTGCAGCTTCGCGTTTGATTTTTCTCCCCGCACGGAAATAACGAGTGGGGTAATATAAAAACGAACTGACACACATTTCTGACGCAAACAAAGTAACGAACTGGAATCGAACAGTTTTTTCGAACCTCCCGGCTGGGCAGAAGGGGATGGTTCGTGTGCTGGGCATAAGAAATAACATAAGGAAGTCGGTTACGTGCAATTGCACGGGTGCTAACTCGTCGACCGATCGACATAACTCAGCGCGAATCTCCGAGAGGTGAAATTAAGCTGACTGGCGTAGGGCAGGAAACGGAGTAATATAGCGGTTTGTTGTACCGGCGCGCGAACTACTCCATTTGACTTGACCCCTCCGCCGTATGCGGAAATAGCGAGTGTATTGGTATTAAGATCGTACATCGCTGAAGTGCATCGCGCGCCCGCAGAATAATGTACGGCCGCGTTATATAGGGCGTGAGACTGATAGTCACGTTTTGCCTCGCAATTGCTTCGAAATTTCTCGGTCGCCCAGCTCGACGTATTACGACAGATCGCGCCCCGCAATAACGGCGAATAATTCCCGCCGTCGTCATTTCCTGCCAATACAAAACTACCCGCACTCGTTTCCTATTAACGTCGGCCCACGCACGCACCGTGCACAACCGTGTGCCGGAGACACACCGATCGGTCGGCGAAATTGAATGCATAACGCCGACGCTAAAATTACAATTAAACGACAACGGTATCGCCGATAAAGCCACATCAAGGGTCGAGCAAATAAGCCGACAAGCAAGTTTGCGCAGCGCCGACGAATATTCATGTTCCAATCCCATTCCGTCGCTACGGTAATGTTTCGACGATAAATTGGCGAACGACAAAATTAAGCTGATTCCGAGCGAGGAAATGGGAGCGCCGTGGCGGTTTGTTGTACCGTTGTGCAAACTACCCCATTCGACTTCGTCGAGTTTCGTCGTGCACGGAAGTGGCAAAGGAAAGAGAAGGGGGGTGGGCATAAAGTCGTGGAGAGGGCGAAACTGCATCGCTGCACCGCACGGGAATTTGCGACAGGGGCGGTGGCGGGCTGCTGCCGGCTAGATAGGTGTAGCTGGCACTACGGAACGTGCTCTTACGCGCGGACAGAGGCGGCCCCGTAGCCCCGTAGTGCAATTTCACAGCCGTCGCGTCGCAGCTACGAGGAAATGCATTCTTTCGACGCCCGCCGGATCTGCGTTTCCACTCGGCGCTCGCAATATCGCGGCGAGAGCGGAGAGCGCACAGGGCCATCGTCGGCTACCGTCACAGAGGCGAGGCGAGGCGCCAAAATTGGAAACTAAAACGGATTTGCCGTTCGATTCATCGCGCCCCACTCTTTTCCCCGCGGCCCGCGCGCGCGTTTCACTGTCCGCTCGGCCGATCGATCGGAACGGCAATCAAAAGTCCATCAAAGAGCTCTCGACGCGCCTCGATCCGGCATGTTGCGTAAGCCTACGGTAGTAAGTTTTATTCCATTTAGCGTGCCTACCGACAGACCCACTGTCACGCTATTCCATGATCAAATAAAGTGCACGGCAGAGGCGTCGTTGACCGATCGCGAGATATGTACTCAGAACTCGCGTCGAAGGAGTAACATGCGGTGCATGCGGTCGTTTACACTTTACACCGTTCCGAAGAATTTCTATCGTCAGCGCGCGGACCACCCCGGCGGCGTTTCAGTTAGCCGCAATAATCGAACGAGATTCGCGATACGCGTGCCGACGAAACGACGAGTGGACGGCTGTCCGACGATAACAACGGGCGCGGAAAAGCAGCGCTTGCAAGAGAGATCCGATACGCGGCGGGCGCGCTCGTCGAATCGGATATGGGTATCGTGGCCGGAGCGCAGATCGATTTCAAATAAAGCGGAAAAGGCTGAGAGAGAGAGAGAGAGAGGGGGCGCGCTATTATATTTGACTTTCGGCTTTCGTCCCACGTTCGCCGAGCAGGTATCTCGTACTCGGGCTTTCGCGACGCTGGGTAGTTCTTTCTTTTCACCTCTCCGCCCCCCTCTCCCTATTCTTCTCGACTCAAAGAGTTCCCTCGATCCGAAATCCGGCAGACGCGATAGGCGATAATACTACGCGAGACTCGCGTGCGACTCTCTCCGGAGGAACGCGACGCGAGATAAGAGGTGGAGCGGGATTGAGAAAGAGACGGCGACCGCGCGGTGCTCGTGTTGCTAATAAAAGAAAACGATACCGGACCGACCGCGACCGTGCACGCCAACCGAGAACGGCGTGTTAACGACTTCGTGACGCTGGCAGAGTGGGTGGATTTCGTAGCGGAGAGCAGGTACGAATGGGAAGAGAGAAGAGAGGTGCGCACGACAAAGCGTGCATCCCGAGGAACACCTGCCCCTACTCTGGACTTTTGGGATCCGGGGATCTCGATGAGAGGAAAGGTTGTCTCTCACCGGGGTTCCTACGCACACCGTCTGTCAGGGTCCGTACCTCGCTTTATCCTGCCCACCTTGCCAGCCCTCCCCTCTTTCAATTCCCCTCGTCGCGCGTCTGCTCCTATGACTTTTCTCTCTCTGTGTCCACCATTTTCTCGTTTTGTCTCCTTTTTGCTCGCGCGCGCTGCTCCTGTCTCCATCGCTCGTTACAACGATCGATGTAGCCGGTCACGAGAGAGGGCCCCGTAAAACCATTCGACTACGTTGCCAGGACGACCTACCACGTACGACGAAATCTTAAGAGTTGCCGACCCTGACCACGAACGGTGCCGAGAAACGGTCGATCGAGCTTCCCGAATACCTGTTTTGTGTGTACGCATATATATATACGCGAGAGCCGCCAAGCTGAACTAATTTTCGCGACCGACGACGACGATGGCGTACGCATGCATACATATATGTATGTGACGCACGCGAGCGGATTCCTCTCGATATAGATTCTCTTTTCTTCGCGGCGCCGTCGACGCCGACGCCGACGTCGGCATCACTACCGCCATAAGTTCAGGTAGATATTTTCACGCAATCAGAGAGTTCTCGCCGACTTTCGTTCGGCCATTTATACTGACGTCAGGTTAAACAGGATTTATAAGAAGGATATTTCCAATTCGGGTGTAATGTTGCGGCACAAGCGTGGCTCAATGCAGATTCGGACGCGATAAAGTCAAGTCGTGTCTTTCCTGCCGTGAGATAGACAGCGGAAAATGCTCGATCGTGCGGAGCACATTCGAGTTTAGTGTAATTTTCGCTGCACCATGGACATGGACCGAGCACGTGGAACAATACGTTCCTTTATCCTTCGCTTTGACGGTGAAAGTCTGCGCGGGGCAAGGTGGTCAACTTATCGAACAGGTAAGAATAATAAAGATAGCGAAGTGCGACGGCGACTCGCATACTTGTCCCAGTTTTGCGAAAGCTTTTTAACCCAAAGTGCTCCTGTACACATTCAAAGTTACGCGACAAATCATTTTTATTTGGAAACGTTCCAAAAGCGCGATACGAATATGGCTCCTAGGGTACAAT
Source organism: Priocnemis perturbator (assembly GCA_963942575.1). NCBI lineage: Eukaryota > Metazoa > Arthropoda > Insecta > Hymenoptera > Pompilidae > Priocnemis > Priocnemis perturbator. The sequence continues at coordinate 7,214,381 of OZ012644.1, forward strand.
TTCTGAATTCATCTCGGCCGCATAAAGGAGGAAAGAAATAAAGGAGCGGAATAAGAGCCTCGCGTATCTCTCCGCGCTTTGGGAATAGATCTTTGTTAAACTTTAAGTGACGGAGTATCTTGTGAATTTTATTTGACACCTGATGAATGTGCTCATGCCACGGGAGGGTAATGAGAATTCCGGGTTCACGTGCTGGAGTCAAGTATGAAATATGTTCGTGCGAGTAATGAAATAAAAAGAGGAATGTCATCAGCGTGTTCAACCGCGAGCAGCAGTTACGGCTGTAACTATTATTAACGCGAAAGCAGCCCCGGCGAAAGTTTGACAAATTTCAAATTGGGATCTACGGAGGCGAATTAGAAGCGTTTTGCCGCGTGCGCGGCCGCGCGTCGAGGGATATTGGCAAGGCTCGCGTGCCAAAATAATGCGCGAGCCTTAATGCATCAACGTAAATAATAGCCCTGCTCCCGTTCTCACCGACCGGTCATTCATTTATTTCGTGAAATAACACCTTCCAGGCCGTAGCAATAAAAGCATACAAAAGGAGCCGCTGGTACAATACGAAACAGACGCCTGAATATCAATGCCCGGGATATTACGAGGGAGTGAAGCTCGGGCGAAATTCGTAAAATATATCAAACAATAATGACGTTACGCGATGAATACGGTATGGCCCTGTCTTGAAATAATAGAAACCGCACTGAACGTTGGGCAGGATGAGGAGTGGAATAATGAAATAATAACTCTATCGTTAAAAGCCGAATATCCCGAAAGAAAGACGGGTTGAAAATATAACATTATATTGTCGTCGGGGCGAAATGAAGCGAGCGTATGAGAATGTAAAGCATAGCTTTGGGAGAAGCGATTAAAGAAGGAAAAGAAACTTTCACGAGGAAGCGCGCGATGTTTTCCGGCACTGTTAGAGGCCGTTGTACACAGACTCGCGTTATCGTCCCCTTGTGTGCTAACGTAAAACACGGACAGGCGAGAAAGACAAAGCTGCTCACCCGCGGCGCGCATCCACGCCGTCCGGAGAAGAGAATGAACTTGAATGATACTTTAAAACTAAAGTGAGTGAATGCGTGCCGCGCATTCAAGCGACGCCCAATGCCCCGCGATGAAAGGAGTGTATTCGAGATCGTGCTCCGTTTTAATGTGCGCAACGCTCAATCACGTCGAGCCTCTAAAGAGACGCCGTTCATAAAACAGCCGCGAACCGTTGTTAGAAGCTGAGACCGATCGCGGATACGTCTCCGCTACCTAACCGACCGACACAAAGTGGCACGTTGTTATTAACGAAGACAATAAAGTCGATCCTTCATCCGCGAGTCAAGCGTCGCCGCAATTTTCTATCAGCGCTTAACCGAACGGAAGAGCGGGGCAAGGTGGTGGAGAGGTCGGGCGTGTGACAGATAAAAATGTTCTTTCTCCCGCACTCGCAATTTTATTTCGGCGCGGCGCAGCGGCAGGATTCGGAGAACGGAAAGATGTATGCGAGGAGTCGCTTATTGGACAAAGAAGACGTATGTCGTGCAGCGTCTGTCGTGAGATATGTACGGGGAAACGCCGAGATGTGTATAAGGCGGACGGAAACAACCTTTTTCCCCGGTCCAAACTGATAGATTCAGTAATACGGGGCACGCGTGCTCGCCGGCGCGCGGCGGAACAAAAATATCGCTTGCCCCTTAAAGCACTCCTTCGGGAACCGAATCGCCCTCTTGGCTATTCGCCGATCCGGGACTTTCTTACCGCGAGTCCGGGGAAAACAAATTTTGAGTTGAACTTTCACTCTTCCCCACCTATCATCCCTCCACTTCGCCGTCGTCCTTTTTGCAAATCGGACTTTGCCGAGGTAGATCCCTTAACTTTGTTTGACCTTATGTTACAGGTAGATGGCTCGGAGCATCCGGAGTCGGATGCTTTCGCAGCGCGAGTGCATTTCCGCGCGATATGCGGCAAATGCGATTACAGGAGGTCATTTTTGCGCTGCATTTTCTTGCTCCCGTGCATCTTAACGGCGGTCGTTTCAACCGACGCACGAGTATACACCGTTTATCGTTATAGTATACCTTATACGCGTGCCAAGAGTAGATTTCCCGCTCCGCGGACTGTCTTCCTCCCGGCAATATTTATTATTCAATTCGAAGGCGAGCGAGAGATCTGCATCCCAGGCCGTTCGGAGCCGAGCGAGATAAAACGAGCATAACGCAGCCCCGTTTATAACGATTTCACGGGAGAAAGCGGCGAAGTCGAAGGCCGGATAGTCGATTCCGTTAGAACTCCGAATATTATATGCGTCACGGTTCATCGATCGTGATGATCGTAAACGGCGCCAGCACGGAGGGGAAAAAAAGGAAGGAAAATCATTAAACCGCTCCGACGCGACGTATGTGGTTAAGTGAATAGGTCCCAACGAACGAACGAACGAACACGCCGTGGTCCCACGGTAGTTTCCTCCTTTTTTTTTTTTCGTGACTGCGGTTCCTCTATCATACTTTCCTTTCCCCAATTTATCTTCCATTACCCCAAACGAACCTTTGACCGGAGTTCGCGTGACGTTATCTATCGAAGCTATATCATTTTCAATTATCTTTCGTTTATTCCCGTCTCGTCTTCTTCCCCCGCAACAGTCGTTTTCGTGAGTCTCGGCGAGCGAACGTGTGGGGTGAGGGTGGGCGGCGCAAACATTGGCGCACGATTCCCGAGTTGTCTTCCTTCCGGCGCATTGGAGGGACCTCGACCGCGACTGCGACCGCCCGGATGACTAACGCGAAGGAACAGGACAGGGGCCCTTTGGTAGTCCTCGCCTCGCGCTTCCGTCGTGCCACATGCGCCGGCCGCACGTACGTAGGCAAGGACAGGCGAATGAAGAGAGACGGAGGCAGATTAGCAGCGGCAGAACAGGCAGCAGGAAGGAAACGGATAGGTGGTAGAAGGAGCGGCGAAGGAATCCGCCTGAGATACCGACACGCTGGCAATGGGAAGCTATGTAGAACCGTACGGAGCTGGAAACCGGAGAACTTGGCATCTCCGGAGAAAGATAAACGCTGTCTACACAGCGGAGTGAAATGGTGTGGGGCGGGGGGAAGAAAGAAGGCAGAAAAATAGAGATGCAGAAGAGAGTAAGAGTAAGTGGGGGGTGGGAAGGAGATGGGGAAAGAAAGGAAGATTGAAAGAATGGAGGAAAGAAAGAGACAAAGGCAAAGGGAAACGGAGCGGAGCGAGGAGAAAGAAAGGGACAAAGAGAACTTCCCTAGTCCCCCTTCGCGTCACCGAGAATGCCAGCCATCTGGCATCGTGCCCCGTGATTCCCTTCGATGGTGTGCGCTGACCGAGCGTGTGCTCGGTGGCGCCTACCCCACGAGAGATACTCTCTCCGGTAGACGGAGAAGGAGACGGATAGGCGAGCGGCCGTACGTAAAAGGGAGTGGGGAAATAGAGTGCGAAGGGCAGAAATAAGCCGACGAGAGTGAGTCGGGCACTTTGCTTCTCTCTCGCAAATCCCCCTCCCCTTCCTTTGGCCTCTGACACGAAAGCGCGACTCCGCGCGTAAATTAGCTCGACGGGAGTTCTTTCCCTTTCCTTCCCTTCCTTTCCCTTCTTTTCTCCAGCTCCACCGGCACCTTTTCTTTCGGAGCGAGACACCGCGTAACCTAACTCGGTGGTTCGGATGCTAGGAGAGTCGTATCTCCCTCTCTTCGCAGCGTCTTACTCGCCGTTCCACTCGCTTGAATGAAATGAATTCCAACAACGGCGCCGATACAACGCACTTACTCCGCGTGCCGCACGTGCCTGTTGTGCATACGTAACGCGCATCGACACGCCAAAGAGTGACAGTGCACGGCGCCTAAGACGCGAGATATCATATTGGCCTCTGTTTTTCGCCGACAAGCGGCGACGAGAGCGCAGAGCATCGGACGAAAACAGATCGGACGTGACGATGACGGTGGCCTAAAGAATTATCTTAGGGAAACGAGAGAAAAAGGACTGGTGAGGAAGACCGCGGAAGAGGTGGCGCGAGTAGGTGGACCAAAAGCATTCTCCCGATCCGGAGGCTAACTCTTGGTATATCTCGAAAAGCTTACCGGCAATGGCGACGAAAAGGAAGAATATCCACGTATCCATGAGTCTGCCGGCTGCGAGGCGTAGCTGGAAGCTGCTGCTGGCTTGGAAGGCGAGCCTGTCCATCACGCTCGGCGATGCATAGTTGAGTACACGTTGTACGTCGAGGTACGCGGCCGCCGGTGCCGTCCAACTGCCTATTCCTCGTTCCTCGTCCGCGGAATGCAACTACCTCGACGGAACTGCCCGAGGCGCACACTCCCGCAAAATTCGACAACCTTGTCTACTACTCACGTTGACGTCGTTCCTCGTCCCCGGTCCGCGCAAATTTCTATGTCCCACCACCACCACCCCGCGCGTGACACTCGTGTCCTTGCACTACTACTGCGTCACAGTGCTCGTATCGTTGTCGCTGTCGTCGTCCTCCTCGTCTTCGTCGTTCGCGCTTTCGTCCCAATTTTCTCACGGCGCCTCTCTCGTCTCTCTCACATCGTTCGACCGTTTACGGGGTACGAGCGGCTACAGCTTACGGCGGCGGAGGCGGAGGCGGAGGCGGAGGCGGCGGCACACGGTGTGTGTTGCCAGAGCACGAATCGCGCCGAGAGATATACGATACGCGACGTAAGAGAGCGAGAGATACGATGCGCCCGCGCGCTATCTCGCACGCGTGTCCACGCGCATACACACGCACGACTGTGAGAATATGGGAGTGTGCGGCGACGGCGTACACGAGAGCAATCGCGGAGTACGCGCTCGTGTACAGTGATCTCTGGCTGCGTGTATACGTATATGCCGCGTGCGCGAAGCTGTGTGCGCACGTATGCGCGCTCGCTCGCTCACTCGCGTGGTGCGTGCGGTGCTGCTGGACCCGCACACGACACGAGTCTTGGCACACGATACTCTCCGGTGGTCGTCGTCAACGGGGCCGCCCTCCTCGCCCGCTCTGTTCCCGGTCGACGCGGAATCTCTACGACAACGCGGCCTGACGAAGGAAGGATTACAGTGCGTTTAACGAGACGAGACCAGTCGAGCCGAAGGAATCTCTCGAGTCGCCGCTTCCGAGTGACGGCGTGTGTACGGCCGACGGTCGTGCTCTCACCGCCGCGTTGCCCGGAGTATTGACCGACTCGGCTCGGCTCGGCTCGACACACGGTGCGGTGGTGCGGTGGTGCGGTGCGGCCCGCTTATGGCGAGGGGTCGCAGGGGACGGGCCTGCCGCTCTCAGCCGACTGCCTTATAGCTGGTCTTACCGGATGCGCGCGCATCCTCGCCGTACGCGCTTTGGAGTAGCGACGACGACGGCGGCGGCGGCAGCGGCGGCGGCGGCGCGGCGACTCGACGCCGGTGAACCGATCGGAGCGAGAGGGCGAGAAGAAACGGAGCAGAGCGGACAACCGACCCGACCTACGCGCACGTACCGTGCGAATTAAAATCGGCCCGGACCGGACCGCTGCGACCGCCGCTCCATCACCATGCCCGAATCTTCTCACTTCGTACCTTGTACTTTCAGCGACCGAGTGTATAGTATGTTCAGCGTACAAATTCTATAGGGGCGGTTTTCAACCGCCAACATCTTCACGAGCATCACTGGTAACCTAGATCTCATCGATGTGCCTTTGTCTTAAATTATTTGTCAAACGTCAAAGTGTCTCGATGAGGATTCACGTCTCTACCTTAGGCTTGGCGATAGGTTCTTGCGAGAAATTACTCTCCTTGAGAAGGGGACAGAGCCGCTTCGCGAAGCGCGAAAATCGCTTCTAGACCAAACCAATTTTTGTCATACTCTTTATCCTTTCCTTCTTACTGCTGGCTTTTCTCCAGACCGAACGTAAAGAGGTGGAGGAGATGATAATCCTCGAATGACGTTAAGAAAGTTGATGCAACTGTGACGTTAATCTCTGGAGGCAAACGACGAACGGGTGATTAAAACTTAATTGGATTTGAAGTGCGGGTGGCAGTAGGAGTAGTAGGGGACGTTTCAACATCTGATGTCAACTTTTTGGCGTATTTGATGCTTCCCACTGATTGATAGAATTAATTAGCGATCGAGCGATTATATCGGAGTATTTAAAACTGATTATATCCGTCGGCAAGTGATGTACTCTGCAACACGCCCAACATTGAATTCCACGTGAATTACAGTGATGATCACACAAAGTTTATCGCGAGATAATACTTTTGAATCTTTAAATTCAAATTTAAGTATAATCTGACATAATATATCAAAAGCTGTAAAATATAACGCCCCCAGATCGATCTAGAACGGTGAAAACACACTGTATTCTCGACTTGTGAGTTAAAAATATTTTCAATTTTTCCCCAGACGTCTAGCACCAAATTTTTTAAAAATTTTGCCACTTTTCAATTTTCAGAAACTCGCAAGCAGAAGTAACAAATTTGGACTGATTCAGAAAGTATGACCAAAAATATATCGAAAATGAGTGTGTCTTCAATGTGTTAATGCGCAACATAAACTCGCACTTTATTGTTCCAACGTCTACCACTTACTGTTCCCGATTTTACCTCACGGTGATATTTGAACTGACTCGGATAGCAGAATCGGGAAAGCCGGATATAGTCGGTCCAATTAGAAGTCTCTATCGGACTCTAAATGGAGCATACAACGCGGCCATGCAAATGGCATGCGGTCGAATTGACTCTTGCACCCCAAGAAGGAACACGCTGAGTGTAGCGGCGCATATTGCGCACAGAGATATACGTATCCCTGCTGCCGGGACAGGAAAAATTGGCACGAGCCGGGGGATGAGCCATTCTTAGTTGTGCCTCCGACAGGCTCCCGCTGCGTGAAAGTGCGACATCCTCATATGTCACGCGTGTATATACTTATACGTACACATCGCGACACGGTCTCTTTCGCATCCGAAAGACAACGCTATGGTCGATTTGCGCGAGCACGACTCGTTTCCGTGAAAGATCTACGGCACGAGAACGAGCCCGTAGTCCGTCCCGGAACTGCGATGGATGGTTGACATAGGGAAATTCGAGGATGTATAGCGACACATTGCCGGGCGCTCTCTCGCCGTATTCGTCGGTCGATACTCGATACGCGAGTTACGGAACGCTGAGCGAGTAGTGTGCCGACGGCACCGAGACATCCTCGAAACGCTACTCTCCTAAAGGGTGTTTGCGGCCGGATAAAGCAGTCGGATTCAGCAGGTTGCCGGCATAAGAAACTCGTCGAAAGGCGCTCTCTCGCCACGAAAAAGGCCGTGCTCAGCTTCCTGGAAGCCATCCAGACGATCGAGTCGATTATAACGATCTTATCAAATCGATACGTCCATTCCGCGGGGTTTGCGCTCGCTCGCACGCACGCGACTCTCGCTGCCAGGATGGCGTGAGTTTATTAACGTACAATTTTCACCAACGCCATCCCGTTCCCGCTGCTCGCGCGCCCCGCTGCCAATGGCCAGTATATATTTTCGGTGCGCAATGTTCTCGAACGCCCGCGAATTTATTTCACTAGCAGATACGCGATACCGTGTCGCATAGCATTCCGCGAAATACCATTGAACCCGAGCGCCTGTAATATGCCAGTGACCGGCGCACGCATGCATAACTGTTAAATTCGCGAAAAATGCACGCCCAGAGAGGGAAGAGTTAACAATGAACGCGTACAGCTATTTCGTTCCGGCTTCGCGCGTTTATTATTTGGGGAGTGACGAGGTGACAGGGCGAAAGCGCGGTATAACATCCTGGGCCACCCGCACGCGACTCTTAATGCGGACCAGTTGCGGTGGTGCCGAAGCAGCGGGGTGCTTTTGTTTCCGCCGGCGCACGTCTAGCGGTTTGTACTCATACGATCACGCGTACATACATGGCCGGGTTGCCGATCATTCTCGGTGCTTGCGAGTTCGTTGATCGACTTGTTCTCGGCAAACGACAAGAGGGGTTTGACGTTAATCAAGGGTCACTCGCAATGCGTACAACACTACCTTGCCCCTTTGAGGTTTAACCCACATGCGCTCTGCCCGGTGTAGATTGATGCTTCAGCACTGTTTTCCACGGAGGCTTGAAAATCGTTTCCGAAAGAAAAAGCCCGTGTTGGTTCTGTCCAATGTATTTTATAAGATGCCTTTTCACGAGAAACGATCAGTGAGCGAGACGAGTGGCTGGGACGCTTGATTAAATTCCGATATCGGTTGATCGGTCGATGAGCCGATTGCATATTGAACGGCGAATATGTGGCGATATGCGCGCACATATGCGCATCCGTTCGATGCGACGTTTCTGCCCGAACTACTGCTAACATAACTTTGACTTCTGTTTGGATGGTGCTATATTTTGTGGTGTCCGTTAAATAAACGTGAAACTCGAAGCGAGAGCGACGTTGAAAAGGGACAGCTCACGCTTCAACTCTTCGTCAAATGCACGAAACGGCTTTTGAATAATTATGTCCATGAGTACCCACAAGAGCGACCGTAGTGCTCGTATTAACCTTTCCACGCTTGATTTAACGCTGGCGGTCATTCACCATTTACCAAACAGATATCGGTCCTCGATTCATTAAATTGCAGTGGCTGGTCCTGTAGCGATTTCACGCTTTGGACGCTAGACGTTGTTTGGTGGTGTCGGCGAAGCGGATATCGATGTAGATAAATATTAAAAGTATTTTGTAAACACATGTTATAATTTATTATCGTACAGTGACCGGCACAATTAGTGACACGTTCATACACACGATCATACGCACACTCCCACACTCTCACACGCTTCAACAAAAAATATACGTACCCACGTGTTATGTATATACGTGTTTGTGTACATATACATTCATCGTAGTTTCATATTTACGTCGTGTTTTTCGTATATAATTATTATATAACTATCGTTGGGGAGGAATTTTCGTTTTTCAAAATATATTTTTTTCATCATAGCTATCTATAGGACAAGGATGGTGGCAACGATCGTACTCCCTTAGCTTAAACCTTATTACGTGTAGTTCATTGTTTCGTGTGCGTCATTACATGATTTTTGTATTGTATTAAGGAGTTAACGTTTGCGCTTGTCACGTGCGTCATACACGTGAGAAATATACATTAGATATCGGGAGGCGACAGTGATATTTCTTAAGAAAGATTTACTCTGGATATATTTTTGTGGAAAGTCAAGCTTTTACGGCTGACTTTGATGACTCTCACAACCGCTGCATTCACTATATCTCGCCATACTCAGTATCACAATGGTTCAATATATTGACTATTTCATAGATAACGTTTTTTTTTACCTCTAAAGTGTGTCTCGTTAACTGTTCGGCAATTGCTGACACCGTTTCGACGTCCGAATTAGCATTTCCTCACTTCGACTAATGTTTTAACTGTTGTAACGATAAGTAACCCTTACTCTTCCCTTTAAATCTTTCGTTTGCTCTTTCTCTCTCTCTTTCTCTCTCATGGACGGCGATATAAAACGTAGCGCTTTAGTATCAGATTATAAGACATGCGATAATCTGAACGCTAAGGAACGCTGAGGAACGCTAAGTCCTGATAATCTAAAAAGTTCACTCGAGGTACATGCGACGAACTGTGGTTTTTCATCGTTACGATAATCACTGTGTACTGCCGTCTAATATTCGCCCCACCCAAACCGACCCCCTTTCTCTCTTCCTTTCAATCATTCTACACTCAGCTGTAACTTTGACTACAGAGACAATATCGTGGCTCTAGTACAACAGAAGGATAGGTGTGAGAGAGTTACGAACAAAGTGTGAAATTGTGCATTAATCAATACAAAACTGGCAGACGTTTGCATGTAACATTGAATTATGAAGACCGCTCTCCGCCAAATTCAGTTGAATAACGCTTGGCTTGACTCAGTTCTACAAGAAGAATGTCTGATTTTTAAATCGAACCCTTAGAAGTAGACCCCATGATACTGTGACAAACTGTGATCGAGATAGGATCGAAAAATGATGAAAAAGTTCAAAACTTAGTTTTGCCCTGGACCTATATCTCAGTAGAGGGTATTTTGCCATAAATTACACCACTTGCTGAGCGCTAAACTGTCCAAAAATCTTCAAAAATCCATTCCCCAATGTTCAATATGAAAATGAGACATTCTCCTTGTTAGTCGAGTCTGGCTACAAGTCCGAGGAAATTGTGGCATGGAAAGTTCGATGTAACTGATCGGTCGGATCGAATTTTACACGGTGATCCTCACTTTCAACATTCCTATTGGCCCGAGGACACGTGCTTTTTAAGAAACTATCGCTTTTTAATAGTCCTATAAAACGATACAATGCACCGGTGCATTATGTACCACGCAGGCGATTGAAAGTACGACGCAACGAAACTATATGACTACCATATCGTTCTCATTCCTATTACGACACGCTGGTATTTGGGTTGAAAAGTGACTCTCGAAAGTCTGGCACATTGCAAAATTTTCATTGAGCGATAAACACCACGGCTGTTGAAATTAGCAAGGAAGACGTTACGTTCTTTCATTCTCTGTAAGCGTTGAATGTCTGCGCGAAATGTTCCTACGCGGGTGTACGTAAATATTCCAACGTTTTCGTTGCGCATACTCGCCCGACATAAATTTAGAGCTCACGCTGCGTTCATTTTAAACCCGGAAAGATATTTAAGCGCGAGTGGGAATACCGCGGATATCAACGTATCGTTCTACGCCATCGATGCACCTACATTCTGCGAAACATTCGACAAACGCAATGCCGAACATAAAATCGGTGATGTATATGAGACGTGTTTTATTTAGTCAGGAGCATTTGATACCGCGACCGGCTACGACATTTCATGATTTCCCGAAATTTTTTAGCTCCCTATCGTTTATAGTATCGCGTACCGGTTCAAAGTCGACGTTTTCTCTTAAAACGAAATTTGGCATTGTGTCAAGACCTTTGCGCAATTCATTCTTGCCCCGTTTCTTCCTTCAACTTACGACGCTTCATAAGAGCATAAAAACGTTTGCACATTAATTAACCAGACATTCAACAGAACGGCTGTTATTAAAGAGCGTCCAAAGAAATAAAAACACTGAGATCTCCGGTTATCTCAATAATTAAAAAATGCAGCTACCTACCCAGAAATTATAAAAAGTGAAATTATCTTTGCGCGTTGCATTACGGCTTATGGCACCATTGTTCGTTTTGACGGTGGGATATATGTGCAGGATGTTAAGGAGCGAATCAAGTAAAATGGCCATAGTGTCACCACAGTTAAACAACGCACGCCCCGAAACAATCCGGAAAAATTACGAACTATCATGTCAAAACAATGACGACGTTTCCTTTGTGATATAAATGGTGCGTATACGACATCGGTGATATACACAAGCACTCCATTTGAGACAATGCAAACTAATACCACGGAAATACCCTTGCCCTTCCCACGCATCATAAGAATCTGTCGATCTACCAAGCGAAAGATACACATATACACTTTCTTTTTTTTATCAACAGGTCCGGTACATTGATCACGATACATTTAAAGAGATACCGCGTAATTTACGATCCTTCCCCCGAGGATAATGACGTAATGGGACGAACGAAAAAAGGAAAAGCTTGAACTGGACAGTTGTGCGCCTATATAGATCGAAATTTTCCGCTGTTGTGTACGCGCAATGGCGTACTGGAATTGTCCCTTTTGTGACGCGGGAAATTCTTCAGTAATCGCTATGCGAGTCCTGCATTCTATGCCTATATATAACCCATGCGTGAGACAAGCATTATGTGAGAGAGACTCTATATACCGTCCGAATTTGTCATAAGTATCAGAATATAATTCATGCCCAGAATCGTATCAACATGTAACATTAAAATTTAGTTTACAAATTGCACGTGTTCCAGTGCTTCCCTTAAGTGTAATCTATAGGTACGATTTTTTTTCTTTAATACGATTAAATACTAATGTAGGCCATGGCATTATTCTTTGAGTATATAAAAAGGTCTGACATATCCGAATTCCGTGCCTCAGATTAAGGCAATAAAATTATAACCGGGAGCGTACCGTGAAGCGTAGAGGCATACGATTGCATCGGATATTTCTTTTTTCTCGAACGTAAACCATCCCTTATAGCACGACCATCATTTTTTTTATGGTTCGTTCGCGAAAGTCGAACATTCGTGGGAGGTAGGCTGAACCTTGGCGAAAGTACAAATGCGGTAGACTTGTTACATCAGACCTACATATATACCGAAGCCAAATATTTAATAGCAGAGGCAACATTGCCTTACGCCAAATAATTTATTCCTGATTCAGAATAATAATCGCTTCCCAATAGGCACGTGATACCTACTTCGCGTTTGTCGACGAAAACCAAACTCGTTGTCAATTTAAATCTTTTTGTTTAAGCTTTAAGCGATATACGTATCACTATCGAGAGCTAACGAATTCGCCATTATAAGTAAGCAGTAGTCCATTAACAACCGCACACGGCAAAAGATGTAGATGAAGCCGAGGCACAGTAAAGCGAGAATTTAACCCACTCGCATGCAAGTTTGAAAGTCGTTGCCCTACTTCTTCTATTACATCTAACCGCGAGTAGATGCCCTAAATGAAAAAGATAAAAAGAAAACGCGGAGAAAGAACGCTGTGGAAAGAGCAGAATCAGATATGATGCGAATATCATTATGTGCGATCACCGTTTATCAAAGTATGTACTAATAGATGATATTCACTCCGATATTACGCGGTCATTCAACCGTCGTAAAAAAACGAACGAGAAACAGATGAACTCACTACGACCACAAAGAAATATACATTTAATGTATATAATTTTTGCTTAAGTTGAAAATAAAGGCTTGCACCTTTAATGATAATGTCACGGGCCGTCTTCGAACGTAATCATTGTTATCTCAGCGCGAGACTGCCTCTTTCCAATATCGCGGTGCCATTCTCTCAACGGCCACTATCGATGTAAAATAAACCGTCATTCCTTTACGAGCGCAAGAGTGTAGAACACAGTGAAGCACGGCATCCGTACCTGTTTGAAACTGGACCGCGCCGGGTTTCATTAGTACAACAAGCTCATTAAAGTGGGCTTCACGACAGAAGGGGCGTATAGTATCAGAGTCGAAAATGTGCACCAAAGTCATTCACACGCGAATTCGGTACAAGCGCTTCCGTTCGAACGGGAGAGGTATTTCCTTTACGGCAATAATGATAACGTCTCGAAGAGGCAACAATGAAGCGTTACAAGACTCCGCGATGCGAACGGGACGATAAGTAAATGAAAAATAAATACGCTTAAAGCTACAACTTTCGACAGCTGTTTTAAAAATGAGCTGAGTTGATATACGAAACCATTATAGTCATTTCATGACAAGATCTTACAAGTGGAGAAGTAAAAAAACTCCTCTAGAATTATCGCGTCGTGCAATAGAAAACGCTCAATTCCATTTTATATTTCGTCGATGGTAAAAAATTGATGTGTACGCGCGGACAGAGACGTGGTCTCGTGGTTTTTTTTTTTTCGTGCAAGATTATGACAACAGTCGATTTCATTTTCTCTGAACGCAATTTCCCCGAGTATGGAATACTGAAAAGAGAAGTGATTATGGAATTAGATCGAAATGATCCGCATTTGCAATGTTGTTGGTGCGATCGTCACTGTTCTTCTCATTGATGCACCCACCTATCGAAACCTACACTGCGCAGTTATTATTAATGGGATACGGAGATATACCGATTAGTAGCTTGAACACTCAGTGACACTGCGATCGAATCAATAAGGAACGAAAGACAATAGACAGAGACCGTGTACCAATTCTTAGGTACGTATGCATACATATGGGGGACAGAAGATCCACATGTTTGGAAGGGTGTATGCTTTGACACTTTTTTTTTTACGACGAGAATGTTACCTTACGAAGTAGAGACATTGCGTTGCTGTGACACGACACAATGAACCTTGATCCATGAGTGGCCGTAATATTATCAAAGCTTACAAAAGATTACATTTTCCGGATCGTCTTCGTTTCCTCCTATTTTTTTCCAGTTCGGCTGGAGGTTGATTTCTGATAATACGAACGACCTGAGGAAAAATGGTGAAACCACTGTGACTCTCAGGAATTAGCTAGCGACCCCACGCTTATTACCGTGATAATGGATCACTATCGCTAGGACTATCGTTAACGATCAATGGAGACAATTTCAATGTACCACATCTTGCAAGGCTTTTCACGGAAATCTTTTTGTAACAGTGATATCATTTTACACGCTGACTCCCACGCTCAGCGGCATGACTCGCGTAATAGTCCTCTAGTGTGCGACATAGAGTTTGTGTCGGCATTATTACAGATAACGACTCGTAACAACCCGGTCTCATAAAGCCTCTGACGAGCCTTGCATCGGCAGTCAACGCGTTAATTATCCATTATTTCTATCATCCTCAACACTAGCGTTACTCCTAAATATATTCCTACCTCATGAAATGCGGCGTCTACGTTTAGAGGCGGATCTTTGGCAGAAGTTTCGATATACGGGATACCCAAACGATGGGCCAGTTCCCTTCCCTGTTCCTCCGTTACTTTTCGTAAGTGTACCAAATCAACTTTATTGGCAACTAGAAGCATGGGATACACGTCCCTGTCCTTCACGCGAAGGATCTGCGTGTAAAAATTGACGATATTCTCGTACGACTGCTTGTCGGTCACGGAGTACACCAATAGAAATCCATCGCCCTTGCGCATATATTGTTCGCGCATAGCGCTGAATTCTTCTTGACCAGCAGTATCCAGCACTACCGGATATAATTAGATGTTTGTACATACGTAGGGAAGGCTGATCGACCATATCGACTATATATAATGTGACGCTCGAACGTCACGTTTATTATGGTAAAAGAAAACATCGCGGGTTTATGCATAATAAATACCCTATTCCTATGTAACATATCATCAATATTTTTTAAAAGAAAACCCAATGAGTGGACGATGAATACTTAATGAGACAGCAGAAAATAATCAGAAATCAAGAGTACGGGATACCTATCCTAATGAAGAAGGAAAGCAAAATAACATGTGCAAGTCCAAAATAGGATGCAATAAAAGATAAGTGTCTATGATGACCAAACATTGACACAATAAGCTGATTCATCGCCTCACTTAAGTATACTCTGCTTACGCACAATCATCCGACACTTGCCATATACATTTCTCCTACTACGTGTATACCTTTACTGCGAATATGTACTACTACAATAACTAATTGGTACCTAGACTTACCATCTAATATACACCACTGTTTGTCAACCTCTGTGTGTTGGATATAACTGTCCTCGATTGTCGGATCATAATCGGTGACAAACAGCTTTTGGAAGAACTGTATAGTAAGAGCACTCTTTCCGACTCCTCCATCTCCGACTACAACCAGTTTGAAGGTCGTGAGGTTGTCATTATTAGGAGGTCGTGTCATGCCGCCTCTGGATCTCCCACCCCCTCCCCCACTGCTCTGCCTGCGTCTGCCTATCCTGCCAACTCTTCTAATATATCCTTGGCAGTGTGTCTGCTCCTGGATTGATAAGATCTCTTATCCAGCCAAGGATATCCTGTAAGAGGTCAACGAACACAGTCAACCGACCGGGCCACTCACTAACCAACAAATTGATTCAGATCAAGCTAAACTCCGACACGTGGCGAACGATCAAAACCATTGAGAATACGATCGAGCTTGTTTGCGGGAGTGTTGAAAATTTAACGACAATGGGGGTAGCGTCGTCGACATAGCGGGTGTGTCGTCAAGCGACCGTGTAAACCGTAGCGAAAACTTGTCAGCGACACAACGTTGAACGGTCGTTCGACCCGAACGACCTACTTTGCTCTGCGACAGTGCTTACGACATCGACGAGGGTATAAAATACAACAAAATCTCGCTCACCTTACATGTTCTGGCACTCCTGCTTCTCGTGCTACCAGCTGTCAGTCCGGGTACCGTGCGCAGTAGCTTATATGTGTACACACTACGCTTGTGTAGGCCTCGTGCGGCAGTGTTCCTCGAATGCGTATTGTATACACCACACGCATGCGTGGACACTGATGCTACCTCTAACGTTAGAATTAGCAAATATCAATGAAGCTTCACCCGCTTTATGCTTAAACGCCGTGATTTCATTCAGGAGCGTTACACAAAACATTTCCTTTCTGACAACAGAGAATCAACCGCACGCGTGTCATACCGAGCACTGGCCAACGCACAACATTATTTGTTTGTTTTTTTATGCATGAAATTAAGAAATTTGGATTTATCATGTTGGCAAAATTTGTCGTCCGCTGATATTTCAGGATCGATGATAAAATGCTATCTTCACACTTGTTTGTAGCGGGGAGTGTAAGTTTGGGAGGCATGAGTGTTTAGTGCCGATGACTTAAGTTATTTACAGTACTATTATGAAATATGCAACAGGATATTAATGCTCAAGAACGTATGATGTGTGGTGTAATATTAGAATAAAGTGTGAAGCCCGATTTTTTAAGTGTACTTGTATGTTGAAATAGAACGTTTGGTAAGCACGTGAGGTTAGTTTAAAAGTAATGAGTGTATTCTCGTGTGTTATAAACAAATCGCTTTCTTTTTGACATTGCCATATATGTGAAACGATCTAAACCAAATATATAGATACATATCCAAAACCTATAACGTATTCCAATAAAAATTACTACTTTAATAATTTATACGTACATAACCTATTCTCCCATACTCAAAAATGACGATTCCTACACTAGAGACGTAAATACAATAAAATTTATAACGTGATCTAAATTTATTGATTACCACAAACAATATATATTTCTTTCACTTTCTTTTCAAGACCTATCAAAATATAGAACAAGCCCATAACCGTATATCACCATGGATGCTGATCTGTATGATGAGTTTGGCAACTATATTGGCCCAGACTTAGCATCTGAAAGTGAAGATGAAAATGAATATGGAAATGTTGGAGATGATGCGGAAGACCGGGAAAGGTCTGATGAAGAAATGGAGGAAGACAAAGATGAGTCCCGAGAACATATGGACCAAGGATCATCAATGGCAGTTGTATTGCACGAGGATAAAAGGTATTATCCTAGTGCTTTGGAAGTTTATGGACCTGAGGTAAATATTTTAAGCATCTGGAGACATTATATTTGAATGAAAACATCAAAAAGATTTATGTTGGTTCTTGTCCACTATAGGTAGAAACACTTGTCCAAGAAGAAGATGCACAACCCTTAGACAAGCCATTGATTGCCCCTACTAAAAGACCAAAGTTCCAAATAAAACAGCAACAACTACCTGAAACAACCTACAGTATTGAGTTCATGGCTGACATGATGGATGCACCGCATTTGATCAGAAATGTGGTATTACTCGGTCACTTGCATCATGGAAAAACTACCCTTGTGGATTGTCTTGTAAGACAGACACATCCCTATTTACACAGTGTCACTGATGAAAAGCCACTAAGGTACTGTGAATTGCAGAGTTATATGAAATTTATGTACTAAATTACATTTGAAATTTTTTGCCTGTTGTTACTACAGGTATACAGACACATTATTCACAGAACAACAAAGAGGTGTCTCAACCAAAGCAACTCCTGTTACTCTTTTACTACAAGACGTTAAGTCAAAATCGTACCTTTTAAATATATTTGACACACCGGGTCACGTAAATTTTTCCGACGAAGCGACAGCGGCAATTCGTTTATCCGACGGCGCAATATTAATCGTCGATGCAGCAGAGGGTGTAATGCTCAATACAGAACGTCTGCTAAAGCACGCGATTCAAGAAAAGCTAGCTTTAACAGTATGCATCAATAAGATCGACCGTCTCATTTTGGAGTTAAAACTTCCACCGTTAGATGCTTATTATAAACTACGTCATATCATTGAAGAAATCAACGGACTGATTGCAATGTATTCCGATTCCGAAAATCCCGCCT
Organism: Priocnemis perturbator; assembly: GCA_963942575.1. NCBI lineage: Eukaryota > Metazoa > Arthropoda > Insecta > Hymenoptera > Pompilidae > Priocnemis > Priocnemis perturbator. The sequence continues at coordinate 7,232,345 of OZ012644.1, forward strand.
TCGTATCTCCAGCTATTGGAAATGTTTGTTTTGCGAGTTCAGAATACAACGTATGCTTCACGCTAAAGTCTTTCGCGGCACTTTATGGTAAAACTCACCCGTACTTGAACGCCAATGAATTTGCGAAAAGATTATGGGGCGATATATACTTCAATGCGAAGCCGCGCAAATTTACGAAAAAACCCCCCCATAATACGGCACAACGTACATTTATCGAGTTCATCTTGGAACCTTTGTACAAAATATTTGCACAAGTCGTTGGCGATGTCGATACAACGTTACCAGATGGTAGGTATACTTTGACCTCGCCCTGTAGCAGTAATAAATTGGGCCTGATATCTTGTAAAACTCAATTTCACTGTGATTCCAGTTTTGGACGAGCTAGGTATAAGACTAACTTCGGAAGAAATGAAAATGAATATTAGACCGCTACTACGTCTCGTATGCACACGTTTTCTAGGAGACATGTGTGGATTAGTAGATATGTGCGTTACTCACGTCCCCAGTCCGCAAGCACATGCGCCAGTTAAAGTTCAGCATGTCTACACAGGTCCAATGGACTCGCCTCTTGCTCAGGACATGGTCAACTGCGACCCTGATGTAAATATTCTCGTTCTGCAACATACAAGACAACAATTCGTGTTAGCGCGAATTCTTCTCATCTGGCAATAAGTGAAATGATTATGTTTTTGCAGGGAAGATTGATGATACACAGTACAAAAATGTATCCAACAGAAGATTGCACGTTATTCGTGGTGCTTGGCAGAGTAATGTCTGGTACACTCGAAGCAGGACAACGAGTTCGTGTCCTGGGTGAAGCATATTCACGAACGGATGAAGAAGATTCCCGAATTCTTACCGTCGGCAGATTATGGATTAGCGAAGCACGATACTCGATTGAACTGAACCGTGTGCCAGCAGGAAATTGGGTTCTTATCGAAGGCATAGATCGACCGATTGTTAAGACAAGTACTATCACCGATCTCAGCAATTCTGACGATTTGCACATCTTCCGACCGCTGAAGTTTAACACGCAGAGCGTTATCAAAATAGCTGTCGAACCCGTAAATCCGTCGGAGTTACCAAAGATGTTGGATGGTTTGAGGAAAGTAAATAAGAGCTATCCTTTGCTCGGTACTCGAGTCGAGGAAAGCGGAGAGCACGTTGTGCTCGGAACAGGAGAATTATATCTAGACTGTGCTATGCACGATTTACGACGAATGTATTCCGAAATTGACATCAAAGTGGCAGATCCGGTAGTTGCTTTCGCTGAAACTGTAGTGGAAACGAGTTCTCTGAAATGTTTCGCAGAAACGCCTAACAAGAGAAATAAGTTGACCATGATCGCTGAACCTTTGGAACGAGGCCTTGCGGAAGACATAGAGGCAGAGCATGTTCGAATCACATGGAATAAGTAGGTTGATTGAAATTATTCTCGAATGCAATTTCCTAAGTGTGCCTAACTCTTTGTTACAGAAAGAGATTGGGTGAGTTCTTCCAAACAAAGTATGATTGGGATTTGCTGGCGGCTCGAAGTATTTGGGCGTTCGGTCCAGATGCAACGGGCCCTAATATTTTGGTCGATGACACGTTGCCATCGGAAGTGGACAAGACGTTGTTGAACAGTGCTCGAGATGCCATCATTCAAGGCTTTCAGTGGGGCACCCGGGAAGGACCTCTTTGCGAGGAACCAATTCGGAATGTCAAGTTCAAAATCTTGGATGCTGTGATCGCACAGGAGCCGTTACACAGGGGAGGTAAGTTACCATACAAGACCTACATCCCTTATCAAAAAATTGGCAACGCTGTACATCATTTCACATAATTCATGTTTCACACAGGTGGCCAAATTATTCCGACGGCCAGGCGAGTCGCGTACTCGGCTTTCCTTATGGCAACTCCACGATTGATGGAACCCTACCTTTTTGTCGAAGTTCAAGCACCCGCCGACTGTGTATCGGCCGTATACACAGTGTTGGCAAAACGACGTGGTCATGTAACCCAAGACGCTCCTGTTCCAGGCAGTCCTCTGTACACCATCAAAGCATTCATTCCAGCGATCGACAGTTTCGGGTTTGAAACTGATTTACGAACCCATACGCAAGGTCAAGCCTTTTGCTTGTCAGTTTTCCATCATTGGCAGATAGTACCCGGTGATCCGCTGGACAAAAGTATCACGATTCGACCTTTGGAACCCCAGCCGGCGACGCATTTGGCCAGAGAATTTATGCTGAAGACTCGAAGACGCAAAGGTCTCTCGGAAGATGTGTCCATCAACAAATTCTTCGACGATCCCATGTTGCTAGAGTTGGCCCGACAAGATGTACTCTTGAATTATCCTCTCTAAATTAGTTTTTGACGATGTAATAATTGTGGATACACTATCAGATGTAAGATGTTTTATTAAAGGCATAATTTCCTAATGAAACAGCTCATCCTTTTGTCCCAGTATTGATTGCGCTCTTGGTCCGCCATTTTGAATGTTCATTCGGGTATGCGACTGACCGAACCATTATTTTTACTTTCGAGTTAAACAAATAACTTAATAATTATTTCGGCTAAATAAAATCTCAATTTCCGCGTGACAGTAGTAAAAAATCCAGTCCTTGAAATAATAAAAGTATATATATAGGGGAGACCGGGGCAAAATGGTATAGCGGGGCAAAACGGTACCGGGGCAAAACGGCACTGGGGCATAATGGGATCGGGGCATAATGGGATAGCAAAAAATGAAGTTTCTTGGGTCCCATTTTGCCCCAATGACCAGCAGTGTTGATTTTCAATATTCCATTTTGCCCCAAACCCGTTTTGCCCCGGTCCCATTTTGCCCCGGTCCCATTATGCCCCGCTATACCATTTTGCCCCGGTCTCCCATACCTATATACCTATGTGCAAAAATGTTATACTTCACTAATTACTGTACAAAGGGTTCTTATAACCGTCTTCATCATTCTCACATAAAAATTACGATAATACGTTACGCGTATTATACAAAAATGCGGTCGTGCATTAATGAGTCATTAATAATCAGTAAGCGTGCATCCTACGCCAACTAATTAAAACTACAACTGCTTCTTTCCTGAAAAAGAAATTCTCCACGTCCTCGTCCACATTCTTCCGCACACAGTTACCGCGTGGTTTCATATAAAAAATTGATTATCATACCGATATTATAAAAAATGATGTTGGAACCGACAGAACATGAAAATACCAAGGTAAGTAACTCGTAAATCTCAAAATACAAGCTCTGCAGCATATCGAAGACATCATTTCGGTGATTGTAAACTTATAATGATCTTAGTAATGACCGATGCCCTTCTCAATGTTCAGTTACCGTACAATTAGGGACCCTGAGCCCCGTGATACATTGCCCCCCGACTTTCAGCGAGCCGACCATCCATCGCCCTAAAATCTAGAACACGTGTATAGGTCCACGCATACCGCAGAGATCGCTATCAGAAATTTGAGATGGCGAGGGTATAGGAGTATAGGGAACAAAACCAATGTCCCAGCACGCAAATAAATAAACAAAAAATGAGTTGACCATGGGCAAAGAATATAGTAGGATAAACGTGAAAAACGAATGTATATGTTCCACAATGATAATCGATGATTTTGAAGATATTGTGCAAATGCATTGTTCTAGAACGTACGAAGAAAAGCATGCTCGGTCGATGGTTTGTTGGATTTGGTCACCACGTTAAAATGTATTTTTCATCTATTCAGGGTATAGCGGGATAAAACGAGACACAGTTCTAATATACATATGTGCTGCATACATGTTTGAGTGTATGGGATCATTAATTAAAGATACTTAAATCCGCCGTCAAATATCAACGGGTGAAAGTCTCGTGACCCCCATGGTGTCCACCGCCTTAATGTCGGCAGCTTGCATTGGTGTTATTATAGCTCGACTAAGCTGTAGGCTATAGCACGCACGCATGGCGGATACACGCGGAGGAAAGGAGTTGTATAGGCCAGCCCAAGACAAAACAGTTAGAGTTGCACGCACGCTGTATACTCTGATGAATTCAATACAGTTGCATGCTAGAACCACTGAAGGGGAAACAAGGAGTATATATAATGAGAGAAACAACACCGACCGCGTGCGGTTGGGTGCGGTCAGGCGCGGTCACGCCTGTGGAATTGCGTGATTATTTGAGCTCGGTTGAGCTACAGCTCCGAATGAACCAGCAAACGAAGAAGCAGAAGAACGAGGGACAGAGCGCGAGAGCAAACAAACGAAAAACAAGTAAGAGAGTGAAGGACCACTGGACGATGCTTGCTGGTGCGAGAGGAAATAAATTACGAGAAAGAGGAAAACAAGTGAGAGAAGAAACGTTCGACAAGGTGAATGTTACGGGCAGTTCAACTAACAAGGTAGACAAAGCGCGATCGCATGGCTGAGATAGCCAGCACTACCTCCAAGAATCTCGAAGCTCGAAGTGGAAAGCAAGTGGAGGAACAAACCGGAGAATGACAGAGTGGAAGCGACAAAGCGCACACGCTGCACAGAGAGAAAACCGTAATACCGAAGAGAGCAAAGAACCCGACACAAAAGCGACTCAACGAACAGCGTGCAATGCCGAACGAGCGGCCAGGGGAACAAACGGGAGAACCAACGGGAGAACGTGCACACAAAGCGCACGGAGGTCGACAAAGGTTGCCGTCTAACAGAGACGCGAGGCGTAAAAATGAAGGAGCAACAAAGACGACGTATAAGCGACGAACGAGGGACGGCAGAAGGCGCGCGCAGTCGAAAGGCGGAGTTGCAGCTGCGCGCAAAGCGATGGGTGGGTAACGTGGCCGGGGCTTGGCGCCATTTTACCGCTCCTGGCCGTGCCCATCCGGCCGCCCACGGACAACGGATCGACCACAGGGTTCCCCAGGTCCGATGGACGGCAAACCGGGTTCGCTCGCATTCGCGTGTCTCTCTCTCTCCTCTTCGAAAAGCCGATGCCGAAGTCCACGGCGTGCTTGCCGATCGATCGCAGACTATACGTCTCGCTCCCCTCTACTCTCGCATACCATCTCACGGCGCATGTTCACGCACGCGATGCACTTACGCACACGCGTGCGGTCGTGCGAGGAACGTTGTCTCGCGCTCTCATCGCCGCCCGCGGAAACCCGTCGAACCCGTGCCCCAAGCCATCTCTTTGTAAACGACGGGGTCTCGGCGTTAGGTTCTCTGCCGATGATGTCTTTGTAAAGAGAATGACTGTCGTGGATCAAATTTGCTTCGTTTTTCGGATCGGCGAATGGACACGCTTATTAGTAGCTACGTGGAGGCCATCATTTGCAAACGGTGCGATCAAAGTATAACTTTGTGGCTGTATGGCGTCCCTTGTATATATACGGTTGCTACAGTATGTATATGGTTGGGTCAGCACTACGTTGCTTGGCTAGTTTTAGATGGTGGTCAAATATGTCGTTTTAGTACTGCTCTGTGAACTGCAGCAGATATATGTGTGGTATTGCATAGGATCACTCGCATGTACTGGACACGTGGACCTACATGTAATTGCTCTCATCCAAGTCCTGTAAATATGAATTTACTTGCCCAACGCTTAACTCTTCACATTTTACTTTTTTACATTTTTCATTAAAGTCTCATACACGTCCCACTATAGGTAATATATCGGCAAACTTGGGCCACGAACTGGTATATAATTCACCCATCCGCCATTTTGTTTGCCGCCACGCAACCTACGTGACTTGCGTATTCGTGAGTACCACCACATTCTGTAATCTCTCCAGCTCGATCTGCTCCATCTTATCGTTCCTCAAGGTCCATCAAACACAGAATCTCTAGCATTTTTTCTGTGCAGTACAATATCCCGCGCCAATACTATTATTCGAACACGTAATAACTTATTTCATTTAGTACCTGAACGTGCGGTTTGCAACTGAAGCATTGCCCAAGTTATGCTCTGAACTTATTACCAACGACAAACGTCAAACTTTTTATATCGCCCTCGATCGTTTTACCTCGTTCTATTGCACGGACAGTCGGAATCGGTAAAAGTTTGTATATACGCAAGAACATGTATATCCAACTTCTATAGATGTTTTATATCAAAGGATAGCTCAACTCGTTTCTCAGAGTAATTCTTATCTGACTCTAGTTCGAAATTTTGTTTGCAAGTACTGTTGCCTATTATCTATAGCTAAATCCGTTTTATAGTATCGATATTGTGACTTATGTCCATAGATCCCAAGGAAAAGCGGAATACCTTAATCCCTAACACGTGCACTGCGCTAAGGTAGGTATATATGTACGTATCTTTAGCTATACGCGTGTCAAACTATTCTACGTATGACGCGTTGGTATTGTTATCCTAAGTAACGCACACCAATAAAACAACAATTGAGCATGTATTAACGTATAACCATATTAACCTATTCATAACATCCATGCGGTAGACTACCTTAATCAAAATTCTTGATGCAACCATTGTTCGTCCCACTCGTCTAACTGTTTCACATAATAATTATGCATGAAACACGAATTGCGCTGCAACCGCAGAAAATGCAAAGTAACGGAATAGTTTGTGGGTGTTGTTGCTCTCTAAAAGGACAAATTGTGTCGTGGTACAAAAGTTCACATGCACTCTATAAGCTGTAGGTCTCCTGAACAAATGTCTTTATATCCATAGGTACATAACGGATCACGTACCTATCGTAGGTATACCTAACAGTGGTGGTCGCGCTGTATATAGCTACTAACCAGTATGCTTCTAATTGGCAAAGCGATGCTCATACATGCAGGTCTCAATTTGAATTTAAATACTCCATTTCATATTAGTATTGGAATATGTGACCCTATAGATACAAACGATGATTCTTGACTGGGGGCCGGCAGCACGAAGCATGCGTACCATTAACGATTGCGAACCACGAAGTACGCACGCTAACTATAGTCCGAACAAGATCGTAACATGAACTTTTTGCGAAAACCTGTACTTAATTTAACCGGCATGGGCATTACGTGAAGTGCTCACGAAGCAAGCATAACTCTGCTAAAGATTAGTCAGTGGTGAAGTAGCGAGTGAGATGCGGTCATCAACGAAGAAAAGGAGCATAGGCAAGCGGATGGAGCGCAAACTTAGCACGTACCCTAATTACTACTCCTGTTACTCTTAATTGCGCTCTCTCACGATGACCGTGGGTGCGCAATTGAGTCTCCAATCATACCGTATATTCTATACACCGCCGCGCCGGGCCAGAGTCATGAAACTAGAGGTCACCGTATAGAACGCGTCGAACAAGTTTAATAAATAGCTTCGCGTGTCCTACATTTGTTAGCACGCACTTCCAGCACTGTGACACCGCACATCGGTGTGCCGCGTTCATCGATATATGAGATTTTACTCTACCTCAAACACGACATCGTACGTAAATTGCTTTATGGGTTGTTCGTGGATCCCTCTCTTTCCCTGATGCGGTTTTCCATTATCAACCCCTATAAATACGTCCTATACCCTGCCAGAAGGACTCGCCGGTTATCTAATTCACGACTTGCAATCTTGTAACAATCGAACGTTGAGTAAGGTGAGGAAATTGGATTCGGTCACTAAAAATTCTGTCGATACTTGCAAGAAAACAACGTTCAGCGATCAGAAGCAAAGCCTTCCTCCGTCGATACTTAACATACCCCGAATTGCTTCGTACCCCAAATTGCGCAACCCCTAACCCACCCCTTTGGTTCAGGAGCAAATCTGGAGATGATATTTCATCCAACCCAAGCTAGCAAGCGTTGGAGTAGTACCCCATCTCTAGCACCCTCATACCAGCGCTATCATCGACGTGTGGCAAGATCGATAGAGTCATCCGTGCATTATGCAAATGATTTATCCCGTTGGCCGCATATCCTCATTCGCCGCCAATCGAAGCGTGGCCCGAGACTGGTCCTTGGCGAATGTCGGAGAATGATCGATATCATCGAGTTCGTTTGGGGATTCGGGTCTGGCCGGTCGGGGGTCAAAGGAGATGCGCAAAGGGAAATAGAAGAAGACGTAGGAGTAAGCGGGTGGCGGATGAAGAGTAGGGGCCGTGTGATCGTTCCTCGGCGTCGCGCGAGAAAGGGAGAGACGAGAAGAAGGTCGGAACCGCGAAAAGGAGAAGGTCGGGAAAGTAACGGAACGCGTGTGCCGTCGACGCTCGTCGACGCTCGCCGTCGCTCGTGCGCTCCCGCCGTAGTGAGGCGGGGTTTAGGCGGGGTCGATACGAACAGCCCGTATCTTCTGCTCGTTTCCGTGCAGCGTCGTTCTAATCGCGCCGTATCGAAAACTGGCCGGCTAGTTCCGCCGTTCGGCGCCGCCACCACTGCTTCGCGGATTCTCGCTTTCTCTCCGTCCGTCCACCCACCTTTCCGCTTTGTCCTCTCTCTGTTTCTTTCTCTCTCCTCCTGACCATCACGATATCATCGTGTATCGTCACTCTCGTCCCACGAGCAATTTGCTCGAGTCCCACGAATCGAGAGGGAGAGAGGGCAAGTCGGGAGTGGAGTTCGTTCGAGCGAACTAGCAGAATGTACCGCTCCAACGAAGCTTGCGATCGAGGTGGCCGGGATTGAACCTAAGAGAGTAGAACCTGGACGACGATAGCGACTTTGACTTGGTCTCGGACGACTTCAACGGGGAAGCGCGACGGGAGGGGCGGCCAAGGGGGAAGTCAAGGGAAGAGCTTGCGGGGGGGAGAGGGGGTGTCGAAGGGGAGACGAATAGAGGAGGGAGATCCAGTGTGCGCGGGCAGACGAGAACGTGCGCGCGCGCGCGCGCGCCCTTCGGCCCACCGGTCGATCAACGACGACGAGGACGACGACGACGACGACGACGACCGCGACGACAACAACGACAATACGACTACAACGACTCGCTGCGAGCGGTGACCAAGAGAACGTGGCGCGTGAGGACTGGAGGAGTGTGTCGCGAAAGAATAGAGACATACATAGAAAAAGAGTCAAAGAGGGGGGTGAGGGGGGGAGGGGGGGGGGTGGCACTCGCCGTCGAGAAAGAGAAGGAGAGAAGGTGAGTATAAAGAAAGAGTGAGAGAGGGAGTAGGCGAGGGAGTGAGGCAACGTGTACGAGGAGAAGATAGAACGGGAGGGAGAAGGAACGAGCGAGCAGTGAACACGAGAGAACGAACGGAGAGAAGGAAGGAGGAAGAGTTGGGAGAGGGAGAGGGGAAATCGGAGTCGGAATAATCGGCCATGTCGTGGCGCGCGCGCCGTCCTCGGCAGGGACGCGATGTTACGTCGTCGTCGGCGGCGGGCGAGTGTAGCGCAGAGTGCGAGGTATCGGGATCGCCTGCGGAACGGCAGCGGCAGCGGCAGCGGCAAGAGGAGCGGCACCATTTCGCGCTGTGGTAAGAGCAGCACGGCGACGCCGACGGTTCGGAAAGACGAGGAACGACGGCTATCGCGAGGAGAGCCTCGGGGCGCCGCACGGCGACGAACGGAGCGACGTTGCCACCTCTCCCCGTCCGCTGCATCGCGAGAGCGATACGGCAACCAAGAACACCGTCGTTGCCACGTCCGCTCCGTTCCGCTGGTAGCCGGGACGGCAGCTCGCTGGGCACGACGATCTCTCTCGCCACGCTGGTAAGCCTGCCTATATACGCGCCGCTGTACGCCTCCTCTATACACGGGCCGTCGTGACGCTGTGTTGTTGTGGTAGCGCGTGAATTGGCGATATGCCGTGGTGGTCGATCCTGTTGGTAGTACAGTAGTATCGGTGGTGGTGGCGGCGACGGCAGTGGTGGTGGTGGTGGTTCTGCTGCTGCTGCTGCTGCTGCTGCTGGTCGGTGGTGGATGTTGATGGTAGTGGTTGTTACCGTTGATGGTGGTGGTGGTGCTGGTGGTGGTGGTGGTGGTGGTGGTCGTGGTGGTGGTGGTGGTGGTGGTGCTAGCGGTGGTCGTGGAGGTAGACGACAATGTTGATGGATGCCCACGGTCGTAAGCTGCTGTAGACAAGGTAGTACCGGTGATAATGGATAGAAGTAGGAGAGTCGTGACTAAAGGTGGTGGCTGTAAGTAGAGAAGTAGGTGATAGTCCCGTGTTGAAGCGCTATCTTCGAATCGTGTCATGGGTGACATTGCGCCAATTTGTCGTGTCATCGTGCGTTGCGCGAGTGTAGCTTGTTTCTCGCGGATCCGCGAACGCTAGCGCTCAGTCACACGGACTCTGTTTGTTCGTCCCGCTGGAATTGACACGAGACACGCTCGGCGAATCACGGCACATTAACGGTGTAGGTGAGTCCCTGACGAGGGACTGACCGTACGTACGTTTTTGCTTACTCTCTTCTTTCCCTGCTTCTCACTCGCTTTTTCTTGCTTTCTCTCTACGTCTCTCTCTTTCTCACTTTGGCCACTGTGCTCTTGGCGCCAGTTCTTTCTCGAATCCGTGGTTAAAACCCCTTCTCCTACGCCACGTTCCCGCTCCCCCTCGCCCCACCCCTTCATGGCTCCTGCCATTCCTGGCGACCCCACCTCGCGAGGCACGTTCCTTCTCTATATCGCGTTGCCGGCCTTGGCGGATCATTCACGGACTGGAATCGCTTTGCACAGATTCGACTACCGTGCCCGATACAGGTGGTCGATTTTCGTTCGAAGGAGTTCATTAGTCACCCGCCAATGTCGTCCGGTAATTTTCTCAAAGCAGAGAGTCAACGATTGGAATTTATTTTTCACCGAATCTCAAAATATCGAGTCTGAACTCCTCGTGGTACGATTCGAACGTCGATCATTCCAGTTTCATATGGAGACATCGAAGAATCAATATCTTTCGCAACAGTTCTCATACGCATCGATAACGCATCGATGCTATTGCGGTTTTTATCGGACACCATTTTCGTATCGTGCGCAAAACAGTTTGCATCATGCGGGTACAATTTCCACTATGGTAAAGCGAACCTTCATCGACCTCCCAGAGAGTCGTACCCCTTTCAGGACTTGTTTATGGCGGGCTCGCGAGAAATCGCGGAGTTAACCCGCACGTTGCGCAAGTCAGCCGATGCCGACCGCAGGACGCATAAACAGCGGACTGACACACGCGACAACACTTATACTTGCTAGAATTCGATTCCGTGCATTTACTCTCGCCCGTTCACGTTCGATCAAAAACTTTGCTGGATCCTCGAACGGCAAAGAGGGAAGAGAAGCCATCCCCTTTAAGAGATAGACCTTAAACGGCTCTCAGCGTACCCTATTTCTCTTCGAATTCGACGAGATATTTCTCTATTCGTGCTTGTCAGCATCGTATACGATTTTGGTATGTATGAAAATCATTGTTGAGCGGCGAGCACGTCGTACGTTTAGTGACCACATCGTATCACGCGTGCACGTGGTGGTAAGGCAGGATAACAACAGCTCGTTATCGGGGTATCATCTACGAATTATCGTATTGTTTGCTGACCGTATTAGTGCCAAGTATAATTGTACGAGTTATCAAATGTGCACTGCTGAGCTTGCTTTCGAGATACCGCGTTAGAATCTCATTCCAACATTGATTGTCTCGGTCGTAGATCAGTCTTGTCATGAGTGTCACATACGTTCCGACAAACGTTCTCAGTGGAAGATTTTGTTTTTGTAGCTAAAGGAATACTCGAATATATTAATTACGGATTTTGTAACTTAATGCATTTGTTTATTGTATCACAATAAAGGTCTTTAAATACGGGTTTATTGTAGCTGTTTCAGAACTAATTAACAAGATGGAGGCGACTGAAAGGGAAAAGCCGCTGATTAAAGACTTGAATGAACATATCGTGTGTCCTCTCTGCAGAGGATATCTCATAGACGCCACAACCCTCGTGGAGTGTCTGCATTCGTGTTAGTATCCTCTCCTTATTTCTTCGTCAATTAAACTAAACTACGTGGCGGCACGAACGAAACGTAAAGATTTTAGTGAAGATTGGGTAAACTATCGATGGGAACTTACAACTTTCCAATAACCTACATACCTACAAAATCATCGAGATACAAAATATTGCATCCGGAATGTACTAAAAACAACTACATCACTGTTTACCTATATCTTCTCCACTATACCGCGACTGCGCGAACAAATTTGTCTGACCCGCACGACATATACACCTTAGATCGTTTCTTCATTAAAAAACTAAGAATCTTCCTGTTATAAAAATATCGAGCCCAACCGCGTCTAAAAACAATCCACAAACACGGATCATATCGATTCTTTCTTAATAGTGAAGAAGCTTTTCTTTGTTTGAAATAAAAACGGAAAAAATGAACGTAAAGTCGAGAAGAAACGGATAGGAAAAGAAAATTGAGTATCGAGTCGTTCTGGACGTGGGCGCGACACAGTTTGCAGAGGCTGCATAGTGAGACGGTTGAGCAGCGGCGCTCGAGCGTGTCCGGCGTGCAACGTGTCGACGTCACCGCCCCTCCTGCCGGATCCGAGGCTCCAGCGGTTGGTGTATCTCGTGGTACCGGGCCTCTTCCGCTCCGAGCTCGAACGAAGGCGTCACTTCCGGCTGGTCAATCCCCAGTGTCCGCCCCTGGCGCCGCCATTGGGCGGCCTCGACTTGACCTTGGACGACTTTGTCAGTTTGAGCCTCCGCGAGATCACGGACCCGAGTGAGATTGAAATTGGCCAAAGTTGTTCGCCGAGTTCCCAGGAAAGTATCTCCGCCGCGATCGAGTCGTCGGACGAGAGTAAGCAGGAGGATGAGCAGAGCAGAGGCACGCGGTACCTAAAGTGCCCAGCCGGCGTGACCGTTCGGCATCTCGTTAGACTCCTCATGCTAAAGAGAGGATGGGAGGAGGCGAACGCCGGCGTGAACGTTGCTAGCAGGATAGAGATGATGTATGAGAAGCAGGACGAGCAACGCGACGATGCGGAGATGCGCACGCTGAATCATTCGTGGACCCTGCTGGATCTCGCTTGCATATTCGGATGGAAGAGGGTAAGTGTGTAAGACTAGTCTGTCCTCGTGGCACGTGCGTCGGTGGTTCACTTTCGCCATTTTTTATTTCGCGCGGCGCGCGACTTTTCTTTCATGCCTTTCGACGGTGACGTGATTTTTGTGCTGTAGCATTGTATGTGCGAAGTAGTCTTTAGAGAAATGCGCGTCTATAATCGGCTAGAGATATCTGATAGAATCGAATACGATAATGGTACCGTATTCGTGGGACGGCTAAATCGATTGATACCCGGAAGATAAACGTTCAGTTGCGGATTGATTTGAGCGTAACACGTAAGACGGTTTTCCTTCGTGCAGAGAAATCGAATTTGAAACGACAACATGTCGCCTCCGATAGCTAAAGAGGCGTGAGTATCGAAGGGGAGAGCATCGTTTTCACGTTACAGGACGCGCCGATGAGGCTGTTTTACCGCATTCTGCGAAAAGACGACACCGCCTCGACGCTGAAGACTTCCCCGTACAACGAGGAGCCGAACAAAGATGGCTCGAGCATGGAAAATATCCAACGGCCGCCGACGCCGCCACCCAGTCCGAACCCCGTTCAAGAGCGCGAAGTCGAGCCTAGGCGAACTCTGGAAAGTAGCAGTAAGGAAGCGCCGTCTCGAGTGTTGGAGGCCGACGCGGCTGAGAAGGAGACGAAAACGAAGAAACCGCGATGCGAAGTGACTCCCGTGATGAGGACGACCGAACCGGTGGGCCTGGTGACGATGCAGAACCAACACGCGTCAGAGAGCACCAAGGAGTTGGCCAGATTGGAGCACCGGAAGCGCAGGAAGCGACGTAACAAGCGCGTGATCGCGGAAATTACGACGACGCCGCGGGAGGATTTGCTGAAGTTGAAGGTCCGACTCACGCCGTGCCCACCGCGAATCACGTCGAGCAACGGCGGCGGTCAGACGAAGGAGAAGCTGTTGCAGATGAGGGCGGTCAGGCGGGAGAAGATCAAAGCGGGCGGCATAAGTCAGCAGCGGGCGAACACCGCGCTCACGCGGGAGGAAGGCGGCAAAGAGTGCACCGTCGAGCCTGAGGAAACGATAGAGGACATAATCGACAGTATTCCGGACGAAGTCGTTAGAATCGCACAAAACATTACTACTACTCAGGTAGAGGAGGTTCCGAATACGGCAGAGAGGAGTGCCGAAAAATTGCAGAGGACCGTAGTGACGAGTAACAGGACGCCGTCGACAAAGTCGAAAGAAGAGGTTAAGTCCGATGTGACGAAAGCGCTGGAGGCGACGAACGAGGGAGCGCGGCCGAGGAAGGACGAAGAAATCTTGAGAAGACTGGGTTTGGTCGCGATCAATGAGGCGAACGAAAACTTGCGCGACAAAACAAAGCAACGATCGCAAGGGAACGCCGATAAAATAGATGCGCTGGACAGGGAAAAGTTGGAGAAACAGTTTCGCGAGAGTAAGGCGAACCGAATGAGGAGTCTGTTGGCGGAGAAACAGATGCGCGACGCGCTCAAGAGTATAATGTCGAAGACGAAAGAGGAAAACCTAACGACGCCCGCGGTGCAAGTGAGCACCGTGCCAGCACCGGCTCCGAAGAAGAAAGGTCCGCCGCCGCTAGCACCATTGCGCGTGACCAAACCGTCGAGCAAGTTTCAAACATCCGGCGCAATGCACGACTCGCACAATCCAAAGTACGAAAGCCCGCTGGACTTGAGCAGTGGTGGGACCGTTAATGACAACGTGCTCGATCTTTCAGCCACGCTTCTATCGACCGGAAATACGGTGGCCTCCTCCTCCTCATTTCTCACTTCGTCCTCTTCCGCCGTCTCTTCGTCCTCTCTCTCTTCCGCATCCTCTCCCTTCAGCACCTCATCTTCGTTTTCAAGGCCACCTCGTGCGGCTGTTGCACCGGGCAACTTCCTGCGGAAGTCTAAGGAGCTGGAACAGCGGAGAGGACAGGACACGAACCTACGCACTCTGTCCGATGCCGCGGTTTCTCTTCTAAGCGGTTGCATCAGCGATAAAACTTCGGTCGATCCACTTGTATTAGGATCGGCAAACGTGGCGGCGAGCAAAGTCGCCCTCCGCATACCGCAACCTCAGCGAATCTCCGGATTCGGCATAAAGAATAAGCCGAATCTCGGCGTTCGACATATACCCAATCCTCAAGCTGTCGTGGCTTCTCAGTATAGGAATCAGCGGGCCAGTTACTTCAATGCTGTTTCCCAGCCGCCGCCGTAATGAGTAATCATCAGTTAGTTTATTTTTCCTCTAACCCCTGTTTCCTGCGTTTCTTTTTAACACATTGAAGGTTACTACACTCAAAACTCGACGGGGCACATAGCTTTATCTATGACCTTGAAAATTGCCGTCTCACGACTCAGATTTTTATGAATTCTCCACATATTTTTTGCCTATTCGGAGCTCATACGTCGAAGACGCAGTGTCTTAATCACGTGGTTTATTTGGTTTTATCCTACCATTTTCATTGCCTGAACATGAAAGAATACAAAAAACCGTATTATATTACTGTAACTTCTGGCGAAGCATTCGGGAATTTTACGCGGCCGTCAATGTGTTAATAAGGGACGATTTCCATACGGCGATGACTAATGCAATTCCTATACGACCAATCCAAAGGATAATACGTTACCATTTATCTCTCCTCCTCGCTCCCGAAATAAATCCCGAAAATTAACTTACGTGTTTCAATGGATTAAGAAGCAGTCCCTCCTGTAAAAGTCAGAGAAGATCGTTCTTGATCGGCGGAGAATATGATTTATCACCACCACCAACCTACATATCGAAAGTAGTAAAATTCCCAGGCGCGAGGAGGACTCCACCTACACACCATCGTGAAGACTGTTTTACGATCGTTATGAGTGAATAAAAGTTCTACGTTTTCCCTGCCTTATCCTTCCGGTACCTATCTTTATACGGGCTCGCAACTCTTCATCGGGCTTTGGCTTAATTGAGACAGTGTTAATTAAGAGTCACTGTCTCAATAAGGAGGTGACAACGGTACGTGTCCCGTTGTAATCTCAATGTATCAAACTATGTATGTTTATAATGAATGTATGCGTGTCTATGGTCAAGCGTCCTAACTATTTACACATAGTGGCGGAGTTATTGATAAGTCCGATAAACGGTTTTTTAAAAGTCGCGTCAGAGTACGGGGCCGGCGTGTCCGATAATTGTTATAAAATTTGAGAGAGGCGATTTGTTAGATAGGTGTGTGCAATAGATAGGGGCGTAGAATGTGGGTAGTCGATGAATGGACGGAAACGCAAGGAACGGATGCGGGATCGAGCGTATTCCCTATCCTTGCACGTTTTCTTTTTCTAGAAACTTATTGTTAGCGAAACATGTACTTCGTAGAGATGCCAAAGAACGCCAGTGGACGTGTGCAATGCATTAGTGCAATTTAGTTATCGTCTATATATATATATATATATATATAAATGTATAGCGTCTTATCGGGGAGTAACGTTCGAGCAAGTTGAACGTTATATGGGATAAGATAGTCAGTATTGAGCATAGTGAAAAGGACTACACAGATTTTGCGTAAGTGCAATTTGCATGAAGGTCGTAAGTGACTCCTATTGATAGATACGTAGGTGATCATTATACGGCCGAAAGACGTTTTTATAACTTGACGTTTTCTCAAAGCTTAGAGAGTCTTTGTATAATTAGCCCGTTTTTCACGATCGGTCGATGTGATTAACAGATAACCGATTACAACATCGGTTCATGATAAGCTACTATAACAGCACGGCAGTATCCATTTTGTTAGTATTATAAACAGTCACCGCAGAAAGGTCGTCTTTTATAATGAATGGTCAAAAACGCGTTATCAGAATTACGCATTTGCTCGTGATAATTTTGAATACAATGATACTGCGCCACGCTAATCCGAGATTAGTGGATGCCAAAGGCACTAAAACAAAATTCTGTATTGAGAAACGTCTGAACTTGTTGCGTTCTTGTTACAACGGTTTCGAATGCCAGCATTTCGAATATTAAAATCTGTACGATCGTTAAACGTTTCCGTTAATCCAAATAAAATAATAAAAACATACTTGACTATACACCCAAAACGAGTTTCTGAATCCGACTCCTACACGACTTGCCGGTACGAAGTATGGCACTTTCAATAGCTGCGGTAACAGTATCCCATTCTCCAATTGAGATAATATAGCGAGTAGACGTGAAACGATCGTCTTTCCAGTTCGTCATGATCATGTTGTACGATTTTGGTCTTTTTAACTGAAATTATTATTGGCACGAAAATGTGAAGGTGGGTATGTCGAACCGATGTAGAAAATTGAGTAGCAGAGTAGAAATGATAATGACTATGGTGATCGAGCATCGAGATCCTGTAATCTGAATGTAACGTGTAATTACTACGAGAAAACTGATCGTATGCATAGAAACATCCTTGTATTTAAAATAAAGCCTAGCTATTTATATAAAACTGTACAGAGGCACGAGGAGGAGGGCGCGTTATTAATCGCGACGGAATCGATCCTTAGTTTCCAAATGAAAACCACGTCAATTACCTCGTCCACCTATGTTCGATGGGCATCAGAGTCGTGTGTCGTGTCGCGGTTTTAATAACCCGGGAAATCAAACACTGCCATTTTACCTTGCGCGGGCCATGTAAGATTTTCGGTTCATTGTACGGCATATTCAAGGGGACCCAAAATTAGCAGAAATTATTTTTCTACGAGATATGCAGGCAGTGACGTGTTAGATGAAAAACGTTTAATTTCTTTTCTCTCTCACTCTCTCTAGTCAGGTTTCTTTCAAATTTCACTGAGTACGATACTTATCTTCGATAGACGACAATCTATATTCAAACGATGTTTCATCATACGACAAGAAGTTGCATTCACATATACACGTGCGTCTGTGTAAGTTAGGTATGATTCTCTAAACGCATCACTTCCTCCTTCTTCCTAAGCAGTTAACATTGTTCCTTTAATATGTAACGTCGGTACAGCTAGCGAGTAGCTGTTTAACACCGTTAATTGTACACGTAACCGTTTAGAGACCTGTGTCTTCAGCGGCACGCCCAACATCTGAACCCGTGTGCATACAAAGCCAAAGAACACAGAGATTGTAATGAGCACTCACGAAGGCTGCATCATTTCTACAGGACCGAATTAAGCACCAGCGGATCTACATAATCAAGCAGATATTTCTAATTTAAGCACAACTGACAATTGTCCTATCTACATAATACCTACATTCAATTAATCGATTCAATAAAGATCCGTTACAACATACAAATTCGATGTTAGGTGTATAATAAATGTAAGCTGACGGCATTATCCTTCACTCATGACATGTGTCAAGGTAACGTCCGTCACGAACCATAAACTATGTTTCACGACAGTGTCAACGGTGCTCAGCACGTCCGTGGCATAACAAAAGGTGGCTACAGCTTCCGACAGTATTACAGTCAGAAATACGTAATACATGACAACGTGTAGTGCTTCCGTCGTAGCAAGTAATAGTCCGGATTTTAATCTAATTGTTAACCCGTACGCCAAGGATACGTGGCAAAGACTCGAGTAACTGATTCCCAAATTATTTTCGGACGTTCGGAAGAATCTTAACGGCGTCCTAGATGAACGGCACTAAGAATGTTCACCATTCCTAAATCAAAATCGCACTAAACAGAAACGATCGTATCGGAGGAAGAAGGCCAGCATACAATAATCAATTCGATAAATACATATACATTATCATATGCAAGATTTTGTCTGATGGTTAATAGTTTCAAGGTGGAGGCCAACATCGTGGCAAATCTTGTTGTGACCATAATATTGTCGATTACATAGGTATAATTGTAACTAAGGAAGCATCGGATGTGCGATGATTGTTACGCGTATTTATTAGCTTCCGTGAGCCAATTGTTTTGTTAAATTCGATAAGAAGCTATGTCGGATACTGTACTGTACCATTATTGCTCGTCAATAAACCACAATCTGTAAAACGATCGTGCCAATTTTTCTCTGGAAAAACCATCAAACTACCCCCTCTTGGTGCGTACATGTAGGTACGTATACTCGTTTAACCTAAGTTTCGAATCCTTACTCCATATAGTGGCTTCTATGCTAAAAACACGATGTTAGATTACGTTCGCGTGAGAATGATGCAGATTTAGATACAGCCCACTTTCGTTCAGCAGGGCTTCGGGAGTCACGCATACGTACAAAACTGTTTGCACACGCCATTTTCACGTTGTTGAAGCTTGCTCGACCACTCATGGGAGTCTTCAAGCTGGACTTACAACAAAGGTTACTTAATACGTAGTGACAGGTTCTTTAGATCATCAAACCCATTCAATCAAGTCCCGATAAACGAAAAGCGCAATAGGTCCATGATCCCTCCAATTTTGTACATGTACTTTATACCCTGAGATGCAAATATCAACTCTAACCGAAAATCTTTCTGCACATTTTTTCTGGTTACCTAACGACATAATTCAGTGTCATGCACTTCTAGCGTAAGTACACAGCCCACATAAACGCATACACATGCTGTACCACCATCAACCTTCTTCACCACCTTGGTACCGGTTGTCTAAGAAAGGACACGGCAATTCGATCCCAGTAGGGGGCTCCATGATTACAGGCTGCCGCTTTCGGCTTAGTCCTCGTTACCTTCAGCCCCTGGACGAGCCGAAGGGGGTGGCAGGTATACGGATCGAAGGGCCGTAGGTACGTAGGTAGGGAATAAGGTGGAAAGACAAGGGTACGGTCTACCTTCGCACAACCTACATTAGGTGCAGGGAACCTTAGAGTCAGCCTGCGGCCGCAGGCCACGGCAACACAGTCGCTGATTGGCTGCAACCTCCCCCGGGGAAGTACGTCGAGCCCGTCGGAAGTGAAGAGGGGTGAACTTGCCCGGAGCAAGGCGCCTTTACACGAGGCAAAAGCCTGTTTTCTCATTATATTCGGTACAATAGACCGCGTTCCCGTCGTCTGTGTTGAAGCACGACTTCGTGTGCAACGGACGCTCACTACTAACCGTTCCCTCTCCCTTCCTAGACCCTCTTTCTCTCTCGCTCTCGCTCTCGTTGGCGCTTCTCCGATTTTGGCCTTTCGTCGTCCCCCACCCCCAGGCAACCCCTAGCCCCCTGCCCCTCGACGTCCTCTAATGGCATCGCTCACTATGCCGCCACCCCTTCGATCCCTCCACAACCTCCTACGTCGTCCTGTCCCGCTAGACTCTCTCTCCCTCCTGGTTTCATGTTTATGTGAACATAGCACGTACACAGATATACCCGACGCATACTAACGAACGATATATGTGCAGGGAGCTAGAGGCGTGCGTGACATATGTATATACGCACACTGCCGCACGGGGCTGAACACGCATAAAGGAGCGGAGAAAAATACGCGCGCGTGCGCGGCCACGCACACTCTCGTTATCGACGGACACGCACCGCACCCTCGCGCGCTGTCGAATGTAGTGGAGAATGAATAATGTACCCATGTACAGTCAACGCCAGGAGGGGCTGCCGGGGAAAGTAAGCAGAGGCCTGTCCCCCTCCGTAGTTACGTAGGCCGTCCGCTTATCGAAACAGCGCGGGCGTATACGGGGCTTCTCGAACGTATCAGCCTGTGAAAACCCGCTTAGATATCGGCGACCGGTGTATAAATACGTTACATGCTCGTTTGACGGAATGCTGTGGTCAAACGGGCAAGTCGCATGCCCATCGATGATTCGGTGCTCAATACTGAATTGCATTCTGAACGATCGACAGGTCCGAATGAGTATGACATTTTCCGATGGTGCGGTGTCGCAGGTAGATTGCGTGCGTTCGAACTCAACCGCAAAACCCAAACTAATTATAGTCATACGTTGGCAGGCTTTTTCCGTCGTCCCTGCGTACGGCATCGAAGATCCGTCGACATCCTTTATCATTTTCACGCCAGCTGTTGTGGCGTAGGCCTCTCGACTTCTCCAGTCGCACGGTCTCCTCCTCTCTCGGTCGCGAAACACGTGGAAGGTTTCCCAAAACCGTCTATCGACCGATTTCTCCACGCAGGCTCAGTGCACGTGTTGTATATACACGCACACGCTCGGCCGAAGGTTTGCGTATCGGGCCGCCCACGCGTCACCTTCGTCGAGGAAGGAAACGATTCGCGGAACGCCGGGCACAAAGAGCGAAGGCCTGAGGAAGCGGGAAAAGGGGATCGAAGGAAGAGAAGAGCGAAGAGAGGAACCCTCCAAGTTCAGTTTCATTCGCTCACGATTCTGCGTTCCTCGGCTGAACCGAACGACCGCCGGTTTCGGTGGAGGGGATAGTCCTCGAAGGATCCCTTCGAAGAGAAAAAGCCTCGGGAGGAAGCCCACGGTCGGTGGCTCGAAGCTGTGTCCGTGTACATCGCTATGGGGAAGCTGGCGAGGAGAAGGAAGGGTCCGGAGACCTGGAGGGGAATGGCACGCACACGCACCATGCGAATATTTCCATCGGCAGAATGCCGACTCGGTGCGGCCGTAGGGCCGCCAAGGGGGAAGGGTAGAGTTCTTAAAGTACACCCAGGGAGTGTCAGGATTGGAAGGTCGATTACCGTGGT
This sequence comes from Priocnemis perturbator, assembly GCA_963942575.1. Lineage (NCBI taxonomy): Eukaryota > Metazoa > Arthropoda > Insecta > Hymenoptera > Pompilidae > Priocnemis > Priocnemis perturbator. The sequence goes on from OZ012644.1 coordinate 7,253,838, forward strand.
GGGGGCACACCCGTTGTTAGCGATCTGACTAAACCGGACGGTGTAATTAAAACCGTTCATGTAAAACGGCTTTCATTACCGTTCAGGTTGGCTGTTATGTTATTGATGTCCGCGAATGATGGTGATGACCTGAGCGAACCTGTATCTTTTCATGCCGTATTGGCTTTGGAAGTTACGATTATGCTATTAAGTCGATGTCCTTAATTGGCATGCCACGTTTATGACGGTATTGTTCGATGACTGTTTGACGATGACCAATTGTTGTAAGACGTAGAAGCGGTAACGCTTAGGTTACGTGAAATGAATACAATATATATCGTTCCTCGCATATAACTCCTGGACGCGTCGTCCGCCATTTTGGTTGCGTTTCGTTTTATTCGGCAGAGCCCGTCTATACCAGTTCCCGCTACGTTCGTTTATAGTTATACATTTACCAACGCGCATGCTAGTTGCCTGATTACATCCAATTGTGAAACTCGACAAGATTATCGTTTTCTAAATCCTCATTCTTGACTATAATGTCACAAAACAGGATTACGCACAGATATTAATACCCTAAATTGAATAAAATAAGGAGCGATATTGAAGCGTACCCAAAATTACTAGAATTATTAGCTGCAACGAAAGAATGGCAGATATAAAAGGATTCGTAGATTAAGAATGCAAGTCTTTTGACATTATTAATTCACTTGAAGCAATACTTCAATCAAATCAAGACATTACACTTTCCTTCTTTAACGTCCGAATGTGGGTGTAAACTTATGGATTATTCTATAAATTCGAACAATCCGCGTTTTATCAGATGTTTGCATTGAATTAAGGACCCGAAAGGTAATCGATTTAGGTCTAATCCTTCATATTACGAAAGACATAACGAAAATAGTCTTAGCGAAAACGAGACACACGGTATTGCGCAAGCGCTACCGCACGCGTAAATAGTGAACGGGCTGCACAGAACGGAGATCTCTACGGTGTACTTGCACACGAAGACTCGCATTCGGACACTTTGATGCGCAAGCATATCTGTCACGTACGTTCCTATTTGCTGCACATCGTCCGATAGTTTTTACGCACGGCGGATAGGTAAAACGACCTTCCACGCCGTTTCACTTGCATAATACAAATCTGACATTCGCATGCTAGAGAACAGGTTTTTAATGCAGGTACGTATTTTACATTAATATGATTTTCCGATAATGCGACAACGTCTGAGTTATTTTGCGGAGCATGTTGCGCTTTGCGACCGATGAAACCGACTCCAACTATTTCCGTCAAGGTACAGTATGAGTACGCCAAAATGGCGGCCTTAAAAATCTCGGCCCTAAAGAAACAGAACTCGTCGTACGAAAAGAGTAAAAACGTGAAGAAACACACGATCTCAACCGAATTCTGGCATTGTTTTTCAGATTTTTCGGACTGTGAAAGCACAGAAATTTATTAACGGAAGAGGCAAACGTGCGATTGTTTGTACTAGTCTACAACACGACGGGATGATTTTCATGATGTATTTCTGTTGTATAGCGGACATGCAAGATTGTATACTGATTTAAACTGGATTAGATTATTAATGATGATGACGTATCTTGATTTTTATACAACGACATTGTTTCGCTGGCTCCATTAATCTTTCTAACGTCACAGTACCCGTCTGCTGTTAATTTTCTTCGAACGATCAGTTGACTTATACGAAGGCAACAGGTATTAGCGATCACACATTGGCGACCCCTTTTGCGTACATTAGCGCGACAGAAATCGAAATAGTACATGAAGGTTCACTCAGGCTACCTTTGTCTGTATAAGATCCATCGATTAAATCCTAACCGCCTACGGTACGATCACGCTTTACAAATATCGGATATACGAACGAGATGCACGGTCTGGTAGGCCACGAAACCGGGTAATCCCACTATTTATCTCAAACGGTGCATGGTTGGCTGCGATAATAGCCCTGCGAATTCTAAACAGGGGGGAAGTAATTCGTTCTTTGTGCGTAATCGTGCTCTGCAACACATACGAAGCTTAATTTCAGACGGTTTGTACTTATGAACCAACCAAAAAGATATAGTCATATAAATGAATAGACTTTAGGGTCCAACTACATCTTGCGACGAGATAGGATAGTAGTGCATACCATAGTCTTGGGAGTTTTTAGGTCATACGTTGCATTAGAATATCGACTAGAGAACGTCTTCTAAATACAGGCAAGGCCTGCCGGCACGAAACAACGTTCTCAACCGAATTTAGTAGGCTCGGCACGTAGCCGGACTCGCAACTCGCTCCGTAAAAAGCGACGGCAATTATTTTACGCGCGCGAATCGGCGTCGAATCGTCGATCGGACACGATCGCAAGAGACTATTTCGCAAGAACATCGAACGGACAGAAAGGAGCGCACGCTCGTGACCAACACACGGTCAAGTCCGCACCCGACGTTAAGGCAAATCGCGAGTCGACCATTGACGTTTCCAGCCCGCTTAAGCACGAGTACATCAACCTGTCGAGTATTCGATCGAGGTAGCGCGGTGTGATCGTGACTTTCCGCGACGCGGGAGAACCTAAAGCCTACGGTGCGGTTTCCATCCTCCGGCAAAGGTACGAGGGGGTTTCCAACGGAAAGGACGATCGAGAAGGAGGCAAAGGATCACGACAACGATCGGTGCGGTTGGGGGCTGGGGCTGGGGCTGGGGGATCGTTTCTGTACGCGCGGAGAGCCGAAGAGAGACGGACGAAGAATAAGAGAGAACCAGGGGGACAGAGAGAGAGAGGTCGAGAGCAGTCGTGAGAGGCAGAGAAGACCGAGAGAGGAATGAAGAGTGGGAGGGAGAGAACGAAACAAAGAGGGGGAGGGTAAAGAAGTAAGAAGGGATGAGCGAGAGGCACGGGGTGAGAGGAGGGTAGTGACCGAGGCGGACGGAAAGAGAGCGAGATAGTAAGAAGGGTGAGAGACGCGTACGAATAGGGGGAGCTCGCAACTCGTAACCCGGCTAGTAACGCCGCGAACGACGACGGTGGGGTGTCAGGGGAATCTTGCGTGTCGGTGTGCTTGGTCGCGCAGTGTGTGTGTCGCTACGTACCACCCGGTAGGAAGAGAAGGGATGGCCAGGAGCGCAGAGGAGTGGAGAGAAAAACGACGCGGCAGTCAGGCAAACAGGCAACCGGCCAGGCAAGCATACTGGTCGTAGGGGCAGGAGAGAGAGTGGAAGTGTGAGGGAGTAAGAGAGAGTATAAACGAAAGAGTCGACGGGGAGAGTGAGATAGGGTGAGAGGAGGGACAGAGAAAGGGGGAGGGGGACAAAGAGAGGAATCCACGGAGGAAGACGGAAAGCGAGACAGGGAGGGATAGAAAAAAAAGGGTAAGAGAGAACAGGGCAGGGGGAGGTAGTGAGTAGGAATACTGAAAGAGAGAGGCCAGGTTGGATGGAGAGGGACAGAGAGAGAGGGGGAGAGAGAGAGAGAGAGAGAAGGAAGGAGAGGGAATACAGAGAGTAAAATAGAAGGGCCGACGCAGGGAGGGAGAGAAAAAAGGGTGAGAGAGAGAACAGGCGGGGGTCAGGGGGACCAAACGGAACGGCAGGCATAGTGTAAAGCCCGTAGAGCCTGTACGACAGGAGAGAAAGACGGTGCACGGTGGAGGGGTAGGAGAGCGAGTTGGTATGGAGAGCAAAGGGGAGTGCGGCGAATGGATGGAAAGGGAAGGGCGGAGGGTCGGGAGGGGAAAGGGCATATCCCACTTGGGGTTTCGGTTTAGTTCGGCGTGAGACGCCGTGGTTGTCGGTTGTGTTTTTACGTATCGTGGAGGCCGTCGCGACGCTTAATGCCGCTGCTTCGTTCGGTGGTTCGCGGGTACGCCGCAAGCTAGTACGCGGCGCTGTCCTACGGCTCGTATTCGTGACCGCCCGTGGTGTGGTTTATCGGGCTCGCCGTCCTTCGCACCGCTCCGACTCTCTCGGCCTTTTTTCACTCCAACCGGAAATTATCTCGATCGCGAACGCAGACCTCAGTGTCGTGGCAGATTTCAGCACATTGGATTCTCGTTCTCTTTCAAAACTCTCGCCGATGTCTGCTGTGACGAGAACGGTACGACCCAAGATCGCGTGTACGTCGGGCACGCGACGTCGTGCGTAGTTCACCCCGCACACCGCGCACAAAGAAGAGGGAGATCCCGTCGGCTGAGACTAGGAGTGTAGGAGAGAGGGACAACCTATAGCAACCTCGCGCTTTCTCTACAGTATCGTTGGAACACGAGCACGATACAGCGTTACTCTATGTGCACGTACATACGTATATATGGACTCGTATACGAGAGTACGCGGAGCGAATGTACATAGAACTGTACGCACACGGACCGACAGAATGCTCTACTACCGTAGAGGATAGCGCTAGGCACTTTCCACCACGTCGTTTATACGTGAAGGCGCCTACGAGTACGGATTCATATGCTCGCATGTAAGTACATGCTGGTATGTAACCACAATTACATATGACATTTAAGGGATGTGTATATGACGGATGAATGTATGTATGTAAATGTACTACATCACGTACACAGGCTCAGTAGACATAGTCCAACTCGCCGGTTGAATGCCAAGAACGTTGAGGAGGGGGGGCTAGAGGAAGAGAGTAGGAGAGAAAGACAGAGACAGAGAGGGCGGTTTCCTCTGTCTCTTTTCCCCTCCTTCCCTTTCATTTCTTTCGCTATCTTTCTCTCTCATTTCCGAGAGCGGGAGAGAGAGAGAGAGAGCGCGCGCGCGCGCGCGCGTTCTTTCACATCACACATAGCCACCGGAGGCAAACTCACACTTGTATTTATGCGTTTTCTCATTCTGCATCGCCTCGTCTCTCGTCCTCGACGAAATCGTTTGGGATTCGCTCGTGAATATACACAATGACGGAATCAACATCGTTCACTCTCCGCGTCTCGTCGTCTCTTCGTTTTTACTGCACATCGGTACAGCGAGTCTTTAAAATCGAAAGTCCACGCTACACCGTTCCCTTTCTCCGAATCCGTACTTTCGGTAACCGCTGCCGTTGCTAGAACATTTCTAACTAGCCGTAACTATTGCCGGATGTAAACAACAGTTTGACTACTCGAAACAAGGAGATTTCAGATGAATATAAAATGATGAGAAGGCAGGAGATGACGAGCTCCGGAGTACCCTTGTTTAAGCGTATTCCAAATCAGAAATACTTTGCATTAAGACTTTCGTGGTAATGTGACAAAGGCTACGGACATTGTTTGCATTAAACTTGCCAATAATAACCGTTACTTATTCACTCCTTGTTGGAAGTATTACTGTTGCTAAAACCGAGTGCCTTACTGAACGTCGCCTTCTTTCTACACGTTACTTCGGTTCCGAACGGTCCTACGTCGGCGAGTAGGGTCGTCAGAGTCTCCCCGCTCTCTTTTCTTCGGGTACGGTTATATAGGAGAAAAGGCGGAGAGGGGTCAGTGAACAGCTGGGGGTCTAATCTGTAACTTGTATAATGCACGATAAGGGAGCGAGAGCTCGACAAAAGGCGACGTTTTGGAAAAACGAAAACGCCACGACTGTTTTTATTCCGTGAACAAACAAGCGAGCCGACCGCCCGGTGGCGGTATCGAGGACGACGTGAGACGACATTTTCTGCTGGCCGCAAGGTTTCGGCTACAGAACATGAAAGCGAGAAACCCGACGTTGATGCATTCCAAAAAATTACCCGTGGCCAGCACTCATTGTCAGATAAAGCGCGTTTCGCGAAATTGGTACCCGTATGTTCGCACGCGCGCGGACTACTTGTCGCTGTCGAGTAAGCGCGACTTCTAAACGCTTTCTCAAACTTTACCGCTACGGCGCGTTTCAAATGACATTAAGACGTCTGTATCTTCTTTCCAATGACAGACGATTGACACAGACACCATCATCTCGACGACCTGTCGAATCATTACATTCGACTGCAATTTTCCCTCGAAACGTGTCAAGTTTAGTATCGTACTCTTATACCGAGTATATTTGCGTATTGACGGAAATTGCCTCGTAACACCGTACGCGATGCTTTGTCTAACTCTGCATCGATTCACCTACCCAGTCTCTCACGAAGTCTCCTGTCGTCTTCGAGTCTCATTTACGGTGCTGCTCGGGAATTTCGCTCCTTCGTTACGGAGTGGCTCGATATAAATAGACGAAGTACTAGACATCGCAGAACGCCGGTATTATGCCTACCTACGGCGTTGCTCCGAGGCGAAATAATCTAGATAACTCTTTCTAACGTCCATAGCTAGAACCCTGCACGTAGCGAGTGCATCGTTGCACTCGAGACACGTGCTTCGGAGCAACTAGTAGCGGAGCGAGTGTACGTAAATAGCAGGAAAGAACAGTTTGCGCTAAATCACAGAGATGACAGTAAGATACGGTGAGAGTGAGGATTCACGTCTAACAACGCCGCGTCTGTCGAATTGCTCAAAGCGTAATTGCATCCGAACAACAACGGACTACGTGTCTTTTGGAGTTACCGTAACGTCGTCGCCGCCGCCGCTGTGAAGATTTCACAATTCATGTTTTCCTCGCTACTTATTACTTGACGCGTTCAGCGTTACTGCGACATCGCAGGTATGGTGCACGATAAGGCAAAGACTTCATTGTCTGATTCGGACCTTGCGCCGGGCTTGTTACTTTACGCGACGAGCGTTACCGTGACATTACGCGTACGTTTTCACGCGATGATGATTTTGTCGTCCATCGCGTATAGTGAAAAACACGTGTTACATACCCTGTTACTTCGCGCAAGGTTACTCTTTCCTTAATAAGAGTGTGCTACGTTTGCAGGACATATGCTGAGACATAATCAGAAGCAATGCAACAGAGAATAACAAAATGCCGGAAAGAAAGATTCCGTTTCGATAATATCGTGTCTTCTGCGAAAATTTTGCATTGGCCCACGATAACGGACCAAGGGTTGACTTTATCGCGACTCGGTGAAATACCGCGATATTCGATCAATACCAGTACGTATTCGCACCCGTTATACATGCACGCGCATAGATATACCTACAGGGCCATCGAAAGGAACACGTGCGTGCGCGTAAATACGCACTGCAAGGGACGTTTGACGGTTTCACTGCACACAGGAAGGGAAAGAGAGTGAGAAGGGGGGAGGGAGACAGAGAGACGAGCGGAAAAACAGAGGCGACGGATTTTGAACAGGACGACGACAGTGGTAGAACGCGCCTCTGTATTATACCTACGAGAGTTTGACGGGGTTGGAGGGGGAACAGGGCAACGGGATTCTAGCTACCTGAGAAACCTTCGGGAAAGTGGGCTAAAATCGTACACAGGACTGCAGTTCACTATTCGCATGTTGCGCGATTTGTAAGTTATAAAACGACGACGCGCGATCACTTGAAATGAGGGCTCATTTAATGATTGTGCATCGATCACGCCAGTTTTGCCCGTTCATTCGGTTGATCGACAATGCGCGACACGCTAGTAAAACTCCGTCAATAATGGACGGTTACGTAAAAGTGATGCTCCGATCTGTAGACCATTGCTTTTTTCGTACGAAGTATATCAATCGTTAGAGCGAATAATAGGTTCTAATATAGAATATGTACAGAAATCAGCCGGCTTTGCATTAACTGCTCCTATTAACGTCGATTGCTCGTTTACTCTTGCAGATACCACTGACGATTCTGTCGCTGGGCAAAGAAGATGGCAGGGGTCGGCAAAAGAACATATTTACGGGACGTAAACCCATATCTTATCTGCCCATTGTGTAGAGGATACCTCATTGATGCAACCACGGTGGTCGAATGTTTACATTCGTGTAAGTGAAGTTCCGATCACAATTCTTCAATTAGTCGAATGGCAATTATCCAGAACGATCGAACCTATGTCTAATGCTTGCTTAATCTTGCAGTTTGCAGAAGTTGCATATTGAAGCATCTTAACACAGAAGCGCATTGCCCTTCGTGCAAACATGTGCTCAACAAAGCCAAGCCAAACATCAAGTACGACTCCCATTTCACTTTCTTTTCAGAAATAGGATGTGCACCAGCAAACTGAGTATTTACATTTTTCGTTATTTCAGGGCTGACAAAGCATTGCAAGATATCGCGTACAAACTTGTCCCGGGATTATACCACAGGGAAATGCGGAAAAGAAGAGAATTTTACAAAAAGCATCCCGAACACGGTAATATATTATCAACTGATATCCGCTTAAATATCATCAAAAAGGCTTTATCCAGCAAAAATTTTCTCTTTAGCGGATTCCGCGACACCGGAGCAACGAGGCGAAGATGTTAGCGGTCGATTGATCTTTGCGCCTGAGGATGCGGTCAGCCTGAGTCTAGAGTATCTACCTCCTGGAACGGATCCGTTAACTATTTTAATAAGCACTAACGACGCCGATCCTAACCAGCCAAATGCCAGTAATCATAACAACAATAATGCCAGTAATAGTCTGGGCAACTCTGCCAGCAATAGACGGTATCTCCAATGTCCCGCTCTCGTGACCATAGCCCATCTGAAGAAGTTTTTGGCGTTGAAGTACAGTGTGGATATGACGAGGTACACCATTGAAATATGCCATCGTCGTGCTCCACTTCCGGAGCACTGGACCCTGATGGACGTTGCATATATCTATGCGTGGAAGAGGGTAAGCTAACTGTTGTCTTGACGCCTATATCTTAAACGATCAAAAGTATGTAATATCACAGAAACATTAGGATATTGAACGCCAGCGCATCGATTTTCATCCATATGTCCTAGTCACTTGCAAGTGATACGCATTAAATACTGGAGTCTGTAAAATGAATTAAGTTGCTTCCAGCATTTAAATAATTCTTACATAATATAAGATGTGTCGTCAAAAGTATGGAATATACTACAAAACTCATTAAAAATATAAAGTATGTCCCGTAAACCATAAGTAATTCATGTAGCGGTCAAAGTGTTAAATTGCAGTTTAATTTGCAGAATGCCCCAATGAGGTTCTTCTACAGAGTCGCGCAAGAAGAGCAAAGATTAGAAGCACCGCCTCACGATAGGCCGTCAACGCCAGGTTTGGGTGCGAGTCTACCGCCGTCGGATACAACTAACATGACTGCAAAAGACAATAGTGCCGTGGATAAATTGGAGAACGATGCCGTAAAGGCAGACGTTCAACGTGTGGGTGATAGTGATGGAACAGCGTCCGTTCCAGATGACAGAAACACCACATCGGATGAGCAGAAAGTTTCATCTGTCGACTGTAACCTTCTAAAAGTGGTAGAGAAGATTGAGGCGACAAACAAAACAACAGGTCCGAAAGTTGTACTCGCAGAAATAACGCCGATGACCACGTCGGTTTCAACATCGAGGACGACGTCCTCGATAACCACTTTGTTAACGATGCCCCCGCTAACCAGTATTGCAACATCAACAACATTATCTGTGTCAACAGCATCTCTCCCTACGGTAATGACAACGAACGAAACGACGACGACGGGTACGACAACGGACGAAACGTCCAGCAAACAAATAAAAACGCCCATTAAGATTCTGAAAAATCCTGATGGGCGATATGAGGTTCTAAGAACACCACCTGCAACGTGGAACTCTAAGGATCAGAGTCCGATGCAGACAGGGGGAGACGCGAAGTCGTCGAGTCCTGAATTCAGCGTGATCAGTATAGGTGACGGACAAAATTCTAACGGTGTCAAGATAACGCTGAAACAATGTTCGCCGGGTAGTACAAATCCGAAGAAGCCGAAGGTCATCAGCAATGTACTATTACGTTGCGGTCAGGTGGAAAAAGACCCAACTGGTGCTTTACTCATTCAGCAACTACAGAAAGACAGGGACAGACAGCAACAGCAGACATCCCCGCCGGACAAACAAGAAAAACAAAAGCGCAGAGTCACCTTTGTCGAAAGGACAACTTCGACGAAGGCTCCGGTCAGCAGTAGCAGTAACGTACCGAAGGCTGCGATAAAAAAACCAGCCGAGCAGCATGAGAAAAAGCAGTTTCTTCAAGGTTTCCAATTGACCGCGAGAGAGTCAACTACGGAGTGTACGGTACTACCTGACTCCAGCAGTAAGGCGACGTCGACTCAGACTAAGACAACTGAGAAAGTGATACCTGCGGAATCCAAAAATTCTGTCAAAAAAGAACCGGACGTTAAGAAGGAAGCTACGAGCAAGGCCGTTGAAAGCAACGACGGAAACGACAAGAAACATGCCACAGAAAACATTGCGGTAAAGGCAAATGTTAACATGACAGGGAATAAACGCATAGGCACAACAAATATCGTACCAGCCAATATGCGAAACAACAAGCAAAGCGCCGCTAGTGTGGATAATCGTGTGTCTACCAATAACACAAGTGCCAGTTGCAATGGAAATCTAACAACCGGCAACGCGAAAATGGACGTGTACGCGTTTCCCAATGATCCTCCTGCCGTTCCAGCGGGAGCTGTAAAACGAAAATGTCCACCCGGAGTACCTATATTTGAAGTAAAACGAAAAAGACAGCAGGCTGGCACACAAACTCCAACAGCAAAGAAACAACAACCAACGCCCGTTCAGACACCGACCAAGTCGCCACGTAAGTGTATCACAGATATGCCAATGCCAAGGAAACGACCAGTGAATATGGTAGTCAGTGATCCTGGGCCAAGTCGTATAACCGTAGCTCCAAATCCGAAAACCTCTCCCAACCCGATGTTATCTAATGATACGAGAAATTTATTAGACGGATGTGGATTAAATATACCAGCTAGTTTAAGTATAACTTTAACTGCGCCCAAGTCGCCAGGCAGTAATGGGGCAGCAGTGGAGTCAATTGATCCGAAGGATAATCGAAAAAACATGCTAGGCAAAGTAAGTCCCAGTATCACATTGAATGACAGATCAGTCGATCCACATGTGCTGAAAGCATTGAAAGCGGGACAAATAAGAATGTCAGCGCCCCCGAGACCGAGACAAATAAAACCCAATGAAACAGGGATTCAACCTAGACAAACAACAACTGGGAAACGAAAAAGGGATCAGGAAACGAGAGATATCTTGGACTTAAGTGCTAGCAAAAAAATGGACATACATCCACTCAGAATTCCTCAGCTTGTGGCAAAACGTAAGCCGAAATCGCCAACGAGGGAAATGCCCAGTATCTCAGATCAAGGTCAAGTTGTTACCTTGATGGGTGGTCATCGTTATTACAGAGCACCACCGGGCTCTTTAACACCTGCTGCTCACCGTGTGACTGACTGCCCCCTTCCTACACCGGGGCGCACGCCAGTTTATGCGCCAACGGGTCTTTCCAGTTCCATCGGTGGGAATCGTCCCAACACGAACTTATCTTCAGTCTTTCCTAGTCTGCAAAGCCTCTATGCCTTGAGCCAGGCTCCGAATCTGCAACAGTTTCAAATGGACGCAAGACTACGACTACCACGGAGTGAGAATACCATGTCGACCATTGGAAATAGTGAGGAAGGTAACAACGGTAATACCAATAACAGTGTCGGTGGAAATATACCAGCTAAGAGTCACTTGGCAGCCCAGTGTGCACCTATAAAACCTGCTCGATCATCTGTTGCCCCTTTGGCAATTCCAATTACAAAGCAGCAATCTCATGATAGACCCACGTCTTGCCTTAACAGATCATTTGTGAACGACGTTAGTAAAGGAACACCCTTTCGCGCAACCGAGCCTCACGACACCACTGACTCCAGTCAAAGACTGACCGTTCAAACGAGGTATGCGCCGCACACGGATAACACTAACAACTTCTCTCCTCGAAGTAGCGTAAATAGTAGTAATGGAAACGCTGGTAACAACGAAAAAACTGCCACGAGTCCCGCTCAAGAACAACGTGTGGAGACAAATGGTGAGACGACGACTAAAGTGGATGACGTGTTAAGGCAACAGCAGCCTCAACAGAATCAAAACCCGCAACAACAGCGCCATGAGGCAGCTAGCCCGAGAGTATCATCGACGGCCTCACCGTCTCCACCTCCAGGTGACGGAAATGCAACCGGTAATCGCGATGAAGGGGATGATCATCGAACGGCGAGCGATAACAACATTGTCGGGAATACTTCAAACCGATCTTTGAACGAAGTACCTACAACCTCTACCACAAAGAACGGAACCGGAGGCGAAGTGACAAGTAGCAAATCGCCAGCAAGTCCTGACTCTAGCTCGATAACAGTCGAAAGTACGGGTAACAGTGCCAATGGAGATCAAAGAGTATCATCACCAACGCAGACACAGACCAAGGCTTCAGATGTATCGAAGCCTGACAATGGTTTGCCGCAAGAGTCGCCTACTGATACGGAGAAAGGCAAGAGTCCCGTTGTCAAGCCTTCAGATGGGAAGCAACTGACTTCCGAGATGCTTCAGAAAAGATTGCTAGCCGCATTTCCGACGAACGAGTGGGCAAGTAATCCCATAGCAGCTGAGCATTTGGGAAACTTTCTAAAAAGTTTGAATGCATCCATGAAAGCGGAAGGACGTACAGATATTAACGCAGAGACGGAGAAAGTTGAGAGTAAAGAAGCTTCCAGTGAGACTAACAGCGACGCATCACCGAAAACATGCAAAGAGGTCGACGAACGATCGTAACATATGTGCGATTGATTTATTGCACCTTATTTCTATCGAACCACAAACACTGTGTGGATGATGGGAATGAAGAGACACTGCCATTTACAGACATTGCTTTACGGAGTGTAGTTGAAATAAGGATACTGTTTTCGTCGCAAAACCATACAGCGCGCCAGATGTACATCGAACATCGTGTGTGCTCTCAAAAATTTGGAACGATAGACATAAAATTAAGTCACGCGCAAATATTTGTCGTGGCAGTAAGTTAATTGTAAAACAAATGAAACTATTTCAAAAGTAACGTATCATTCTGTAGGACACAACGGTGCGAGGGAACATACTTTGAAATAGTATTGTCATTAATCAAATAATCCTGTACATAGTAAAATATTTATTGAATGTCTTAATGCACAAGCAACAGTAGCCTTCTTTTGATAGCTTCCGCGTAAACAGTTTGCTATTTCTACGGAGCTTTTTCTTTAAAAATCACTTTGCATAATGTTCAACAGTAATTGCGTGTTCGTAAAGCGAAGTGAAATTTTCCAATGAATTGAATTATGTATATACCTCTAAACAACCGTTAAATATGGCTCTATGTCAAACGAGTGCTGTGTGGGTTTATGAGGCGAAATTGTAGCATCAAATGTGATGTACCGTAAATCTTATTTTTCCAAATTTTTAGAAAATTCACTTTTACACTGTTTTGCATTTAATGTATACAGTACTGCTTTTCCAAGCTAGAATCAAGTATTATCTTTGTATGTGAAGAACAATTGATATTGTTGCTGATTGTCCGTTTATGAACTGATTCTCTTTTTAATCTAAATGGCTCGGAATTGCAGTGTGCCACATAAAGTGTATTAGTGTACATACGACAAAACTCGTCTACTAAACGGAATAATGCACTTGTCCTGTATATTTGCCATTTACAAGATTACTAATGTTTAACGTTTCATGTGAGAAATCCACGATCACGATTTGAGATTTAACATCAATCGGAATAGCACTTTCAACGTCGGAGATATGATTTTTTTATACCGCTCGGTATCAGCGCTATTGTTAGTTTTACGTCTTAAGTTTGCGTTACGTTTTTAGTTATTACAAAGTATGTATACGTTGTACAATAATTGTTATGTTATGCAGTTGCAATACAATTGTATTATATTACGTGTATTATTTCTGAAAACGGGGTACTTGTACATATTTATAATTATACCGTAATGGCATATTGTTTGTGCGACATATACGGAAAATCCTACTATTTGATAAGTTGAAAAAATTAACAAGAGAATTGAATAATTCGGGGACGGGGGGTTTATTATCTGTGTCAGACATCTACAAGGCTCCATAATGAAGCTGCATCGAATGAATTAGTATACCACGCAGATATTGAGACGACGAAAATGTGGCATGTAACAACAAATGAATATATCATTAATACACTCAACTGTCGACTGACTTTCAATTACGCCATCTTAGAATTGTAGACAAATAATACCATAACCGTACTTAACTCAATGGTTTTTATGCATAGAAAAGAATTAAACTCACAGACTGCGCTTCGCTGACAACGTGATGAATGATAAAAATCGGTTCGGGTCGATATGTTCGTCATGGAGGTTTCGTTTGACGATCAAAGGAAAATATCGGTCGCTTCCATGAATTTGAATATTCGCCAACAATCAACTGCACAGAAGAAATGGTCATTGCAACACGTGCAGAAATTGGCCTATTGAAGGCGGGAGAGAATTATGCAGCATACGATTTTATTATCTTCGTAAACGTTTGAATAATATCGCAAAATAAGTTTTGTGCACGGGTACTATCGTTTGTAATTACTTTTAACTCGGTATATTTGTTTTAAACTATTTAATTACCTGAATTTTACGCCGTACGATATTTGCTGCACATTACACAATTCTGTTCGAATTCTAACACCAACTAGATGTCGCTTCAGTGGCACCTGTTTCAAACTGAGTGGTGTATGCCCCCTGCCCCCACCGAAGCCAGCGCTCCGTTGTGGGTTGTCCAATTTTCAATGGAAATTACCCTCCAGTCGGGATAGTACAGATTTGTCTAAATTAAGAAATGTCTCTGCAAATAATATTTTAAACAAAGTTTACGCCCATACATTATTCTCCTATTTTGCAACGAAATTATTATAAGCCGGTAACGCTGGATAATGTGACACAAAAATGGTAATGGGGCAGTAGTCAGCTCTGGCACCCCTAGATGGTGGGCCAAAAATATGCATTACATGATGGGCGTATGGTATACAATACCTCGTTTATGATCCGTGGTCCGTGTGTACTTGAATGTTAGAATTGGTTAGAATCGCGCAGTGATATTTTTGTGTCCTCGTATGGTTTATACGGGGTATTTAATAGAGGTTTCGGAAACTGATGGATAAAGTAATAGGACAGTGTTGATCTGCAATCGAAGGATCGTCAAAATTTTGTGAAAATTTAGTAGAAGCGTGTATACGTAGCTGGTTAACCTTGCTGGCGGTACTCGATGGTGTACAAACCCGTCGCTTCCTAACATAAAATTACGATGAGCACAAAGGAAAATTCCACTGTACCGGCTAAGAATGCGACACCGAGCAATGCGAAACCGTACGGCAAGATTGTCTTAACACTGCAAAATTGTCTTCTACCTGAAGAGAAGCTAAACTCCACACCGTCGCACTTGGACGGTTTGGATGCCGAAACTGAGACGGATCTCCGCATATTAGGATGTGAACTGATACAGACTGCAGGAATCTTATTAAAGCTGCCTCAGGTAAGTGTGCTATTCAGTGCTGAAAATTACACTTATCGATAAAACGGATTTGAAGTCCTAATTATCTTCATAACCTTACTGTGTCTAAGCCAAGGTTAAAATGTTCTTTAGTCTTCTTTTATTCTAATCTACGTTTCTCGTTTCAATGTTTTCAGGTTGCAATGGCTACAGGCCAGGTAATATTTCAAAGGTTTTATTATAGCAAATCATTAGTCAGGCATAACATGGAAACCACTGCAATGGGTTGTGTTTGTCTCGCTAGTAAAATTGAAGAAGCACCTAGACGAATTAGAGACGTTATAAATGTTTTTAATCACATAAAGCAAGTTTCCAGTCAAAAGTAAGTTGTTTTGATCTATCTGACATACTGAAACAAATCTATAACCATGATTCCATTTATATGCGCATTGTTTGATTTATTACAGGCCAATACAGCCTGTAATCCTGGATCAGAACTATGTTGCTCTCAAGAATCAGGTGATTAAATCAGAAAGGAGAGTGCTAAAAGAATTAGGTTTTTGTGTTCACGTAAAACATCCTCACAAGATTATAGTTATGTACTTACAAGTGTTGGGATATGAAAGGAACAGGGCATTGATGCAGCAATGTTGGAATTACATGAATGATTCCTTGCGGTCCGATGTGTTTCTACGCCATCAGCCAGAAACTGTAGCATGCGCATGTGTCTATTTGGGAGCCCGACAGCTGCAACTACCTTTGCCCACGTCACCTGCCTGGTTTTCTCTGTTCAAAGTTAGCGAAAGTGCGATTAGGGACGTCTGTCGACGTATTCTCCGATTATACTACCGACCGCGCGTAAGACCAGAGCAATTGGAAAGGAAGGTCGAAGAGCTTAGGCGACAGTATGAGGAGGCAAGAACGAAAGCGCGTGGCGGCGATGTCGATGGTCACACACCGAGTCCACCCTTGCCAAAGCATCATAATGCGTGGGGTGGATTTATTAGTAGAAGCGGTACACACGCCATACCGGAAAGGACTAAGTCGCCCAGGTAAAACGTTCAACATTAACATCTTTCTGAATACGACTAGAATTGTAGATGTGCTTTAAAGGTGTACAATGAGGGGAAATAAATAAAATTGTTTTAGACGTTCGAAATCGACAAGTACTTCGCCGTCGCGAGGGGAGGGAACAAAGCATTCCAAACGGAAGAAACATACCAGCAGAAGTAGATCGCGGAGCCACAGTCACGGGCGATCTCGTAAACCAAAGAAGGCACAACGGAGGCGTTCCGGAAGTCATAAGTCCTCTCGTAGTCGTTACAGGTCGCGCAGCCGTTCCCGAGACAGGGATGTAGAGAAATCAAGTAAACATCGCAGTAAGCATAGACGTCATTGAATGTTCGAACACATACGAAGCGTTCACGTCACTCAAACGAACTGCAGCCAGAGATCAATGGTTGCGGATATTTTATAATGCGTGACGTATATACGTCACGCGATGCATTCTACACTTTTCTTAAAAACATTTTTTCAAGAACTCTAAAGAAAACCTTAGATTAGTATCATTACAATGATGAGTTGTAATGTATTTTGTACATTATGCTTACACGGTTACATGTTTGTACAAACATAATTTATGTAGAAAATAATGGGGACATAATATTTCGGTAAAAAAAAACACGAAAAAAATAGGATTGAAAAATACTCAAATGTACTGTTTCATATTGTCTTCGCAATGGTCTTAGCAGAAGTTCTTGTACAAAATTTCCATGCCTTTACCAAAAAATACTGGTGTTCAATAACTGACCTAATAACGGTGGATCATTTCTAGTTGCGCGAGCACACTCTACACAAGTTGGCACTTGCACATTGAACATAAGCGTCAGTTGAATATTTTGATGAAAGCAGATAGGCAGCCTGCCACTGTGATGCGTGCCAAATTGTGCCAGCAAACGAAAAGTTCCGAAAAAGTATATTCTGAGTACAATGCGATATTCTATAGCATATCAATGAAGTAATTTATAGCAGTGCCATGAATGCAATTGCATTGGCAAGTCATTTCTACCACCTCGAATAGTTTCGTTTATAGAAAGTTATCTATTGTCGATTAACCGAGATTTATGTAAGTAAAAGAAAAGGACGTCATAGGTAGGCAAGCGTTGCCTTACCGCGAGCATTTATTTCAACTTGTTTATCTTTTGTAAGGCTGGTACACCCTGAAGAAAATGATATATTGTTACAGTGACATCATGATTAACGATAATTACGAAAGGTGTGTATTTGAAATATGAAGCGCGAAAATAAAGTTTTATATTCATATTCTAGCACGAATCATCTTAAAAAATCCAACAGGTAGAGGTTTCTTCCTTTCGGCAGCGAGTATTGGTGAAAAATCCAAGTTCGAAAGTTGTGGAAGAATATGGATGATATATCCTCGATAGCAAGCCAGAGCCTCAATGGGATTGCCATGTAACGTTAACGATCTGAGATTCGGTAGTCTCCTCAGCTTCATAATGTCATTGATATTTGAAATATTATTTCCGTGTAAGTAAAGAATCTTTAAGTTTGAAAATTTTCCGACCCCATCTCCAATCTCTTTAATCTGATTGAAGGAAAGATCCAACCAACTAAGATAATTAGGATCGTCCAGAACTTTGTCGACGAGATCTTCCAGTCCTTCCATTGAAGTCAATAGATTATTGCTCAGCCAAAGCGTGCCGGTGACAAACCGATCAGCAACTGTTCGTACTGGTGCCTTGCCTGTGCGTATTGTCTGTGCACGTTTGCCTGCCAGTTCTCTTATAATAAATAGATTATGTTTATCAGTATGTATTGACGCAAATAACACGACGATCAACGACGATTGCTGAGTGAAATGATGATTGTCTTTAACTTACCGCTCATGGTCTTAGCGGTCCGGAAGGACAAATCCATTGGTGGGCCGATTAACATTTCCTGCAGCTCATTTCGCCTATAATCGGACTGAGGCTTAGGATCGTGTGCATCCATGTTCACCGACCGCATAAAGTTATTTTCTTCTTTGCGTTCCACCACCGTTATCCGTTATTAATATAATACGTAAGTCTGATGAACTTTGCCGAAATAATAATTTGATTTCGATATGTAACCATTTAATTGCGTCGAATACTTTTGTGCATAGTTAATGGATTTGTATTATACATGTTTCTCAAGTTCCGTACGTATTTTTCCGACCTATAAGTTGATCGTCAATTGCCCGATTATCAACCAATCTCAAGCTAACATGGTTATTTATTTTCGAAACAAACAGTTACATAATAAAAAGTATATCTAAAGGTATTGAACTTCTTCAATCAATATGACCGTATACAAAGTTACACGCGTCTCCTCTTCTCCTTTATATCAGTATTAGTTCAAATATATATCGAATAAACTAAGCATCATGAATGAATATACCGAAACAATATTAGCGAAATAAGCCAATCGAAAGCGTAGTTTTCAATTAAATTTTTAAGTTATGTATTGTATATTATTGTACTATTCAACAAAATTTAGTTCTCACAAACGGCACGAGAGGCATCTTTTGCCACACAGTGTCCATATTGGTTTGCACTTTGCCATCTATGGTGTAACCGACCAGTGACGTTAGGTTTAACTTGAAATAAGTTGAACTGGCGAGCTGTTAACGGCGGTGAACAAATCAAAACGCGTTCAGAGTTAATAAAACAATCAGGGGCAGTTGTAATGTAAGAATTTTCATCACAATCTAAGAAAGAGTTCAAGCGAAGTAAGGAAACGTCGAGGAAGACGACAGATTTCTTGCTTTTCGGTGCATCGGAACGAGAATAATGGCGCGAACTAAGCACCAACGTAAACCAAAACAGTCGCAGGATTTGTTCAAGAAAACCGATTTAATAGTGAAGGACTTTGAGCGACAAACTCAATTGCGTATTATGAAAATCGAGACCAATGCAAGAATGTCCATAAAGAGCTTTGAGACGTTTTGTAACATCACGTTACAGCGTCTTCCTGTCCAAATACGCGAAATGACCCTCGGCGAATTGTTAAACTACGACAAGGACGATGAGAAGGAAAATCACAAGGTATCCTCGTCGGTGAACGACGACTTATTACCACCGCCTACGACCACCGTAAAAGTGAAGAGAACGTCCAAACGTGTGACTGCTGCATCAGACGATGGGTATGTCACTGAGAGTACAACAAGACCGTCAAGAGCCGCTGCTAGATCACACACAGAGACCCAGTCGAGTAGAAGAACACGCAGTAGTTCAAGGAACAGCAAGGCCAAGCTCAGTGAAATCAGCCACAAGACAGGGACCCGAATGAAGCCCAAACAACGTATAAACCAATCGGCATTGCATTCAGATCAATTTAAGACACCTGCGACTAATCATATGAATTTAGACTTTGGTCTAGTCACTCCTAAGATTAAGCCAAATACACCATTAAATGTCCTCAGGCATCCTAGACAAGGAGAAACAGTTATTAGTATGCAGGGTAGTCCCTTATTAGTGTCAAGTACTATTCAAGAGAAAGTAGCCAATCTTAATGTGCCTTTAGGAAATGGTGACATCATGTCATTGCTACCGAAGGACGGACTTCGTATGTCCCATATTCCTTCTCTAGATCGAGAGACCATGCGTCAATTAGAAACACTTAAAAATCATATTGAAAAAGTTATTGCATCAAAATAGGTATCACTCATGCTTTTATGCCAACCATGATGTTCTCTGTAGCGTTATTATCATTTAACTTTTTCGTGAATGTATTAGGTGTGGTTTCACCCCATATGTGATGTTCAAAATAGGTATCACTCATGCTTTTATGCCAACCACGATGTTCTCTATAGCGTTATTATCAATTAACTTTTTCGTGACTGTATTAGGTGTGGTTTCACCCCATATGTGATGTTTTATTTGGAATATTATTATAATAATCTTAACAAGGAGTTGTAACGTGGATTCAACTATTTTTATATAGTAGCATGATATGCGTCAAATATAGAACAATTTTTTAATTTTATTATGAGCATTTATATGTAAGCCATAAGATTAAAGTAAGAAATAATGTAATAATAAAAGAAATGGAGGTTTGATGTAAGGAACGTGCCTCAAATGTAAGCCAATTATTTTGGGACAATAATTATAAGACTAAACATTTAATTGAAATACATAATATGTCTATACATAATAATAATAATAATAATAAAAAAGAACGATTAATCCTCTTTCGAGGCATCCTTCCATTTTGTCTGCACTAAAATTGTAGTAAACGTGGAACAATGGGTTTATTAATAGACTTAATTATTTAAATTAAATGCTTCAGTGCGAGCGTGCATGCTACAACGCCATTTGTCAGCGAAGTAATTACATTTTCTGCGAAGAGAGCGGCACAAAAATGTTTGTTCCAGTACCCGTTGTAGGTCTAGATTCGTTTTCAGTTCATGGGTGCATCCACCCGTCGGTGCGCATGTGTGTGTACATCAAAAATGTCAAACGGGCCAGGTGTTGCTTTTGCGTCTGTCACCCATACCTTGTAATACCAATTCTCTGACGATTGCAAATTACGTTCACGAGATCCATGTCTGAATACTCGAGCACACGCATATGCACACTTCCCACTGACTTGTCACAATACGGTTATGATTTTTCGCGATCTCTCACAATCCCGTGACGTGATCCCAATACTTCAGATTTACTATTGCATACATCTTTTACCAATCTGTCTGCTCCGATTCGATTCCCTCAAAGAATAGGCGGAATCAGCGAAGAATGATATTTTGTTTGAACGTAATTCTCACGAATTTGCGTGTATACCGTACCGGCCGCACAAAACGTTTGCAGAATGAATAAAATGCGTGTTAGTAAACTTGTGCACAGTTCAATGGCTTTACATTATTTACGCTTCTTCTCAATCTGCAAAAATTGCATTTTATACAGAGTTGCATATGTTTCGTTTTTATTGTGTGCATTACATTTCAGAAAATTGCAACCAGCAGCAATATTGTGGGATACAATATCAAAGTGTGACTTCATCAATTCATAGTAGCAAGGTAATATATTTAGTTCTCATAAGTAGTTGGTTTTAATTAGAACAGTGATGATAAACCAGTACAAATATAACTGTACAGTATTGCCTGTTTCTTTGAAGGACATATTTTACTAATTATTAGGAGAGCAACAACAATGGTGCGTGTAATAACAGTACACAACTTCTTGGGACAAAACATCACCCAGATCGAGGAACCCACAGCAACATGCACAGCTAATGCTCTGGGTAGGGAGATGCTGCTCTTGGCTCTTTCAACTCATTGTGTTGAGGTTTGGGAGTTAATGGCATCAGACGTCAAACTACGCACAGTTTTTCCCACAGTTGATATGATCAATCAAATGGCACATTGCATTAAGGGAGATTATGTGGTCACCTTAGAGTCGAAATACTGCAGGGATGGAATGAGCAATAATCACAGTAACAAAGTCATCAGTAATTTTGTCAGAATCTATGTGAATTGGGCAATGGTAAAGGACCAGAGTCAGCCTATGCGTGCCAGAATCGCAGGTCGGGTTACGCCTAGTCTAGACCGTCCAATGAATAGTCTGGAAATGATAGAACTGCCATTGAGTGTACAACCTACATTAATTGCATGTTGCCAGAGTACTGGAAACTTACTGGTTGCATCAGGGCATAATGTCATTCTCCATGAATTTAAAATTGAAACACAACCTATGTCAAAGCTGAAGTTCATAGACTTTGAAGCAAGACCCTGGTCTCTGGGATTCACTTTTTCCCCTACGCACATGGAAATTATTGAGGATTTTGTAGCAATTATGGATGGCACAAACTTATGTGTATTTCAATTGACCAATTCAATGTACGAGGATATTGATCAACTCAGTTCAATGACCTCCACAAACTCATCCTCAGTGGACAAGACATCAATATCAACAGATTCATCTCTTCTAGAAAATAGTAATGCTTATGGTAATCAAGATGACGATACTGTTCTGCAAAGCACACACTCAAAGCGTAAAAATCTAGAGCAAGAACATCATTATATTATACCAGAAAGTCATGATTCTTTGATGGCTAATCAAAAAACTAAAATCAGAGCATCTAGGACTTCGAAAACAAACGTGTGGAACAAGTTACATGTGACAGATGTACATAAATTAAGATCAAACAGCAGCAAAACTTACATAGACTACGATATTATAATGTCTAACGAAAAAGAAGAATTACAACGACTAATAGCTCAAGAAATCATTAGCGGAACTTCGCAACCGTTCACGATCAATTTACCTTCGATTAGTTTAGAAAGAGCAAGTCCAGGACACACACTCAGTCCTTTTGTTCTTAACTCACCAGACATGAAGATTATCATTAAGACAAATTCGCCTGACCTGGGATGGTCAGAAAATTATACTATAAAAAGTTTACTACGCCTCAAGATAACGACTAATAATAATTCTAAGCTAGATGAGTCTTCAGAGCTTTTCAGTAGCCTAGTGCTAAAGCCATTATACATGACGAAAGAGTGCAATAGCTCGTGCTTGAAGAAGTCAATTTTAAGGTCAGATAGGTACAAACATTTGCAAGGAGTTAGCTGCTTCGTTTGCACAATGCAGGAAGGATATCTTTATCACTTTTCTGCGACAAGTTCCACTACTCTTGATGCAACATGTTTGACCACTTATCCGTTTACGGCTCCGGTTAAGCATGTTGCATTGGAACACACAGCTCTTCACGCGTTAACTGAAGCTGGTCTCGAATCCTATACACTGCGTTTATCGCATCATGTAGCGAGAACGTTGTATGATTCTGATAATTTTAGAGTTACCTGTCCCAGTGTTTCAGAACCAGTATGTTTAATAGGCCTGCGACCATTTCTGGGAATCGAAAAGCTGTTGCATACGAGAAACTATTTGGTACTCCTAGCTAAAGATGAAAATTCTTGGACCTTGTACTCGTTGACTTTACCAAAATTAGAAAACGTGTACTTCGATCTTTTGAACGCGGCAACGAGTCATAGGACATCAAGTCCGAGTACTTATAGACATTTGCTGGGAGAAGCTCACGCGTTGATACGTTTGGCTAAAGACACCATGCCCAACTGGTCAAGCAACGATGAATCAGATGATACCGTGAATAAACACGCGCTCAAAATAAAGAATTTATACAATCAATCGTGTGCTCTCCTTGCTGATTATTATATACGCTCAGAGTGTGAATCAGAATGGAAGTTATCCATACCTTATTACAAAATGTCTGGCTTAAAGCCAGCAGAAGTATTATCCAGAAAATCTAGTCAAGATGCACCCGGCCTGATAATATACTTAACAGACACACTAATGACAATGAAAAGTGGTGCGGAAGCCGATGCCCTCTTTCAAGGGTACAACGTCGTGGACATTATACGCAGACTGAAAAAGAAAGACTTACTTGAATTAATATTCAGTAGTTTTGTATTGCGTGAGTATTCGACGGAAAAGTTAATAAGTCTTTTATTGACATTGGAAACTGATGATCCGACGAGAGTCGCGTTGGCCTTGCTATGCATTCAAGCTGAGAAACATCATCAGGCGGAAACTATACTTCAGCCAGTCTCGGTGAAATGTATAAAAAAGACAGTTCTGGAACATTGGGACTTACTGTTTGATATGACTGCGATGAAGAAAAGGAGTCCTATGATCCCTACGTTCTCAGATTTCGCCGCAGCACTCATGCGGCAAAAAAACTCAACGTTCGCCGAAATTCTCATACGAATAATAGAAGACGAAGGAGCTCTGTCTTTGCATCAAATCATACAAGTATTCTTAGAGTATTTGCCTTCGCGGGTGGGAAGGGATGGGCACAATGCTGCGTCAACGTTACAAGTTTTCATAGAGAAATATCTTCAGAACTACTGTAATAATAAGTCAATTACAGATTTATCTATCATAAATAAGAATCAGATTCGTTCGGACTTCGCTATGGTCGAGGCATTTAAATTGTTAGTACGATCTTACTTGGGCAGACTAACACAAACAAAGATATACAAAGTGGATATTAAAGATGAAAATCACACTGACGAGAACTTTGTATTCTCGAAGTTTCGTCCGCATTATTTGAATAAGATGCCACCTTATGCAGTTGATTACCAAAGTATTTTAAGTTTAAATGATTTCAAAGACATTACAAATATTCATAAGCCTGAGTCTGAGAAAATCATACCTAAAGAGCTTTACAAACTGCAGTGCATACTCTCGTGCGAATTCTTACCAACCGAATGCTTGCACGAAGTCAAGCAATTTCTTGAGACACAAGATATCGATGCAGGTTTGTCGCTTAAAACACTATGCATCCAGCAAACAGAGGAAGTCACAAACCTCTTGATGAATAACTGCCCACAAGCTGTGATACAATATGCAAAGGTATTTCAATAGGTCACAGTCTTATTGTCACATGTATACAGTGTCTTCAAGATATATCTTTCCAGGATAAATATACCAAAGAATCAGAGTGGAAGTATCTCATCGAATTAATACAAAATAAGACAGCTACATCAATTTCTCAAAAAGAACTTCAATGTCTGTATACTCAACTAACAAAGGGTAAGAATGTATTGCTATTATTTAAGTTGCAAATTTTAGCTGTAGGAATCATTGTTATAATGCAAAAATTGAACTGTTACAGAACTATTCAATTACCTACCACACGCACTATCCTTAGAAAGTTTACATCGTATCTTACCTAGGGAAGACTTAGCAGCGTTTCAAAAGTGCACAGAAATGTGCACTCAAATAATGCACGCAGACCATGTTAAAGCGTCGATAATGGAAACTGGATTGCAATTACTGTCGAGTCTAAAGTGAAGTTACGTTTTTGCATAGTAAAAAATAATCCGTTGTTTTAAAAGTCTGAGTATACCTTCAAATAATTTTCTTCAATAAACTCTTCAGCGCAAAATGATCTATTACGTAGAAGCTTTTGGTTTTGCATATATTATCGATGGAATGTTTATATTCAATGATTCTTTCTTCTCTCTGACTTATTATGCAATTTGCAGATAAGTATTAATATTTATTAACATTTTACCAAATTTTTATGCTGTTTAACTTTCACTTATTGTGGTCCAGAAGATTATTATTAGTATTAGGTACGATATTAGATGCAAAAGTCGTAGTACACATGACTTACTGTCATTGAAATCAAGAGAGATACGTGTTACAAACATATACAATGCAGGTATTGAGATTTGTAGAAGTTCGTAATGAGTGACACAAGTAAGACAGTATAAGCAAACTTATAAAAATTCAGCAACAAAGTGATGAGGGATAGAAACTAATATGTAGTTGATAGTACCAACTTGTTTTGTTGCTGCTGTTAACGAGATCTGTTACATGAGAAGTTGTCTATAGCACTGAATGCACTGGTTAAAAATAGTAATCTCAATAAAAAAAGGTCCGGTATTATCAAATGCATTATTCATATTACTAAAGTAAACGAGTTTGTCAGTGTTGCAAAATATCATCCTTTATGATAGATGAAGTTTCTGAAATCAAAATTTTAGTTTTAATAGCTGTAGTAACATTCTATATCAAAGACAGTGCATAATATTTAGTGTACAGTTTATCAGCATCAACTACAAGATGACTAGTCCGTTAAATATACCGTGTCTACAAAATACTTGATGTCCTTAACTAACATAGTTGGCGATAGAGAAGTCTGTGTTTCTATCACATAGCAAATGCGTTTACATACAAATTTTTATTGATAGGATCTCATTAACTAAAACATAATCCTAAAGGAGATGAAATAACGAATACTGCACGTATCAAATTAATCTATAATCGACTGTTAAAACGTTCTATATAGATATATATTACATGTCTAAATATGTAAGATCTATTTCATGGCAATCTGGATAATGTATCAACGAACATCCATAGTATCGCACGTTTCACGAACAAGCACAAATTAATGCACAAATCGATCCATTAAATGAGAATTACCAAATTGTAAAATTTTCTAATGACGATAAAGGAACGTTAATTTTTAGTTAAAGTTTTGTACAACCTGTACGACAAACATTTTGACAGCCTTGCCGTGGAATAGAGGATGTGTACTTAGCACGATAAACTGTGCTAAGGCAATTACTTTTTATTGCATTCATTGATCCTATGACGTGACATTACGTAACCGATTTCTCAGTGTTACAGGATGTGTAACTTTAATGTGCCTTTACGAATAATTTGTCTTTGTTACAAATCTAATATAATTATGTTAGAAGTGATGTACGATATTTATAAATTATTCTAGTTAGAAATAATATAAATCAAAGCGCAAGAGGTTCTTGTGATTTACCATTCACTCTGATAACCCGATCTCGTATTCCAACTCGAGAATGCGTTATAGGAATTGTGTTTGACGGGAGAGAAAATTATGATAGACATTATTAAACTTTTCCATCTTTTTATTTTTAGACCCTTCATTACTTTTATCAACTGTTGTTACGTTTTATTTAACATTGACACGATGGATAGTAAAGAAAACTAAAAGGAGACGGAACAGAATTGAAATTTCGTGTTATTGATGCGCTACATTTTCGAAAGTATTACATATATCATTTACTCAAAAGATCCTGGGAATAATGAAAATATAATATATATTATATATGCATATATGAATATATAAAATATTTTTAAATCGATACATTCTACGTCCGGTGTGTATAATTACAAAAGTGTTTCGTATCATCTTCGCACCTATAGCCCAACAAGTTGGATATGAACATATTTACTTATGATACATGTGTTAATATGCAGGTGTAAGTCCATGCTACAAGCAGGAATTATAATCTGTCTACATTATTCCGAACTCTTTATTTAATGTCGCTAAATCTCTGTAACATTAAAATAAGATTGAATGTTCCTGAACGGCACATATAGTCAATGATAATTATAGTTACAATGAAAATGTAAATACCTGTTTTCCGCAGCCTCAGTTAACTCGTGTCTCCGCACATGCAGTGCGTTGTGCAACGACACAACGAGTCTTAGCATAGACCATATTGTGTTTGACATCGATTTTGGTGATACATTTTCACCGTGAGCACCTCGGCCGGCGGATTGCTGATTCAAAGCTATCAAAATGTGTTCGGCGGCTTCTCTGAAAATCCATAATGCTTTTTTATTCTTTCCGTAAAAAATGTGCAATACTTTTTGTACGAGAATGTTTGTCCACTTACGTATAGGCATGCAAATTAACGCAGGAGATACCAAGATTATAACGGGCCCGAATGAAGCCTGGTGACAATTCTAAGGCACGGTGATACGCATTTATGGCTTCTTCCGATCGGCGACCATTTGCCAGTGTTGCACCTAATCTGTTCCATAATCTGGAATCCTGTACAGAACATTAGATTGGAGAATGACACTGTACATTTATGTAACGAACTTTGCACATTTTACATACATCGGGTCGGACTTGCAGTGCTGCTTCGAAACAATCAACAGCCTTATCGTAATCACTTGATAAATTAAACAGCACGCCAAGTCCACATTGTACGTCGGGATCGATTTCGTTTCGAGGATTCATTCTTGCAGCTTCAATGTATAAGTTCTTTACTTCTTCGTGCACATCACTAAAATAACGGTGAATCATAGGTGCATGTTTATTATAGATTTTTTTATACGAAGAAATTGAAACACTCACTCAAACAAAATTGTCGATACACTTGACATGGTCCGTGGCGGTGCGGGTGTTTTAACGGCGGAAAGATGTTTGTACTTTTCATTTTTTAATAACCATTCTTTTAAAGTTAAGCATGCCTGATACTGATAAGATTCGTTTGTATACGAGACTGCAAGTGCCATGAGAGCAGCACCGTTTGTGGGATCTAGACTTAAACAACGTTTTAGCGCTGATATCGCTAACGGATCTTGTTCATTCTCTGCTTGCGTTCTACCAAGAAGAAACCAAGATTCAGCACTGTTTTCGTCCTGCTGCACGGCCACTTCGAAACAAAGTACTGCACCCGGTAAGTCGCCTACTTCTAATCGTTTCTTGCCTTCTTCTAACGCATTAGGCAACTCCTTCATTGGATTATTTTCATGAAAAGCATAACTTTTAAATGGATCATAATATGCAGTGTACTCCGAAATCCAGGGATGTAACGAAGAGTAATTGGCATCTACGTTCTCTTCGGCTAACGCGGCTTTCTCCCATTTTTCCTGAAGTTGGGACAGGAGTGCTGGGTCAACATCATCACCATCTAAAATGTGCACATATTGTAAGTCATCCTTAGATACGCACTAAATTTAATGAATATTCTGAATACTGTCATTTACTTAATTAGGAGCTGAGAAATTATACTTATTTATGTGTTCACCGACACCAACCAGCAGAAGAAATATTCTCTTTTGTGAATTCCTCTACCCATGTGCCTGCAACTGCTAGCTCTTCCTCAACTCTATTCAAAACTTCCGTATCATCTACATCAGGGACAATATCCTGAGTGGGAGCATCTTGGTCATCCTGCTTTACTTCGCTAAATTCCTCTGTCCATCCTTCAATTGTCTCATGTACAGATGACTGTGGCATTGGTAAGTTTACAATGGGAATGTCACCTTCTTGTCTCATGAACTTCATGAATTTTGAATAACCGCTGTCAAGGCCCTCCTTGTTCTCTATCTGATTGCCTGCCTCATCCTGGTCTTCCTTCATTTGCATATTGTCAACACTTTGCTCTATATATTCCTCTGCCCATTTTGGACCTAGACCCAGCTCATGTGTCTCTAGTACATTAATTTTCTCTTGCACATCTTTAACTGTTGGAGGATTCCAGACATCATCTGCATGATGCTCCTGCAAGAGTTTATATAATCATGATCATTAGTTTGTTTTATTATCAATTGTGTAGTTCGTTCCTATGACACAATGTGTATATTTTACATTCCTGACTGCAATTCTAATGGAAACTATGCATTCAAATATTAACAGTAAGGTAAAAAAAATACAACAACGCTTACATCAAAGTGTTTCCCTGATTCAAGGTATTGTGTTGCCCAAGCTGAATCCAATCCAGCTAATTCCTTAGCTACGCCCGGTGCTGCTACCGGTGGATGAATGTTATGATCAATATCTCGCATTTCCTGAAGTAAGTTCTCCATTCTGAATGTTTGTGGACATGGTGTAGTTTCCTCTAAAAATTGTTGAACCAACTGCTCAGAATCCAAGTTTTGGAGTACTTCACGAGGAGGTCCAAAAGGTTGATACAGTCCCTCTTCTTTAAAAGCATGATCTTTGACAAAGTGGGACGTAAGACGTATGAGTGAGTTAGGCCCTCCACAGTCACCCTCAACTAGCTCTTGAAATGCCATTTTATTTGTCTATAATCGTTGATAAGGACCCATTATAACTAAACAGATTCCTGTCATTCCATTGATATGTACATAATAAACGAAAATGAATTACAGTAAAAGTTTTGCAGATGCAGATGCAAAGGTTAGCAATATTGAACTAATAATACGTCCAAAGTTACAAACGCAACGATTGCCTTGTAACAATTATGTCTATAGTTTATAAACAATGGCTGGTTTACAATTTCTCGGTTACACT
This sequence comes from Priocnemis perturbator, assembly GCA_963942575.1. Taxonomy (NCBI): domain Eukaryota; kingdom Metazoa; phylum Arthropoda; class Insecta; order Hymenoptera; family Pompilidae; genus Priocnemis; species Priocnemis perturbator. The sequence continues at coordinate 7,283,738 of OZ012644.1, forward strand.
CCCACGGAAATGTGTTCGAAAGTCTTCATAAATCAGATGGGTAGAAAAACTTTAAAAAAAAAAAGTTAATGATATGAAGAGTCATGCAGATCAAGTTAAGAGCGATAACCACAAGAGCACGACCGAGCGAGGCCTTGGTATAATTTCTATGTTAACGGGTAACGACGTCATTGGTAGCACATTTCAAAGTTGCATGTCGTGTGTGATCGTACGAACGCTGAAGTTCAAAGTACTAAGTATCAAGTCTGAACGGTTCCGCCGTCACAGCACGATATATTTATGTCAAGAAACTTCCTCCGAGCTTTGTGCAAGCAATCCCTTTGTGCGAGTCAAGTAGAGTGCACGATATCGCGCAATTTGCCCATGCTTTTAGCATATGCCAACATTGCGAACTCGCTTCACGTAGGTTTCGCCGTTTTTCGGTGGTATACGCGAAATAATAGCACAAATACATGAGTTAACGTCAGACGTTGCCGTCGCGGTACACTATGGATACGCAGGTTTTATGCAGGCAGCAGGCGTGATTAGTGTGATGCCCGTTAAGGATACCTTACATTTAACGTCGATAGCGCACGCCGACGCCGACTCTACCATATACAATTGAACGTACCCTTAGGGTAAGGAAGGCTGAGACCTGAGACCATTTTTATTTCCGTCGTTCCTTCTCCCTCTCGAGAGTCTCGACTGCAATGGCAATGTCATTCGTGTACAGTACAGGATGTAAGGATATTTTTAGCCACGCAGACTCTTTTTCTTACAACAAAATCATATATATTATCTGTAGACCGTCCTTCGTCTAAGGACTATATAGCAAGAGATATCGTATATACATATTCGATTTTTCGTGCGATAGGAACGTAGGCGTCGCGAAGTAGTGGCCTCCCGTCTTGAAAGAACAGAGGACGGAGGATGCAATTCAAAGTTGATGGTTCTAGGCGGGTGGGTTGCAGCGTCATCTACATACTCTCGCAGCAGATTCCTCGGAAGCTGTCAAAATAGAAGCGGCGATTGTCTTTCTACGTATGTCCATTTCCACTTCTCGAGCGTATACTCCCCGAGAGTCCGAGAGTGTGAGCCGAGAGCTGCCGAGAGCCGCCTGTCGCCGCGATAGTGTGTACACGGTGTCGACGAGAATGTTGACGTTTAATTCGCTTCTGCGAGGGCAATGAATAGGCGAACGCAGATATTGGGGAACAATGCTAATGAGTAATCGCGAAGAGTGCCCTGTATCGCCGCAATGACGTTTCCGACGGCGGAGTTTACATAAATCCCGTAGCTCTATGAATGTGCAACCTTCGCATCCGCGAGGGCTTTGGCTCGAACTGTGACGCGCCATATTGGTTAAAGAGAATTGTTCATGTTAGACGAGGCTGTGTGATGCAGTTTTATTTATAAATGAATGTAGATCTGATTGATCGTAATGATGGAAGAGACTAAGATCATTTATCACATCGACGACGAGGAGACCCCGTATTTGGTGAAGCTCACGATATCCCCGGAGCGGGTCACTCTGGCCGACTTCAAAAATGTCTTGAATCGGCCGAATTACAAGTATTTCTTCAAATCGATGGACGATGATTTTGGGTGAGTGACACACCGATACGTCCTCGCTTTGTTGCATCGAATCAACCTCCGCATGAAGTTCCTTCGATATGCGATATGTACTGAGAATAAACATCTTCCGTTGGACAGAGACGAGTTATTGGCCTACGATTTCATCGGTATCCGCTTGTCTCCGATATGCAGTGTCTTTCCGTATTCTGTACTTATATGCTCCCTTCATCACCGATTCCTGAGTCCGGAAGTTATATCACGTTTCCTTGTCTCCTGTTTTTTGATGCTTCCATAGATCCCCTGACAAAGAGATATTTCAAGAAAAGTAATGTGAACCTATATTTGTTATCATTTGGTGTGTCACTGTAAATACATTGCTTTCCTACCTCCCCTAGGGTTGTCAAAGAAGAAATTGTAGATGATGATGCACACCTACCATGCTTCAACGGACGTGTTGTTTCATGGGTAAGATTGTTCATTTAATTTTTCAGATTCTAAGAATTTTTTTTAATATTTGTCAGTGGTCTTTAGTTATACATTGAGACATCAGAGATGAATTTAAGGAGTGCCATTAGATTTGTTGGTTATTACTTTCATGGATATGGATACAAATTTGTTGAGAAAATTGTTTTTATATGTTCTATATAAAGCTGCACATTAAAGGAATACTGTTAAAAATTGCTTTTGTGCTTTTAACAGCTGGTATCTGCTGAGGGTAGTAATGTGTCAGATGGTGCTTCCCAGTGTACAGATTCTGTGGCACACAGTGAAGCAAAGCATGATCGTGTGGATCATGTTACTCCAGGGCATACAAATCGTGGTCCTCCACCACTTTCACATGATGATACATTAACAGACACGGAAAGTATTATAAGCAGTCGGCAAGGACATCATTTACATAAAAGTTCAAGACATCATTCAGATAAATATGAAAAATATAATAAGTACAATGGTACGTTACAGCAAAGTTTTTGATATGGTCTTTTGTCTGCATACATTGAATTAATTGCTTTCTCAATACACCCTTTCCTAGGACTACGTATAAATGGTCATTCAAAGCATAGATCTGGACATGGTTATGAAACTGCTTCAATTTTAAGTTCAGATTTGGAAACAACGACATTCTTGGAGTCAGATGATGATGCAAGCAGCCGTATCACATCAACAACGGGCAGGCACACAAATATGAGCAGCACAGTTGATAGAGCAACTTTGGGTTAGTTTTCTTGGTGACTTTAAAATTTTTGAAGCACAGCAATATGAATTATATTTCCTCCCACAGATCGACGTAGGCCACAAAGAAGAAGACGTCATAGACTGCCACCCATGTCTAGAACATCTTCGTTCAGCAGTATTACAGATAGTACTATGTCTTTAAACATTATAACAGTTTCCCTCAACATGGATACTGTTAATTTTTTGGGTATCAGTATTGTGGGGCAAAGTAACAAAGGTGGAGATGGCGGTATATATGTCGGTTCTATAATGAAAGGGTTTGTATTGTTCCATCACATATTTTGTTGTTACATTTGTGGTTTAGTGAAAAATGGTACTGATTGCACATGATATTCATGTAATATGTCTGAATTGACCGCATATTAGAATCTAGTAAATGCTTAATTTCTTAATACTGTCATATTTTCTTGAAATGCAGGGGTGCCGTTGCTTTAGATGGTCGAATAGAACCTGGAGATATGATACTTCAAGTAAATGACATTAATTTTGAGAATATGTCCAATGACGAAGCGGTTAGAGTATTACGCGAAGTAGTGCAGAAACCAGGGTAAATTTATAGAAGGATCTCTTAAGATAATACATTTTTTTATCTAACAATGATGTCACAATTTTCAAATTAGGCCAATCAAGTTGGTAGTTGCAAAATGTTGGGACCCCAATCCAAAAGGTTACTTTACAATACCGAGAGCGGAACCAGTGCGACCCATAGATCCAGGTGCTTGGGTCGCTCATACAGCTGCTATCAGAGGTGAAGGCTTTCCCCCTCGCCCTCCTAGTGCAACAACTCTCACATCGACATCAAGCAGTCTCGCGAGTACACTACCAGACACTGAACGTAAGCCAGTGTTTGATCGTTGGTCGATAGAATCTGTGGTAAAGAAACCGTTAGACTAATTGTATATCCTGTTTAGGACCAATAGAAGAACTTCACCTCACCATAAATACTGACATGCCAACGATAGTCCGTGCAATGGCACGCCCTGACTCAGGCCTAGAGATCCGTGACCGTATGTGGCTGAAGATTACGATTCCAAATGCATTTATTGGTGCGGATGTAGTCGATTGGCTCAATACTCACGTCGAAGGGTTCATTGATCGGCGTGATGCTAGAAAATACGCGTCCCTCATGTTGAAGGCCGGTTTTATCAGGCACACCGTGAACAAAATTACATTCTCTGAACAATGTTATTACATATTCGGTGATTTATGTTCGGCCATGAGCAGCATGAAACTGGATTGCGATACCGTTGGACCGTTGCCTCCACCGAATGCCTGGGATATGCCATACTCAGGGACTTACGCACCTCATTCTGCGACTGGTTATAGCCCAATGCCCTTCAACTTTACTAATGAACCAACGGTTTATGGATATCATCGAGAAGAGAGTGTTCATAGTGGCTCAGGTAAGGCTTCCTTGGATTGCTCATTGTCAATACAATTGATATGAACCGGGGGGGTGCAAATTGCCAAATTGGTCCTACTCTTCGCAGGGGGCAGCAGCGCAGGAAGTGAACACATATGCAAGGAACCCATTCATGATTTGAAGTCTTGTTCTTCGGCATCGGAATCAGAATTACATATCCCCTCAGTGCCAACTATGCCAAGTAAGAATTCTGGTAATGGGAACGGTTCAAACGGAAAAAGGTCAAATGGCAGTCGCAGCCGTTCCAGTGGCTCGGAACAGTCTGTGCAAACAGGAACTGGTTCAGGAAATCAGCAGAACCAGCAAGACTTATCTGGTAGTAGACAGTCATTTCGCATTGCGATGGGAAATCCTTGTGAATTCTTTGTCGATGTTATGTAGATGTTGGTGTTGTAAATAGATCAGCTGTATGTTTGAAAAGAGACAGAACGAAATTTATATGGGATACAGTGTGTATCCGTTGGATACTGAATGTAATACTTTGAATTAACAGCTTTAACCATTTTGTCAGTCTAATTGGTTCAGTAAATGGTGGCACGGGTAATCGGTCGGAAAAAGACTTGTGTTGTTTCGTGTTGTAATTCTCCATATTCTACATATAGATTTTATATGTATAAGTTGATGTAATGACTATTATGTGTATTTAGCAGTATTAATTAATCAAGTTCAAAGTATTTGTTCGTGATCCATTTCAATCAGAGGTTTGCATAAATGACTGACAGAACTTCGTTTGATTATCATCTGCATTTAGTCAGTGTTTCCAGTTTATCTATCACCATGCATTTTGCAATAATAGATTTTATATATTTTGCATTTATTAAGTACTTTTCAGTTACATATCAATATTTTGCATGTAATACGTAACTGTAAATACTAATATGGTCTGATAATATTGCATCACGATGTTGTAATAAAAATGAGGAGAGAATAAGGTACTCGTCTTTGGTAAAGCAGGAGTCCTCACAGAACAATGTGAATCAGCACAAACATGAAGTATGAATAGTGGCCAATGAAATTTAAGTAATTTTTAACAGATTTGCTGATTCCACAACTTCCGTTATTTTCTTAATGGAAAATAGTATCGATTTATGTGTAATGTTGTAAACCGATATATTAAGATGAAGTATGTTATAAGTGAATGCATTTAACATGGATATCGTGTTAAATAAGGCTGAGTTTATACGAGTAAACGAAATGAAGGCAATCAAATTATGATATGCCAAACAAAAGATTGTTGCATATGTGCATGACGTATTACAATTGGTGCGTCGATACTTAGAACTTACATACTGTAGATTGAGTGTACTGTACTCTATTGACACATTGATTGGCACGTAAAATTCAGTAATGCTTCGGCAGATTACAATAGTTACTCAAGATTGAACCGGAACAGTTGAAACAATCACTGATACGTGCGCCATCCGATAGAGCTTACTTTGAAAAAATAGGCGAAAAAATGTGAAAAATAAGGAGTATTTTAAGATACTTAAAGAAGCCAATGTTTGGGCAACGAAATTTCAGGTATAGCACCAGTTGCCATTCACTTTTGGATAACGTGACGTTCAACGTGTTGAAGTACAGCCAATTCATTATCGCTAGTATATCTTTTTAAGCATTCATTGCTCTGTACACACAATGATGCACGCTTTGCTATAAAGACATGACGATGTAACTGTTGGTTTATGAAAGCACGGTTGCACAAGTAGAGCACAAGCATGGCCATGTAAATAACACAACATGTATCTGTCTGGTTTAAATAACGAAAATTGCAAGGAACGAATTGCACAATGCATGTAGTTTATATCTGTGGTTATATTATGTTATACCGAGAGGTATGTATCGTTATTAATATTTTTTCCATTGGTTGCGTTTTAGGATTGTCTACGACAATGGGGCAGCTATTTCTTTAAACGCGACAAGATATTCCTTTAAGTATCGAACGATTCACCAACTATTCTCTTCGAAAAAATATATATTAGTCCTCTGGCATGCGATAAAGACGATACAAGTTCAGGAGAAGGGACTAATAAAACTCTTGTTACACGTTGTGCAATTATTGTTGAATCGTTTGATGATTACATGGTCCATGCGCGAAGGACGCTTTTATTGTATTCCTACTGATTAAATCTATTATTTGAACGGAAGAAATTGTCTACAATTATATTGTGTAGCGATACATCAGAAATTCAATTATATGTACATAGCGATAAATTATTATGCTCATATTAAATGTGCCATTGTAACAATATTAGAAGTGCAGAGACCGCTATATTTAATTTATACACGTGCTTTTCAGGTGTACGCATTTCTAATTTTTTGTGTTCATTGACATCATCAAACATGCCTACCAATAGCAATATGAATTTACTTCATACTCCATTAAGCTTATTTAATATTGACGCAATTACATCATTTTCAATTGTGTTTCATTGTTTCATTACAAGGTGAAATTGCTTTGATGTGTTTCTGTTAATTTAAAATAACGTTCTCTACCGTGAGACAATAGAAAGTAAGGCATACTTTCACAAAGTACCTTGACTATTACGAAGAATATTAAGAATCATACATGGCTTCATCTAAAAACTTCCAGACTTTTGTATAACATTTAAGTGTTCAATGGCATTCGATAAGCTCATCAATTTATTCTGGTTTTATATGTTAAATTTCATTATTGTTAAAACACGAACATATGTGGCAAGTATTTCCTTTTACATTGCATGAAGCCATTATTGTTAATTCGAGCTGGTGCAATTTTCCACAATGCTACATATCATTCGTTTGATCGGGTAGTCTTTTAAATACTATTTACATTTCTTTCATTCTAGCAATATTCCGCAAAGGAAATTGTTTCATACTCCCGACTGAAATTCCATTACTACGTGAGCTAAGCATTTCATTTAGCTGCGCTGTTCAAGTATTAATTGTCATATATCGAACATATCCACGCGATATATGCATGAAACGCTATAAGTGTATCTACCTGTATACAGACAAACTACAGGACAAAGTAGGTTGACACATTCACATGCAGCGAACAATTCTGCTATATCATAATTGAAGGGTTAATACAGTGAATCATGTTCTTGACGAGTTATGCATTTCTTGGAAAATTGCATAGCGAAAGCTGTATTTTAATTCGACACACGTCTTTACTCCACCGCGCTATGTAATTGAGTAATTAAGAAAGCAGTTATACAAATTATTCTTAATACATTAGTGGTACATCGTTTATCATTAAATTGAACTGTAAAATACACATACATTTTATGTTGCTGACCAGTTGTACAGTATGTCTGAGAAGCTCTGCGCAATTTGGCAGATTAGAGAAATATTACGGCATTCTATTCGATTTTATTGGCAAGGGTGCGAGACTCACAGACATACTACTAATTTCAGTTTTATTTTCCAATTTATACCGCTCCAAAAGGATCTGCTACTTTCATCTTTCACAATGTTCGAACAAAAAAACAGTCGGTTTTCGTTGAAAGTTTCGTTGTCCGCATGTGGATTGCATCATGACAAAGACGTAATCGAGTCATTTTTGTGCCTTGTGCTGCGCTGACGGTTGATGCAGGGCGGCGTATGCACGAGGAGAGTCACACACAGACTAGCGATTTGGACAACAATAGCAGAGACGATATTTGTGAGTCCATTTTATTTTATCATATCATGTTATATTTGGCCTGCGTACACGTGTATGTCACACCTTTTATCTCTTGCATTGTGGAATGTACTCTTCATTTTCTTAATGTACGTTGAACATACACACATTTTTATATATACATATATGCCTTGGGAAGTGTACATTCAAATGTCAACAGTAGCCCCACTAGCTGGAGTAAGGTGTTAGCACCAAGTAACATTGACCTATACGTTTCTCAAGAATTGTGAGAAAACTGTTTGGTGTACTCCCGAGGTGTGTGGTGTTGAATATTTTCCTACCAATAGAACGCACAATTTCGATACTTTGTAATGTTATTATACGGATAGTGAGGTCTAATTAAAACCTTTCTTAAGATTTTGTAAAACGTCACGTCACTGTACGGTATCTCCTTCTCAACGCAGATGACCATTGTCTTATCGCTATCGTTGTGACATGAGTGCTTTTTTCTTCTTGCAGATGAGGAGGACATTTTGGAGTACCAGTTTCTGCATAAGTGAGGATCTTTGTTGACACAATGCGTATACGTAATAACGGCGGTAATAGGAGTTAAACAGGAGGTTGAGGTATATTTACACTTGACTTTACTGGGTGGACGGATGTAGCACATGCGAAACATATATTTATATATTGAATAGGCCAATTTTGATAAAATGCTATAGAAGGTAAAGAACTTAAACTCTCATACTATGATTTATAACGACTATACATAAATAAGATTAAGGCCCCCGAAGTTGGTGTGGGAATGTTTTTTTTTTTTAAAAACGTTAATTAGATCTGTATACATGGATTTTTGAACTCTGAGAAAACGAGACGTACATTTTACATTGTTAATTTTCTTTTTCACAACATATCTACAATGCAGGTCTCTCTTTCTCTTTTATTATCAGCGTACTGTTCATATATCGAACGCAGAAATTTTACTTGTAACTTGGAACGAATACAGTTGTTTCGTTTATTGAAACATTGCGATATCGAGAGATATCTCTGCTGTCGTCCGTATTTATTACGTTTTGCAAGTTACCCTTTGTCATTACGGTTTGATTTTATTAAATATTGTTTCATAGTAATCGATCGTTTGATTCCGTAAATCGTAGAAAGAAAACAAAAAGATTGAATATATTAGAATAGAAGTATGAATAAAAAACTGTTACAAATAGGACTCATCACGGAGTTACGATATTAGAAATTTACAGACAAAGCTCCATGGTCACATCTTCGTTCTCGACATACTAATTATCTATTAATATATATCGTTTCGCTTATACCGTACAAACAATACGGGTATACAAATATCAAATTTGTAAAGTGTGAAATTGGGAGTTGAAGGACATACGTAATATACGCTTTTTCACGCATAGTATTAAAGAGAACAAAAAAAAACCGATATGGTCGACGTAGTGGAAATGATCAATTATTCGCGTAATCGATCATCGATTTCTGAGTTTCCGATCGAGTATTTAAGATTCAAATTAATTAGTATGAAGCATATCTATTAGTCGCGCAACACAATTCTTGCGCGATGCCAATCGCGTATGCAGGGGACAAGTTTTATAACAAAAAAAAAACAAGCGCACAAAATTGTACTAAGGGTAATTTCATATTGCGTAAAGTGTCGTTGAACGCATCGAGACTCGAGTTTCTTAAACTTAGCTAGTGTACGAAGACGGCTGCGTAGAATTCAAACAAATCTATGTAGTAGAAAATTCAACTCAGGTCACGTACTATGCATAAAGTGAAGCGCAGAGATGCAGCTACCTGCGTTCGATCTGTTTCGCGCAATTCGCAACGGTGCACGAATGAAAATTATTTCGAACATTATAGCAGATCACTGACTCTTTTCTGGCAGTCAAACCGTAGAGCGCGTTGCACGAAACCGATGCCATAGAATTAGTTTGTCTGCGTGTATCCCGTTCGAATGATAACAGGAGTACAGGTAGTTGTGATATTCCCATAAACTTTTCTACTTTGGATTACTTTTTCTTTTTATAAAGTCATTCTTACAGACGTGCTTCGTACTAAGTGATTACGAATTTATAACGTGTCCGTGCTCTCCTCCCACGTATTGCTTCAACAAGTGATTCAATATATGGAGGGCACCTACGTAAATGAACTGTAAAGATAGGGTACTATAATTGGTAGTGGTACTTTGACAATTTTGTAAACTGGTTTTATGTTGGCATAAAGTGTCTATCGTATATATGTATATACCTTTCAGTACTTTAGCCTTTCTCATTTTAAAGTAATTATTTTCAGAAACATTGCACACGCTAATGTTACCTCGTAGAGTAGATTATGCGAGCCGCCGAGATCAAGGATTATTCGGCTTACATATGTTCGTTCTAACGATAGACAGGGTTACAAATGAAAGGTAAAGGTTAAAACGCTATCGTATAACAAGCACCGTTCGTTGAATTATTCCCATTGTTTCTGTCTTTATTATCTGCAAGTAAACTTTGTAATATTCCCGTACGACTGTAGCATTTAAACCGAATTAATTCATCCTCCCTCGCATAATGCAACTAAATAGATGATTAAAACATGGTTTACGTGACGTAACGTTTACTTTTGTGCACGCTCTTTGGAATAACTGGAATGCGAATTGTTTCAGTGAAATCGCTACCTCAGCCGCCCTCTAATTACCGATATACTAGAACGATAATAAATTGTATTCTGTCGAACATTGAACCGAGCATATTCTTGTCACCATACGGAACACTTGTTGACTGGATTCATAGGAGATCCGGGATGACAGCCAAATACCTGCGCGAAGTCTTTCGAATTTGAAAGTGTGCCGATCACACGAAACTTCCCCGGGGAATGTACGGCTGTCTTTAGTTTATTTCTAGTAGCCTCTGGCCTCATTGAGCCGCACCACACTTGGGCGAAGTTCAGAAAAAATAACTGCTTCCCTGTCGCACTTAATCCGGGCAAAGTTTCGTCGGCATCCCCATTTGCTAGTAACCATCTCTCGTACGCCTACGAAACACACGTAACCACGTAAGGTCTGCCTCATATTACACTTTGGCAAAGTACATACGTATTACTAAATTTCACTTGGCAGTCAATATGTTAAATTTGCAGCTCACACCATGCTTACTGAGTTGCACGCGCCTTCCTGCATGCAGGAGAGGTTCGAGGAAAGATAAGAATGGAAACTGTACTTTACCCTAAACGCTTGTTTAATGCCGCCGTTGTCGGCGATATTCTCGCCTTGTGTATTGACACCGTCTATTTGCATTCCCACTTCGGACACCGTGTACCGACTGTATTGGTCTGTAACATGAGACAATGCAGATGTGTAGCGATACTGCTTTGAGATCTTGTACTCCCTTTTGTCTATATATCATATATTATAGTTCACCTCAAACGGTTGGTCCTCAAGATAATTGCAGCGACGAGTAAAGAGAAAATGTTCAGATCGATATCAGTAGTGACCGTAAGAAAGTCATGGTGGTGTTGTCTAAATAACTGCACTTACCAATAAGACATTGAGCTCGTTGATGGAAACCATCAATTGCCTCGTCCTTCCACCACCTGTGCAAATTACCGTCCATGTCGAACAATCGACCCTTATCGTCAAAGCCATGAGTGATTTCATGGCCGATAACCACACCGATTCCACCGTAATTCAGGCTTCTCGGAAAGTATCTGTGATAAAAGGGCGGCTGTAGTATGCCCGCTGGAAACACTGTGAGGTGGAGAGTAATAAGTGAGAACATTTCGATGAAGTAACAAATGATTAGAATCACCATATCCAAACGATCGGTGGAAGTGCAAGATCATTTAACAAAGTTACCCTCGGTAACACTAATTTGGATGTGCAAAATTATAAGAGACTGACTTATTTGATTCTTGTTCCGACTGTAGTAAGCGTTGACAACTGCCGGGGCGGTATTCCAGAGCGTTTTGTTAACAGGACTGCCGAGACGATCTTGTTCAACTCTTGTTAGACGTTGCAAAATGTTTAAAGTATTCTCAAAGTACTTGTCGGGATGTATAAGAACCTGAGAAACAACTATTATAAGAATCATGCATTAGGATATTAAACAATTGAAATACATTTTTATTTCTCTTACATCTTTGTAACGTTCATTGAGTAACTGTGGTTGCAGGATAAAGTCTGGGTAACCGATTCTTAATAGCATCGCGTTTACTTTCCCGCTAGCCAATTGTTTTGTTTCGTCATCAATCCAAAAGGTTCGATTGAGAAGTTCTCTAAACGACCGTTGTATCTCCCGCGTCATAGATAACGTCTGCGCAACATGAATTTCAAGATTGAATCTATGGATAAGTTAGGATCTATGGAGAACTTACATCGTTTTTGCTATTTTCATCAAAATACTTTCTCACGAACATCGAACCCACTGCCATACCCATATGCGAATTGACTTGTGCCACGCAATTCTTCCACCTGGATGGTGCCTGTTCTCTTCCGAAGAGGATGTAGTAAAACTTTTGTTTAGCCTCTTGAAAACGGTCATCCAAATTATTTACCCGATGTCTGACGAACCGCCACAGAAGATAATTCGACACAATCCTACAATATATGTCACTGACTACGTAACTCATGAATTACTATACAATTAAGTGTGTTGCAAAATGCACCTTGGATGGGTCTTTGAGAGGAGATTCACTAAGTTCTGTACATATTGTAATGCAAACACAACGACAGGCTCCGAAGCAGTTACCGGCCGAGCTAAAACAATTGTTAAATATCGATGCCAGTCGATCTGCGGTATGAGAGACCTTAGTTCCCCAATACTCATCCTCTGGTAAAGCTCCGAAACGTTTCGTCGTTCGTTAGGCGAGGAAGTAATCTGCGAAACGTGAAGTCATGCGACTGCTCGATCAAAAGATTGATGTAGACATCAGAGAATTATGTATCGTAGTCCATACTAAATATAAGGATGGTTCTCAATATTACGGACCTTGGCGAGTTTCGTTTCGAACTCGATTAACTCATCAGCTTGAACGGTAGCATTTTGCAAGGATGCACCAAGAAGAGTGGCTACTTTTATCAGGTAATTCCTGTAAGCTTCAAGATACATCATGTTCGATGGTTGAAGAAAATAGTCTCTCGTCGGGAGACCAAGTGACGTTTGGTCAAACTAAAATTTGATATATGCAACTTCGGTACAGATTAAACAGCAACAAAAATAGGACTGTGCGTTTGCTAATTTCTCACCTGGATGACGTACTGGTTACTGTTCTTTATGTCCGGCCCTACCCATTCGGAAATAAGTATATCGTTATTGTACAGACGTAGTTGAGCGACCAAAAGCAGCCAATCGAACTTTTCTTGGTCCCAACCGGATTTCAGTATTGGCCAACCGCCGAGTTCATCCAGAAGTTGTAGAAGAGGACGTTCCATGCGTTGCTCCAAGATCTCTAGGCACATTGCTCGCGTTGAAAAGTTTCGCGGTAGCTCGTCGATATACTGTGTCCGTTTAAACAAAAACACCGGTCATTTTTAGGCATTCAACTACCTACCGTAATTCATGCAACTCTGAAAGAGACGTTTAGCTTTGACGATAGCATCGTCCGAGTTGAGTTCGACATCGTGCGGTATCGGATCCTCAAGTAATTCTTTCAACACAGAGTCCAAAGACTCGCGCAACATTTCGAAAGTGTCGTAGCCAGCCTTGTCCTTCGGGATAGGATTTCGATTGGCCCAATTACCACAAGCATATTGATAGAAGTCTTCGCACGGATCCACGCTTCTGTCCATGTATTTTTGCATTATCTTTGCTATTGCACGTACAGGAGATGGTACATTTCAAAATGGTGTGTTGCGAATGAAAAATTGAATGGGTGTAATAGTACCTTGCGCTTCTCGGATACTTTTGGCATCCCCTTCACCCCTCCAGAAAGTGTGAAAACCGGGTGTTCCGTCTGCATCGTCGTCACGGCGATGGGCAATCGGTAGCCAGGTGTCTGCGTCTTCGATTGATATCGAATATCGGTCGGCTTGTTCACCGTCATCCGATTCGCTCTCTGGTCTTTCCTCGGTATTTGTAGCGGCAGATTTGTCATCCAACGAGTCGGCGCTTTTGGATGAGTAAGCAAATTCTTCGTCTCTAAAACGAACAATTTTTTCTACAAAGTTCGCAGGTCATATTTTAGCTAGCAATAGTAGACGAACTGTTTTTGCACTAACTGTGAATAGTCGTTTTCAATCTCGCTGTTCTCATAGCTGTGGTTATCTGCTTCTGGATAATAGTCAACGAGAAAATTATCCACGTCGCTTACAGACTCCTTAACGTTTTTATCTGATGGAGTCTCGTCGTTCTAAAAAACATCAGTGCCCGAGATATAGAACTTAGAATATCGCATGATCCGTTCCCAATGCGTTAAACCTGCAACTCACTCGTTTTCTGAGGTGTTCATCACGCGAAGATTGAACGTCAAGTTCCGTGTTGCGCGCCTCTACGAAATTAATCATTCGCGGGTCTTCTTCCTTCCCGACAAGATTTTGCTTTTGCCTCTTACGAAATGATGCACCAACGAGTCTGTCGCGTGCGGGATTAGCGTGCGATCGTAGCGATCCAGGGTCCTCATTATCAGCGTCAAAGGAGGCATACTGTATATCGGGAACATTCAAACTGCCCTGTAAAGAATTGCACCTTTCGTTTGATCTTATCTCTATAAAGTCAAGATACAATTATAATCTATAATGACAATGAACACAGGAAAAACATGAACAACGTTTAAGTTTGCGATATGTTTTAATGATTTGCACTTGTACCCTCTCTGTGTCTCTTTTTCGTCGCTGAAGCGGACGAACCGGAAGTAGCGCATCCACCGGCACATAACTCGTTTTTATCTCCGAAAGAAGGTCTTCTACCTGTTCCTCGCCGGTCCGTTCCACATCGCCGCGGTTTGTCGCTGCCAACAACAAAACGCAACTGCCTCGTAATTCAGACGACCACGACTGGTCGATCGGGTTAACACTTTCGCCGCTTTTCAGTCGTCCGAATTATCCGCGTTACGCGGGCGTGTAACCTTCGCACCGATACAAGCGGCGAGTGTGTTAACTCACTCGTAATCAAGTGCCATCAGAGCAAACCGGATGATGCAGTAATAACTGTCTTAGCAAAGGTAAACTGTTTCTTCACACTCATTGTTAAAGTACACAGTTCCTTCCAATTTACCGTTTGACAAAAGTTATTGTCGTCATTGTAACGCTCATAGATCGGAAGTGCAGAACTATAACGGGTAAAGAAACATATTCTATTCCCAAAGGAATTTGATCTTTCAATTTTTACATCCACGGTGCTCTACAGAGGATGTTCATTGTATGTAACGTCTGAATCGTGGAATAACAGCAGAGATCATGGTTGTAACTTACATGACACGAACTCTTCTTCGGCGTTGTGCTCATCGTGCTTTCGAGTTGCGTGAATTAGGTACGTCCGATGATAGGGAACTTTGCCGATGACTTGAGACCGCGATAAAGCGATGAAGACTATCGTGATCGGTAGAAGGACCGCCGGTATCAGAAGCATCAGCCTGACTCGCAGGCGCCAGGTATCGTTTCCGCCCATGCACCACCTGTTGTTTCAATCGAAGAACCGTCGTGAATGTCGTCAAAGATTCTCCGCTTATTATGTTCATCTTCAATCGGCCGACACACTAATTTACATACTTCAATCGACCGGTTTCCTTGTTGACGGCCAATCTGCACGACGGACACGGACCACCACTAAAGAAGTCATCGTCGTTGAAGTGGTTGGCATTGTCTCCGCACCTCATCTTTCCTGCAATATAATTCTCTGCCTGACGATTTGCCCGCACTCGTCGAGGTCGCACTTGATGAGTTAACACATTGACTGCCACGTGAAATTCAGTAATTGTTTGACAGAGGAACATCGACAGAATAATGTTTAGGCCTTGATTATCTTGAAAAGTTCAAGTTTAAATGTAGTGCAACGTAATAACTCAAAGGAGTGACGAAAATATGAAAGGGACCCCTTTCCATTATTGGCAAAGAATGATGGTCTTTCGATTAACTTGCTCTTCTCAGGGGTGTAGGCGGGTCCAAAGAAATTGAGAAAAACGCAAGTCGCGCCTTGAAATTTACAATAATTCCAAAGATGTGGTCAAATATATAATATAGAGAATCAATGAAAGACTTATTAGTGCACGGTTAGGTATTTTTAAGCAACAAGTTCCTGGATGAAGCTAAACGCGGCATTTAATGTGTTACAAATACTTCTGACGCTGACCAAGATTCTCCCTGACAAAACCCTCCGGGCGGTCTTCGACCAATCGGCAATTAATGAGCAAATAATAATTATCGATGATCTAATGCCGATGAAATAACAGCCGCTGTCCGAGATGCAACGAGCGTCGACCACCCAACGAATTAGTCGCCGATATTACTGCGGTCCAATTAATCACTGTCACCTTAATAAACGAATACAATTGAACGGGATAATTTGTTGGAAATTGATCGCGGTGAAAGACGAGGACGATATCGCGAGGACACGATATGAAAATCGCAACACGACTCACCCTGAATTGTACCACCCAAGTGTATCTATCCGTTCTTTACATCTCTCTCCTCGAGACGCAATACGCGGGTTAAGAGATACACGACGTGTCGTGCGCTCGTCCAATTCTCGGCACTTAATCGACACTTTGACGGCGATCACTCTTCGCGCCCGCGACGGCGAGCAGACTGAACATACGTCGCGGAGTCCTCTGTCGCTCTGATCTCTCTGTGATCTATCGGTCCACGAATGTTAATGTAACATTGCGCGTAGCGAGTAAATCAGCCCCAGCTACATTTGTACGATTGTAATTTACATACGTAACACCGTCGGCACAACGGCAATGGCAAACGGTAACGGCTCGGAGTCACGGTTTCTACACACACGCACACACCCCGACGAGCATTTTACGCACTCCTTACGTCGAGTTATTCGTCAATCGACCCTAATAACTTGCAGTTATCGTTCAATAACGCGCGATATGCCGTTTTACATTCTACACGTGACCCTGCCATCATTAGTCTTTATCGTCATAGTAACTCTCGCACGAAGATGAAGACACAGGGCCTTCAAACTGCACGGTTGGGCCAATTTCGTCTGTTGCCCACATCCACACGGGATTGTTAGATCCGCAATCGATCGTTTCATTTGTATCGCAAAAGTCTTGTTCAAATAGTTGTATTCTAGTCAACCGCCTTACCGCCTGTATTTCCGTCGTTGTTAAAGTACTCGCACTCAGGTAAAAAGTTCCAATAAACGATGTCATATTTGGACATCCCATCTTTGCTGGGGGTTGCCATTCACTCCGGATGTCCTATTGAGGATTGAGTATCGGATGTCACGGTACAAAAATATTGAATAAGTAATTCTATTTAACTATATTATAGTTAACTTAAAGGACCTTCTGTGAGTAGGGATAGTGGGGTAGAATACACTCACAATATATGCTACTTGTGTGAGGATCGGAATAACTATCGGATCCTGTAAAAAGGCGACAGGTAGGATTATTAGGTGGGATGTCAGAATAGACATTTCAATAAAAAATGACGATGGAAAAAATGCATGCAAAGAACAATAGAGAAGTACATAATGGATACAACGTGAATACTTCAAAAAATTAACTTTTAATTTACCAATTTTCCATTTCTTCGTAACAACGTATCACCATAACCATTTGACACGGATTACGGGTTGCATTAACTGTTCATTGGTTGAGAATGTAAACTCATTTCAACTGTTTTATGTTTTATTTTAACTTCAACATGAACGTGTATATGAAAGCTAATACTTTTGTACGGGTTGTAACGTAAAAACGTGTTTCCGTTGTCTATTAACAATAGTTTTATTCCGACGTATCTTCAATACATAAGTCTTTACGTCGCATAAAATAAGACGGTCCTACGTAGACGATGTCAGAACCACCTAAACACTCTTCTCCATCATAAAGTACAGCGTACTAAAATTGAAATAAATGTAATTAAAAATTTACTTTATATTATAATTCATTGTTATTTATTGCACGTGAAATGTTTACCTGTCCTCTTGTAAGAGCTCTTAAAGGTTCGCTGAGATGGATAAGTAATTTATTTTCAGGTAATTTAAATACATTACACTGAATCAAAGGTTTTCTGTGTTGAAATCGAAAATTACAAGAAAGCAAACCATCCTTAAAGCCCTTTGGTTCGTCGCTAATCCAGTGAGGATTTTGTGTTACCACGAAATCAGTATATAACGCTGGGTGTTTCGTTTTGTCTACCTATGTTATATTAAAATGAAAGAGACAATATTTAGTAACATGTTGATTGCATTCGTATATTTTGCTGTAAACGTGAATCGTGCTTACGACGGAAATGTTGTTGGTGGTGAGATCTTTTTCGCATACATAATATCGGGTATTTATTCCGCCAATTTTACATCTCTGGCCAACTGTCCATTGATGGAAACCGTGATGTTGTCCCACTATCCGACCATTTTCTAAGTCTATAAAGTGGCCAGGTTTATCTTCTATATACTTTAGAAGACATGACACATTGGTCTAGTGCTTCATTCTGAGTTAAGCGCTTTAAAATACTTCATACCTCTGCTATAAAATTTTGAAATTCACGTTTGCCAACAAAGCAAATTCCCATGCTTTCCTTCTTTTTAGCTACCATGTTTAATCCTGCTTCCATGGCGATTCTTTTTACATCATCCTTCTGGTATGCACCAAGTGGAAACATACTGTGTCTCAACGCCATCTGAGGTGCTTGGCATAAGAAAAATGTTTGGTCCTTGTTTTGATCCTGTGCTTTTAACAACCGCACATCTATAAGTGCATGAAACTGAGTTAATGCTTTCCTTGCACTTAATTGTGCCGTATACTAAATTGAGTAGTATTTACTGGTGTTCGGTTTAAAGTATTCAAGATAAGGTCCAAAGCTTGTTTTGACATAATGCCCAGTTGCCACAGCATCAGCTTTCCATCTGGTTTGTACCACAGAAAAGAATTTGTCAAATTTTATCTTTTTGTTACATAAAACATCTGGGTTTGGGGTAAAACCAGATTGGTATTTTTCTATAAGATCACTGCAAGACGAAAGTGACAAGTTAAATAAGGATTTACACCATATGGGAATATAGCAACAGGTTCTAGGTACATACTCAAAGACCTCATTCCAATATTCTTTGACAAAATTGAGTTCTTCTAATGGAATTTCTAATTTTTTACAGACTTTTTGGGCATCTTCATAATCTTCTGCCGACACACATCTTCCCACTTCATTTGTAACATCCCAGTTCTTCATAAAGACACCAACAACGTCATACCCTGATAGAGAAGGAAAGTTTATTTGTGTAACAAAAAAGTCGTATTCGATCATGTCCATCAAAATATTTACCTTTCTTTTTTAACAGAAGAGCAGCAACAGCACTGTCTACTCCACCAGATATACCCACAACTACTCTCTTGAACATCTTCAGAAGTTTGTTTATCAAGTACAAAAAGTAATCAAGAGCATTAACAGTGTATCCTTTGGTTTGTTTGGCTCAATCTTAACATATTACGTAATTCTGGAGTCCTGTTAATTTATTATTATTGTGAGTGTGTATTGCAGATATCTTGTTGATCTGATTCTATTGTTGCAGGAATGAGCAAAAACGATTTCTTAACAAAAGGTCAGGCAAAAGAGATAAAACATCTTTTATCCACTCCACACTGAACAAATAAAGTTAAGAATAAAATGGAATAAAATAGGCAGACTGTGGATCTAATTTTTCGTTAACTATCTTATACATAGGTTCAACGTACGTTTCACGAATCTTTGAATGCGTTTTAAAATTGGAGTTGATACAGAGCTATATATTTATATATATATATGTGGCGTGCAAAGTAAATAATTCCAATTCATCGACTTGTATTTAGCAGTCAAAGAAATGTACAAAATTTGGCGTCTTTATTTTACATCGTGACAGCGTAGTAAGAAGCATATTTTATGTACGGGGTATGTACATATATATGTATGTATCTATATACATACGCTCGAAAAGAGAAAAAAAGTAAACGTACACACTTTGCAGGTTAGTGGCGAGCAAACTGATCACATGGGACATCGATACCGAAGCGGACTCGAATTTTTATCTATCACGTGCAAGCACATTTATCGTACTTTCTATAAGATGTCAGCAGGCTAAATGAACAGTCACGAGCATTATAAAGTGACGTATGGAGGCGATAAGAGGGAAGATTCGTTGGCGTTTACAGGGCCTTAGAGAGAGAGAGAGAGCGCTTACGAGCTACGATGCATTGGCCATTGTGCATGGAGACTTTTGCAACGAAAGTATTAGCACGTTTGGAGGATCGCGCGCGTAGGTCGACGTCCGAAAATCATCCGCCAATCCCCGCTCGGCTCTCTCGCCAGTGAGCCAGTCAAGCTCGATGACAGATACGCAACGGTTGCTCGCAGGAAGCAGCTCGCTTCGAATGGCATTTTGCACCGTACAACGGCGATATATCGCAAGTTTGCTTCGGCCGACGGCACCGGGCGAAATTCTCCCGTTCTCATGCGAGTTTTTAAATAAATAGACGCTTCCTGTGCGAGTGCAACCCATTTTGCGCAGTTTCCATGACCCAGATTACGATGGGGAGTTCGCTCGCCTTTCGGAACAGCTGTTGGCCGCGCGAAGATGTCGGCCGCGGGGAAACGCTTGGATATTTCGTGCACTGCGCGCGCCTCTTGGCGGCTTCGCCGCCACAATTTTCAGGGCCGTACGAATTATCGATATGCCAGGCGCCCCTCCTTGCGGAGTTTCTAATTTCGCTGCTACTGCTGCTGCTGTCGCCGCCGCGCTCCGTGGCGTCGTTTCCATATACTCTCCTACATACCTGACTCGTTCTCTTGGTTTCTTTCCCGAAATTTTATCGAATTTTCATTGAATCCTCTACCAGGTACCCATTGATTCGCGATGTGTAACCTAAGACGATATATCCGGGTACGTTTAATATATGCATCTCGTTACGAGCCTCGATCTATACACTTTATTAATACATTGCTATGTATTTAATTCCGACTCTTGTACTGTACATTCCTATTAGCTATTCATACGAATTGGTCACACTTTCGGTAGAATTACCGGACAACGACTCATTGCTAGCACGTGTACGAAGTGAACACCAAAGATCGCATAATTATTGTTAAATAATAATTAGAGTAGCAAATTGGGATAATAAGTACGTAGGGCGCGATGGTAGAGCGGTTACAACATTTGTTTAACCTTAATTCCACTACTATACTTTGTTGAGAGCACGTGTTTCGTTAGACGAGAGCGGTCGACTGAAATTGAATAATCTAATTTTATCATCTAATATCGGCGGCTGCATTCGCCTCGGAGGATTCGTGAATTTGACTGTGTGTATCGCGTTAGCACGTTACTATGTACGATGGCTTATCTCGTATCTCGTATACGGTCTTCTATTAACAGCGAATAATTGGCGAGAAAGCAGATGAGAGGAGCAGTGGTTTTTGTGGAAAACGGGCCGACGCTGTCGCGTGGAAAAATAATTGGCCGAACTCGTGTGGTTTGGCGAGAAAATAGCGAACGAGAAGGGGTCTCGTCTCTCGTCGGTTAGGAAGTCTCACGAGGCTGACGGCGTGTCGACTTTGCAGGAGGTACCCGAGTAGTTGGTAACAAAGACGCTTGGCACATGAATACGGTCCTGTGCAATCCCCTCCACTTTCCCCATCCCGCTATACGACCAGTCAGTTCCTTGTTTGCCATACAAAATCCAATAGTTTGCCTTGTACCTCGAGAGTGCGAGTATGCCTTTTGCATTTGACTTTTTTTCAAAAGTGCGGTAATCTGTTCGAGCACTCGCGAAAATGTGCATTTTACTGAGTTTGTTTACCCACACAACGAGATTTCGAGGGTACTGAAGCCGAAGACACGAAGGAGCATAGTGAATTCCTGTTGCGACCGGACCAACCGGCCCGTTAAGGCCTCGTCGATTTTTTGGTCGTGAAAAAACAACAAGGCGAAGCTTTTGGTGCGAAAGAGAGTCGATTGTATACCGGGAAAAGACTGATACGGGTGTAAGCAGCAGTGTCCGGGAAAGCGAGGGTGCTCGAGGAGTCCTCCTTCGGCGGAGAAGGCACCGCAGGGGGAATCATTTTCACTGGAGGTCTCGGGAAAATGTGTTATGTATTTACGTGGAATATTGCGTAACGTCGAGGGCCGGGAAGTGTTTGGAAACGTGCAACACTGACAAACCTCGCTTCGGACGACTTTACGGAACGGGCTGCTCGTACGCGTCCGTGCAGCTGGGTTTACCGGCTCTATTTCTCGTACGTGTCTCAGCGAAATTCCCCTGGCGGCCTCGGTATCGCAATAGAAATTTCTGTCGGGGAAAAGACCGCTGTGTCGTCGATATATATCCTCGGGCCCTGTGTCCTCGTGGAGGAGAAATAACGTCTGCGAACCCCCTCGAATATTTACCGCCCAGCCACTTTCCCCGGGGGTCACTTTTTTTTTTCTTCCTCTGAAATTCCGCGCGCCACAGGAACGAAAAACTTCTTCTCCGATGGAAATTGGTGAGTATTACGGCCGTATGGTTAATTATTTTCTCCCTTTGTCTTCAGTCAGTGACATTTCTATTTCCATGCAAGGTCATGATAAACTACTGTACGAAAGCAGCCTGTTTTCTAGAAGCACCAACTGCATAATTGTTTTTCCAGCAGACTCACTTGCTCCTATCTCACCTTAATCACCGCTTCGCTCTCAATTAATATCTTGCGTATGCCCGCTGGAAGCACCTAAATGCTGCTTCATACAAATTTCAAACGTACGCCTACAGCTTACTTTCTCGTTTTACTGTGTACATTCTGATGATACGTATTGCCATTTCTGCCATTATCTTGTGTGCAACAACTGTATGCCGTTTACTCTTTATCACACATGCTTTATATCAAGTTTTAATTTAATTGCCGTAGGTATTTCTATTAGTAAACTGATCGGCACAAAAGAACATGGTACAATATTTCAAGTTATAGGTGATGCCGCTAAAGCTTGCATGAAGTTATACTGGTCATATATTGCTACTGAAATGTGTAATGATTTAAGACATAACCTTCCAACAATGGTTACAAGCGATTTTGTAAGATCACCTGTATTCATTTATTCAGTTAATTTTGTGACCATAGTAAAAGTAGCTTTATGTGCCGAGAATAAAGGTCAGATGCGTGTAATGCTGATGTATAACAATACACTATTAAACCAAATATGTTTCAAACAAAATCCAAGGAAAGAGGATAATCGACAAATAAATTCAAGATATTGCAAATAGATGTTTCTTATCTGAAGCATTTGGTATACTTTATGCCAAGGTTGACCAGTGTCTGCATTAAAGACATTTTCTCCACTTCAGTAATATCTTACAGATTAGACCGCATGTCGCAAATTTGCATGCGACAATATACTTTTAAAAGCTGTACCTTCCACTCAAACAGTCTTCTAATGTATAATTGTGTCTTTCCTAGTCTCTCATATAGGCTCATTTGTATTGTTTCAATTTATATCTTTTAACCATCACTTTGATGCACATACTTTCATTAACATTACAGATGCATATATCTTTCTCGGACTAATGTTTGTGGAATGCTACAACAGACCTGCACATAAGCTCCATTCTCAAATAATTCAGTTCTTGCTCAGAAAATGTGTTAAATCAAGTCTAATATTCAATATAATTGCAGTAATGCAATAGTTAAACTAGATTCGTGAAGGTGAGTCAGGTGAAGCACACTTTTTCGTCTAACCATGTGACATATATGCTCCGCTATTCTTATGCATTCCCGTCTTTCTGGTGTACCGTCCTAATGTTTTCGAACTTCCACCTCGCTCTTGCACAAGTGTATATACGCGAGTGTTGGACGATACGAATCGGAACTGTGGCGCAAAATATTCGGTAAATCGTTCGGAATCGTGAGTGCGACGGAGGATTTCGCTTCCACTGTGTGTCGAGTATGTGCGTACTTTCAGGACTTCAACGGACGCGGGCGAATTAAAAGCGTGACTCAAAGTGTGCAGTGAACGTTTCCTTCCCGAAATTCGTCGTGGTTTCTTGTTCATCCTATACCACCCATGTCCGCGGCCCGATGCACCGCCCATTCTGCCACGTTAATCCATTAAGAAAATCATCACGGACACCGCCGCGCATATCTCGGAAGTTCAAGAGCATTTTCGAACGCGCGATACCTACGATTCCTCGGAGCCGAGAGTACACCTTTCACTCACTCTCCGCCGAAACTGATCCCGAGCCGAACCTTTGATTTTACATACGGCCGACTAATTTATGCATAACATTTATCCCGGCCTGAGCGTGTGTGCACGGGCTGCATGCATTGTGCGCATTGCAGATACACGAATGCTCGCTTTGTAGTTACTGTAAATTTTCGTTACAATTCCGTTGGAGCGCGTGGAAATATGGTTGCGTCACGAGATAAAGCGAAAAAGGAACGGTGGTGCGAGCGCGAGTTCGAACGTCGAGTGTGGTCGGCGCCAAAGACAAAAGTTAAGAGTTTCCGCGTCAGATCTTTTTCACGCGGTATCATTCAAACCGCGTTTGTTTATCGCGACGCTGTGCCTAGCCGGGAATATTGATAATAATCGAATGCGTGCACGTGTACGCCCGTAGTGTGGGACGGCTAAAGAATGCGTTGTGTCTTCGTTTGTAGCGTTTCCAATGTGATTTGCGATGAAACGTGTTCGCGGGCTGGACGAGGTAGCATCACCAGCAGCAGCAACATTAAAGCACTCGTCGGTGAGTGCAGGAAGTGGCTTAGGCGGCGGAGGAGGTGGCTTGGAGTATCATTCAAGCAGTGGGATAGGCGTTGTTGTACCTGGCCAAGCAGTTCGATCTGTTACTTCGAAAGAAATGCCAGGAAGTATACAATTCGGTACTGCTCAAGCTCAGCAGCAATATACAGGAGCAATCGTTGTGCCGACAGCAGCTCCGTCTCCCATTAAGGTATGTTACTAAAGCTAACAGTTTATCTACAATGGCATTCGAAAATTTATTATTATTTTACAAGTTGGAGAGATTTCTGAGAAGTCCGCTCCTTCGTGATGACTGATCGATTTAAGTGTGTCTGTGGTAGCTGATAAAAACTTAATGTTTACGTTACGATTGATAGTTTATCACTTTTTGTTAATATTTCAGTTGTCAACGTTGTTAGACGTATTCAAAAGTTTTTTTTTTAAATTTTGTGTTTTGTCTAAAAGGATTCATGAACTTCTATTTTGAATTTATATGTTGGAGCATTATATAAAAAACTGTTCTTATGACAAATTTTGTTCATTTAGACTGGTCTTAAGTGCTGGCAAATGAATCCAAGTGCAACTTGCTGTTGGTGTAATTTGTATTACATACTTATTACATAATGATACATTTATTTATGCAGTTCTACCAATGTAGACATGAATTTCTGTTTGACAATACGTCCATATTTGTACAATGCAGCATCCTATGCATATATTATAGGGTAGCGGATCTGCAGGAGGCCTTAGTTCTACATGTAGCAGTAGTGTAAATACTGGTGGAGGGTTGCATAGTGGAATTGGAGGTGGGAGTAACCATAGTATGGGATCTCAACAACCTGTACCGGGATCACAACCTCAGGTTCATACGCAACAACCTACGATAAGGCATAAGGTTTGTACCATTCTCATGCATTACAATAACATATTGTGCTTTAAAAGATTCCTAAGCTCATATGTTATCTGTGTGCGAACATTGAATTTTGCAGGTACATTCGAGCAATGTAACTCCATTAGCCTCTACACCACCAGGTACTAGCCTTGGTGGTGGTAGTGGATCTCAGCAATTTCAAAGGTTAAAAGTCGAAGATGCATTGTCTTACTTGGATCAAGTGAAATATAAGTTCAGTGATCAACCTCAGGTAAATATGTTTCAGCTGTATATCCTGTATATAATACTCTAAATAATGTACACTGAATGTTTTATGTCATATGAAATAAAGTGAAACTATGTAATGTTCTAACTTATATTTGTATCGATACTTATATTGTATATTATACTTATATATTGTAATGCTTTGTTCTAGGTTTACAATGACTTTCTGGATATTATGAAGGAGTTTAAGTCACAGAGTATAGACACTCCAGGTGTAATAGCACGCGTGAGCCATTTGTTTAAAGGGCATCCCGAGCTCATTGTCGGTTTTAATACATTTCTACCGCCAGGCTACAAAATAGAAGTACAAGCAAATGAGCAGGGATATGCCTTTCAAGTGTCTGTTAGTATGCCAAGCCCTACTGCAACCCATACAGCGACCTTGTCACAACACCATTGTACAGTCAATGTTGGCTCTCCCCCTGTTGCAAGTCCACCCACTCAACCGGCAAAAGCACCACCAGTTTTGCAAATAATGCCTGGGTAAGTTACAACTTTCCCGAAGAACTTCCGTAAATTCTCATGCCATGCGATTCCATATGCACGTTTTATTTTGTTCGGTGAATGATCTTGCAGGTCTGGAAACATACACCACTCACTGGCAAATAATATTTCTAACAACAGTCTAACTGTTCATGCCCCATCACCACCGCCTGTGCAACCATACAATAATTCTCATGTCACTGCTGCACAAGCTCAAGCTGTAAGTCAAGCACTGAGTCAGGCTCAAGATGGTGTGCCCACCAGTGGTCAGACACAGCAAAGTCAACCAGTTGAATTTAATCACGCTATCAACTACGTTAATAAAATTAAGGTTCGTTTTCAGTGATTTGATACAGAGTGTAGAGTGAGTAGTGATTTTCTTTAGGCATAGTTACCCGAAATGACTAGTTATTTCTATATTTCAGAATCGATTTCAAGGCCAGCCTGATAAGTATAAACGGTTTCTTGAGATATTGCATACGTATCAGAAAGAACAACGTAACTTGAAAGAGGCTGGCCACATGGGTGGCACGAGTGGATCAGGTGGTACCGGTGGAGGGAAGCATTTGACAGAGGCAGAAGTTTACAGTCAAGTAGCAAAACTTTTTGAAAATCAAGAAGATTTACTTGCAGAGTTCGGACAATTCTTGCCGGATGCCACCAGTCAGCAGAGTTCATTGGTGAGTCACATTATTGCATGTTTCTGTTAAATTTGAAGTATGATAACATATGATCTAAATCCTGTACATCTGTGGAGTACAAGAGTGGAATATGGAGGTGATCTTACAGTGAAAACACGAACGATGCACTTTGTATAATTGAATTCTGACTGGTCTTAGTCTGCTGTGTTTCAGAGCAACAAGTCTATAACGGTCAATGACCATACAACGTTTGCGAAGAAGAATATCGGACTGAAAACTACGTACAACAACTCAAGTAGTATATCGAGAGACCTACGCGAACCAACTGGTACTGGTACATTGGAACGTGACAGTCGTGAGCACAAGGATCGCGAACGAGAACGTGAGAGAACTGGTGTTCGGGACGTTAACAGTAGCCAGAAATTTGGACACAGTACGGGACAAGTGAAGAGAAGTCCCTCCTTCTCGACATCGGTGACCGCCGGAAATTCGCATCACATTCAGCACGGACCACCGCCGTTGAAGAAACATAAAGTAGCTTCGATGCGCGACGTGTCGATTGCTGAGGCTGGAAAGTATGGCAGCTTAAATGACTATGCTTTCTTCGATAAGGTCAGTTCAGAACATGGCCCGTCCTAAAAGACGATACAAAAAATACTATTTATTTTTATTACAGGAAATAATCATATTTTATATGTTTGGCTTAGGTACGCAAAGCTCTTAGATCCCAAGAAGTGTATGAGAACTTCCTTCGATGCCTGGTTCTTTTCAACCAAGAGATAGTGTCGAAATCGGAACTGGTGCAGTTAGTGACACCGTTTCTCGGTCGTTTCCCCGAGCTCTTGCGTTGGTTCAAAGACTTTCTGGGACATTTGCCCGATTCGTCAAATACTACGTCCACTAATTCGGGAAGTGGCATGGGTGTGGAAGCACTTCCGAACAATGTCGTACGAAGTCATCAAGAAAGACCTCAAGGCGATTTGGCAATGGAAATCGATTATACTGCATGCAAGCGATTAGGGGCATCATATTGTGCACTACCAAAGTCTTACGTGCAACCGAAGTGCACTGGGAGGACGCAACTGTGTAAAGAAGTTCTCAACGATACGTGGGTTTCCTTCCCGACATGGTCCGAGGATAGTACATTTGTGACGTCGAGGAAAACCCAGTACGAGGAATTCATTTATCGGTGCGAGGACGAACGATTCGAGCTGGATGGCGTGATTGAGACAAACGCATCGACTATCAGAGTTCTCGAGGGAGTACATAAGAAAATGAGTCGAATGAGTCAGGAAGAGCTTCAAAAGTTCAAACTTGACGATTGTCTCGGTGGGTGCTCACCGACAATACACCAACGTGCTTTGAAGAGGATATACGGGGACAAAGCAGCCGACATTATAGACGGTCTGAAGAAGAATCCCGTGGTCGCTGTGCCTGTTGTTCTTCGACGTTTGAAGAGTAAGGAGGAGGAGTGGCGAGAGGCTCAGAAAGGGTTCAACAAAATTTGGAGGGAGCAAAATGAGAAGTACTATCTGAAGTCCTTGGATCATCAGGGCATCAATTTCAAGCAAAACGACGTTAAAGCTCTGAGATCCAAGAGCCTCTTTAATGAGATCGAAACTTTGTACGATGAAAGACATGAACAAGTGGACGACGGTAACGGCGATGGTCCAGGAAATAGTGGGCCTCATCTCGTATTGCCATACAAGGATAAGTCTGTTCTCGACGACGCAGCCAATCTTTTGATTCATCATGTCAAACGACAGACTGCCATTCACAAAGAGGACAAGCAACGGATCAAATTATTGCTAAAACATTTTATACCGGATCTCTTTTTTCATCCACGGCAAGAGTTGAGTGATGACGAAAGGGATGAAGATGGTAAGTGTTAGCAATCGTATGACTCTTCTGTATTCATGTACGTATGTACGTGTTTTATGAGTTAACGCATTTTTCTTACAGATGACAAAGAAGACATGGGTGTAGCCGCATGTAGTAACTCACAAACGGCGTCCATGACTACCTCTCCATTGAGTAGTCTTCAAACTAATAGGACTAAGGCTCCACTTTCTCCGGCCGCGTCTTCTGCTACGGTAAAAACTGAACCCGATATCAAAGTACCCATACATGCCCTATCGAACGATCCTGCAGAGGCTTACACGCTATTCATGGGCAGCAATAACTGGTACCTCTTTTTGAGGTTACATCATATTCTTTGTGAAAGATTAACAAAGATGTACGAGAGAGCTCTTGCTCTTGCAGAAGAAGAATCTAGATATAAGCAGCAACGTAAAGAAAGCACCGCAGTGGCTTTAAGGTTAAAACCAAAAAGTAAGTATGAGCACAACTCTATTTTTATTATGGGAAGATTGCGTACATGTTTCCTTCTACTGGTTCGTAAGCTAATTTCGTCTTACAAAAACTTATTTTGCTCTTGATAGATGAAATTGAAATTGAAGACTACTATCCTGCCTTTTTGGACATGGTTAAAAATGTCTTGGATGGTAACATGGAAAGTACAGCGTATGAAGACACTTTAAGAGAAATGTTTGGTATACATGCTTATATTGCCTTCACATTGGATAAGGTTGTGACATACGCTGTCAGACAAGTAAGTATCCATTAATCTTTTGCCAAGTCAAATTTTTCTGATCCAAAAAGCGGTAATTATTTTAATTAATCGTCATCTGTCCAAAAAATAACACTTGTATATCTGGACATTTCAGAAGTTTATACCCACTGTTCGAAACAATTTATTTCTTTATAGTTACAGCACTTGGTCTCAGATCCCATATGCCAACAGTGTATGGAGCTATTTCAGCGTGAGCAGCGACAACCAAAAGAAAATAGCGGTGCTGGTGGATTGTGCGGCACTGCATATTTGAGGTTTGGAGCTGAACTGGCGTATCAACGTAAAGCAGAGAAAGCGATGGCGGATGAAAACTGCTTTAAGATATACATAGTAAGTACACGTAATTTTTTATTTATACAGAGCATAATAATTTTCTTCGCAATGGGGGACTCGAAATAATTATTTATTTTGTTCTTGAGATAAGTGAACGTGAAATAGCGATATAGTCATGCTATGTGCATTTATTGATGATAAATCTTTATTACACGACTTTCCGTTTCAGTTAAATCTAATTACGTCTCTTACAGTTGTATGCACACTAATTATTTGTTCTTATATTTTTTATACGCATTGTTTATTTACGTTTTTCTTGCAGTATAAGAAGGACTGCAAAATGACAATGGAGCTTTTGGATACAGAAGGCGATGACACAGTGGATAGTGGGTGTAGAGAGAGAGAAAGGGAAGGTGTTACAGTATCTGAAAAGTGGTCAACTTACGTTGAGAGGTTTACTGCTCCAGCTGGTCAGGCTAGCCCAAAAGACACTTCAGCTTTAACAGACAATGAGCCAACAGCCAATCATCCTGTGAGTAGCGACCAGGCAGCAAGGGGGGGTCGGGGCAGAAAGCGCAAGAACACTGACATTAGCAAGAAGGTATAGGATCAACATCCCTTTTCATAATCATTGCCAACGTTGAAATTGACATTCGGTCGTATTTGTTATCTGTGATTGGAGTTGTACTGCTGTCATTCACTTTACAACCTAGTGTTCCAAATAATGGATTTGCAAAACACCTCTATTAACAATTTTTCTTTAAATTTTGTATGTTCTTTTCTTTTGTGTTTGCATTTAACGTAGATACAAAATTACTGATGTGCGGAATAGTTGAGATTCAGATATTTTTCACTGGTTTTCGAAATAATTTTATGTTGTCTTACCTTTGAAAGTAGAAATACTTTATCAAGGTTTGCACCGATTACTTTCCCACGTAGTGAAATAACGCATGGTCTGCTGAATTGTTATCAACTCTCGGTCACTAAGAACTTTCGTTAACGTGTGCTGAAACGTATTGAATGATTTCAATTCATTGCGAATGCATTTTTCACGAGTATTCCTCTAAATGCAGAGAAATAAGGTTCTTGCGTTTATTTTCATAATACTCATTAAATTCGTGAGAAAAGAACTTTCTGATCGATGTGCAAGCGTGAGACGCTAGACATTGCTGGGAATTTTGCTTTGCTTGGTACGCACAACACTCCCGTGCGTGATGACTATCAGCATCGAAAATACGACAGTGTAGTGAGAATTCAAATGAGAATATGAACATACGTTAGAGCTACACAATGTTAAGTATGATAGTGAAGCTTGTTGAGTATTTGCATTACGTCCTGCACTCGGCAGACGAATGTTGATAGTACAATACGATAAAATTTGATAATCATAAGCATTTCCGCGCGATTCGTAAATTACATTAACACACATACGGTATTTATGATTTTTATTTTTCAAACCGATGCATTTTAATCGTATGAATTGTTATTCTTATCTAAAGCATTTTATTTGTGGTTAATATTTATGGTACAGTTTTTGTCTAAATACATGTATATGCCATAGACTTTAGGGCACTTTAAAATATTTCGCATTTGCTTTTGTTTATGGAATAATTTATTCCCTCGTTTAATTATTTTTGTTGATCAAAAATATAACCAGAGTGCCCTGGTTTCGTTTCTGAACTTTCTTAATATTATCCCGGTAATGTCGTGTCTTAAGACAAGTGAGAAAATCTTGATATTTAATATCAAATACGAAACATGATTTACATGCTTCGATAAAGTTGTATTTATTACCGCGACACTGGCATAGTAATAATACTTTTATTAACGATCTAAAAAGAATAGAGATAGCTTCATCTTTTGAACGTTACAACCAAGACAAGTTTGAAGAATGCATGGGAAGATTACGTATTCTCATGTTTTAAACATGATTTTTTTTTTGTCTTTTTGTAAAAAAACGACAGATAGTAAATCAGGCCAACGAAATGAACAAGGAAATCTCATGTATATATTTATGTACTATGCATCATCGTATTGTCTTTGTATTGCCTACTATAGGTTCATTTAAGGCAGTTATACATTTTTCGTGATATACGAACAAAAGGGGACACGGCATACAAAATGATGTCATCCGAGCAGTGCCATAATGAATGTAACATAATTAGTATAAAACGAAGTATTTGACATTAGTCAATTCTCAACACATTTTTTATTTTCTTCTTATCGTACTATATTAGATAAGAAGATAACGTTAGAAGTTATAAATTAGCAGGTATTAAAAATATGTAAATATTTGATTATATAAATTTGTACATATGTTTTGATACAAAAGTTAGGTCGACTGGTAGTGCACCGCTAAGTTGTGAACGTCACTTTTCCTATCATGTTCAGGTACACTAGTGAAGCCTTTGGAGGAAACATATGGGTCATAGTATAAAAGCACATTATTTCCACGCCGCGTCAACATTTCCATCCATACGTCTCTTTAATATTATTGGCAGATGTCGCGAATTTGTAGTAAAGGGCACTCGTTGAGAATAAGTTTATCTTTGTGTCACCATCCTCGTAAAATACCGGGGTTACCTAAAACTCGTACTTCAGAGTTGGTACTGATCATATTTTAACTTGTGTAACAATATTCAATGTTAATTACCAACGGTTTCGTTTGGCGTAGAAAGGAAATTGTTTATATCGGCATTATTGCTACGTATTGAATACAAAATTATATCGCGAATGAACGAGCATCGATACTACGTTTAGTTCAAATTGGCAATGTGGCGTGGATTAAATGTGTTTCTAGCTTATTATTTATATTTTGTAAAAAGGATGTGTATAAATACTCTTTGCAGTGTATATATTAATATAAGTAGTAATGCAAAGATCATCATGTAATATGTACATATAAAGTCACTTGTATCTCTTCCTGAATTCTGTAGGTATATTTAAAGGACTTAACAGTATGGAGTATTCATATCTCATGCTATTATCAATTTGCCAAAGGTTTCACATTCCAAGGTATTCGTTCGGTTGCTGGTTTTACTTTTACAAAAGGAACATTCATTGGAACGATGACGAATCGCCTTTCACATAATCAAATTTTGTCCTGCGTCCGTTTTCGTTTTTTATAAATCTGTGTAGTTGTAGACATACTTATACATGATTCTGTGAAGTACAGCCAAGTAACAGTTAATTATCGAACACGACATAACTAACGTTTCGTCTCGCACTACATGTTGGTAGACTTAAACTAATTTACCAGTTGCAACGTTTTCTTGTTTTGTGTCCACAGTTATTGAACACCGTGCTGCATTTTTAGGTGACATCGACAAATTTGAATTAACAACTGAGTTTCATCTTCATAATTTCTTATTAGGCTTCATAATAGACACGGTCTCGGATTTCTACCGGTTATAGCATATTGCCTAATATCACATATGTTAGTCACTGGATTAACAATCTTCTAATGCAATGTTCGTATTGTTATCTTCTCCAATACATCATGTAAACGCGCATTTTCCATCAGGGCAAATCATGGTTTTAAGCGTTACACAAGAGCCATACGCTCACCGTTTATGTATTAACAAGTTCGGTTCCTTCAAAAGTCTAATACCATCCTAGTAGAGAAAGTGGCACAAAGTTTTACTAATTTAATACGTGTAATTATTGCCATCAATACTGTGGTTGAAATACCATTGTGACATTTGTAACATAGTTTCATTCAGACTATCACGTCATAAGTACAGACAGATTTTATGTGATTGTTATAAGCCCATATCTCCGTTTTCACTTTACACAGTGAATTTTAAACTATATATATATAAGACATATATATATATTTTGTAACTGTAATCTGTATATGAAATGAATATGCATATAATGATAGATAACAATATTGTATAGAAGAGAGATATTGAAATACATGAACAATGCTTTTAAACATTATTGTCTAACATCATTTTTGTACCACTAAATTTATTACTTTGATTCTCCAAAATGTTAATTTTCTTATAACATATTTGCCCATATTCAGAATATTGTTTAGTACACAATCTGTATTTTTATATGTTGTGGTCATATATGGCAATTGAAACTATGTATTTTGCGTTCCTCCTCGTATGTTTTTATTTTAAATGTTTTTTTTACTTGGTTTCACATTGTTTTGCTTTTTGTTTCAAGAAGAATGTGTTGGTTACATGAAAATGTGATTAAACAGCCAGAGTACATATCTCTTTTCTAACATATCCATTTTGGGAAATGGCATATAATCTTAATGAATACTTGGTGTATGTCCATGCCAAAATTACGTTATAACTTTTATTGCTGTTTTATTATACCAACGATGTAACAACTCCTCAGTCATGTTCACTGAGAGTATTGTGCACATCTGTGTTGTAGATGAACATGCATCATACGCATTAATATTAATAGTAATTCATCAAAGCTCATGAAGATATTATATTTTTTTATTGTCCTTCGTTATCTTTCGTTGGCTTGTTTAATTTTGAAGCAGTTCACTATTTTTCATGAGTACAAGACGTATATTATTTATAGTCAGAGTATTTTAGTTACGCATTCGGTACATCATGCACTTGTACAGACAATGTACTTCAACCCTGTCGAACTTATTCACCAAGATCCACGCTATTTTTCTTAGAAAATATTTTTTTCTATATTAATGGCATACTTTATATATAGATAGATGGTGAGCATTTTTTTTAGGGTAATAGCGAAACTTCTTCTGTACGAACATACGAAGAAAGCAGGTTCTTCATGGAAGTGCCTTTTTCGTTTCTTTTGTATTTTTGAACATATAACATGTACAACGTGTTAGCGAGGTGTTTTTTTTCAAAGCCGAAATATTATCTTTAGAGTAAGTTATAAACTATACTCTGGTATATTTACGTAGAACTACAGAGAATTAATTTCTGAGAAAGAAAATACTAAACACAAGATATAGTTTTATCTTTTTTGTGATACGGGTTTTTAATGGATAATTCCATGCTGATCTACAGTAAAAGGAAATTTAGACGATCATAAGTTGCCTAAAGTTAAAAGCCTTTGGTGGGACTGTTTTTAACAGAGCACTTTATCTACATATAATAATGTGTCATAATCGTTGTAGGTTGATGGAAATGATTGGGGTTCCTTAGGCAGATACTTCGCAGGACGTAAACCTTTGTTTCTGTGTCGTAATGTTAGGCAGTGGCGAAATAGAACTGCAAGATTAATGAGGATGAATCGGCCTAAAACTAACGCCCCAGAGAAGGAATCTGAGTAAGAGCAGTTTCATTTACTTTTTGATATGACGTAATAATGTCGAGATGAAAGAACGTGTATGTAAAGAATATGTAAACCTTTTGCAGGACTGGTGATAAGGAAAAGGCACTGGATTCTGTTGGCGCTATGCTAAAACGACCTCCGGGTTTAAAACTACCAGATTCTAGTGATCCAGCTAACGTGATCGCAACCGATGATACCCAATGTATATTTAATTTGTACAGTTGTCAAATGCTATATGTAGCGAGACAGGAGAGATTCTTTTATAAAAAGAATTCATTCAGTCGTGCTAGAGAGGTATGTCTCATGGCATAGTATCTACTTGCTAATAGTTACGATTTCAACAGAATAGTACATGAGTCAACAAATTTTGAATAGGCAATGCACCTATCACTCTATTTATAAGACTTATTTAAAATTTACTTTTGTCAACAGTGTCATCCGGCGGTCACAAAGCATCTGAACTCAAAATTCCACACGTGGCTGGCGTCCTGGGCATCGAAAAATGTCGCAGACATTCAGCATCGACTGTGCCAAGATTGGTTAATGGGACGATATGAAAATTTAATTCCTCACAGGACACGAGTGATTACAGACAATGATCAGACACGCACACCGTACCGGCAGTACAATCGTTATCGCGTTGAGCGTTTACAGCCTGATCTTCTGACAGAGCCATGCGTGTAATTTTGTTGCCGCTCCCCCATTTCATATGATTCCTGCAAGTTTCATGGTAATTGTCAGCGCTCGTTTAATAATCTCATATCAGTGAATACTCTCTGGTACCGAGTGATCACGCGAAAATTAAGTTAAGAGACAAAAGGTACCGTACCAATCTTGAACTGCGTTTGCTTCGTATGAGCATAGATAAGCATGTGTCATCCTTTGATTATAGACAAAGTTCGATAATAACGGAGTCAACGTAAACTATCATTATTATGGAGAAAAGTATTGAAAATAAGTGTAACTGGTCAATGGCCAATTACGTGTTGTACATTATATTTTATCACTTTAAACTTTGACACAACTTTTTTTTTTACTGTACAGGCAAAGAAACGCAGCAGTGCAAGACAAATGGGCGATGTCATGTAGATCGATAATTATGTTATTACAATTAATGAGAAGTTTCGAATTGTTTAAGTAATGCTGCTCCCTTGGGCAGGATGTGCATACGTTTATATTTCGCTAATTTCCTAAATTCCTGAGATATGACAATACTTTGTTAGTATTTATATCGCATCCTTGGCTTACGTTCAAAACACATTTGTAGCTTGTGATCAGGTAATATAGGGTATATTAAAGGCATAAGTTTATTCGTTTTAGTTACTCCCGTGTTCGTTGGATACAGAAACCAAAATCAAAATTTCGATAGTCGCGAAAAAGATTCTGCGAAGCAACTATCGTTGTTTTGCATTGCAAGAACGATAGATTTTTACTTTGACAAAAGAACGGTCCCTCTTCCGATATAGGCAACTTTGTTTTAAAAGGTGATTGGATTGCAAACACATTAACAACATTGATTTTACGATTATATGTATGATGTATTTAATGATACGTGGAATTTTTCTAGATAAGGCAGCGTCATTATCTATCATTTCAGCTCTTTCAACATATATCATCACTGCTTGCAAAGATGTGACGTGGTGGGGAATAATTTCAACGAGATAATTTGAAATGCGATGAGAGGCAGCCAATTATTAATATGTTTGGCTCGGAAACGAAGCTTCTTACTCGTTTGGTTGTACTGTCTATAAGTACGTCATATATGTGTGTGTGTATATATATACACATATATGTAAATACTTCTGTAAAAAGTGGATAAAAACAGGCCTTATTTTTTACCTGATCCTTAGGTTATTGAATAGGATCTGCAAAAAAGTTGATGGTAGTAGTGTTCCTGTACAGTGCAAAGGTGTTCATGCTATTGAAAGTCGAAGTAGGGGCTTTATACACCGAACAATTGGAAAAAAGTCATTGACCTACCACGTACGATGCACGTAGTTCGAGCGATTACTGGGTATCACATAAGTGTTAAAATGTATTTTTTTTTTCTTCGGCGTGTACATATATCTTATATGACTTACTGTAAGGTTCATTAAGACTCTTAACCTTGCAGTAATGCATCCGCAACGGGAGCGTGTGACATGATGTACAACAATCGCCATCAGAGTCATATATATAACTGCTCGTGTTACTTACCTGCAAGGAAAGTAATGCGAGGATTTCTTTAAGTTACAGAAGAATGTACATCACTGCGACTTGAGCTGCAGTCAGAATTTCCGTTCCACCAGACGTGTTCGACGTGAATCTGATCTGAGGTCTAAAGTCGTGCGTGGTTGCGATTAAATATAACGTAATTTCTTCAGTATATAAACGGTCGAACGTAGGTCCGACAATATGACGGATTATGTTCCATTTCTTTGTTTCATTTTTCATTGACATAAGATGTTCAGACAAATGGACGCGTCGCAAAGAAGACACCAGCAAAAATCATGATATAAGCACAAACGGTTTGTCGGAACATACTTTTATCCTTACAATGCGCATTTTGTCGAAGTCTGGCTGTCTCTGTTTATATGAATGATTATTGAACAGGATGCCACTGTGTGCATCTCCTGCGCGTAGTTAAATAATTACAACTGTTACAGCAGTTGCACGCTAACTACGCTACGTTGTCGTAAATGAACAAAGTGAAGAGAGACGCGGTCTTCCGATGCCTACTTGTGACTATTGATAACAGTGTATTTTATCAAGAGATCGCTAATTTTAACAGTACATGTCAATGTATCAAAAGTAAATGTACAGGCAATTTTACTACTCGAGATAATAATTTAATGTTGATATATTTTGCACAAATCATTATTATTAATATTAATAAATCATTAATATTATGACGTGCTCTTCTTATTCACTGATCTCTAAGACGTTTTCGACGACTAAGCGGTCAGAATCTGTATCAGTGGAAGTTGAAGACAGAAGAATCATTGCAACGGTCTTCAGGTAACGTATGCACGTTAATAAGGAATACAGCGTGATTTAAAATCAACGTTACATTGTATAACATTATTTATTAAAAATTATAACATTAAAGACAATAAGAATAGTGTAATGTACAGTACGTTCATCTTTTTTACTTTGTCGATGTTTATTAATATTTATAAGATAATTTATTCTTTCTGTATGTTACATAACGTTAAGTGAAATACTGTGTACGAATACATTGAACTAAACATTTGTGCTACTGTCTATACGTGTCACCTAACACCGAAATTCGTATTAGATTATTGCTGAAATTAAATTGGCATAGACCCGACTCAAAACAGGTTTCCTTATAAGTTATCGCTCACTTAGTAGTTTAAATACTCTACACAGCAACTTCTTTCCGTTAAATTTTTTAATGAGAATTCAAAGTTTTAGAATTTGGCTCTATGCACTATGGTACACATACATGAATGTGGATCATATGTCAAATTTTATGAGGCATAGATGATCGCATAGGTTTTAATATTAGAAATTGCACTTTTGCATCGTCACGGGTTACTGAGGATGATCCAGATTTTCCATCACATAATCGTCGGGTTCAGTTTAGAACAAAACCTCTATAGATGCGAAAAGTACAATTTTTATGAAATAGTGTACCGCTTGTTCGAATATGGTTGTTGATTCGGTCCCAAAAGGGTAAAGGAGTTGATCCATTTTAGGGCATCCGACCCGGTCGACAATGTATTAAGCAGTTAATGCCATAGTGTAATGGGTAAGTGAGTTTGATTTTCTCATTTTGTGCTGGCCTATGCATATATATTCGTTTTATGGTAATACTAGCACTTAATAAAGGTTTTTTTTTGTTTTTGTTATTTTTTGGCAAATTCTGGAATTACGGGCAAATGTTCCGTCTCATGAATCGGTACAGGCGGTTTTTGAAATCGAGCAGTACATTCAAATATTTCAGTACGCCCTGAAGCCAGTTCAGGTTCCGATTGACTTCCAGTGGAGAATTTTTACGTGCTCGACGTTAATTAAACGAACAACAACGACGGTTTGGTAAGAACTTTTTTCATTATTCGTCATAAATAAATCAATTGTGATACAAAAAAAAAATATGATCGAAATATTTCACGGCAGCG
Organism: Priocnemis perturbator; assembly: GCA_963942575.1. Lineage (NCBI taxonomy): Eukaryota > Metazoa > Arthropoda > Insecta > Hymenoptera > Pompilidae > Priocnemis > Priocnemis perturbator. Next base: position 7,322,979 of record OZ012644.1, read on the forward strand.
TCTTCTCCGATTAAGTACAATGTTAAAGCGGCAGGAGAAGGCGTGCACCTTGTCGAAATACTGCGACTACCCATGCTACTTTGAGACGGAAACGTCCAAGTCGGGCTATGGACCAGCTTATAAGGTAATTGACAATGCGAAGAATCGATATCACAGCGAACACGCGCTTTTTAGAGATAACTATATATTCTCTAATTTCAGCTTAACGTGCCTTTCTTTATCTCGTTCTTTACTTTTTTTCTCGAAAAGAAGAATGTCGATACATAACGCATTTTTTTCCAGCTAACTGAAGTTAGGCAAGTATCCTCTGCTTTTCGAACGAAGTCAAATTAGTACGTAATTCTCAGTGACAGGAAGTACTACGTTATCCCGCTTATTCAAAAGTTTGCGAACGCAAGGAGAGGAGAGCTCGAGAGTTCGATCGCGACAACGATTCTTCGCGCATTCTTAAATCTACGCAACACCTTTGCCGTGTTACAGGGACGTAACCATACGTATCGCTGCGATTAAGTCCTATGCGAAGAAACGACAAGACGCAAGTGCGGTCGAGATAGGTGAGAACGTTTACAACTTAACGCATAACGAGTCGCACGCCTACATTGAGGTTATCCGGTATTGCGAATGTACAAATTACTATTTGGCAAGACGTATCATTTAAGTAAATTAGACGAACGAACGAGAATAGTCGATTTTTACTCAATGGCGAGCGATGAAATAAAAGTCAACCACAAATGAGGAAACATTGTGGAATTGTGCCGAAATGGTCGTTCGCGAGAGGCAAGCCTCTGGTATCTCGTCGCATATTTGAAGTCGCCGCGCGAACTTGCGAAACATTGTCTGACTTTCTCGCTTGCGTCTTGTCATTGTTTACACCCTTGGCTTTTCACCTTCGGTCTGTATATTTCGATACTCTAGAATTTAGAATATTCGCTCTCTACGAGCCAGCGCGAATATTCAGATTGCCGTCAATCGTCGACGGATGAATATTGTGGATAATGGTACTTGTGCGTGCGAAACTGACTGACCAAGTTCCTCGGCAGGATTCGCTGGAAGTTTGCTCTCGAAAATCGCAAACGGGCGTCGATCGAACCACCACAATAAGAGATTTCGAACAGACGCTGACGGTTCAATCGCTTGCTCCTATCTCGATAGCAAATCGCAGTTGGCCAATGAGATCATCTTAGAATCGACGGGTACATTTGAGACCTCAAGCCTGAACGGCCATACGTGTTCCCGGGAAAACGTCTAATCTCGTGACATTGACAAAAGTCAGGAAAATCGATGCACTACAATAGCAACTACCAAAAAAACGTAAAACTACGTTCGTACTTACAGGCGTTCCGTTCGATGGCAATTAACCTCAAACATCGTTCGGATCGATGTATCTCATTGTCCGAGTCCTGATTCGCGTACCTGTCTCTTAATTGGCGCGATAGTTTGCTTAAAGGAATCGCTTGGCGAACACGATATTTGCGAGAAAAGAAAATGGGCAATCCGTTCCTCACCGAGGGGGTTGTCGGGCGCTACTGACTGTCATGTACTGTTTTTAGGTCAGCGCACACAAGTAGCTAACTTGCACTGCTGCCGATGGACATCGCACCTGGTGCAAGCTAGGACCGACCACGACTGTTTTCGAAGATGACGACCTTGTCCATGGCGTGGGGGGAGCGGCTTTCTTCGTTGCCGATGGCAGTCGCTGCCCGAGAAAACGACATGCCCGGTGAGTCTCTTTAACTGTTCTTTTCCGGGGCCTCGATGTCGTCCGCCGTTGTATTCTGACGACAACGGTAGACGTACGCACTCACCGTGAGGTAGTCCTCCGCTCGCACGCACTTGTAACTTTCGTCTGGACATACGCACCTGTAACAATAAGGGTTTTTGCTACAGATACCCGTCGTCGTCGGTCGTTTGGATGCTTTCTTGACAAATCTGACTTATTTTGTGATTTCAGGCTTGGAACGAATAGAGACTTTAATTTTTATTCGCTCAACGTAATTTTGAATTACGCACTGAATCGTTGGTATTGTATAGACGTATTGGAGTTGTATAATTATGAGTGTATTTTGCGGATAGGTTTCGGTAGACTTACTCATTCTTCATGTAGAAGTCGGTATTTCTTGTGAAGGCAGTGTAAACTGACCACCCGCAGGGCATGCTATTGTGGCAAATTCGTCTTGTGACCACGATGTCAGATTTGTCGGTGGCACGTTGAGTTCTGTGATTGCGATGGTTTGTTTCCTCCACAATTCGTTGCAAGAGTTCAGCAAAGTCCTAAAAATTCAAAAAGTTTTCTTGTTTACGAAAAGATCTACGCATGTTATCATAGCCACAACTGTAATTACATGCAATCGTCGCTTGTGTGCATGTTAATATGTTTGTATGGGTATTACTCGTGTGCGTAATCGGCATGTGGATTAATCTGCATGTGCGTAATACGTCAATGCGTCGGATAGTGAGTTAGCAAAATTATATATGGATGCCCTATTTGTCGCGTATTGCGTCAAAATCGACGCACGTAGGGTCAATGCCATTGACCTCACATTTTAAGAAAAACGGTGAAATGAAATAATTGGCAATCGTATCGTTGGCCATAAAGAAAAAATCTAGAAATCACCCGACAATCTTATGAGCTCTGTTATATACAGAGCCAACATGTACTACCATAACGAGAGAATCTTAACCGGAACGACATGTAATGTTAATTAGCAAGATCATTTTGTGTGAGCATATTTACGTTGTATAAAATGATTGGGTTCAAGACCGTATCACTTCACTACGAAGTACCATCGTAACTGGTAGGCAAGTCTGAAGAAGCAAATCTAAAGGGTATTTATTGCAGATCAGTCGCACGCGGATGCAGGTATAAAATAACCGTTATTTCCATCAATTATCAAGTCGCCGCTTTCAACGGGCGCAGGTCGTTAGTGCATTGCTTCTAATGCTTGCCACTCGGTCGCTCGCTCGAAAGGGGAAACAAATCTCGGATATAACAGTTATTTCCCGGAACGCCATTTCCAGGGACTCATATTGGCATTCGTGCCATTGACATGTAAGATCGATTCACGTATTACACGTTCAGAATGAACGCTCGCCAATGTACTGTACAGGGGCAGCTAACATCTTCTGCAATAAGGTAATCTGATGAAATGAAGAGAAAATAGGCACGTCGAATCTAATCATTTTCTAAAGGCCACAACGAGTGGAAATTTTGCCGTGTAAAGGAAGTCCTGTCATAGAAAGTGGTGATTACCGTCTAGCGGACGGTATACGTCGAGAGGATAATCTTCAAGAAGTGCACAATATCGTTTGGTGGCTAGTTTCCTTCGCGCAATCTTTGCCAGACAAAAATTATCCGTCTTTCGAGCTGTCCTATTCGTCTCTGCTCCTCTCTCTCTCTTCTCTCTTTGTGTCCGTGGTGGAGAAGAGGAACGGAATCATGTCTCATTACGTTTTCATAGTACGACGATTTAAGAGTGCGAGAAGCGGACGACACCGTGGGGCGTTTATTTAAGAGGTTCTACGACATCTGGCCGACGTTTTTTCGTCGGATGATTCGGGGTTGGGGTGTGTGAGGAAAAAACGGGGCAGTCGTTTGCCGGAGCTAACGTGAGTGCCACATTAGCGTCGAATTCGCATAAATTTCTGCCAATTAGGTGCGCGGCTTTTCAGAGCGTGAAGTACAGCCTTGAAGATCGAATAACCAAATGTTTTTACGGCCATGCCGCGAAAATGAGAAGTGAAGTATCACATAACTTCGTAATTGCGTGCAAGACAACCCTATGCACATATGTTGCTATTCACGGTTAATCCCGATTAGATTTGAATTTAGACTGGTCGGCTTGTTAATCGCCGGGATAAACGGTACAAATGCATTTTACTGTGCATGCAATATCTGAGTTTTCGAGTGGCAATACTGTGTGCCATTTTAACCCTTTTATGCAGTAGTATATTGAAGCTAGATCGATAACTGCTCGTAAACGATCCCGCGTGTACGATTGATATATTATTTCTCTGAAATATCAGACAGAGGTAATATCGGGGGAAGCACTCGATTTGACTGACAGTCCCGAGTTTCAGTAGCTAGCCACACGATAGAACGAGGAATCTGAGGTAAGACCGTCGCGTAATGGGTCGCGTAATACTGAGCGCGCATGATGCAACATGGTAGAAAAGTGTTCAATGTAAGATCTTGCCTTTTCACCTTGTAAGTCGAGCAATACAGTTTATATTGTCAAATACTTTGCAACCGCTTACGGATGACGACACTTAAAAATGAAGAGAATGTCACTTACTTCTGACTTTGCGACAGATGCTGTATCGATGAGTGTCGCGTACCAGCAGCACGCGATGAGGGTGGCAACGATCAGAACCCTTAAAGTCATCTTCGGTTACTTTTTTGTTTGCAGTCGGTGTTCCTCTAATGTGTCTCGTCCAATCTTTGTTGGGTTTGCACTCTTCGCCGCGAGATGCGCAAATGAAACGCGAGGATGTGTTCTCTGCCTTCTGAAAGCTTCCTCTCAATCTTGGTCCCCTTTACAACCCTCTGACGGTCTGTGGGACAGTATTTCTCTCCCTTTCACACGGAGAGTGGCTTTTCTTCTCTATCCAGCGAAACAGTTTTGTATCTGAATCCTTCGGTTGAGCGCAATAAGACACGCGGCTCAATGAACGTCTTCGGAATGCCGGTACGGGGTTGGAAAGGCCGTTGGCGCTCGCCGTGGACCGTGGTCGAAAGTAAGCGCCGCTTGCTCTGAGGTGGGAGCCTCCACTCCGTATCGGCGTGAACGATTGCACACGACTTCAAACGGTGGTGGCTGAACGAGGGCTGCTAAATTCAAACGTCTGCGCGCGCGCTTCCGTCGCTTTCTCGTCTATAGAGTTAACGCGTATTTCGTCTTCCCGGTTGTCCGGACTTTATACATAGACTGTTCTCTCTTATAGAGTGTGAACGCTTTCGAAGCGTCGGGGGTTTATATAGCCTGGGCTAGCTGCTAACTGCGCTGGTGGGGGAGAAAGAGAGACAGTGACACGGGGGAGCGAGAAGGAGTGAGACACAGAGGGAGATTGACTGATTGGGAGTGTGAGAGAGAGAAAGAGGGAACGACGAGGAGAGGCAACGAAGAGGGAGAAAGAGACTAATATAGAATTTACAATATAACAATGAGCGTAGTAAGTCCGACTTGAGTCCCTCGATCTTTCGTCCCCTGTGCTTGTATTCTGGTGCAAGTGCTGCGGAGGGTTCAAAGGAGCTTACAACCGGTGGCACGTGTGCTAAAGGCAAGAGAAATCGCTTTATAGCTTCACATTCGGCCGAACGAGGCTTTCTCAATGTTTTATTTTGCATTCTGATGAGATTCGATCTTTAATTTGCGCCAACTGCTTCAAATTGTTTACCTATTTACTTTCTAGTTTATCGATGCTCAAAAATCTTTGCATCGGTTGAAACGTCTTCGCTACTTTTAGAAGGTGGTCAAATTCGGAGCAATGTATCTTCTTTGAATGTCCCACGCGATTATCTCGCGTTATCACTCGTACAACCGTACTTTTTCCTTCTTCGGAGTATTTCTAATGATTCCACAAGGTCTTGGCGTTTTTTCCACTCGACTTTTCAATCATTCTGATTGGCTTATTATAATAACGTGTAAGAAAGACATAATTCGCGCTCTCCGAATTTATTGCCGGTATTCCCTTACATATTGACTTCGGCAACAAACAAAAGTTGCATAAACTGTCTCGATGTGTTCGTGTCTCAGAGATACGATTGGAAGAGCTGCAAATATCATATCGTTTTGCCTGTAGAAATCAGTGCATCGGGGATTCGATATTTTTGATATCTTCGCCTCGGCTTGTTTTCACGAGATTCGATTCTAAAAACTCAACTTTACTGTGCAACCGGCCTACACATTTTGTCGATTACATAATCGCGGCTCGAATTTTGTTTGAACGCCAACTGAGAGAGGCACTGACCCGCAGATATTAGTGGACAAACATCTTTGCCAATGTCCAATATTCAAACAAGAGATACTTCGTGGATGCAGCGTATCCCGAGTACGCCATCAATATAATACGTCGACTCAAATGGGTTTTATTTCTTGCACCTTCATAAATTACCGGTTAGCCACGTTACCGTGTAGCACTAACGTTGTTAGTCCGGGAGTTTCCGGTATCTCATTGCTACATATTATGGTTCACGCGATGTTCGTGTGATATTTTCTATCGAATTTGTAAATCTCTCGGATCGCAAGTGGAAAAGCGGCAGATACTCTTTGCCGCGGTCGTGGTTCATTTCAAGCATACAACGTCGCAGGACATATGTACGTCTTATTAAGTGTATCAGGGTGACTTATTGGGGCGGATAAGAGGTGAAAGCTTGGCGCCTGCAGGAGTACAAGAGAGGTTTATTAAAAGACATATATCACGATGACTCCTAGCAAGATGATCCCGAACACTTCTCAGGATTCATTGGTCGGGACCTTTTCGTACATTCACGCATTTATCATTTCAATTCGATTAAGAGAAACTTCGAGTTAGACTCTTTTCCACTGCCACCAGGATTTTGCCATTTTATAAATGTTTATCATTCGGTAGTTTCGCATGCCAAATCCAGCCTCTTTTCTTATAATTGGAGCAATTATTAGAAACGATACAGTTCTCCAAGTCACCTGACTGCCCTCGACCGCCGTGAATCGGGGCACGCCGGAGGCACGTGGCGTGTGATTTCAAAGTTGCATAGACGCGTCATTGACACGAAACACATAGGTGGACGATGGACGGCGAGCGATGCACATTGCGACGTATGCCGATCGAGGATGTTGTTTGCGCAAAGCGAGATCCAGGGTCGCCCACAAGCATTTTAGTCGGTCGTCCGATAAATGGTACCGTGAGTCAGAGAATGCAGAGGCTTGACGGGGGCCCGTCGTGCCCTCGGCCAATGGCGGCTCAGTGTCGTCGTGACGTAGGGTGGCCTCATACGCCACGGTCGGCACACGGTCTGTCACGGTGCGTACAAGAGAAGACGTGTGCTGCAATCGTGCCGTCAATTTCGCACGTTCATATAGCCTGCACGTATACCATACACGCATGACAGGTATATGTAACGATTCGCTATGTGCGTCGGAGAAAAACGTGCTGAGCAGGCTTGGGCCTGCTCCTCGCCGACATCGGCCGCGTGACTCCTTCATTTCTTGCACCCGTTTCCTCTTGCGTGCGAGATGCGCGCGTGAGCGGAACTAGATACACGCGACCGATGCGACGTGTACCCGTTCTCCGTCATTTCATTCAGATTTTTAACTTAGTGTCCAACGGCTTTATTGCACTCGCTTCTAATGTGATCTTCCGTGTGACGTGAGCGGCCTCGGGCTCTTTAGATTTAAATTGCAATTCTATAGTGCACTTTACCCCGTTTCGTAGTCCCTATTTCCTACTTCGTACCATAATTAACATTGCATGCCGTTAAAATCGTCTAGCACATGATTATCTCTCGCACCCTCGTAAAATTCCATTGAATTGGCGATATTAAGAATATGTCAGATTAGGTCGGTATCGCGTTTCGTTTCGACGAAATTGCCGCGGCATCGTCGTTGCCGCGCCGTCGGCGTCGCGTCGTAATCGTCGTTTGTTGGCGCCTCTCTAGTAGGGGCGTCCGAAAAAATTCCTAGGCTCAGGCCGGTGGCGCAATGCTTTCTCGGAACTCGGAAGGACAGTGGGCGAGACGGGAGGGACAGAGGTGGCGGAGGTGGTGGCGTAGCAAAAGAGTCATTCCGATGTCGCATGACGTTCTTACGGCGAGAGGAGGAGAGAAAGGAGACGGAGGAGAGGGGAAGCGAAGCACGTGGCCTATGACCGCCTTCGAGATCCGAATTGCGTCATTCTCTACTTCCGGAGAGGAACCAAAGACTGCGCAGTTTGTCGAGTTGGTCTTTTCTTGACGCCCCCTCCGACTCCCTCTCGTCGACGGAGAGGCCAGAGAAAAGGGTATTCACTTTTTCACGGCTGACCGTAGTGTGGGAAAAGGCGGGAAAACGTGCCTCATTCGTTAACAGGGCGAGGGAAACGCATTTCCGATAGCCCAGGGCTACGCCAATGCGAGAACACGAGAGCCGAGGGCCCTTAACAAGCCACACATTGCCGCGCGAGATTTTGGACGCCTCACATCCGAGGTACCATCTGCGCTAATTACCAACGACACGACCATCCGACACTGCATGCGATCGCGCGCGTTTTTGCATACTCGTCGTCGGAATTGGGAGCGGCGCAAAGTAGCAATGACAAATTACTGCAACGGACCCCTCCACGCGGGCAATGTATCTCGATCACGACGGAGCGGGTTGCGCGCGAAATCCGGCACGGTACAAATTTTCCACGATTTGGCGCCACGGCAAGATGTATGGGGCGAGAGTTTTGCAGAACGCGTAAATGTTTTACGAGCGGTCCCCGGGCCACGGTAATCGCGACGTCGCGAGCGATGTCGGTGCAAGAGAGGCCGAACAGGCGCGTACATGCCTTAATTAATGTCACGGCTCATACCGCAGCCGCGCCGCGGCCGGCCCGGCTAAATGCCCTTCTGTTTCCGACGAGTATTCATCACGAGATCTTTACTATGCGCACGGGGTGTGGAATCTTTATTAATTTGCGGCCGTTCTACTGCGCTACCACAAGACAGATATCCCCTTGGACGATTAGAGTATTCGCCGGCTGTTATTCGTGAGCAGACACACAGACCTTTTCACGACACCGTGCCGTACCACCTTTCGGCGCATCAGCCGGTCCGCGTAATTCATGGCCTCCTATAAATTGCGCTACGTATCGCCATCAACTTTGCCTGCGTAATGGCCCCTCAACGAAGATCAATTGTTAGGCGCTTTGTCTACCAGATACGATACTCCGCGAAGTGTATCGTTTTCCTACATTTCTTTCCATGTTTCATGTTCAATTGCCTCGACGCATATATTTGACCTAATCACATCGAGCAGTCGCGATTTATTCTATATGGAGTTCTGTGAAATTAACGTAAAGGAGAGTGTGAGGGCGAAATTGATGGTGGAAGCAGGAGCAGATAGATTAAGAAAAGCAGCGCGCGTGCCCGTTATATACACGATCTTTATTCGGTCGCGTGTCTCAATTAGACGTACTACGTTGGCCTGCTGCTCTCTGCTGTTCTGCGTGCCCGTCTCCGCTTTGTAACTGACAGGACCGGCTGTCCGTACGAATCGGAATGAAAGAAAGCAGAGAGGACCACCCACTCGAGCGCATCAAGTTCTTTACACCCTTAGGGAGGTCGCATACCATGCGTGCAAATGGATGATACGCGACTCACGCTGCTTGACAGCACACATCTATTTTGTCGCGGTCATACGTTACGAACTATCAAGATTTTTACGCTAAGGTTGCGATTTTTTCGAATGTTTTTCGAATGTGCCTTTCTTAAGTTTTTTTAGAATCCTTTTCATGTCTTAATACGACATATTTGTTGGAAGTCTCGTATTTGCAGAAACTTGCAATGATATAAAAAAGGGGTAGGGGTTGCAAAATTGATCGTGACTTTTGTTGCTCTCTACTCGCTAGCTGACAGAATCATCTTTCCAACGCCAGTCCTCGCGCGATGAAGTCCGTTTCCGCTAATTAAAACCGATTCGTTTTCGACCTGCATTATTCGCATCGATAAAAGTGATCCAGAATCCAGACTCAATGTGGAGGGCGAATGACGCACGTCTTTATAAGATCTTTCTCGTGCCCTACGACGCACGTGTTTATGATCGTCCATTTTTCATTGGCATCCACGTGCGTATAGCGCGAGAGGAGAGAACACACGCATCACTTCGTCGGCATGCGTATGCCGGGACTCTCCTCTGCGCGTATTCCGAGAAGCGAATCAGTACGGGGCTGTCGCGCATATGATCGGACCGTGCGATTCCTTTCGGAATTTTTATCGTTTGAATTGGGTATAATTGTCCTCTCAGGCGATTACGGGCCACGTGTAAGACATCCGGTCAACCCTTGCTGGTGTCACACATATTGGTAGCTTGCAAGGAATATGTCATCACTAATTCCTATCATTGGGTAATCACTAAATTTTGTCATTATGCCAATTGGCACTTTACATCTTATGTTCGCAGTGATGTTCGGTGCAGCATGGGCTTGCAAGCTGCGTCAGATTCTTGCGATAATAATCACAATAGATGCGTTGTTGTTTTTCTTCACTTCAAGTTTTCCATTCATTAATGAGACACGTAGCGGAGATGATCCATTCCGATACTCGCACGTGTCAGGAGACGGTGCATTCGTGTGCGGCACTCGCGCGTACACGCGGCGCCGTAACGAAGGGAAGAATTTTGATGACGCGCAATGACTGTGCCGCGGCACGCTCCAACGAGGCCGATTTCGTGACGACGAGCACGTACACGGCGTACGAAGTACGATGTACGGTGCCTTCCCACGGCGATTTTAAACGTTGTCCCATCTCGTTGGTCTGTTATCGTAGGACCACGATGACGTCAGCGACCGTGTGTGTGTACTGCGAAGGAATTCCCCGAAGAAGCGACGTTGATCCGTGAACGATTGGAAGGAAATTTTCGTCATTCCGCCGCGCTGCGGACAGGTCAAGGAAGCGGGGTCAACGGGGAAGTAACTTTTGTCTTCTCCTTCCTTCTCTCCGCTCAAGCTCTTCAACTGCTTACCGAACGATGCGGCCGGCTCGACCTCACAAAATTCACAATAACTTTCTCAACGTCGTAGACGCGCCATCCGATTACCGATTGTGCTTTATCGTCGTCGGCTTCGTCCGCCACGGATGGGACTAATTCGTTTCGAGCTATGCTTCTCGGAAGTCGATCATAGAGGTTCAGTTCGCGAGTTCTTACAATTCGCTCGGTGACGTCGTTATTTCGTCTTGTCTTTAATCACGCGACGCGTTGGATCTGCTCCGTCCGTCAGCGAACGAACGTATCAAAGCTCATGTGACACGTATTACACTCGCGTACTTCGTACTTGGCACTTTTCTTTGCGCGTTTCAATGACATCCGGTCGCGTGCCTCTAATCCTATCGTGCACGATGAGCACATTTGTATTCATCCGTAACGAGCATGCCGTTTGTTGGTCGTTGGAACACGTGTTAGGCATACGCGAGTTAAGCAACACTTCCGTCGCTTTGCATTTTCGACGTCCAGGGCGTAGATGAGGAAATCGCCGAAGGTAGTTGTGTGCAAAAGAATTCGTTTCTGCCAGAGCGCGCAGGGGTGAACAATGAAGAGGCGTGCCATTTCATTGGCGGTGATTTCTTGGATCTCTTCCATTAACTCACGACTTTAGCCCGCGCAGGGGATGAGGCAGAAAGGTTCATCTTTTCCACGAAGCAATTTAGGGAAAGCCCTAATGACGTTAAGGAAAAAAGAGAAGATTAGGCAAGAGACACTCTTATGCAAGAGACACGGCGGCGCGGCGCAGAGAATGGGATAAAAATCGACGAGACGCGTAGACTTCGGTTGGCCCGAGAGTCTTTTTCGGCTGTCTCCGGTGCTGGCACACTGCTTCGAGACTTTGGGGGATGGAGGAACGGCCGTCGTCCTTTCCAGGAAGGACATTCGGGAAAATTCGTGGCAGTGCGCGAGAGAAATGCTCGTTGCTGAGGACCGTTGCGGCTATGCGTACGTGATCGTCCGCAAATACCTACCGCATGGTCAGACGATTTTCCGAGAAGGCAGGAAGCTGCTTGGCGTTTTCAGTTTTCTTGGCTCACACGGCCGAACGTTGCCCGAACGACACGTTGCGCAAGACTGGATTTTAGGCTCGCAAATTGGCACGGGGCGAAAAATTGCGTGAACGAGCCTCGCCGCCTGGACGCGGCCGTTGAGCGTTTTTTTTTACCCACCCACAAGGCCATGCCTCGAGTCGGCCATTTTTATGAATCGTACGAAACGCGCGGGGGCCATCTTTCGGCCGTACCTTTTCTGACGAAAGAGTTCCAGGAAGTGGAACTCTTCCCCTCTCTCTGAATCCCTTCGGAGGGGCCCTTTGAGGAAGAGTCATCGGCCTTATCGCGGAATGTCTCCTCCTTTCCCGAGATAGGTATCTTTCCATTCTGACACCCATTCGTGAACGTCTGTACACGTCCGTACATGTTTGCCCGGCGCACACACAGTGGTAGTGGAAGGTTTTCCGATGGCCCGTCGTCGTCGGACCTCCGCTCTGTCCGTACCACTCGGCAGTGACGCACTCGAGTTCCATGAAAAATGAATGGGAGGAGGGAAGAAGTCGGTGTGAACTACGCACAAGAACGACCCGGGCTGTCGGATCCGGTATTGGGGGCCCGCGATAACGGATGATTAATTTTGACATGCGAGGCATTAATTAAACCCAGAGCTGCCGCGTTTGAGAGAAAGCGCGCGCGTTTGAACGGCCGCGCTAACCAATCCTCGCTTCAGCCTCCCTTCGATAAATTTTCGATAACTAACGGACGTCCGAACGAGAAATCCACTCATTGCCGCGTCGACTCTCCTAGGAGTATCGAGCGATATACGAATTTCATGATTTGCCCTGGCGCAACGCGAAGGAATTTTTCCGACTGCGTTCGAGGCTTATTCAAATTAGAGCCTGATTTATGCATAGAGGAGAACGGACCAAATCCGTGCTCGCATTCTTCTGCGCACTTTCAAACATCGTATCCGTCTGTGCTCACGGTCCTTTTTCTCTCTCTCTCTGTCTTCTGGTGTGCGAGTTATGCATGAATGAGTATACTTATCGTTCCCACGATAAGGAGCAGCGCAAAATGGCGCACGTCGTGGTATAACAGTTTTCTACTAATTTGAGGCAACACACTTTCGCCGAAGAGAACTTGTACTCGTTGCATTTAAAACGTATTACAACAATATATCGCTGTACACTTTCTTGGTCTCAATCATTGTCAACTCAAATTTATTCAATTTTGAACGGCAATTAAGTCAGAATTCCCGTTCCAAGACCAGACTACACGTGAGCACCAGTAGGCTGATGCAAACCAGTTGGGTGATTCAGTCACCTCAGTGACTTTCGCCTAGCCTAGACGCACGTTGATGTAATGACTGGAATTTATGCATCGGCGCTACCCCTAGTAATTACCTGACTACAACCAACCGAACCAGTGATTAATTTGACGCCAGCAAGGTGAAGTTGAGCGCTACAATGTGATGCGGTTCCTCTGGCCGCGTATCAATTTGAAGAAACTTCGATTTAGCACGAGTGTATACTTTGTCATCGCGAAGGGTCTAATTAACGAGCGTGGAATAACGACGTATTTAATGTCGCAAAAACCTGATTATATAGCGAGCGGGAGTAAATTGCGAATACTTGATCAACTTGTCGCGTACATCAAAAGAAATCGGGTATTCCCCTGCGATATTCCGCGCAGAGTAAGAGCTTTGTCGTACAGTTGAAACCCTAAAGCGAGCTTGTTGCCTGACGAGCGTGCGCGTTACGCTCGAACAGTGCATTTCTGTGCTGCGAAAAATGTACGTGAGCGAAAGCACGTGCAGTCTGCAGGTTTTACGCTATCTTTCCAATGTGTGCGGGAAGTATGAAATGACGTTAGCCGCCGTTTCCGACATTGCAGTCGTGCCACCGACATACCAACGCCGCGGCGGATCGGGCCGAGTAAATTGATGATGTAAGATTAAGTCATACGAATGTAATCATTACTCATTATGGATTTGACAAATACGTGGAACGCTGAAATAAAACCCAGTAATGCATTCCAGGCGCACTGACGCGTTTGAAGGATGGAAGTAAGTATAATAGATTTCGTCATGTCGGTTAACGAGTTTAAATTCGCCCCGCACCATTTGACAGTGTTACATCAGAATATGAACCGTACAAGGGGGTTGCAAAGAAAATCGTGACAACGTTAGTGGCCGGACGAAGTCGCGGCCTAATATGGGAACTGTCTCGCGTTGATTGAGATGAAATCGCGTTAGAGCGGATAATAGAGCGCCATAACGTCGGGGAAGTGCGATTAGGTCGCCGACGCTGGGTCGCCTTTGGTCGTTGGGCTGAGTAAACTGTCGGCACGCGGCAGACGGCGCGACGCCGTTTATTTGCGTCTGGGATGGGACGCGACGGGTCGCCACACAGGTGCGCCCACGGTTCTCTCTCTTTTATTCTCTTTCTTCCTCTGTGTCTATCCGTCTCTCGTTCTTCACGTTTTGGCTCTCGCCATCATCCCGATTCGCGACGTTCGACTACCAACTTGCCCGACATTGTGCGTCTGCCGTTCGTCTGCGACCGTCGACGGATCTATTCGCGGTATTAAGCTGGCAAGAGCGCAACATGGACCTAGGCTCCTTTCTCCGTTTGTACACCTGCTCCGGCAATGTTGTGCAACGGACTGGAGTCCGCTTCTCAAAGCTCACCACCCGCGCCCGGTCCACCTTTGACGAGTTCATGTTGTTTTCTGCCTCAGCATCGTCCCGACAGATTCGCTCACGTTCGGTAGCTCGTAAACTATCAGCCGCGTTCCCCGAATCGGATGGACGTGGTTTTGAACGTCGCACGCGGATCATTGAATTCGTAGTCCGTCTCTCTAGACGCCGAAAATATCCGTCAGCGCGGCGTCTAGAGGCGCTCGACGGCTCTCTCTGTGTACGATTTTATTTATATACAACTATCGCGAAGTATGGTTTTACGTAATGCCGGCGTAGCGAACGGAAAGCTCGCACGGCTAACGACGAGCCTCTTCTTTTACCTCTCGATCGTAGAGACGACATCTCAGTGGCATTCCGAAGTGATGGTATTTTTATTCGGCACCAGGCTACCAGGTATCGCGTCGACGGTCTTCGTTTCCCGAGCATTCTATCATAAAAAGAACATTGCGTTACCGACGTCTGAACGAGAACGTGCCCTGCGTCCAGCAGCGTGACACGATACTTTTATTTGATACTCGGATGAGCATCCACGATTCCAGAGCAACTCTAGCTACCCCTCCGTCGAGCGTTATTGCTCGTTGATCGCGCGCGAGCCGGATGGCAGAACACTGTACTATGTACTTTATAGTTGTCTCCGTACGGCGCACGCGAATGGGGACGAACGTTAAACCCCTCTATTTCGGAGACTGACGCTCTATCGCCCGTATAGAGCAAATGATTTTCCGAAAGTGCCTGTCGCACGAACGAATGAGAGCGTGAGAGTAGGTGCACGAATATCTCTGCCGGTACCGTTAAGTAGTTGTTCCCCCGTGGCTTGTCTCGCCAACTGAGCAGTATAAATTTATGACGGGGTGTTGCACGACGCCGTCTCGTTTCATATCCGCGATATACGTACGGGCTGATGCCTTTAACCGGTTCAAATTGAATTTTATGCTCTACCATGGACTGGCAGCGGCCAACATTTATTTCATTTTTCTATAAAACTGCAGATCGGAAATGATATTTTCAAGGTTCCTCTCTCGGAGAATTGTACATCCGATTTAACAAACACTTTTAAGGCTTTCCCTCCGCTAGTCAGAACTTTATTTTTGATAACTGTCCGATCGGTATCGTTGCCAGTTGGAAACTTCGCTCGAGAGTTTCTGAAAATATAAATCTCGACGGTTACTGAGAGGCACCCCGTGCGCATATCGTCTTCGCCGGCGCTAAGCCGAATTTATGCCGCCTCGGCATCGTGCATCCGCTGTATCGTTACTCGTAAGATGCACCTTCGACTTGCAAATGCCGCGGGGTGGACCGTCGCGCGGAGCTTACGGTTGGCATAGCGCGTCTTACGAGACAGAATTATAAGCGCCGGCTCTATAAACGGTGCCTGCGAAATCGGTCTTCTCGCCGATAAACGAATCTGGAGAGAACGAAGAGGCGAAGGGAGATGCGTCGAAAGAGAGTGAGAGACGAGTGTCGCGTCTTCCAGGTATGGGCCAACGCTATTTTGGCGCTAGCACTCACGTCGAAACTGTAACCCATCTCTTAGCTCCCTCCTCTCTTTTCTTCGCCTTTCTCTCTCTCTCTCGCTCTCACACTCGTCCGTCGCTGTCGCCCACTTTTCAAGACAATCTCACGCCAGGGCAATAATTATCGTTATGGCAGAGAGTATCGGCGCGAGGCCGAACGCGAGTCAGGAGGAGCAATAGAGACGGCGCCAGGTTTATTTGAAGCAAAAAACATGAAATGTCGGATGACACGTACGAGGAGCAGCTAGTGGCAGTCTCCGCACGACTTATTCGCACGCGTGTGCGTATATAAATATATGTACACGGACGTGCGGCGAACGTATATATCTAAATGAACGCCGAAAGGCGCTTCGCGGCGCGGGCCGGATCCACTAACTATCGTGAGCGGATTTACGCGTATTTACCCAGCCAGTCGCAGACGCCGGCGCCCCGACGACTAAAGGCGCCCTGGAGACGAGCAAGACGACGACGCCGACATCGATGAACGTACGAGTATCAAAAGCCTCGACATCTCTTCGCTTCTTCGCGCCACCACCCGCCAATCTTAAACCTGTCGACGTGTAATTTTACTACACCCCGCGCGCCATCGGATCCTCTCATCTTCCCTTCTCTCGTTTTTCCTTGCTCTACCCCGCGCAAATTGACGCTGGAAATAATCGGTTCCTCTTCCGTGGCGCACGATACCGTTTCGTCTTTGCAGCGAAGGGTATCTTCCAATTCCTTGAATATGGATTTCTGTCGCGATCATTACGGAACGAAGCTCATCGTCCGATCTTTTGTCAACGCGAATTCATTTATCCCGACATCTCTGTTTTATACGAACGGGCGAGTGCTCGATATAAGAGTGTTCCGCTTGCTGTGCTTTTCAATGAAACGAATAGATATCTTTATGACTTCATATTTTTGTAAAACAACCGACGACACACAGGAAATTGTATCTTTGACGTAAGTGAAACGGTCGATCGCTAAAAAATAGCACAGACGCGCGAAAAACATCTTTGAAGGACGCGCAACGATATTTTTCGCGCTTATAAAATGACAAACTGGCCCCTTAGAGTCCATCGCGTCAGATAATAAAGAGGCAATAAAAATGTACGACTTCCGTGCGCCGCGTGACGAATAATCCATTATCTCAATCCACCGTACGGCCATGGTACAATGGATCGGCAACCACCACAATATCTTCCTCGCCGGAGAAGGGTCAGCTGGGTAACAATGATCATCTGAAAAGAGCAGTGCCGACCGTCGAACGAGGAAGTGCGCAGGTAGAGAGGAAGCAGGTACATTCGAGGCGTTAAGTCACACCGACGTCGGACCAAGCCCGTCACGTTGTCGGCAACCTGCTGTCGTAAAGAGTTACATGATACGCGAAGGCAAAATGCGCCAGCGCGCATTGGGGCGAAAGCAAGAAGAAGGCGACGAAAATACAAGAAGAAGTATACGAGGCGTACTTCAAACCTCAGACATCAGATATCGCGTCCTTTGCCATCTTACACACCGGCGCGGCGTGGGTTCTCATCTCGTCTCGGGGTTGTTTCGTCTGTCCGTGAAATTTATGCGTATCGGCGCGTGAAGAGGAGCAGAGATGCGAGGGACCCGTGTCCATCGCGTGGGTTAGGCTAAATCGGTTACGGTGAATCAACATCCGAGGAAGATGAGAGGGAGCCGCGCGAGATCAGCGTCGGGACGCGCCGCGACGCGCATACGGGGACGCGTCTAGACGCACAAATCGCCCGGCAGACAGACGTCGCCACCGACATGATGTTCCAGAGGACACCACCCGCGAGCACAGGCCGGCGCATCGCCGTTCGTTCTTGTCGAATTATAACCGGCGCGCAACCGCGTCGCCCCTTCGCTTATGAGATATCGAGCCGGCCGATTCCGACGTTCCACTCGTTTCCGGTACCACCTGCCAAACGTCGCGGTGGCCGTTAGTATTTTTCCAATTCGACCAAGAGTGAGAGTGGCCGTCACTTTCACCGATTCATTCATCAATCACGAGGCATAGGCAGTGTTCGGATATTACGTGTTGGATTATTTCATTTGGCATGATGCAATCACAACTGTTTTACTTCGGCATGATTCAGCCGAACGAGCGCTGCTGCAATTGGTTGAAGGCCGGTAAAACGGTGCACCCGAATGTCAAAGTCAATTATGGCCTGATGGATACGCCTTATGTCCCTGCGGCATCCGGTCCCCTTCTCTCGTCCTTTCTCTCTTTTACTCCCTCTCTGTGTCTTACAATCGGTAGGGTCCGGTGAAAATAAGCAGCGCGCCACAACAGACGGCTGTAAGTTGAAAACCGTACCACCTTGTTCGGCTGATGTAATTTTCGCTGGCAGTGTCGATGCGTATGCAAGTTCCGTTCATGTTTTTGCACGGCTGTGCATTGTTTCGTTCTGTAGATAGGGAAGGGTACAAAAAGGTAGTCGAATTCACGTAAAACGTCTCATGTTTGTTGTAACGCTCAACGTAAAACGTATTAATGGTATATTTGAAAAAAATATGTAGCAAAAATAAAAACAGAATTTCAATCGTGTCAGATGTTTTCTTCGGCTTTTCCCACTAATGGCCCTTGAGTGAAAAAAAGCGACCGGCCTATCCGAGCGCGTCAATTAACTGTCAATCGTCTAAACGAGCGTGGAATCTGTTTACTCGCGATGCATAATACGTTGGATCGTCGCTGCGCATGAGAAGCCGAAAACGTCACACAGATCCAATCGACCGATCGACGTTAATAGGGTATCAATAACATCGAACGTAGTTTTGTTGTTCTCTTTTTATCTGCATATGCATCGCCAAGGCTCCATTGCATTTCCCTTTTATCTCCCAACGCGTCACTCGTCATCTCGTTCACATACTTAAAAAGAAGACAGTAAACATTTCTTCACGTGACGTTCATGGAAGATTAGGAAACTCGCCGCTATCGTCAATCGGATCGCATATGAGACGATGCGCATTATCATCATTGTTATTGGCCCTGTGAGTAATGTGAACCGTAAATAGGTCAGCATCGACCCCATCCTCACCATTCACGCAACACAATAATCTCAACAATGATAACGATATTGTGCAAACCAGTAAATTTCGACGCAGATCATCCATTCCGCGCACGTCACTGAGCTACGTGAAAAATGGAAAATGCAAATGCGTGACAGCGAGGTCTCGTGATCGAACGATTGGAGCCACATTGTTTCGCAGCTTCTTTTTCATTCGGCGTAATCGAACTTCAATGTTCACAACAATTCGACTCGATCGTTGCGAGCCCAGTGCATATATTGTAGCTGCGCACTCGAGTTCATAAGCTTTCACCTCGTTGTCCGATTTTATTCTATGCTCACTTCTATCGGACCGTTAATACACTGCTCCAAGGACACCTCCGCCCACCTGATAATCTCGACCTCTTAAATATCGATTTAGTCGTGGTCAGATTGGCATTGCCCGAGTGCAGGAGAAAGAGACAGAGGGAGGGAGGGGGAGAGAGAGAGAGAGAGAGAGAGAAAGAGCTATGCCGGGTAGCATAGGCACTTCATAATTTCACGGGCCATTGAGTACATCAATATCGTGACGCGGATTGAAAAACAACATCGTACTAATTGCCGAGCCACCGCCGGGGGATCTATTGCGCAGATCGTAATTCTGACCGCATTAATACCGTTGCACTGAGCACCGGTTCCCCGTTCACGCGCTCTCTACGAGTTCGAGGTGAGAAGGGTTAAACGAGTTCTGACGAAGGGCTGTCCTTCAGCTCCGCATTGACTGCCGGAATTGCAGTTGGATTGGCTTTCTTTATCATTTAATTGCCTTCTCTGATTGTTTCACGGTAGGCCGCCATTTCCTACCGCCTGACCATACAAGAACTTTTCAATTGGCCAGTTATTTTTCTGTAATACAGAAGACGTGATTTCGACGGTGGTCACAATCGAGTTATTCACTCTTATTGAGAGCTAAAAAAACGTTTGCACAATGGAGACCGCCCAAAAGTGTTACGTGTGGTCGCACACGTTATTTAAGGTTTCACACTCTTTCCGAATATGCATCTATACATTCTGGGGAATGAGATTCTTTCCTTCTCGCTCTTATATCGTCTCCTTTGACGAAATTGAGGCTTTGTAAACGCGCAGTATGAACAGTTCTGGATATCGATTGCCAATCGGTACGAAGTAGGAAACCACAGCACAGGTGTGCGGTCCTGCATCAATCCCGCTGTAGGTTCTACCTATCGACTTTCAAACGACAAGTATCGGGAAGATCAGCTGTGCAGCTGCATCGAGTCAAAGGCGCATATTGCCGTTAAAATGGGGTTCCTTATTACGTACAATCTACATATACCGTAGCGCAGCTGGCACGATTGGTAATTCGATTCATGCGGATTGGTTGGTTTACAGGACGATTGACTACTAATATCATTATCTGATTTTTATTTCTTTGACGCGATTAGAAGTCACAGTATTCTAAAATCCGCCAAGTGCATTATGAAATCTTTAATACAAATTGTGTAAAGTGTCTCGAACGTTCGACAAAGTTCGTAGAATACTTCGGCAGGAATGATGTTATTCTTTTTCGATGATGATGCACGAGCGACGATTTTACTTTACATTTGCGCGTGACGTGTGACCGACATCGAACAGATTGGCAACAGATGTTCACACGTGGAATGTTTGCTATGCAGAGATCAACGCGTAGCGCTTTTAATTAGGATCAATCGATGGCTATTAGGTTAACGGCTCGGGAGCGCAAAATTGCCAGATCGGATCTGTCGCGTAACGACGTAGCGAAGTCGAGAATGGATTAACGTACTTATTCTCCGGCAATGCACCTGACGGTGCGCTGCCGATATCGAATATTCAGAATTACAATGCTGCAGTTCCATATTTACACTAGAGTATATATTATTTGAAGCACTGCGATACATAGACGCGCGGATGCATGTTTAACCAATATTCTTATGCAAATACGACAAAGCGTGAATGACGGGGCAACAATGATAACCCGCTTTTTCTGAAAAAAGTCTGGCCTAAATACGAAGGGTCCTAAAAACTCTGCATGCTGTAAATCCGTTCGCCACTTCCCTTTCTGCTTCTCTGTCATTTCTTTCGTCTTATCGATTAAATCAAGCGATCAGACCCCGTCGCAACATCGGCCTCTTTCCAACGGACAAGACATGCGCGCTTGGCGTTAGGCATGGGGAATACAAACCGTGGACGTATATAAATATATTTTACACCCACTTAAGCTGTCTTTCGTCGAAGACTCGCGACGCCCCGGTCGTAGACGACTGCGGCGGCGACGCTTTAAACACGACGAGTAAGAGCACGACGTCGTCGACAATTACGACTACAATGAGACCATGACGTCTCGAACGTCGAGGACGTCGCGGAAAAAGGGCAAAATGAGTAGGAAACTTGGGGGGACTTTTAGGAGTCGATCGACTTGCCTCCTTGCCAAACGGATTCCGTCTCTAGCACTTCGCAATCTTTCAGCTGCTCATACTTACTCGCCTTCTTTCTGACCACACAGCAACCTGGAAAATCGGCGTTGAAGGGCACTAGCCGGTTCACGACGTCGAAGGGTCACCGTCTTCTGGTGGGACCGCAATTATGGACGTGCCAAAGTTTTTGCCAGAGTACCGTGGGTGATTTACGACGCTAACGCCGAGCCGAAAGGGTGCGCGTCGGCCTCAGCGACCGCTCGCCGCTGTCGTAATTCATATTTACCTTCGGTGTCGTAAAAAATACATTGAACTGCGCGGGAGCCGATTACCACCGGTATGCCTCGTTCGACGAAGCTTGGGGTGTGTCGATCTCGAACGACGATCTTAAGAAGGGGTGAACGGACCATTGCAATTTTCTACCGAGCAACGACATGATTTAGGTTCCGAGTTAATTGGATTTGCTTAAGTTTTGTAGTTTGACGAGTTACGTTTCGCGAGCCCTAGCAGCTTTTGGAGAAGGCTTACTTAGAGCCTGAACCAATCTCATATTTTTCCACCTATTTTTGGCGACACCTCCGGCATTAGTCCGAATTTTACGGAGCGGTTGCGCTTTTTCCGAGTCTCATTTAGCCTCCTTTCATTTCTCAAAACAACAAGTGAATGGGATGACTTCTATTTTTATACTCCAATTCAAGGGTTCCTTTTCATTATTTTTTCAACATCGTTTGACCGTATCTCTGAATGCGCCCTCCTGTTCCATGATCCTGATGTCATTTGCATACGTTATATTAAATTTTCCGTTAGGCATTCTGGTTTTTAGTGCACTATTAATCAATTTCGCATCACAACCGAGACGTCGTCTAATAGCACGCAGTAGTCTCCGCACACGATCGGCATGCTAGAAACGACGCTAGGCGTGATAGACAGCCTGCCGCCACGATTACCAACAGATGCGCAGTCGGTTTTTACCAGCCAGGCCGTGCGAACGGGTCGCGGATTCTCAATTTATTTGATACGATCACTTGATTGGGCGTCTGTCCTCTTCGTCAATAGCGGCCCATACACCAGCGAGCCCGCCCGCGGTCCGGTCCGACCAAAGACTGTCGCGACAGCAATTCTCAACTGGTGGTACGCGTATATGAGAGATAAGTAGGTGCACAGACGAGGTACAGACAAGATGCAATGCATATTTTCATCCCACCACCTTCGGACCCTAAAGTCCCATTATCGTTTTAGACTTTTCGACGCTCTTTCACATGAGATAAAGAACTATCTCAAAAAAAGGCTTTTCGTAAGTGGTATATTTTCAGCGCAAATTATTCTCCATCGAATGGTTTAGTTCCTATATAGGTAATTTAGCATTAATTCCTAGCGTACACAGTATTGTGATCTTATACCGTAGCCAGCCGATAGAATTGGACGTAACATGCAAATGGGACTCTAGAATCCAAAGATGGTGAGGGTGAGACGTGAGACAAACATATGCATTGCACGATGGATCCTATATCTCGTCTGGTTGAGAAACGCTGTCGCGACATACGTTTGATCGGGCCGGACCGCGGGCAGGCTCGCTCATGGGCCGCTAATGAATGAAAGAGCGCACATGTCGGCGGTCGATTGTTTCTTTTACATTCCAAGTGTTACAAAGTGATCTGAAGATCACACAACGTTTTAATCGCCTTCTCGCATCAAACAACAAAAAAGAGCATTCGTATTTGATGTTCGATATTATGTCGTCGCTTCGATTATTAATCACATTAAACGTGGACCGACTCAATACCTAAAACCTTCATAGAGAACTCTTTGACTTTCAATGAAGTGGCATTTAGTAAAAGAACGGGAGAAGACAGTGCCGAGGAGATAAGACAACTGCAACCGGCACGATAAAAAAATATTTGCGCGTGACGGATCAATGGCGTCGGGCGATTAGCGCGCACGTCTCACGCTCGAGTAGCGCCGATTGACACTGTGCGGCATAAATAATGGACCTTATCGGGCGGTGATAACCGCGCTTCCGGCCAATTGGACGAGGCTCTTCATTATCAGGGGCCTCTTTCACGGAACCTATGCCCGATTGGTGCCGCGTACATCGCACGAGCTTTTTTCTCGATTTCCGAGCCAATCGAGTCGCCGGAGGACGACCGGAGAATGCAATGGCTGACCAAGGCTAACGCTTTCGTCGGAATGAGAGAAAAAAGTCTCGCACTAATCGAGGAGGAGCGACTGACTTGTTTCGCTCGTAATCGCATTGATGTTCTTTTAACCGTGAGTGAGATTCTGACGCTAACTGAATGAGTATAAGCTACTCTCTAATTCACTGATCAGACTGCGATGTATTGTCTGTGAACACCTACATTTAACACCTTCTAACTTTCTAATACTTAAAACTAGATGCCATTCATTTTGTTCACACCAATCAAGACGCCTACAGTAATTATAAGATGTGCCTATGCTTCAATTCATCAACGATTAAAGCGTTGAAATCGAGTTGCATGCCCGTTGTATTACTTCTTTTATTATTGCGCCCAAGCGCGGAAATGCTTTTCAATTACCCGCTGCAATGCGCACGTGCATATTGCCATCTCGAGTTACAGAGGAATATTCAAACAGATAACTGCAAAGTGATAGGGTATTGACCCGTTCGGATTACGCTTTGCGCAATGGAATGAGAGCAAAGCGACGAATTGTGCGTAAGCAAGCAATGCGACTGCGTTTATTGCAGATAAGGAAGCGGTCAATTAGTCGATAAGTCGTATTGACGGTTGCGTTGATTCTTCCCGAAAATATATGTTAAGAATCAGCACCGGCGGTTTTTTGCGGCGATATGCTCCAATAAGCGATTGGAAAGAGTGCGTCTGCTTATTTATATTTATGTGATTATCAATCTCGACCGGATTTCGATTGACGTATTAACGTGTATCAAATGCGCGTTTTGTTTCATTGTATGCATGTGCGTGCATTCGTCCAACAGTTCCGTTCGAGGTGACGCGATGTACGTCAATCGGGCTGTCACGTTCATTGTTCTCGCAAAGATTTAAGAGTATTTAAGATTTTAAGAGATCCGTTTTTGGTTCGTTCTTTTTTCCAAAGCGTAAATTCTTTTAATTAGCAGACTTTTTATCATCTACATTAAGTTAGGAAGATAATTAGAAGACATCAATACGTGAATAACTTTACGGAGACATTTAATGCGATCATTCGATTTATGGCATAATGTCTGTATACAATTTAGTACATTGAATAATCGGTTATCGATTTGGGTGCGACAATCCGTAAAGATGAAGCACCGTTTATTATTCTAAAGTCTTGACAGTTTTTGTGAATCAGTATAGTACGTGGAAATCCGTTTCAATGCACTTTTAGTAAAAGGCAGTATTGGTATTCGTTTCGTTTAACCTGACCGTTTAGGGCGTGGAAAGTAATACTGACTGGCGAATTAAAACAAAAGATGTTAAATAGTTTCGCATTACATACTGGTATGTTAACGCTCATCCGTAGTACTTAAATTGTAAAAAGAAGTTTGAATCTAAGGAAGGTCGTTATCTAATTTTGAACCTTATCCTGATAATGTAAAAATCGTTACATACACAATACAATGTGCTATCTGTACATATCCAGACGAGGGGCGACAGAGATCTTCACAAACTGCCAAGCTTACGCGGTACATAAAAGCAAACTGGCTAAGTACAAGTTACAAGTACTGGTTTGATCGTGTTTCACGGAATTTTGTTTACGTAATAATTATTCTACTATCGTACACGTGAAAAAAATGTTATAATAGATGCTACATGATTAACGATTAACAAGTAAAATCATAAAAATGTACCTTTCGACAAATAAGGTTTGGAAGAATTGCAATGTTTCAGTGTTTGCAAGTTAACATTTTTTTCTACACGTATACGTTCTAGAATAAAATTTTCTTAAACACGTATAATCTATTTAAACATTTAACTTCTACGGTTGCGTATATCTGTTTGTAAATTAATTGTGGGACACTGTCTCACATATGTGGGCATTACCGTATAGCTACGTCGAATAACAAATATAATATCGACGCGGCAATTCATACCTGTTCAATCGTTTATTAACGTTTTTATAATCACATACTCTCTAAAAGCAGAGCGTACCTCACCCACAACATAATTTTTCGGGGCGGCTATTCTAATATTATGAATCACATTAACGAGAAAGAGACAAAAATGTCGATGAAAATGATAATTTAATGAGAAATTATTAAATATAAAACCAGATTCTTAGAAACGAAATGATAATATCAGAATTCATCGTAGGCTCTTTTCGTCTTGACATTGTTATGTCTATTGAAATCGATAATACATTCCTAGTATTATTACTAAATCTTTTGGCATCCATTTCTTGTCTGCGTACAACTTTCGTACATGTAAAAGTAGTCGTTACACGATACACATGCACAGCATTAAAACACTTTGCAATGTCATAGTCGTACAAGTGTTACATTATAACACACCAATTAAAGTATAATATATTCGTTGTGTAGATTGGTGGAAAAAAACAGGACTGCAACAACTCTTTCGTCAAAAAGTGTAAATTGCGCAAAAAATTAATATTCGTCTAAAATGATAAAAATAGCCTCGACAAATAGGCTAATAGATATATCAAGTTGTATCACTTGTACAAATAGTATGCTAATATGAGGCTATGCACAAAAAAATGAATACTAAATGGTTCTAAGTGTAAAAATCGCTGGTAAAATTCATTGACTCTACTCGATTCCTTGTACAGTCCTAAAGAGTATCACCGATAAAAACATTTTATTAGAATATATATCTAATCTATCAGATCTAAAAGCTTTATATACAAAACAATTTCCCTTTTAATTACGTGTTTTACACGCTTGTTTGATTATACACCGGAAGAATTAAAACTCAAATCTACGATATACTTATGTTTCATCCATCAACATCGTTGTAACAAACAGTTGCAGCTTTGTGAAACGTAGGCTAATGGATGATTCTTGGCTTTTTAAACATGACCAATATCACATACCTATATAACTCAATAAGCATTAATGCAATAACAATTCGCTCTCGTAGTATTATCTTTCAAACATTAAGTATATAAAGGCAGATGTGTATATGAAACATGATGATTAGTTTTACTAAAATATACTTGTAACAAACACTTGGAAGAACACCACTACTCATATGTGTGTCATGCTAATAATGTTGTAAGGTATGGGGGATTTTCATGAAATGGGTATGTTTAAATATTAAATTTGACCTACATGTTATATTATTTATGAAAGACTACTGTTAAACATATTAGATAATTTTAGGAATGCCGAATGGTATACTGTCTACTCATTAACATACTAAGCTCTACATTACATCATTAATACGTGTTTGTGTTTATTTCTAATGTCAATGAAAAATGTAAAAGATCGAATTCATACACATTTTACAACAAAAAAGAGTAATATTAAGCGGAAATGAAAATATTCTACCGCATTAACAAATGAAACAGAAGTTGTAAATGTGTAAAAAATCTCTGGCTTCTTCAGGTACACATATAAATATTAAGAAAATGTGTTAGCTTTCATGCACGAAGACACAGAGAGAATGATCATTGTTCAATATTTAGTTGTTCTCCCTTAGGCACTGTAAAATGCACTCTTGAATTTTTGTTAAGACTTACAACATTAATCACAAGTATCTCAATTACCCCGTAAGAAATTCAATAAGAAATTTCTTACTTCATTTACCATATCCATTTTTCGCCGCTTTCGACCGCGTCTGAATTTCGAAAGCACTAGCTGTCGGTAGCGTTGTAAAAATCATTCAGGAGCATGCTGTAAATTACTACTTTCGTTGCGGCGTTGAAGCCGTTCTGGATGTGAACATGCCAACTGGCTGAAATCGCGAACGACGTCGTTAAATGTTTCGTCCCCGGTAACTCCGATTTCAGAGTCCTTCATCTCTTCATTCAAGAGACCAAGGCGTAATCTGTAACAAAGAGGCGGAACATAAATATACCTAAAGATTGATATACAAATTAGGTATAATGTACGTACAATGTAACAATATCCGCATTAGCTTCCTTTACTGCAATGGACAAAGGTTTTACGCCACTCTCGTCTTTTATATGTTGGTCTGCACGATGCTTTAGCAGCAAGCATACTTGTGCAGTATGTCCTGTAATCGATAAGTACCATTAATATATGTATTCGTTATTCGGTAAAACTTATGTACACGTGTTGCGTACCCAATTCTGTAGCCAAGTATAGTGGTGTTTTTCCTTCCGCGTCTTGACAATTAATACGGGCACCATTTAAGAGAAGGTACTCGCAAGACATTACTGAGCCCTGTAAGTTTGAAATGATATTCGTTATCGGTTATTCGAAATGCAATGATTAGTGGTGATTCAGTGGGACTTACACTTATAATTGCTTGATGCAAAGCATTACGTCCTCTGTCATTGATATTCGACCACAACTTATCCGCACCGGTAGCTAAAGCTGCACACATCACCGGCAAATTATGTGCAGCAGCAGCCTTGTAAAGTAACATATTAGGGTGTAAGTTCTCAATGTCCTCTTCATCTGCAAACTCCTCGTCTTCACCAGCAGTCGAATCTTGATCCGAACTTAGTTCCAAACTACCGTCGATGGTAGGCTTTGGTAAATCACATCCGAACATTAAGACATCAGGCTCCATGGTTTTTACCATCGTTTCTTTCTCGGTACCGCTATCTTTGTTTTCGAATACATCTTTGGTATCGTTCGTGATGTCTTCATTCTGGGGTACATCGTTTTGTATAGGAACATTACTTTCAGACTTAGTAGTGTCAGCGTTATCCGGATTTTCATCGCAAATTGAATCTGTTTCATTATCGAAGGTTCTAACACTTTCTGTGTCGATCATGCTCTTCGAAATGTTACCGTTATCGTTCATATCATTCAGCCCACGCGACAGTATTTTCCCGTAAAGCGTCGAGTCATTTTTTAGCTCGAGATTCGTACTACTGTCGTCGGAGCTTAAGGAATTCACCTCGGCCTTTTTCATCTTATCGGAGAAGCTTAAACTCTCGATCGACGTGTGCTTACTGTCGTCGGAGCTTGCCGAGCGATTGGAATCCTTCACGGGTGGCAAGTTGGTCGGGATATTACGGTTAACGGTGTCGTGCTTATCGTAACTGCGCGGCCTGCGGCGCAGCTTACGAACGCTCCATTTGCGGAAGTGCATTGGCTCTCGACTGGCGTGATTCCCTGGGGCACTACCTATGTTAGTCAGTGGTTTCACGAACTTTCGATCTACGTACTTTGCTTTTATCCAGGCCTCTCGGATGTTCCTATTAATTGAAAATGCATACAATCACAGAGAGGTAGTGATAAAACGGAATGTGTAGGATCACCCTTTCTATAATTGTAACCACGCTAATTTTCGTTGACACACACTTTTCTAAACTATTACCTACCCAGTGCACTTTGATGTAGCCCTAACAATGTCAGGCGGTATGGGTAAAGCTTCATACACATTATTCACTACGGTATTTCCTAATTCGGCCATTACTTTTAGTATTTCTGGTTCCCAATCATCTAATGTTAGAGAGCGAACCTTACTATAGTGAACACCGAGACTTCTGTGTACACCAGAACACTCTGAGAAAATATAGAAAAAAAATTTGTTGCTGGTGTAGGGGCTAAGAAAAATGAGACTTTAATTTCTATCACGAAATACATACTATGAATGGTTCTATGTGTAAAATGTCACATGCTTTCTATAGACTGATATTATAGGAAATTGGAGGTAATGTTAATACAAAAAATGCACATAATTCTCGTGTCATGCTTTGTAGTTACTGTAGACTGTATGAAATTAAACTATAAGTAATTTTAAACTCTAGTTAGACCCACCTATGCAAAGAGTTATTCCCAGGTTAATACTAGCCCATCTTGGATTAGCACCACCACAGTCACAACAAACATCATTACCTGAGATCTTTAGTAGTTGCTCCCACACTCTAAAACGTTTGAATGTCAATAAGAAAATTCAGTCGTGGTTTTTGACAGACTTAAAAATAAACGCGTAATGATTGCACCAACATAAATGTTCTTTTGTACAGTATCATAGTTGATGACAAATGTTTGTGGAATTACCGCGATTTAGGTTTTGACAGTGGTCTCGCAGGTCCTTTATTATCGCGTGACTGCGATTCATGTACACTGACAATGGTTCCAGTACTCAAACCTCTTTGAATGGCAGCGCCAATAGCTTGTTGCATGGCAGTTACCCATGCGAGATAGGACTCTTCAGTGTCTGCTTGCAGAATGTGGCTTCTGTAGATGTAAAGGCATAATTTTCAAAGATATCCAGAACAATCATACTTAACCATATTTTGTTTTCTAGTGGCGACTTACTTTGTAGGACTCAATACTTCGAAGCAATTCCTTCTATCACAATCAACGACAGGCTTTACGGTGCAGAGACGCAGATCTTCCTCCATGATAGTATAATCCTCATCTCCCGTTCGTTTTCTGTAAACGAGTTGATGGTTTTTTAAACAGAACCATCTTCTATTCCACGTTTTGAATGCATTGCTTGTTCGTTTGAAGAGATAGCCCTCCATTTTCGGTTTCCCAAGCGTTGGCGAAGGTATGAGATCTCTGTTAGTAACGTAAATGTGACGATTTTCCATTTCTTTCTCAAGTTTCGTAGACTCTCCTCTCATTTTGGCCAAATCCTCACTGAGGTCCTTGAGAAATGGATCCAAATCCTGGGCAAGATCGCTACCTTGATGATAGTACGTAATATAAGCATGCATATAACTGAGTAGAGTGCCTAATATTTCGTGTCGTTTGCGTGCTTGCAACATCGTCAGTACGTGAACGTAATCCAAGGCGGTGTGTCGAAAGCAAGATCGAGTAGCTGATAAAATATTTGAAGTCTCCTCGTATTCGGCCGGCCGAGATTTCGGGACTTGCGAATTCCGGTTCAACGCTATGTCTAAATCGCCAGAAATCTTCTCAAAATAATGCCGAGATTCTTTCACCCTCTTGATATCACTGCAAATCAAAGGTATGTGTGTTGAGGTATCTTCAGACAAATCACCCTCTGTTAACTTCTCTATCATCTTTACCGAGATATTACCTCTTTATAAATGAGTTGAGATCCTTGATCACAGTCCTGGATGCTTGGTCTAACAAGATTGTATGAAATTTGTTCATTTCTTGCAAAGCATGAATTAGTTTGTTTAGAAAGGCCATTATCTCTGGATCATCATTAAAATAGAGGGATATTTCCCATAAACTATTGGCAAATTGGCTATAAGAAGTGTATCTTATTAAGTTTATTGTTTGACACAGTGCCATGCAGTATGTCTCTTATAGAACAAAGACATTAAGCAGAGACAGGATATACAGCAGTTCAATTTATTTTATGATGCTTCATTATATTTAAGTGGGAAACTTATGTATGACTCATTGTAAGCAGTAGAGCAATACACATGTGGCTCCCATTCCCCCTTATTTCTTTTTACTCTCACCATCATGTTTTCAGTACAGGCTGGGCTATCCAAATTTCCCTTCAGTTTAAAAGAAATTCCCATACCATAATGTAGTAAAGTTGTAATTTTCTTACATACATAATAGTTTTAATATTACTAGTGAACTTTCAAAAAATCTACATGTTCTTGAATTATTATAGAACACATTCATTTTATAACAATACATACATCTTTACACAACAATGACAATAAGAATCTATAACTGTATAGAAAATTTCCTACACAAAGAAAAGCTAAATTAAAAAGCTTAAATCTTAACTTACCTTTGTTGTCCTACAAAGGCCTTTCCAGTATCGATCATCTGGCTACAATTTTTTAGCACCTAAGAAGATACGACATGCATTTCAATAAGGCACTTGTGTCCCTGTTGAACCGTATAACGATAGTATATGAGAATGTATATGAACACAGATCTACAGAATTTCACTTTAATTACCATTGCTGCTTTCTAATATTCTTATGGATTCAGTGTGTGTACATTATGTTATTCATATTATTCCAAAGTTTCCTAGGTCTCGCAACTATTTAATTTAATGGGAAAAACTTACCTTTTCCAATTTTTGTTCAAGCTGATCTATGTTGCCTTCCACTTCCTCTATGCATGCTCTGTAAAACACAGGACATATGTCTTATTCATTGTTCATTATGCATTGCTTTGGATTAGAATCAGTGGGCTTATAAGTTTCGGTTCGATGGGACAATATCTGGCGAGTGACAGTACAGCCAGGAGCACAGGGACGCTAAATTGAAAATCGTCGAAAGAGCCTTACCGAAACTTTGGCGTGTCCCTTAAACACTCCTCGAATTCGATTAAAGGCTTCATTTTGTACTATCCGTTGCTGAAGGCTTTCAAGTGCAGTTCCGTCCGACGAACTGCAATTTTGAAATATCGCTCGTCCACTCGTTTCCATCAAACAGTACGTTCGGTTCGCGTCGAGCGGTTAGTAAAAATCGCACGCACTTACGGGAGAATAACACGTTCCCTACTTTCCTGTCAAAAGCATCCCGTGAAGTTGGAGTGAGTCACCGGGCTCAACAGTGTCGGCAACAGTACGGTGGCGATCTCTACCATGAAATTATACCGAACGCTGCTTTGCAACGGAGATCAATAATATCGGTCACTCCGTCGTTGTGGTTATTATCCTCGATCAGCGACTATACTGGTTAAAGCAGCAACTGTCATTATTTATCGTTCCGTGTGCCCTCACAATTAACAATTCTGCGAGGCACTGCGAGGCACGTTACTTTGTCATTAAAGACGCCTTCTTGAAGAATTGCAGTCTCGTTGCACAAGGCAGCATTTTCTGTGGGTCCTGCAGACTCGGAGGTACGTAGGGTATCTGTATAATCGATCAAGTTGTAAGATAAATTGTTCAAACATCGGTTCAATTTTCGCGCGCTATGCGCAACAACATTTGCGCATTGGTAAAAGCTGGTCTTGGATTTGGAATTGAAGTGTTCGATTGTCGTTGCTAATAATTTCGCTCAGTGGACTTTGTGGGGTAGGTTTTATTATTAAATTGTATTAGGTTACGTTAAGAATATCCTTCGGAACTGTTTTATGTAATAAGTTTATTCGAACCTGTGCGAATGACTAAGGAATTTTATCAGAAATATCATAACCTTTCTTGCTGTCATGTACAGATTTGCGTGCGTATAATATATAAATACGTACGTATTAGATTTGGCAGATTAATACGTTCCTAATATTTCGGCGTGTACCAGTAATATTCTGTAGCAACGTTGTTGATTATTTCTAAGATTATGTGACATTGTCTCAATACAAGTAATTTGTGTTTGTGACATTAAAGCATGTCTTTTTTTCCATGTCAGGCAGGTACACCATGACGGGTGGTACAACCACCGAAAAGACGGCCAACAACCCCTTGGAGCAATTTGTGCTCCTTGCAAAGACGGCAAAGGGTGCGGCTGCCTTAGAATTAATTAGACAGGCTGTAGAGACACCAGGTGTACATGTCTTCGGAGAGTTGCTGGATATGCCAAACATTAAGGAATTAGAGAATGGACCTTATGTTCAATATTGGAATACCTTGAATTTGTTCGCGTACGGCACATACAAACAATATTTGGAAAATAAAGATAAAGTTCTGGATTTAACACCAGTACAGAAGAAGAAACTACAACACTTGACAATCGTTACGCTTGCCACAAAGTCCAAGTGTATACCCTACTCTATTCTACTAGAGGAATTAGACATAAAGAATGTTAGAGATCTAGAAGATTTGATAATAGAGGCCATATATGCGGACATAATTCATGGTAAATTAGACCAGAAGAATTCACAGTTAGAAATTGACTATGCGGGCTTGGGAAGAGATGTTAGACCAGGGGATGCAGGTGTGGTAGCAGAAACATTATCTGCGTGGGGTCAAGCCTGTGATGCAGTGTTAATTTGTATTGAGGAGCAAGTTATTAGGGCCAACATTGAAAAACAGAAAGCCACGTATTACAAAGACAGGATACAAAGAGATGTAAGTTTGACAAAGAAGACCTAACAAAATGTTTTGGCTTACCTTATACCCTACTGAGGTGTTTGCAGATTGCTAATATTAAGAAGTCTCAGGCTGCTCAAGCTGGAGGTGGGGGTGTGCAAGAAGCAGACGTGGCTGGAGGCAGTTCAAATGCAGGAGGTAGTGAATCTGGCAGGGAAGCACTCCCAGTACCCCCTGACCCTAAGAAGAAACAACAAAAAGTCAAAGGTAGTAGAGGAAGTGGTAAGTTCTGGAAGACTTAAATTTCTTTTTTGGTATACAAACTACCTTTGTCAAAGGCATATAGTCGAACAGTTTTTATTTTTTCCGTGTCTGATTGCAATGATTATAAATTGTTATGTACTCCAGCGGTCTATAATCGGATTATTCCGACTGTGATATTTTGTTGTTTATGAGAAATTTATTGTCAGTTATGGACAGACCTGCTGACTTTTACCTGAGTATTGCATATGATATTTAATTGTACACCGCCAAAGGAACATATGTTGAAATTATCATTGCATACAGTGCTTTCCTCATGTTGATGAGTGTGTATGCATGAAGGTGTTGAAAGTCTTACTAAATTTAACTCCCTCCTCAAATAACTTCATAAAATGCCATTTAATAAGAACATTGGGTATTCAATATAGTCAGGTCATATCGGGAAATGGACAGGTCACTTACCCTCTTACCTAAAGGCTATTTGTACATTTGGAAAATCATATTATTCCCTAATTCTTGATTGACTAACAGTATTCACGTATACTCTATACATCTGAAAATCTTGATTTTACTTACTAACTAGGACAAGTCCTTCTAGATTTAGTTTCTCTGGAGGCATCTCCCAACTTAGACTTTTTGGGTGATTGACCCGACTGGATCTGAGAATTTTAACTTAGTGCTTGTCACTCTTATTTAATTGTGATGCATACTAGGATAAGCAAAAAAGGCTAAATAACAAAGGGTAATGTCAAATCGAATTTATTAATTATATATGCAAGTTACGGCTGAAAAAGGAATAACAGTGATGTACGAATTTGAGGTGGTTAAGTTAGTATAGGCATACAGACTGATTTAGGATGAATAAGTGTGTTTCGTATGACGCATCTCCAGATCATGTTTGAAGTTTACTCTGGGAATCAAAGAATCCTAGTTTACCGTCAAAAGCAGTTTTTCGAAAAATCGTTGATTTGGGCGTTATTGGCACAGGAAATGCTGATTTTTCTTGTGAGGCGAAGCATTTGGGGTGCCATGTGCCGATCTTTGCACCAGTGCCATTAGATTTAGGACGAGGGTCAGAAAAGTGACAGAAAGTTATTCTGCACATTGCACGAACGTGGCTCAATACGCCGTTGTCAATGTTCATAAAATACTGACACAGGTGTTCCCTGCAGTAGAAAATTAACGGATCACTAATAATTTAGCCTACTTGTTATCAACGATAAGCTGTAGGCATACTTGGTGCAAGCAAGCACATTGTGATTGTTCGTACATCGAGTATCCGAAAACAATGAATTTTCTTCTAGTAAAGAGAAAGGAACACGCCGTCATTGATAAGTTTTTCGATGGTTTTCTAATGAAACCGTATAATTCCTGTGGGTCACACCAAAGATTTTTACACTTTACGTTTTGTAAAGTATCGTTAACGTAAGTTCAGCTGGCATAATTTTATAAGCGGACTTCGTAGATTAGCGCATAGGTAGGCTGACTAGACAGCGTGGTGTGTATTGTGTAATCATATTATTGCACATATGCCTATTTCGAGTGGTTATTATTTTCCGCAACAATACGTTGATTTTTATCGGGTGGGCGATGTTTACACGATACAACGTACAAGTAGTACTTTTTTTTTTTTAATCTGCTGCGATAATTCTATATTTCTTCGGGTACGATTTAAAGTGACGAAGCAAGGCGTAACTAGTCAGATAGGTCGTTGTTGATAAAAAAGTTGTACATTTAGGAACACTGTAAAGGTATGCCATCGACGTAGCTTAGCAAACAGAAATGTCAGTTTAACACTAAAGCGTTGTAACTGCTAATGGAATAAAAAAATAATTTATTTTAGCGAGGCTTTTCTATTTTCTGCACCCTTGATGCCTCTCCTTTTTACGTCCACAGCATGGGTGGTCATAGAACTTAACATATTTCGAGCTCTGTGGAATCAGTGGTCTATTAGTAGGAATCTTATACATTTGATCGTGTGTAGAGTTTAGTAGTTGATAGGGTTCAAATAGAGTAGACTGAACGGAACAGTTCGTAATTTCGTCTGAGTTGTACTTACCATGCTTTAACCCAATAACCATCATTACGACTTTTATAGCTGTACAATGTTTGGTTCCAGCTAGTATATCTCTGTTTCTTGGGAATCGTTCATGCACAACGCGGTTTTGACTATATCGAAAAATATGTTTAGTAGGATACAGGTGGTTGTGATAGGGGTTTAGGGTCTTGTCAGGATGTCACATTGCCGTGTTCCACATACTTATACGGCTAAGAGAGAGTGTAGATTTGCCCAAAACACACTGTGTATTTGACGACAGATCAAGTCACAAATCATACGCCTAATCGGGATTTTCAGGATCTACTACTAATCCGCTAAGTGGCAGCATGAACTGATCACTGATCGGTCAGGGATAATTGGGATGATCTGGAAACGAGTTAGGTGAAACTTTGTGGCATATCTTGAGGTCGTTCGGATTCTCTCGACGATACTGATGTGCGATGGATCGGCTCACCAGTAACTTTTGTACTTTTTGAAAATAAACCACATCCTGAAAATGTCTCATATTTATTGTAAGATGCACCTTGTGCGCGCAAAGAGAAAATAAAGCGATATTACGTATGACGTGTGTCACTTTACTCCGCTATTCATCACCACGATTCGATAACAAAGCACAAGTAAGGAAGGCGTGTGATCGTCATTTGATTTTTATTTTACGCAATTCATTTTAACGGATACATGATAATACCACTAGTAATCGTTTCTTTCCTAGATTAATTCGTACGTATTTAAAATATCCTTAGGTTTTAACACTTTGCATATACAACTTTTGACATTGTCTTTGCATTGCATTTCGGAATCTTTCGGTCGTACTAGCCACTTATACACGATCTGCAACTTTATGTTCTGGGTTTTGGATGATATCGCGGTTAGATTGGTTCCATATGAATTAATACGTTTGCCTTACAATCGATATTATATATTAGTATATACGTACGTGTATGTACAAGTTATCTATCTACGTATGTACATGCACGATGTGACGGTCTTCTTACTTGCACACTATACTCGCAACTGTCTCGTCTCTTCGACTCTTTGCGTGATCTCATTTCTACTCAATAACGAAACTTGGAATATTGAACATTTCTAACTTATCCTACCATGATAAATTTGTCTAACGACAAGATAAGATACGCGTCAAACTACGGATACAGGGCTCATTAGTATCCGATGCTTGGCAAGGAAGGTTTTATCCTAAGATTGCGACAAGATCACGCAAATATGGAAGACGACGATCTAATCTACAGTTTATATATGTCATGAAACGTAGATCGCCGACTACGTACGATTAACAGCGAAAGGTCACTCGTTCGAGCTGAACATGCCCAATGAACGTGTCAGACTTGTATTTATTCGTAACGCCGTGCACTAGAGAATTGAGCAAAGAACATTAAGGACTCGATAAATTCTTCTATCGAAGTGTCGCGCGGATCAAAATTAGACCGAGTCGTACAACGTGTGGGAGGAATGTTGATGCACAAGTTCTAACATCTCGTTCATTATAGGTTTCAGCGGAAATAAGTGGCATTAGATTTGCAGGTAGTCATGGTATACAAAATAAGTGACATCTTCGTTAAGAACACATTCTTCCGAGTTTTGATCCTCGAACAAAACTCGGAACGTAGTTTCGGTTCTTTAATTGAATTTTTTTTTACGTAGTCTCAGTCGTGAGATTTGTTCGCGATGGATATGTATATTCCGATGATATACGGTTTCGGTTCTATGAACAGGTGGCAACTGGCAATCGGCTATCGGTATTCAGTGCATTCCACTTCGATGTTACAAGGAAACAGGTTAATTAATATCCCCATTCGTCACTTAAATTACAAACTATTAGACGTATTTCTCGACACAGTGCTTCTAACAAATGCGCGACGCCTGCATACGATATCTACCGGTAGCAATTCCAATTTCTGCAGAAAGATCCCTCGAAGGATGGACTTTTAATATTCTATATTTGCATACTCTTCCGTATGTTTTACATATAATATGGAATGACTTTTAAACGCATACATACGTACACACGGAACGTCACAAGCATTCATCTAATTGCGCACTTAACTTTCTTACGTATTTACAGACTTATTTTGTACAGAACTTATTGTTAGATTGGTACGACCTAAACGAACGGCGAGTTCTAACTAAAGTTCACGTGAAATTCTTGTTTTATACAAAAATTAGACTTATTCGAATTAGAATTTGCTATACAACGCACAATTACAACTGACAACTCTACATATACGTTTAACTAGTATTTACATTGGACGATGAATTATCCGTTCTCAATTGCGATTGGGTATTGTGGGAATGTGAAACCGAGAATGTGTATGTACAAAGTGGTAACATATAAAACTTCGTCACATTCGTTACATGTATATTATGCTATGATCACAGAGAAAACCAGAGCATCATTTTTTTTTGTCAAATTGCGACTTAACGTGTGGCCTTAACGTCCCCTCAGGCACCTTAAGCCGATCGGCGGATGAATTGCGTTTCGATTTGACGAAATGTACTGAACCTATCCTTTTACTTTTCTCTCAACAGACATTAGAATGTTTTACTTTACGAATTACAATCATGATGGCATCACAGTTGACTTAAAATAAAACGCGTTGCCTGACGCGGATAGAAGTGATACATGCTGTACAATTTAACTTTACTCATTAACATTTACATTTCTTAACAAGCGAACGACCCTTTCGTAGAGCCGTTCCATTTTTCTTCCCCCGAAATTGCTAAGTGACGCGAGATTCAGAGCTGCAGCGAATTTTTAACACTTTACAACCACCACAACCTGTCCTCACTGCCGATAGTTCAATTTCGTGGTGAATTTAAAATTAATTAGGCTGTCAATGGATCTTGCATCCGTAACCTACATAAAATTTAAACCTAATATATACCTTAACGAAGCATCAACACTTACGTAATGTTAGTTTCCCCGTCAACGAAGAAACATAACGAATGGCTCGCACAATTTAATCTTGCGGTTACATTTACACGTACGCTTTTTAGTTTGACGATCGGACCGTCATTACTTACCTTGCCTATCGCATTTGCACCGTACAATCAGTAAGTTGTCTAATGTTGCGATAGAGTCGCGAAGTTAGCGTAGAAGTTACAAATTCGATATAATTTGGGAACGTGTTACACGTTCGCCGCGTTTATTCGGAATAAATCTTAACTTACAGTGCGATAGATTACAGAAGTCGAGATTTGGCTCGATTAAAAATCCGGTTTTCGCAGAATCGCGATTCATTATCTGCTACGTTGAGATTCTAGTTTTTAATTGCGCGCGCAATTATATTTTTTGATTATACAATTTGCATCGTGGACTTTAAACTAAAATTTTGTTACTGTTTATGACTTACGTCGCAGAAGATATTTTTTTTTGTCCGAATTGAATAGACTGGGATATTTAATTATACTACAACAGGCTTCTTCGATATCGGTTTCAAGCTTGCCTGTAACGTTGCCACCTCGACGATGTTCTTCTGCTATAAGGAAGCGTCACTCTGGGCCACAGGTCCGTTTCCTATCCTCGCGTTATTATTTATTGGCTTCGCCGTCGTGGCACTTTCCTTCTCTTTGTTTGTCGCCGAAGCTGCGCTCGAATCTTTTTCGTTGTTACTCGCTTGCGTTTGAGTTGAGCGCGAAATGACACTCGCTGGAGGTTTGCCGTTTTTTTTATCCTTCACCTCCAGTTCGTAATCTGGGCATAGAGGGGAGAAAATAAAACACGTTACGGTAGCAAATTAGTAACGACGTGAAATTTTAGACCACTTTTTTGATTCCGTCTGGCTTTGAAGTAAATATCGTCCACTTATCATATTTCATCTCACTGTTAGAACTTGACGAATCGTCGGATGTTCGGCGTACGCGATACGGTAATATGTGTCGCACGGCATATGGCATGATCTATGGATACATATATATACATGCGCGTAGATACGACGGCATATAAAATGTACTGCGCCGGGACGAGCAGCTTAATTATAACGAGAGATTATTAATTCCGTCTACTTTGCGGTTGAAGTGGACGAGTAGGTCGAAAGCTGGTTTGAAATTTGAGACTACCATCCGGAGCACGATACTTCGGAGGCATTAATGAATCTAGATTAGTACGGGAAACTCACATTCACTTTGCGTCGAGCAGTCGATGGTAGCTATGATGTGTTTTTTGACTGCTTTATTCTGATCGCACGTTGCCGCAGTTAGCGCAACGGGTGCCATCATGCTCGTTGCATTAGTTGTTGCGGTCGAACTCTTTGTCGTGCCGTACTTTCCGATCATCATGCTCTGGCGTACATTTCTCTCGGGTCGAATCAGTATAATGTACAGCTGCAATGAGAACATCGTCTATAGCGAGTAAAATACGGTATACACTTATGGGACGTCCATTTTTGCACGGTGGTACAGCCCTTGACATTGACAGTTTGGGGACATCATTCTCACCTTCGGACTGAAGAGACACGCGATCGTGACGGACGCAGACAAACTGATGGTGACCGACATCGAAGTGATCCTCAGTGCAACGTGATTCCCGGTACCGAAATACAGCGGCACAAAGGCCAGCCATATCACGCACGTGGTGTACATCGTGAAACCTAAATCAGAGGCGGGACGATTATCGACTATTGCGTTTGGCCACGTCACGAACAGCGACCTTCCACACGTTCCTAGCGGCTACCGGAATAAAATCGTTTCCCGAAATGCCGGATGCGCGGCTTCTCCGGCGGAATCGCGTGCTTCGTCCTTGATTGACTATGAAATTGATGCGCGATTTAAAAGTTTCGCGGTCATGCCGATTATCTATGCGAGCCTTCGTAGATGCATTCGATAAGGAACTGGGGAAGTAGGGTAAACAAACGCCCTTCATGCGAAGCCGGTCGTCGCTTCCCGTGTACGATATTTCCTCCATTGGATCGCACGTTCGGTCTATCCCAACTGTTTATAGTACCGAGGAAGGAAGTATGATATCGATGTTGTCATAGTGTCTTACGTATACTTACCGATGTGCTTACTCTCGTTGAAAGCCTCGGGAATTTTTCTTGTGACCACGGCGTAAACCGTACAGACGACGATCAACATTATAGGATATGCGAACGCTATCATGTAGCTTGCGTCGATGTAACTGTTGCAGACGAGTAGATTGTCCTCCCGCATCGGGTAGTGATGTATCGCGCGCGCCGGATCTATCACCATCCACACTCCGTTAATCAGAATCTGAACACCTACCAATCCCGAGCAGATGATAAGTTGGGACCGCGGCGATATGAAGGACGGCCTTTTGGCACTGTGTTTGCTAGCGTTGAAAATACGCGCGATCCGGTTCGTTTTCGTCAGGAGGGCCGCGTAGACGACCGTAAAGCAAAATCCTACGGCGAACCTGGAAGAAAAATGTTCCGTGTCACTGTTGATTTTTAGACATAGCCAATTTTCTCTCTTTGTTTCCTCTGTTATATCCTTCTTTGTGCTACTCGTAAATGAGATGTCTACAGCTAGATTGATGCAAATGTTATGACGGGTGTAGCACTAGAGAGATGCGGATATTTAAGCTCCTTACCTCTGAATGCCGCAGACGATGTCCGACGGCTTGAGAACCAGCGCAAACGTAACGAGGTAGCAGAGCAGAATTCCCGTGAGTAGTACGTAAGACAACTCGCGTCCGGAGGCACGGACGATCGGTGTTTCGTTGTGCCTCACGAAGACGCCCGCGACGAACAACGTGACCTGCGTACAGTACCCAACGAGTTATAAATTGTAGAAACGAGGAAAAGACGCGAGTAATCCAGCCGCATTTTCTCTTCGTTCCGTTCCGAACTAATTATCATCCGACCGTGGTTTGAATACTTCTCCTGAAAACGTGCATTGAATTCGAACTGCGTCCGACCGACACCCGATCTATAAATGCCGCGTCAGTTTACACAGCACCGTATTCATCGATTTTTCCGCGAAACGAGAGGAAAGGCAACGGAACAAACTTGTCTGACCGTCTGTAAATATTCGCGCGGACGAGCTTTCAGCCGAGCGTGTAAGCCGACGGATTAAAACTCTCCGCTTAGCCATGCTGTATTATACGTTACAAGTGCATGTGCCGAACTTATCAATTTTCCACTCCGCGTTTCGCCTTTGGTTCGACGATTGTCGTCGATGGGTAAAAATTGGAAAGCGCTGTTCCCCGATACGGCTGTCAGTCCTCTTCGGTCCGGCTCTCGAAGGGCGGACGGAGTTGTCGGTCTGAAAGTTGCACTCACCAGAATTCCCGTGGCAGAGAATGACATCGCACCGATCGCCCAGCCGCTCTCGGTTCGAAGGAATTCCTCGGGGATGTCGCGACAGGCGGAATGCGTCTCGTCCGGCAGCGTTCCCTTGCGACAGGGAATGCATTGCGTCTCGTCCTCAGGATGTCGGATCTGTTTAGGATCAGCGTTAATTCGTCTCATTAGTTTCCTAACACCACCTCCAGCCACTCTTCGTGATAGTTCGCAAGTGTCGGTGTCGAGGAAACTCCACGCGAAATGTGCATCGTTAACGCTGCATTTCGTATCCTCGGGCGAGCACTTCGTGCAACGAAGATATTCGGACATTTTCCATATATTTTTCATTCATCTGTCTGGCTACTGTCAATTTTTCGATCCGGTATCTATTTTTCCGGACCTCTTGGGTTCCTCTTGCATTTCCCAAAACAGTGGCCAGACTGAAAGGTTTCCAATTTTTCAACCCAATTCGTCGCATGGTTTTTAGGGTTTTCCAATCTATTCTTTTATCATATCTCTGAAAAATTGTCGAACTTCTCATCGCGGTTTTGTTTCAGAAAAATGCAGGTCAATCGAAACACTTTTCTTTTTTTACATCAATCTCTGCTCTATTCTCGCGTTTTTTGATCCTCGACGATTTTTAATTTAGTAGAAAGATGTGACTTTAAACAGTTTCAAGACTGTCGAACTTACCTGTAACTCAGAACTTATAGATTATAATAAGGACACATGACCGAAGTGTATGTGTTTTTTTTTATCACGAAGAGTGTAGAACAGGAAACGAAAGAATTATGAAGATGAACATGAACTGCACCACAGAGGCATCACACCGACCTGGTACTGGGTACAATTAAAGCAGTGCCAGCAGCACCTCTCACCCTCGACGTACTTCTTCGGCTGGCCGACTTCACAAGGTAAAGAGCACACGCTCTCCGGCGGCTGAGGATGTCCCAGCTTAAATTGGATCTCTGAAACGAATGTTCGTGTACGGTGTGGTTCGTGGCAAACGTCGTCGATGTTCGTTACCAGAGAGCCGAATAGACTTCGGTCGAATCCAGATTCGTTCCTGCCTACCGTTCATATTTAAACGTAGTTCGCCCTGCAGGTATTTGCCAACCCTTATCCACTTGTACTTGCCAGGTTGAGTTTGCTTGAAATGAATGATGTTGTATCTGGCGGGTCCATCGCCATTTTTGTCGAATTTAAATTTATCCCCGCTCAGACCTTAAACACAGTATTTTTGTGATCGTCGTACCCTCCTGCACATTGCTTCTCGCATTTCGCGAACAGTGCTGTAAATCTAGTTGTACCGGGCAGCAAGTAAAGGCAGTGGCCGGTCGATCTGCTTTCTTGAAGTTTGCTACATCCGATACATCAGGGACTTGTAGGAGAAAAATTTCAAACTCACCCTCGAAATCCACTTTCCGAAGGTACTTCAAAAGCTCCGTTCCTTTGGTCGGCTTCATGGCATCACATAAACCCGCCTTTCCGCCGCAAAGATCCATGTGCATGTCCCTAAGAAAATAGACGACATTTTGACGAGTTTATCGAATACAGGGCTGAGCAAAGGCGAACGTCGCGGTGAGCGAGGTTTATGATGAAGTACGAAAGTCGTGTTACCGGAAGGCATAAGCGAAGGCCATCACCGCGTCAGAGACGAACTGCAATTGGTCTTCGAACGCTGTATTCTGTTTCGTAAGACGTTCCGTGGTTGTGCACAATTTCGTGTATTTCTGGTTATAGGGCGTTCTGGACGCGTTCGGATATCGACACTGAAAATGGTCCTCCCAAAACTCTGAAATCAATGGCAACGACTGCTGTCGCGAACGCTTTTATTGTTTCCCAATAGTTTCGCGCCACGAAATCATACTTCCAGACAATATCCACTGATATTGACGGTCGG
Source organism: Priocnemis perturbator (assembly GCA_963942575.1). Classification (NCBI taxonomy): domain Eukaryota; kingdom Metazoa; phylum Arthropoda; class Insecta; order Hymenoptera; family Pompilidae; genus Priocnemis; species Priocnemis perturbator. The sequence goes on from OZ012644.1 coordinate 7,366,790, forward strand.
TGTAGCGGGTATAATCGCCGGATACATTTAGCACGGCTGATATTAAAAATAACGGTGATAGCTCGAGGTCCATTCGTGCCCGTCGGCCCGCAGACAAGGAGGATATTACTCTTCATAATGCGCGAATGCAAACACCGCGCCTTACTCAGGTTGAAGTGCGAGATTCGTGAGGGTTAGGCATGATCTACTTGCTTATTAAAGAGTCGTCGAATCTTCAGTCCTATCTAAAATTCTTATAAATTGACCGTAACTTATTTTTCATATAAATACGGAACATCGAATGAATTTAATGCACTTCATATATTCTATCTGATCAGAGTACGTAGACATTGCTTAATGCTTAACTACCATCAGAACATTCACGTGTTCATCAGATTTACGTCTAAGACCTGACGGAGGATGCGTGTACATCTTGACAGGAAAGAGGCCCGATTATAAGTAAGTGCGCCCGCATATATCGTGAGCGATAGCTATCACGCCGCGAAAAGCAGGAAACGCAAAGTTTGATGAGGTTCGCGTGCATCGACCATTCACTTACCAACGAACCAAGGATTCCGTCGGTTGTTCTCGACGGTCAAATTCAGGAAGTACTCCTCGAAGCCCTTGACAGGATTGGCTTGGGGTTGAACCGATAAAGTACCCTCGACTTCAGGCTCGTTACCGTTGCTTACCAATCCCCTTGCACTCCAGCCGTCGCTCCCGATCCATGAAAACGCCCCGGTTGCATTGCACCTTCTGACGGCCCTCATAACTCCGGCAACTTCTTGGTCAGAACCGAAGATGATGCAGCCTGCGGTAATTCGTTAGTCTTCATAAGCTAACGAACAAGTTCATCGACAGTCGGACAGCTCCTACTGTCTGCATTAGACCGTAAACGGTTCGGACGGTATCGTAAAACGCGAGCGTGCACACTACTCACTCTACTCCGAAATGCAGTTACGTTGTTTTTTATCGCATATGTTAGCTTCGGGGTAATTGAGAACTCTCCCTTGTACTGTTGTTCGCGCAACAAATATGTCATGCGAACGACTTAGCCAGCAAGCGTGCTTCTGTCAATTTCCTTCAGTGGTCGTGTTAACGCATCGTCTATATTCGTTCTTTATGCATGGAAAAGCCATCTTTTGGCCATACACCAGTTCCTTTATGGAGCGGGCAAACTATCGGAGGCGGCTAGATTGTCCATTTCGGTTCGACAGGTAAGAAGGAGCATTTGCGACAAACGATTTTCTTATGCAAATCGTTTTCTTGGGGTTCCTTTTGTCCCTCACCCTCGTAGCCATCCGACTTGCGCAGCGTCGAGGAGACCTATACTCGTTTTTATACGCTGCAGTGATTTCTGATGAGATACCGTATAATGTGGATTCCCATAGGGATACCTTTTCCATCGGGAAGCGATGTGTTTTACGGCGAGTTTTTCAATAAAAACTTAAGACTTTAACCCGGGGGTGGGACGGCAGATGCCGGCGAGAAGTAGCCCAGCCGAAAACTCCTTTCGCTGCCGAAAGCTGTCATTAAGCAGAAAGCGCGTTTCAACTCCATCGACGTCAATGCATTCTCGTTAAGAGAGAAGCGACAAAAAAATAATGGCCGATACGTCATGCATCGGCTGACGTTGAGCCAGTTGAAAAACCGAAACGCCCGTTCTCCCAATAAATTCTGAAACGCTCGTTTGTCTTGGCTAGACATTATCAGAGCCACTATTTCACAGGGCGCAGAAAACGTACAATCCCGACATTAGATTCGTTTCACCGCTAATACGCCATAGTCGATGTACAACACGGTAATGCTCTCCTTGTTTTTGTTTTTTGTTATCGGGATAACTTACCATTTTTTCTCATTCGCGTTGACTTTTTATCCTTTTATTCCAGGAATAGAAACGTACGCGCATTTCCGTCCGACTATTTCTGCGCCCGGCACGGAGGTTGCACTCGATATATTTATTTCCGCAATTGGAATACCGAGGCGATGTAAAAACGTGCCGTAAAATTGAAGTTATGGATAGACGTTAAAGTAAAAATAGACTTGCCAGGACGCGATAAAAGTGGCTCTATTATGGTCGCTGACAGAGGAGCTTTGTGATGCATCAAAGTTCGACACTTTGTATCATACGTGATAGTACCACACCTGAACAAAGTTTGCCCAAGTTTTCAATCCGAACCATTGCCAGCGGGCAGGTGAGAGAAATTGAAAAAAGAAAAACGTAATTGCAACTTTTACAGCGATTGTCAGGGACAAAATCGTCGGGTACTTAATCTTTTACTTTTACAAAGGTTAAAGTGAGGACGGATAGATGAAGGTAGATTAGAACGGGGCTCATCCTCCGTCTCGGGCGATTGTAATTTCAATTTTATATGCATGAGCACCTACGACCTTATACACCCTTCGCGAATATTGAATGGTCGGCTTTGCCCCCGAAGGCATTCGGGCATGTAACTGCGGAAAGCGCCGTTTCTGCGCAAAACGTGACATTTAAGTAAATAATGCTTCCCGCCCGGCAGAAGGCTTGCTGTTATAAAACACGCCCGGACGATGCATTCTGCATACGCACGCAAGACAAGCACTCGCCGACGGAGTGTTTGACGTAATAACGCCGCCTCTCATATGCTCCGGGCTACTCGTTTTTCGTTTTTGACCGGTCCGCGCATACACGTAACCACATGTCCGATCAAAAATGTCTCACGTAAAGCTTCGCTCCTATACTTCTTCAGTCCGACAAGCAGCGTCACTTCAAGTTCCCCTGCTCTGTCCGACTAATGTCTTTTCAAAGTCTTTTCAGTTTGTGCCAAGTTAACGCTGTCTTTTAAAGTCGCCCTTTGGCGCATTCACTTTTAGTACTTATGTGCTCGGCGCATTATCATTCTCCCGTGAATCCCCCTCATTTTGAGAGACGGGCTGCTAACAGCAACTTTCGGTGAACTTTTTATTTCCGGCAATGCGACATTGTCTTGGGAGTTTTCCGCTGCGGACACCCTCTCTCCTGAAGACGTTGTTCCAAACGGAATATGCATAAGTATTGCACGTACCCGGTAGCGTTTGCACGGTTAACATCGGCGGCTCTTACATGACGTTCAATTGTAAGAATTCAGGTCGCGCACAGCACGACTTTGTTTTTGCACGCGTATTCTTGCGTACATAATCCGATTTGTGTGGCTTCACATGCGACTGGGAACTTTGAGTAGGAACCGCGGTCGCTCCCCTCTGCTCTTGTTGTTAGACCGGCTGCAGTACCTACTCATTAGTGCGGGTCTCTTCGTTAGTGGCGTCTGCAGGGAATACTCATACCAGTCGCTGGTACCTCCTTCTCCTCAAGTCCATTATTAAATAGATGCTATCTAATATAGCTTTGCCATTACCCCCATTCGATGCCGTTTATCTCAATAAGTGAGACTTCCGAATCGACTACGATCAAATGAAGGTGCTCCTCTTAATGAACTTTGCAGATCTTGTTAACGATGCAAATTGTATTGACGACGCAGTCTTACGATATTTTTATGCGCCACGGAAAATTGGAAGAAGGCGCACAGTCATTATGGGAATGATAGCGAATTTATTTTAACGATGTTTCTGGACTTTGGTGCGGTACCAAAAAATTCGTTCAGCTGACGATAAAAATTTATACGCGGTTTATATACGGTGAACGAACACGTGGCTAGAACGCGATCGTGGATTTTGCGTGGAACGGTATTTCGCGTGCAAATGAAGATATTTGAAAATAAACGAGCCTTCTGCTTTCTTTATGCCGCGCCAGTCACGTTGCGATGATCAAAGGTGCGAATCAAACATGGCGAAACTTACATCTCTCCGGAAAGGCATCAAAGATTCATCGATTGTATTTATTTGATAAAGTCACTCGGGGGTAAATTCAAAAGAGAATAAAAGAAACTTGAAAGAATGTTAGGGACATCAAAGTTCCAGCAGACATCTGCCGACCTAAGTTCTGTGTCCATTTCGAAAACGAAGTAAATATACGTCGGCAAAGTCTCAGCCTAAGACAAAGGTCTTATGGGATGCGAGCATCTAACTTTCCCTCAATGTAGTTCACGTTCTCGTATGTACTTCAAAAGTATCCGAGTTCGTGAAATCGTCCAACTAAAACCTTTCTTGATTTGTCAAGAGAGTTGGGTCGGTCCTTCGGTGATTACGCAAACGAATATACTGTCAGGGCCGCTTCCACGTTTTTATACAACTTTCAATCCCCCTGTGGTTGGGGGGTAGAATACACCCACAGTATCCCCTGCTTGGCGTAAGAGGCGACTAATAGGGGTATCGGGTTAATTGCTCGATTCTAAAAAACGCGAAAAACGACACCCTTAGGGAACTGAAATGGGCCTCGGATCCACTAGGGATTGAAGTGTCGTAGAAAAAGGAGAACACCATTTTTTAGCACATTGCAGCAGCACCGCTCGTACGGTCGCGCACATCATTTTTCAGCGAAGCTATAAAACATTTACCGCTGAATAAAGTGGGCATACAATGCCATCGGCAAGATGCATTGGTGACTCCGGTTAAATCCCCGCGGATCCGTACATTTCAACTCTATTTGGCACAACCCCAATTTTTGAAGCCAGAGCGCGTTATGAAGCGTGCACTACCCATTGAAAATGTGACCTTCTAAAAATACAATTTTCCGAACCGTCATTGTTGCCGGCACAAAGCGTTCAGAGAAGATTTTTTCCCGAAAAATTCGTTTTGGCGCGGTACGTTCGTAAACCGGCGAGAAATTCAGCGAAAATTTTCCGTGTCAGGTCGCCGTGCGTTCAGTTTGAATCTCTTCGGCAAAGTGTGGTACCACTTAACTCGCACATCTGTTTCAGTCCGGCAGGAGATTATTAGGAAAGAGTCGGTTGGGATCCCTCGCGACAGTTTATCCCATGAAATGTTATTCGTGTATCCGGAGGATGCAGGGTGGTATCCTCAATGGTGCTGTCCATTTAAGCTGGCGAAAAACTCTGCCAGCTTGTACTGCTTGTCTGTCGCCATTTATCTCTCTCGCTTTCTTCCATTCTCGCCTTCCACGCAGCCCTCACGTGCCGAAAAGGGAGTGGTGAAAATGAATCAACCGCGCCCAACGCTCGCGCTTCCGCGTGTTACTTTATCAAATTAGAATATTGCGCAGAGCCTCTAATGACGCGTGGACACTTGTTTTTAGGTGCTCGCGTGGCGAAAAGGTGTTTCGAGCGGGCCATTAATAAATCAAGCGAAACTGCGCGTCCATAATACTCGGAGTGAAATTCCGTTAAAATGGTTTTCGGACCGCTATACGTTCGCGCGATAAAGAGCCGCCCTTTACGGCGGGAATGCGTTTTCCTTGATAAGCCGGAAATAATGTAATGCCGTGCGGCGAGAACCTTAAACGAAAACCCGATCGTCGCGAGGTGGGCTCTCTTTGGGGCATTTACCTGATCGCGAAATGTGTTATCGACGAAACGTCAGTTAAACCCCGCGGCGGTTTATTCTTTGGCATATATTTGCCGAACGGAATACGCACCCTCTGCGTCGCTGCCACCACCCATTTCACCTTCTTTGCTTCGGATCTTTGATCGTCAGTACGTGGTATATTCAAGTGGGATAAGTTGACGTGTCCGTGTGTATACTCCGGTAGAGGCGCGATGCATATGAAGGAATATGTTATGGCGCAGTGAGAGTAATATGTGTGTTTGAACATCGCTTAAGAAAATTTCGCATGCTTGTCACACCGTATCGGCGTGTCCGGCATTCGTTTTATTCGTGTTTCGCACTGAAGTTCTGGGTTATTTGTTACAATTCATCATTGACATGTTGATAGAGAGCTCTCAGCAGGACACTTCGCAAAATAGCTCGGTGGGAGCCGCAGTTTTAACGGACGCTCGAATTTGACACTTGTAAAACATGCCTTGTTAGCGATAGCCACTTTGCGGAGAAATAGATTATCGGGAAAACGTCAGTTAAGACGCCAACGGCGGTTTATCCTCCGGCACGTCTAGCAGTACTCGAAATACGTAAGCTCCAAAGCATTGCTCATTAAAGCAGGTAAACGAGCTATTTGATATTCCATTAATTCCTCTCTCTCCACCTCTTGTCCTTCTGTGTTCTTGCCCTTCTGTTTCCTCGTTGCTCTCTCAACCTCGCCTGAACTTGTTGTTTTCAATGAATCAACGGAGATTGGCATGTATACATACTCTGCTCTATATCCATGCATACACCGCCAGCCAAGGATAGTAAACAGACCCACTGTGTAGACATGCATTTTCAGATAAGCCGAAGAGAAATTGGCAAATGCCTACCCGGTGAACTGAAATCCGATTGTCTTGAAAACACAATTTATTACCGTTTACCTGTATCATCGAAGAACGGATTATCGGGGAAACGTCCGTTCAAAACCCACTGCAGTATATTCGTTGAAAAATATGTCCGTACCCTCTGGTAGACGTACTTCTTTGAATTGGGTATGTCGTTATCGGGGTGAATCAAATTGAAGAAGCTGCCTCGCGTGGCAAATTGCCTATGTATACATATCTAATATGCATGTCAGTCAGAATAAATTGTTCTCGGTACGAAGGATCGCCGTTGTACCGAAAAGTTCATTGATTAGGCATGCTCTTATGTTCTGCGCACGCCACAGTTCTATGTCGTCGTGCTTCAAAGTATCTCGTTAAGATGAGCGAATTGAGACAAACTACCGCGCTAAACAAGGTCTCCGACTACACTGTCTAAACTTGCTTTGGACTATTCGTTAGCACTTCATAAAGGTTTAGTGTAAATTGGGAACACCCTGTATAGGCATGTTGCCCGAGATACGGGGTTTAACCGGCTTTGCTGGCCGCAAGTTTCAAATCTATGGCTTAACGAACAATCGGAATAGTGCGTTGTTTGGCGGAAAAAACAGTATTATTCCCACCGACACGTCAGGCAGACACAGTGAAATTGTTCGCGGCAAAGTTGCCGCATTTTTCATCCCTCGTTTAGTTAATGCAAGTGTCATCGTGGCACAGTGCCAGGGTAGTTTCCCCCGGCGATACCTTTAATTTCCTTCAACTACCCCTTCCGCGGGCCGCTCACCCATTTTATCTTCTCTCATGCGCCGCGGCATAACGGGAGGGGTTGCCAAAGACATTTTCTCGGGGCTTTTCCATTCCTTATCGCTTCGCCTACGCCATTGTTCTTAATGACAACAATGAAGACTCGCGATTTCCCGCCCTAAGTACACGGGGCACTGCGTTTCTCGTTACCGACGAATCTTCAGCGTCCTTGTGATATCGGAGTTATCAGACGGGGTCCTGAAGCTCGCCGAAAATCAGCGTCAAGGTAAGGGAGGCTGGGAATGAAGCGCATGCGAGACTCGCTGACGGATGAAAGGCGAGCGTTCTCATTGTTTTGCTCGCTTCAGACGGTGGAACGCATCGGAGAAGTGTCAAAGTACTTGCAGGTCAGCCGGGCCGCCAGGCGAGCGCGGAAGTGTCATCTCTAATGGAAGTCACGTTTTTCCGACCAATGGAAAGTTTCGGCGAAACAACTACGTTAGAAGCCGCAGCGTACGAACGAAGTGGACCGTTAAAAGTTTCTGCCGGTACGCGCGAAATAATGCCCCTGTCGGTGGTGGATGTTGATGACGCTCTCTGGATGAACAATCCTGTTAGATATTTTTCTTTCAGGTGTTCGTTTTCGCTTTCCCCTCGCCACGCCTGCTTCCCCTTGATTTCGTAGAGCGGACGAAACTTGTTTCGCGTATGCTTTCGGTCTTCGACGAGGCGATTATTTTTATGCGTTTCTACCTTTGTCTTTTCAACGAGACGTGAAATGCTCAGTCGCTTCGCTGTGCCGGCTGTATTTATTATCTTTCTTTATGTATGGCTAACGAGCGCTCTATATATCGCGAGTGTGATTCGGGTCTCCTCCAACCTCCAATTTGCTTACCTCTTGCCCGTGGCTTCGTCAGTAGCTTGAGCACTATATTGTCGTATGCCGTTTCCTCGGCGACGCCAGAATCCTTCACTAACTTTTCTTTGACAGCTATGCATATCTCGTTCTTCGCCAGCAACTCCTCGAGCTCTTCGAAGGCCTGTAACAGAATGAGACGGACTTTGTCAAAGGGCACTTTTAACAATGCCCACCGCCCTGTGGTAACGCTTAACGCGCTTCATTTTTTTTTGCGGTCTAATTTCTGGCGATTCGGTACAACGGGCTTGTACGCGGGAGCTTTGAGGCGGGCGTCTTTCAAGAGGATAAAGAGTGCGGCGAAGGATGAATCTAGTACGAATGAGGAAGAGGGGCTTAATGGAAAAATGCGGACCTAAATGGAACATCAAGAGATCCAGCGTCTTTCGAAGATTCGTGATCGGAACAACAAAGAGGCGGGCGGTGGGGCGAAGGAAGACTGAGGACACAGGGTCGTGGGTGTCGATGGATTCTTATAATGGAATTCATTTCTGGGATGGAAAAATTCCGCTACCTTCGAAGGGCATGGTGAGGATGTATGTCCTTAATAAAATAGCGCAATTTGTTCCGTGCCTTTGCACCTCGAACACCCTCGGTGAACAATGTACGGTGAGCAGCCGTGCAACACATGCTCACTATCGATCCGCTCCACGAGCCACAACGCTCTCCTACTTCCCGCGTGCGGGCTTCGTGATCGAGTCTATCGGACGATCGATCACTCGACGGCTCTTCATACTGTTGCTGTCCTACTGGCTACCGGGTGGAAAGCGGAAACGAACTTTGCGAAGATAACGCGCCGGGTATTGTCGTCGTAATTCGCTCGATTCTCTTAACTCGACCCAACTCCCGCAGGCTGCTAACGCGAAAAGGTACGAGAGCATGTAACATAGGACGAATCCGAATTTATCGCCCCCGCCAGTTCCAGTCGGCCATATTTATTTACCGGCCGCATAAACACTTGGCTAAAGGCATTTCTGCGAAAGAGACTCCTTACCGCGTGCGGGGACATAAATCGCGTTCCTCCCGTTTTTCTCCCCGTGCGATACCATCGTCCATTCAGTATGTACGTATATAAAATGGCGCGAACGCTTACTAGCGTACCGGCGCGTGTAAACGAGAGGGAGGATAATCGCTATCCCCAGACGATGTATGGCCAATTCGCGAGAAAGGAAGGCTGATTTTCATTTATCATCCGCGCGGTCGTCGATCCACGCGCCACGAGATCTTGTCCTGGCAGAGTGACGAAACGTGCCGGTGGGGCGAGGGGGTGTGTGTGGGGAGCGTGTACCGTTAAAGCGGAAGGGCACAGGGTTGAGAAAGGGCGAGGAGATGGGAGGGTGAAGAGAGCCGGGATCGACCAGGATGAGGGCTGCCCGCCTACAGCATTAAAGATTCAAGAGAATTATTAGCTCCCTGTATACCTGGCACCTGCCCTTTTATTTTACAAGCAGCGCCGCCGTTCGGGCTTGCCGCGGCGTACAGAAAGTGGGGAAAATATTTTACGCCCACCCTCGCAGCGGCGTAAATTTCGCAATTTACAGTTTACGAAGCTGCCGCCGAATTGCTCGACGTAAAGCCGCCCTCTTTTTACGCGGCCGTCGTACGGCGGCACTTTTGAGGTGGTAAAGGGGAAATTTCGCGCGTTCGGAAAACATTAACGAAACCCGTTCTTTGGAATTGTTCGACGAAGAGTATGTCGGTTCGCCGGTAGTTTCAGTTGCACCGGATCAATTTTTGTCAGTTTTTTTTTTGTTGCTGGTGAAAACTGGGCCGCCGCGCAGCGTAATACACGTGCACTGTGTGTTCAACTCCAGTTTTTGTTTTGTCCGTGAAAAGAGACACGACAGATTCGAACGCGTGGTAGAAAAACTTGAACAAACAGAAGAGTGCTTTCACGCCTGTCAAATTCATTATCTGATCAGTCTCATTAATACAACTACCACGTTTAGGTCACTTAATTCTACTGGAAATGAATAACAACAAAACTGTGCTGCACAAAAAAAGATTTATGCAGAAACGATAATAGGCGTTTCCCGTTGGACGTCTACAATACCTTGTAGTACGATCAACAAACGTCCGTTCTGACGTTCTGATCGAAGGAACCGTTTCGCGTTCACACAGCTGGACGACCAGGAGAGTCTAGCGTGCATAAATCAATGCTCAGCCAATATCTAGGTCAGTGCCGCTATTCGGTCGTACACCTGTTCATTGTTTCGCAGTGGCCAAGCACGTGACGAGTCGCGATAAATTACGAGCCGAATCGAGGGGAGGGCGACTACCTACCCTTCTCGCGTCTAAGCACCGCTCTTTCTCTCTCTCTCTCTCTCTCTCGTATTGTCCTCCCTTTCAAGGGCAGCTATATAGATATATCGTGAGCCGCTCCCTCGATCTGCAAACCCTCGTTTAGAATCGTGCGAAAATTGAATTTACCCGCATACATAAATGCCAATTTCGGGCCATTAGAGGCGTTTTGCTATTAGACGCCTCCCGTGTCGCGACTTGGGGAATCTGCGAACTAGAACTAAGGGAGCGGGTCGAGGTTCGAGGTCGCTCCCAGCGGGGTTTGCGCGAAGCGTAAGGATCCCGTGACTATCACTCGTGCCGCGTCCTGGTGAATATTTATCAGACCTGAGATCCTTCTGTACTTCGCCCTCGCCATTGTTCGTCCCGGCCCGGCCGTCGTATGTGACGCACACAAACCGTGGCGCGGCGGGGTGGCGGTGTATCAAAAGTTGTGCGACTTCGTTCCGCACGCATTCTCCTCGGAGAGAAACCGCGGACCTTTTTCGCAACTTTATATTCAGACGACGATAGAGTCGACGCCGCGGGTGGAGCCACGTCGCGCATAGCGATCGCTGCTACAATATCTCTTCTCCCTCTTTCACGCACGTACACAGTCGCACGTGGGCCATAAGCATCATGCGCTTTTTGCACATTAGCGCGATCGAGCCACATTGTTACGGTGGCGGTTTGCTTCAACTCGACACGCTTTCGAGACCTTACGCGCCCGGAAAGTGGGCCTTTGATCAAGTCTCGGTTTCACGCTTTGAACGTTGAAGTACGTACGCGAATATTCCTCAGGCGCGTACGGTTAGACACGAGCACGCCCCTTGTGGCTGGGTAAGGGGGCAGGTGTAAATTTGTTTGCTTGCCGTTCATTAAGTGCACGGAGTTTATTCGCAGAAAGCACAAGTTGGCTAATGGTCGCGTCAGCAACTGCAAGACTGCGAGAAATCCGTCTGATTTCCAAGCCCCTCTCGCATGTCCGCGAAACCGCATTCGTCTTGTGGTTGGCGTGTCGCTAATATGGTCGTTCAAGGTCGCCCGTTACGTGCGGCCACGTATTTCGCCGCGCTGGCTAATTAGACGAAAGGATTGCCGCGAGTGAGCGAGCCTTCTTTCGTCGAATCCCCGCGTCGGCGTCGGCGTTGGCGTTGGCGTCGGCGTCGCATGGCGCATAATGTCTTGACGTGTGCTTTCCTCGCTGCTTGGAAGCACGCGACGTAACGTGAGTCGTTTAAAGTGCCGGCTGACAGGCGGCAATGAAACCCCGATCGCTGGAATAATGCAATAATAACGTTCTCCAGCGGTGCTCGTCAGAGCTGTTTGAAAATCCTAATTAGCGGACGATTGTGTTTTCAATTTTAATGCTTCACGTGCTGCACAGCGCTTGCAACTCATTGTCAGATACTTTGCCGCACAGCCGCGAAGTCAGTATAATTATGATACCGTTGGTGCTTTCAAATATTATTTTTTTATTATTTTTCAATCATGCCAGTCAAAGATATGAATCGGCACAATTATACTTTGGCAAGCATTTAACGAGGAACATTTCACATCGGATGTATGACGGTCTTGTCTCTATCATGCATTCCGTACCCCTTTGTAGTTCCGTGTTTAATGATAATAAGATTGATTGCGGGAGGAATGCAAGGGTGGTAGTACATGAATATTACAAAGGCTCTCCTCTACGATTCCTCTGTTGTCTGGCGACTCCACATTCGTCGTACAACTGTTTTGCATCTAAAAGAGACCGGTTACAAAGACGAGCTACAATCAAAGCAATAAGGATTGCATGATCGAATGACGGAAGGAAATGTAATACAGGAAAGTGCCAAATAATTTGTCTATCGGAAATATTCGTGAAGCAATCGACGGGACTTAAATAAAGCAAAGAGCTAACGTTTAACGAGTGAAGTATTTAAAACCACCCTATCGCGGGAGTTGTCGCGTGACCCACTGTGAGTACCGTTCGTGTCTCTCTTCAGGTCTACGCTCGCGGGAGGGCGGAACGCGGTCGACAACTTGTGCGGAAAGGGTGTACGCAGAAGGAAACTGAGCACGAAAAAAGTTGAGGGGGAGAACTATCGGGAGATACATTAAAGAAACAATAAGAGGCGTCACGCATACGCCCTATGCATTATGTATATTGTATGTGATATACGTCGGGCGCTATCTCGGCGCGGATGTCGCGCGACTAGCGTTTATACATTTTTCATAGCCAGAGGGGCACCCAATCACGCGCGAGCAAGCACAGAGCATTCAAGTATCTGTGGTTGACTTTTGCGGCATCAAACTCCGCACCTACAGTTTTTCACAATTTTTCCCGACGCAGCACAGTTACGTTGGTTGCATGATAAGATGGGACTTCTTCTGTAATTACGATTTTTGTCTCAATCCACACAAGCTGGGGTTCTATACGAAGTATTGACGCGCCCGGCTTTTTACATTTGCAACGTTGCTTCTTTTATTTCCAAAAGTGTTCTACGATTTTGTATGTTTTTTAATGAGCGGAATGGTATTAAGCAAGGATTATGGAGGGAATACGTCAATCCCTGTCAAAGCCAGAGAAGCATCGTGATGCGGATTTGTACCGTCAATTACCGAGGGTGGAAAGAGCATTTTCCTCTATACACAGTATGTCTAGCTAAGCGTCCGGCGTTATCAGGTAGGATATACTACCACCGATATACAGCCCTACGTTGGCGTAAGCTCCGTTAATAATTTCAATTATCTTCGGTGCATTATATCTCCGGAACGTGCAGCTTGGCCGCTGTTGTAATTTAATCCAAATGGAGGTGTCATGTAACGGATCTGCATTGAGACGTATCGCGGCTGGTGATAGATATAGCGAACGAGTCTGCTCCACGATGGGTTTCGATCGAAACACATAAAAGCGGCGAAAAAGCTGAAAGAGGCTCGGGATTTCTTTCTTCGAGAATTACTCGAATCGGGATTTCGAAGGTATCTGATTTTCTGCCATAGCCATGCGGAGCGAACGCCACCCGTTTCCCGTTTGGCCCGTAGGTGTGCTCTAACCTTAAGTACGTTCAATTTGCAAACTGAGCGCGATAGTGAGTCGGGACAGAGGTACGGAACGACCGTGGGCAGAAGAAGAAAGGATCATTGTCGGCTCGAAAGCTTTCCAGATGCGCGCCGGAATGCTGCGAAACGAAAAAGCCTGACGGGAGACTGCGGTTTTCATTGGGTTATTTGATTACGGCAGATGCCGGGCAAACGAGGGATATTCTCGGTTCCGGGTCGTACTAAACGCTCGCCGGATTACGAGAGAGCAATTGAACGCGGTCGGAGAGCCAAGTTTTGGGGACGGATTTATTAAAATCATTTGCACCTCGGCGCAGCATATTACAGCAAGCACGTAACGTTGGATGAATTCAACGTTCGTGTGTGGGTGCTACTTTGTTTTCTTCTACATCTACGCTTATCTTTCCCTGGGACCATTTTAATTCTTATTTAAAAAACAACTACGTGCGCAGTTCTCTAGTATCGCCCCCAAACCTCCCAAAGTCCTTGTTGCGCAAGGAGGAAAAGTCTCGGTCGTTCTTTCTATGCTTCGGCCTGCGAATGCAATATCTGGTAGGAAAGTCGAGAATTCTCGCGTTTGTGGCTAAAATTAGCATATTGTATTTTGGCGCATTTACATTATTACGCGGAGCTAGTCTTGCGCCGCGAAGCCATGGATTAGCGTGGACTGGCGTGGAGCTTTATACGGGGTAGCCGTATAACTAGGATACCGACGCTTTCAGCGGAATTTTCAAGAGAATCGGCTTTGTCCGCCCGGAGCGGCATGAGTAAAACAACAGCGCTCAGATTGGATAGCGCTCACAGATGCATGTGTGTTGAGGGATAGAACGGTGGAGTAGAAACCGATGGAATCGGTCGGTCGGGCTATTCAACGGGAAGTTTTCCGTCGTGGGGATACCGTCAGCGTCGGAAACCTTATTGTCGAACGATCATATTGTTCGAGGCCCTCGAGTGGCGACAATCGATCGCCCGTTCATTTTGAATCACGCGTCGGGCGTTTGCTTTTTACGCGCCATGGACACTTCGCGCTCGCCGCGCCGATAAAGGACGATCCATTACGAATTTTACGGTCCGTTCGATAATTTCACGAAACTGCGAACGACGTTGTTCCGGCGGATCGACCCAGCGATTCGCGTCGGTCGAGTCGATCCTCCCTTGCCAAAACTCGTTTTTACGAGAAAAATCGAGAAACGTGGGAATGGCTAACTCGCCCGTCGTCGCTTCTACCGCCATTGGGCGAGTAATCTTTCGCCCGTATATAGTGTCACCTATATTCCACAAAAGAGGATGTTCGGTGATACGTTTTCTACTCCGTATCGCCGAGCAGGCGTAGACGAGCTAAATATTCATATCCCATCTTGTCTGCTTTCTTTGTAACATTATGCGCGACGGAAGCGGCGTTTTCGCGCAATCCTTTTAAAACCGACCCATTCGTGCTTACTTTTTTCTCCTATTTTCGTCCTTTGTTGACGCATGGATAATAAGGGTATGGGTTACAAGGAACGGCTGCATTCTCTAACACGCGAAATTGCAAGTATTGCTTACCTTTATGCCGTAATTACTTTCTTCGTATATGATGGACACGTAACTCCAGCCCATTGTTAGAACGATGTCAACCATCGCCTTGACTTGATAATGGTCACTCGGTATTGTACGGGTAAAATACTCGAAGCGTTGCTTGTTAGACAGTTCTGGACTTGTCGAGAAGAAGGAGACCTGTGAATCAGAAGAGAAAGGAGGGTCCGTTTAATTCCGTGGAGTTCATTGCGTTTCAAGTAAGGTAAAAGAGGAAGGGTGTAGTTTTAGTTAAGATTATCTTAATGTGATGGTGCTCTTATCTAGGACGATTCAGTCATGCCAGTAAATTAAGAGGATCACATTTTCCTCCCCGAGTTTCTAAAAAGATCAACTTCGCGTCGTCGTCTTCCCATCATTATTACGTTCGCGGCAATAACGGTGTCCGCTTGTTTCAGTTCACTTTGGCAGCTCGCTGTCGCCTGGGAAAAAATAAAAAATTCCCGCCTATTATTGTCAGTTTATTACGTCGGGTAATCGATTATCGAGTGTCCGCTGGCATCCGAAGATTCCGCCAGCAGTTATCGGAGCCCGGTTTCGTGTCTCGCGTGGTGTAAAATCGTCGGTCGAAGTATCTGACATTGCGATATTTCAAAGCAACCCCGCAATAAACGGTCCAGTTACCACGTCCGATGAAGTGCGCCGCGATACTTTATGTTATTCCTCGAACTAGGTCTTCGTACTATCTCCACGACCATCTTCAACTTCCTCGGGAAACGGGCAATTTATATGACACTCGGCTAGGCCAACCGGCGAAACGACCAATTTTTGAAGCGTACGATTTCGCTCGAACTTTCATCAGAAAATGAATCTTTGTGACACTGAAAACTGAATTTTTGAAGGCGCAGTAAAAGTTGGAAGAAAGGAATGACAATCGCAGCTCCAAATCAATGCGTTTTTAGTAGTACCTTCATTCTTTCACGTCAAAGCTACCTGTCAGTCAATTCAATATCTGGGGACGTCAGTTTGACATCTCAATTCAATCGTGAGCGAAAGGGATCCGTACGGAATCACTGGCTGTCATTGCACATAAAACATCGTCCACCCAGTCTCGTTGCAATGGTATAAAAAGAAGGTGCTTTAAAGCTGCTTTAGGAAAATATTTCTGATCGGTTTTCGCGTAACCAATTTGGCGAAAGGTGGATGGCGACGCGATTTAGAAGATGATCCTTCGATCGAACCGGCATGATAGACGGTAGCATCGGGCGCGGTTGTTTGCTCTGCCACTGGATAATCCCACTTTCAATTATCTGGACCAAGAATGGCGTTTAGGTTCGCTAAAAGCGAAGTAAACTTCAATCCTCGTCCGAAGGTGTGCCGTACTCATGGTCCCGAAGTTGCGTGATGTCGGACACTAAGACTCGAATAAACTAGTTTTGCTCATTCACTTCTATTTCTAATACGACTCGCGTGGCGACGTATTTTCGTGATGCAAGTTCATATAACTTACTTTCGGAATATCGAGCCGTAAAGCGTCGAAGGTCAGCGATCAGACCCCTCCGTCGCATTTATTTCCGATAAGAAAACGGCGATCGATGAAGTCGATCGTGCCGTTAGTTGGGCGCGATAGTAAAACCGTGTAATCTAATGGCGCCGGCGAGTTACGGCATGATCTCGCGTTTTTCTCGTGCCGACAGAAGACAGCAGTCACCCCGATATCGCGGTGCTGGTACAAGGCCAGTAACGAAAAGATATCGTCTCATTTATATCTGACGTGATATCCCCCGGAGGGGCATCCACCCGTCGACCGATGACGCTGATATTTCAACGCCTTCTGGCCGGATCAGAAGCAGTTAAGCTTGGACCACGGAGGCTGGAGCGCCTATCGCCGACGGCGACGATACGAATCCTTACCAGCGATTTGCCGAGATTTCGCCGTTAGACAATTAATCATCCTTCTGCTCTGTCGCCGGACCCAGAGATTGCGCTGCGTTTGATCAGCCGATGTTCATGCGACGCTATTTCTTAGCCGGGCTCAAGACGTTACGAAAATTTTTCGCTCAATTATGCAGCCGAATGTGCTTTGTACCGCCGTTCACATTTTCCGGATCCTTTATCTAGTTTCCTCCTTCACCTTCTCGTCGTCTTCCGCTTTCCCTTGGTTCTTTATCTGCGTCCCCTGATTCGAGCTCCTTCATTCGCCCGCCGTCCTCTATACCTTGAGCGTCTTACGCTGGAACGAGAAATCCCGAAAAGATTGATCCGACGTATTTCAGTTCGTCCGCGTGACACAATCTCGACGCTACACTCTCCCTGAAATCTTGGTCAAAGTCGTGCAGGATAACAGTCTGCGTTCTTTAACGCGCTGAAACTACTTCCTTCCACTTTCTCCACTGCCACCCGCTCGTGAGATTCCTTTGCTCGCCCTCTCTTCTTCCTCTCCCTCTTCGTCGTTCCTTTTAGGTCGGAAGCTCGTTACGAGTCAGGAAGGACGGAATTGTCCGACTCCGAGGGGAGAGAAGGGCTCTGGTCCGAGCAGAGAAGGAAAGATACGGAGGAGGAAGAAAACTCGTAGATGTGTAGCAATTTGTAAGCTCGTCCGCGAGCGAAATTAGACCCCGCAAAGATGACCAACCAAAGACAATCTTTTTCGACTTCCGGAGAGGGGCACGGTTGAATTTCTGTCGAAGGGAATGAAGGCCACGCGGTAGCACCGGACTCCGGTATTGCCTTACTGGTAACCGGACGGCTCGCAATTAGAAGGCAATCTGCCGCTTCGTGTAAACGCCGCGTTCGTTTTCGATCGTGATAGATGTCGGGAAAGAATGTTGGTGTTGGTTGCGCGTGACCCGAATAGCTGCCAATTACCTCGGTTTGATGAACCTCTGCCCCTCGAAAGCAGCCCGTGGACGTGCTCGGCACGTCCGACTTTTTTTTTCTGCCCTTTATTTTCGACCAATCTTTTCGCACCGCGATGCCGACGAAAGTCGCGTTTTAACGAAATCCAGGCGCGACGCAATTCTGTTTCGAACGGGCGAGGTGTAGACTTTTTTCAAGATTTTTATTGTATTTTGGTACAGTGGGTATTTTTTTTAATGCGAGTCAACGAAGCCCCGTAATTTGATCGGTCTACCTTATACCTCGTTTGTGGCAATACGCACTGTGCTGAAGCCGTTTCGTGTAAACTGTAACCGTTTTATGTTGCACTTCGCCGATGCAGCTTCGCTAAGTTTTACTTTGGGTCTGGCGAACGTCCTTGCAGCGCTCCAACTTCTTTTTGCTAAGCTTCACTTGTTCAACTCGAACTAACTGAGGTTCGTTCTTGACGGCTACCTGATTTGCGCCAAGATATTTTTAGGAATATACTTATGTGTATGCGAGACAGTATAATGAATTAGTTTAGATTTATTTCGCGGCCCTCGTCTCTCTACGCTTTTGTACCATTTTATTGCTTTTGTTCAGGGTATTCACAAGGGATGTCGAGCAAATGGTTTTTGCACGACAACTTCATTTGTGTTTACCCTCCCGCTATGTTGTCCTTTTATTGTGATCTTGGATCATTATTTATTTTTCATGATGGCGTCATCCCTCTTCCTTTTCTGTCGCCTTCCCTTTACGTTCGTCTTGATTGTGTCGTTTCCCAGGCGGCAATCAATAGCCCCCTTGCTCCCTCGAGACTCACGGTAAAAACTTGATGAAGCGTACGGAACATAATTTTCGTCCAAATTACCATTTTTTTTTGTTACCACCCCGTTCTTTTGGCATTCATCGCAAGAATGGCGGCCGTTACAGGAAACATCAGTGATTACCGTCGCGAAAGGTACCTTTACCGGAGCGCACTAAAGCACCTTTGTGTCCTTTCAAACGTCTCCTTTTTCCTTTAATCCTTCTGCTTGTTCATCTCATTTTCCGTACGCGACGCGTTTACACGGTAATTTTTTTCCACTTTGTGATTACTTACACCGAACGCCGCGAGCCACCTCTAACGACAACTCGGATCTGCTTCTCTTTCTCTCTCTCTCTCTCTCTATCTGTACTTTTGCGGAATCTCAAATTCCCCTCATTTCTTCGCCGGCGTTGCAATTTCGTTTTCCTTTGCAATGTCGTTTTGTGCGACAAAGGTTATTTCAGCCGGGTGGCTTTTGATTCTCCCCTGACCGTTTGACGACCGGTAACGAAGAATCGGTACGACGTAGCCGGTCTCAGTAACCTTCGAGGAGACTAAGGGTTTTGGTCCGGCGTGTGAGCCTTCGTCTAGAACGGTGCGCGGAAAGAGAACGAGTTTATGTAGCGAGAAACGAGTCGGCGTTATCTTCTAACCTCGGTACGGCAGCGCTGCTCTTCTCTCTCCTCTACGTAGGCGATCACCCTTTCCCGCGCCCTTGTTATCCGTCCTGCTGGTTTACGCTTTGCCATCTCGCGCCAATGTCGCCGCGTGGGTCGGCAAATATATATTTATCACGGTCTGCCCTGCTTCGGCATAATCAGACTCGCACCGGTGGGGTGCCTGGATATTCTCCGGCTTGGATTACGCACAGCCTAATTATGGAATATTTGATAAGGTCTGCTGAAAATTATTCACGATGGTCAGCGTAGGTGTGTAAGAACGACGCAAGATGGCAAGATGGACGTTGCAGGACAAAGGAAAATGTCAATATTATTGAAGATATTTTTGGGCATATCTTTGGGACTGTTGAAAATACTGGAAAGAGCGGTGCATAGAGTGCGATAGTACGTGCTAACAATTCAGATGGATCAAAGCGCAAGGGAAAAGGCATTGCGGATCATTATTTATACGATGGTGACACAGTCGAAACTGCACAACCGCCGCTTGGGACGTTGTTGCACCGCCTGAAATCTCGATTGCGCACACGACGTGTGTCGGGCACGGAATATAGGCCAGCGCCAGATCGCATAGAGAATCTAGAGTTTGTCGCTGTCGAGAGCGTGTCGAGAGGCCCTGAAACTGAGGAAGAATAATGATCCGCAAAGAGGCTAAGAATAATGACGGTGGGGGGGAGTTGTACCGCGGGTATTATTTCAGTTGGAAAGTTTCCTGGCGATTTGCATCGCCGAAAAATTCGATCGTACCTGTAGCGGGTAGCGGATCGTCGTCATTCGTCATCTGAAATTTCAACGGGTTACGTTTCGTGCCAATATCGGATTCGGCTCGACGAATCACCGCACGCGATACCGAGGAAAGTGACACGGCGCCATAACCATCCATCAGAAGGCACTTTCGCGTTACGCTTTTACTCGAAAACGTAGCCTCGAGCGGCGTTGGCGAGCCAGTGTTAGCGAACGGGGAGCGACGCGGGCGTTGAGAATTTTATAGCGAGCCCCTCGGAATCTGTGAAACTCTCCGCGGTTCGGCCGATTTGTCAGGCTGACGTTTCGCCCTCGGAATGAATACGTTCGCAGAGAATACGCGGGTATCCGGAGGTCGAAGTCGCACATTTTTCCTCGCAATCCGGCGTGCCGATCAATCGCGCGATCAGCCGTCGCTGAAATCCATCGAGAACGAACGACAGTTGTGCTTTCTTGCGTCGGAAAGGTGGCGAAACCTTCGTCTCGGCTCTAACGAGAGTCCGTTTTTCTCTCATTCTCTCGCCCTCTCCCTTCGATTCTATATGGCAGGCCACCGGGACGTTTGCATTTTTACCAGCGCCACCCGCATCTCGAGACTACCGCGAAATTGCCAATCCCCCGTTGTGAGAGGGGCAAACGACGTTACCGTTAATTGAAACGGACCGGCTGCGTCCAAACCGCGCGAAATTGCCGGCACGATGCGCGGCCTCGATAAAGCGGAATAAACGATCCGGCAAGGCTGCCGATATCCTCCGCGATACACTCTTCTTCTCTTCGAACCTTGTCCCTCCGCCTTCCTTCGTTCTGTATCATTGACGCTGAAATGTGTGGACACTTTTGTCAATGGCCTATTGTATCCTCGCCATCCTTCACCCACCTCGACTTTGTCCGGCTCTGCCGACTCTTTATCGTCGCTCCTATAACATTCTTCATTCTTATCGTTTTATCGAAAGTGAATAGAAATATTGATTTTTCCCGCTTGAAGAAGACTGCACTTGCTCGGCGTATGTATTTCGTTTCATGTCCGTTGATCCTTCGCCCAACGTTTCGACGTTCCCTTCCTGCTACTATTTTTAGGCCTAAGTCGCGTGCTACGTGGCTAATGAACGTATTCATAACAGCCACTTCGTTGCCATGCCCGGCAATCGCTGCCCGGATGCGATTAATTATTCCGATTACTTTGTATTATGAGTCGCCGTGTGTGTTTAAGCACATTAACGTCGCTCCTCGGCTCCCGTATTTTCCCACGGCTCACCAGGGATTTCAGTGCGCCCCCGTTGTAATCGAAACGCCGGCAATGTAATCTTTTTCGAGACTGTACATTCTTGCTGTTTATAGCTTCGTTGACCTGTTTCGAGACGCGTATCGAATATAATGAGGCAGCCAACCATAGAAACCAGCGCGACCATTCAGCCGAAAACTGCGCATTTCCTCGTAGGAGGGCGAACGGGAGTCGCTTGTGGTGGCTAAAAAAATATCGGGCCTTGCCATTGACAGTTCGCGTTAAGTCCTTTGCCAGTTGTTCACCCGTATCGGGTTGGGCCAATATTTAATTTCAACAGTTAATTGAAATGCACCGTGGAGTGCGCAACGGGTTGGCGCTACCACGCCCACCGATAATTACAGAATATGCAGTGCGCGTTTTTCCTTTTTACGACAAATTACGGCCGGCGCAATCGATGATGCGCGCAATTCGATCGCTCTTCTATTTTTCCAATCGCTCGTACACTAAACTCCGCACGTGCTATCCGCATGCACCGCTAAAGGTTGATCATTAGAGAAGAGAGAAACAGAGAGACTGCGGTTTCACGGCTTCAGCTCCAAACGTTCCAGCGGTTAGTTTTCGAATGCAATAAAATCCACTTCGGCGGTAATGAGGCATCGCTCCGGCTGTATCGAATCCCCGCGCTGCAAATATCTTCATGACTTGGTAACGTGAACGTATCGCCGTTATTGGCCGGCCATCCCGTTCTCTGATTCTTCGCTCTGCGGCGTGTATGCCAAATAATAGCACCTTCGTGGGTTCTGTTTCTTTTCGACTGATCCGCGACCGGTTGCGGCTGGTGTTCTGCTCGAATCAATTTCGTGTCGTTCAAGGACCCGTAACGCGTTGTTTTAACAAGGAGCCAGCGTCATCAACCGTCCGCGACCTTATTTTGACCGTCGATAAGCGCGGTCTATCCGACATGGTTTGCTCAGAAATGTCGGGTCTTATCTGACGAACCGCTATTGATAAAGCGCGAACGCTTGAATAGATAGGGAGAACCGAACGACGGCTTCAGCCGCCCGGACTACGTGAAAGGAAATTTTATGCACGCCATCCGCAGCCCCGAACGTTGTTACGTTCGAACGAACGGAGATACGATTTGGTAACGCTGATTTTTTGATCAGGGAAATCACGATGTTTCATATGCTGATACCGCGACGGTTTATTTACCGCGAATACGGAATATATCCGTTGGTTATGTTTTGCGGTGATTGCTGAAATGATGCGCATTCGAAATAGAAGGGCTCGGTTAGTTTAGTAATTTCCAAAGGGATTGAAGTTCCCCCACGCTTCGATGCACGCGCGTTTGGGTAATCGAATACAGATCCACCCTGCCATAATGTACTCGGCTCTCGGAAGAATATTGTAATTAGCGCGGTTAGTAATTAATGAGGATTGAAACTTTATATAACAGGAGCAGTAGCAGCAGCAGCAGCAGCGGTGGCGCAAGGGAGATCAGCGATAATAATAACAGTGACAGTAATAAGGATAACAGTGGGGCGAGGGTAATAATTGTGAAAGTGTGCCGTGGGGAGGCTCGTTTGCCGGAGGGCGATCAGGAAAAAAATAATTTGGAAAAAATTTCAATCCGGCCCAGACGTAATTGGTACTTTTATGCGGAACCTTCCTTTTTTGTTTTTTTTTTTGGAACACGGGACCCGTGTTGCTCCCTTGAATCTCAGCGCGTCGTATGACGGGATCACGTTTACTCTTCCTTATCTTCCTGATATTACTCCGCATGGGTCTCTGGGGCAAGGCTTTAACTAAGTCGCACAGAATATTCAGGCGTGGATTAAGTAATGCCGGGATGCTAATGCAGGCCGAACCGAGTTATGAACTCGGACGTAATTAAAAAATTTAAGAGCTGATTATAACAGGGCTTCTAACGAAGCGACGTAAATCGGATATCCTGGTCGGAAGAGTATCTTGGAGGTTAACGTGGATTCCAAGTTAATTAGTTTTTTAAATATTATCCGTGAGACTTATTTCTTCATTCGCTCCGTTTCTGTCTCGATGTGAAGCCAATTACACAGGTCGCATCTTTGTGCCGTTTCCTTACCCCTGCGGCCCGTACTATAGCAACCAGCTTTTCTCATTTCCTGCTATTTCCCATTCCTATCCTTAGTTATCAGTCGCTGGAAATTTCTTTTTTCAAGCGCAACATTTAAATGCCAATATTTGCTATTTCAAGTGTACAGTCGAACAAATAATTGATCATTACGTCCACCGATATCTTTTCCTTCGATGACGAAGAATTAGTTGATTCCACGAAATTACCATTTACATTCACTTTTCCTTTATTCCGATACTTTCCCTCTTACTCGGAACAATTTAACTTTATTATCGAGTTTGACAAAGTCGGGAGAGTGATCCAAGCGGCACTGAAATTACAAGGCGATTAGGAGATCTGTATCTCTCGGTTGCCCTCCACGTCCATTGGAACATTGCGACAATCGAAAGCCACTTACGACAATTGGGTACTTAACATTTTCTCTCGCAGGCTCGAGTAATCCATCGGTGTACTATAAACTTATCTGAAAACGAAGAGAGGGAGAGTCATTCTTAGCGATTATAGCAGGACTGTCGATGTATCACTCTCTCTTCCCTCTCTTCGTTTTTAAATCTCCCCGCCCTCTTATTCTATTTTCTTCCCTGTCTCTCAAGTTTCTGACAGGTCGATGAAACACCGCGAGAATGAGCCATCGTAGAAGTCCTCCCACTCACAAGTTGCAACCACCCCACCGTCGGGATACCTTTGCTCGGTCTCCCATGTTCGTGATCTGTACACGTCGTTCGCCGCGAGCGAATTCTTTTCAATTGCTGCTTACGTCTCCGTGTCTGTTATCGAAAGGCGGTCTTGATATTCGGCACTCGGATGCCGTGCGTCGTGAGCTGAATTCCATTTCTAAATGTCATGTTTAAATCCGGGATCACTGTAATCCATCCTTCCACCCGGCAATTTTTACTCTTTTAAACGCAACTTCGATCTGTCCGACGTTTGTAGTTATGCTTTTAATATCTCGAATAACCCGTAATGGAAGTTTAATGCAGTCATAGTACGAGTTGCACGACACTTTCCGGATAATTCTCCGTTTTCTGTTGATTTCTGCTACAAAGTTCAGAGCGGCTGAAAAATCCCTTTTAATCGTGCCGCACGATTACCGTTTGCGTCGAGCTAATAATTTCGCGAAACTTCCGCGCACTTTAATACCCATTTGACCGCAAAACCCGAACAATATAACGTGCTTGCGTTTAGCTGCAATCGGACAATGGAAACGACCATAAATGTTAACCGCTTAAACTAGTCTGCCTGTGGTAGTTGGTAGTATGCCTAACCTAGCCAGAGTTGGCGTGTCCGTGCAGAGCAGTGTATCGTTAAGTGTTGTAGACGTAGACGGTGTTTCGGCAGTCGGGGCAAACGTATCGCTCGTACGGGATCGATGCTCATTTAATAACGTCACTTCTCTTGAATCTCTTGACTCGAATTTCGCGTCCCTCGCGCCATATATCCGCTCGAACAATGTCGCGCAAACGAGTCGGCGGACCGTCGACAACGGGCATGCGAACCTTGCTTTGAGTCTGTGAAACTTTTTGCGCGGTCGGTTTTTATAATTCCGCATTTAGTAGTAGCGTTTCCACTGCCTTTCGAGTGAAATTATGAGACCGTCGAATAAAAAGCCTCGCATACTGCCCGACAATTCTCGAAAGTATGCTCGCCGGTGGGTCGCAATTTCATTCTCGAACGCGCAATATTAAATGTGGCAGGATCCGCGTTTCATACTTGCTGGATTCTTGTTGAATGAGAAACGCTCAGTAGGCTGTTTTGCTGCGACGGGCGTGTGTTTTTAGCGACATGCATGAGGCGGAAGGAGATGTGTGTCGGTGGCGAAGGAAGGAACGGATGCAAGGGACGCGGTTAAAGGAGAATGGACGTAAGCCGCGATAATTGTGGGGATCGTCGGAATAATGCCACCGGAAATCGGATTATTAGCGAATGAATTGCCGGCTTGATGAACCGACGCGCTGCTGGTACGCGGCTCGCATGTTATCGCGTCTGGGAAGTCAACGTTTATGCGCGGGTGTAGTAGACGTTGGACGTTGCATGGCGTGCGTCGATCAAACGCACACGACAGTTGCATTAGTGCACGCGAATACCTATAGTACGCTTCGAGCATTAAGAACGTAGAACGATACTTTGTGTGTAGTTGCGTCGATTGAACTCTCAAAACCGATAGTCGATCAAGATACTTCTCCGTTGCAATGATCTTCCTCGGGCAATCTATTTCTCGAGAACGTCACATCAGCGCCACCGTGTGATCTCGTTATTCCATCGTCTTAAGAAATTATTCGCCAGAAGTGACCAGCGTGGCGTGCCACAGAGCGCGTCGACGGGATACTCCGTGAACGGGAAATCGGGCAGGAGCCGGTAATTTTCAAAGTCAATTAGCGGGACGATTAATTTAGCCGCTAAATCAATTTGTGGGAGGCACTTTTCTGCTTGACGTGCAAAAGGCGACCGATCTCAAACCGAGACGGACTACAACTTTCGGCCTAGCCTGTAGACAGGAAGCGACGCTTATAATGTGCCTGGATCGTTGTTTGACGAAGCGTGTCAGGGCATCTTTGAGCGTGCGCCCAGTCTGCACGCCCATTTATGCACTTGCCAACGCATTTGGAAGGGCCAATAACTTTGCGCATGTGTTGCACTCGACGGCGGAGGTGTGCGTGTCTATGTCAAATATATTATCCCACCTGACAACCAGCCATCAAAACGTTCGACAGAATTCCCACGCGGTCGCCTCATTTCGACGCCCACCGGCATCGTTGCAAATGAGCTGGAATGCGTTGCGTGATACGGGGTCAGGAATTTGTCACGTTATCTCCGAATTTCGCGGCTACGCGATTGGACAGGGGATTCGTTGGCCTTTGATTGCTTCGTAATCTCTCCACATTTAGACGGAATCGTGCGCTTTGATAGCTAATTTTCCATCCTATTCAATTCTGTAAGATTACCGGTCGACCTGCCGCCCTGCCGATGCGCTTAAAATTGTTCCCTAGATTGAAAGATTCGAAATATTCATTCATGTTAAGATATCAAGGTTATTGATAGCTTGCTGATCAGAGTGCAGTTTATAGTCGTCCTTATCGAACACTCGACACGGCGTGCGACACGTCGACGTTTTTAGCCTTTTAAGCCGCCGCAACGTCGGTTCCAAAGGAACCATGTATCACCGGTCGAAGGCAGCGATACGTATACTTCACGTTTCCTCCTCCATTTCCGTCCGGCGGCGTTCGTTGACGTGCAGGGAGTTTCAGGTTTCGAAACTACCCCTCACCTAACACTCCAACGCCCGCGTACGTGGAATAAGGTGGCGGTTGACGGATGGGATTTGAAGAATGGTATCGTTCGATCGGACGTGCGATGGATTATCGGCCCTTTACAAAAGGAAACCACTGACCAAGCTGTGCACCTGATCGCGGTACGTTTGAATTATCGATTTCTTGCGGATTAGTTGAGTCGTTGGGTGAGTCCGGCTGGTGAGCCACGCGTTGGCGAGACGATTCGACTCGTACCAGGCACAATCTTGCATTAATGTAT
This sequence comes from Priocnemis perturbator, assembly GCA_963942575.1. Taxonomy (NCBI): domain Eukaryota; kingdom Metazoa; phylum Arthropoda; class Insecta; order Hymenoptera; family Pompilidae; genus Priocnemis; species Priocnemis perturbator. Next base: position 7,393,498 of record OZ012644.1, read on the forward strand.
TCCGCTCCCGTACAAGTCCTAGGAATTATCTTCTCTCTGCGAAAGGAACGTCGACGACGTGCGATTCTAATTGCGCTGACAAACGGGTTCGTAAACGGCTCGCGTTCTCTTATGAATATCGCAAAACATGCTTTAACTAAGTCGTTCTGTATATCATGTCCATCGTGACCGTTCTGAATTTCTTCATTAATTCAAAGAATTAATCAAACAAAGTTTTGCTCTTGACCTTAAATCACCATTCTCATTTTAGATAATTGCACATCTTACAATAAATTATGTCAGTCGAGGAGTGTCGTCCTCAAATTATAATTCGTAATTCATTCAATGAAATGGTATCCACGTATGCTTTGCTCGTCACGATGTGATTACAGTCCGACACTACGCATATCGCCAAGCCCATATGTAATGTAATATTTCACGTCTCGGTGAACCAGTTGTTCTCGTACTGTGCATTTACCGTGAATATGTATCTCTTATCGACTTTGATAGGCATTGCCGATAGGTTTTCCTACTCAGTCCGTGCAGTTTAGTTAAAGCCTTCGAGAGAACGGAAAAGGGAAAAAAGGTCACGCAATGCACTTACGAAGATATGCATGACGTCAGTATACTAAAGAAACGTTAGGTAACGATAGTTATTTGACGAATTCATTACTCGCTGCGGCAAATTAACAGCAGAACTAATCTATGAAAACTCGGCGCAGTTCATAACTGGCAACTGGGAAACCGTGCGTTGCCAGTTCGAGATCAGAGAAAGGGCCTATTATATCCTTATTAATTACCGTCCTCTCATTATTACCTACAGTGCTGTGCCAGGAAGTGTAAATCGGGGGCAGTTAATTAAAATCGCATTATCTGTGACGCAACGTGAGACGCGCCGCAACTTCCAGATTTGTGCACACGCCGTCAAAACTATGGTTGCTGTTGATAATGTGCATGCGAGAGAGCTTAAAAACGCAGTCAATTTATTAAAAATTCCAGTCTTTGCGCGACAAGCATCGGGCGAGTTTAATAACAAACTTAAATTTTCTAAAGAAACGTGTTCGCTTCGTCGCTGACCTCTTTCTCGTAACCCATGGAAAGTGGAAAACTAGTTGCATCGCCGACAAATACGTACGAGTTTATGTCAGGCTTCCACGCTTCCCTGTCTCTGAAGGAAAATGATCTACCCTGACGTCGGATGCATTCACGGTGCCTTTTACAGGCATTGTACAGCTCGTCTAAGTTTGACACTCTCGGTATCTATCTTGCATATCAGAACTTGTCACGGAGAATGTTGACTGTCCAAACAGTCGCGTGCAATTTTATTACATTTGCATGTACTGCGATTGCATCAGAAAAATCGATAAAAAACTGTTGACTCTGTCATTTCGGAACGAGTCTTCAACGACGTCCAACGATATTCGACAAATATTAGTTTTTGCTTGGATATTACATCGTTCGCGTCATCCATATTTCACCAGTATCAGCAGTCGAAAAACGTTACCACCTGCCACGTCTCGTAGAAGGAAATTAAGTCGGTGGCACCGTTGACGGAAATACTCGCGAAATCTCTCTGAGACTTCTCGCACCGCGGACAACAGAGTTTTCGACGGCCGAAAGTAATGCCTCCGTGGCTTAAGACTTTTGATTTACGCACGACCGTGGCGGCGTTTACGTGCCTGAATTTTCGCGTTTTCTCGCCTTTTTGGGTCACCGGTTTTGCATCCGCGTGAGACGTCTTGGCGTGACTTGTGGCAGCAGGCAGGAGTAAATGTGCGGACTACCACTGGGAGTTCTCACGAGGATACCAACCAACGAAAGACAAAGGTGATAACAGTGACGTGATGAAGGGCACGCGAAATCAAATTAACACACGGCGGACGGGTCACACCTTGGCACATGCACGTGTTCCGACTGTTATCTGTCAAACTGCACAGAGCGAAGTTGGTGGCGATATACATGAGCTCTGTCACATGGTAACGACTCGCTGAACCACGAAATGTCAAAACTTTATCATGGTCTTGAATATTTCCAACGACTAAGCGGATTCGTCAAAAACGAGATTATGGCACATGACATACAGCAAAACATTATTGCGTAGCTTTCCTCGTTGGATGAAACGCACGCCATCTGGGCGTATAAAACCGAGCTGCATTATCGCAATGTCGTACTTTTGTTCGGGTAAAATTGTTAAGTGATTAAAAGTTGGATGGACGTTGGATATGCAAATGATGCCGAAGCTTGGCCCGACGAATACACATATATACCTCGCGCCTAGTCGAGAATAAACCATTACCGTTGGCGGAAATATATCAGAGTTACGGGCGTAACGAGCCGGAAAATCGTGTCACTCCGTTTGCGCCGGGTATACATCGCAATCCGGAAGAAATATGTACTACTCCCACGCGTAGAATGACGGGCATGGAAGGACGCGAGGTAAAAGTCTGCGTCGCGCAGACAACGGCGGATTGACTAACACAGGAGACGCGTCGTGTAGAGCACGGTAATCGGGCGTGCGGATGATGAAGAGTAATAACGGAGTTGGGGACGACGTGCTTTCGCTCTCCCGGGACGTCCCTGGCATCGGCACCTCACCTGGTGATTGATGACACAAAATCGGGTCGTCTCCGTCTTCCCTTTTCCCTCTCATTTTCCCTCTTATTCTGTCGTTCCCTTGGTTTTCCTCTTTATGGTACTTCTTAGAGGTCTTTTCTCTCTCTCTCTCTTTCATTTTATGCTCCAAGATGATCTTTACCTCGTTATTTTTCTATCCTTATCCACACTCAGTCGGCTCTTTTCCTTCCGCTATATTTACCTGCACCGTTTTCTTCGTAGCACTTTTTTGCTTCCGTACCCTGATCCACTCTGTACGACACCTTCTCTATCCCTTCACCCTGTGCGCACACACTCAATTTCCATGACGCACTACGCATACCCATAAGACACCGTCACGGAGTACGCGATGACTCTTCACCCTTCACGCCACGTCTATCACGGCAGATAAGTGAGCCTCAAGATCGCCCGTCGCGGTCTTTCCGCCACGGGATAGTCCGCAACGTGTCGCCATATCCGTCCCCGGTCGTGAATATTGAACCCCTGGTAAATTCGGGATTCCGACGATTTGCACGATCCTCCCTAAGCTTCATAGTTCACGGTTTCAACGTGCTAGAAGCCCAGCTTGCAGTTGGAGTTGGGCGTCGTAAACTGACCATTCTAATGAGCATTCCTAATCTTGTTTGAGTCATTCCATTCGCACACTCCATACCACGGTGCTATTCCTTTTTTCGCCACAAGCTTCCTGGTGCACCTTATCATACGAAAATCAATTTAAAATTCGCAGGCCGTGATCCGTCGGGCGGGTTACTTACAATCCTGATCATGATCGAGAGCGATCTGATTAGAGGGGTACGAGTTTAAACTCAAATCGAACCGGAGTTTAAATCCTTAATCCTTGAGCCAGTTCCAATTCATTAGACCGGCTCTCTGTTGGTCGCCAGACTATCCTGGCCTGAACTCTTACATGATAGATACCGGGGAAATCTCACAGTTTTGATATTTCCATGTGTCCGCAGGATGATGAGTCATGTAATACAAAATGTGCGGAATACAGGAGCAGAATGTGCTCTGCGATAGTAGACATTTTTTCAAAGCTTACCGTTTTAATGTACAACGGCTTCCGTTTTTCCATACACTGCAGATCCTTCTGTTCTACTTTGGATGCTTTTTCATTTTTCGCAGACAATAGTGCATTCACGTCATTGCGCACGTTTTTGCAAAAATATAAACTCTGCATGAGGTAATAGGTATGTTATTATTTCTGCCCGGACATAATAAATGTACAGTATACTGTGTCGCTATACCACGGTATTATAATGAGTAATATACTATACAATTTATATTTCACATATTTATACCATGCAATTTACCATTAGAAAATCGTTATTCATAACTTGTTATTTATATATAATGGTATGCGTTCTTATATATGAATTCAAATGTTCCGCCAGGTCGCCAAGATTCGAATGCCAAGTATCGTACGAGCAATCTCAATCGTCGACTATCGAATTCGAAGCCACGCCCCCTTTCTTCCGGCAAGACGATCGTCAAATGTTCTGTGAAACGCTATGGCCGACGCCTTCCTTATATGTATCGCTCCTCGTAATTCCTTCATCTGAAGCCGTCCCAACTGCCGTTCGAGGTCTGATGATGTGTCTCAGGTCTGCCGGGAAACGAGAGGAAGCGAATTCAGCCGTTTTTCATCCCAGCACGAGCGTTCTGTCTTCGCATCGATCGAATGTTCGATCGGCCACAGCATGGTTTCGTGGCATCGCACTCCGCCATTTTGACCATGTCGACATGTCATCGTTACGAATAAAAATCTGGAGTTGGTGAGACTTTTTCTCTTTTCCGTTTTCAAGGTATTTGATGAGCTGATGGCGAGCTGGTAAGAATTTCGTGCAATTCCGAAGGATTCTCCGAAATTTTTTGATGATCCGGTCCACATATGTTGTGGGACTCGGGACAGTGGATAGCAGTTTCTTGTTCCAGAATTAACCTTTGTTATTCATGCATTGATTTCATGTGTTCTAATATTTGACTTGATTTCTCATTTGATTTCATTATTATTTTTGTGTGTTGCTTAATGTCTCTCATGTTTATATGTTATGTGTAATTTTTTGTGTACTTTTCTGGCAATGTTTTCTTGTGTGCTCGTTTATTGCTTTGACCATATAGTCGGAGTACCACTTGTTGAATATTTGGGTGCGACCAATGCTTCGCTGATCCTGCAGCGAGCTGTGGTAAGACAATTGGAAGAGGCTTCATTCAGAATCTTCCTATTTCCAATGTGAATGGGACGGTGCATGCACAAAACAGCAGCCGCAAATGAAAAGCTTTTTGTATTGGTAAGCCTGCATTATTTTTCATTTACTTTCTTTTGTATCTTGTGTCATGATTTATTGGTTTCTTGTGTGTGCCTTTTGGTCTTTATTGTGTATGCTTTCTGGTCTGTCTTGTGTGTGATACTCACATTTGAGTATATTGTGGCACTGAGAGTTGATTGAGTGCCAATATTTCAATATTTTATTGATATATTTGATGTATCATATGTACAGCTGTACGATTTTGTATATGTTTTGATGTTGATGTCCTATTTGGCATCAGCAAGTGCATTAAATCTTAAGATAAGATCAAGAAGTAAGAAGATGAAATGGTCCAAGCTGTTACTATTCAAAATAAAGGTAGTGTCGGTATGCGAAGTGGGTATGTTATACTTCTTATGAAGTTAACAAATCATGATTTTATGGATTTTAAAATATCCATATTTGTAGTAAAATATATATTATGATGTTAGTTAATATTATTTATTGAATAGACTGGTATAACCTAGAAAATCACATAATACATCATAGTAAATCGTATATCCTAGATACTTTGATAGATGGTCATTAATATTTATAATTTTTTTTCTTTAAACTGGGCAGGAGAACTTAGAAATAAGGTCTATATTCTTCACAATTCATTTTGAGGTGTCTATAAGTTTATAGTTAAGGGTAATGTATGACATTGGACGATGGAGTCTGTCAGCAGTGTATCTTCTGAATTTGTGTTCCCTACCCTGAGAATTATTATGTTTTAAACAGTTAGGACCCTAGATTGGAGTACCATACCGAAGGTCAAGGAGAACTGGTGGGGCAAGACCTGAGGAGGAGTGTTTATCAGAGTCACTGTCACTTTATAGCTGTGGCTTTCAAACAGGAGGTAGAGGTTGTAATAAGGTTCAAGAGGTTTGTAATGATCTTAACATTTTGTGTTAGAATCAAATATCATGGTTTTCAAGAGTAGCACATTATGAAGTAAATTCGGAAGCACTTTTAAATATTTTTAAATAATTTAGTCCAATATTAATATCTAATGGAGACGCTAGTCAAATTATAGGTTTATGATATCAATCAATCAATAATTTCATATTATAGTTATGTTCATTCTAGTATATATGTATATGCATCTATATACATATAGAATGTATACTGTATAGTTTATACACTATATACTATATATATATATATATATATATAGTAATTGTTTGTGTACTTTTCTGGCAATGTTTTCTTGTGTGCTCGTTTAGTGCTTTGACCATATAGTCGGAGTACCACTTGTTTAATATTTTGGTGCAACCAATGCTTGGCTGATCCTGCAGCGAGCTGCGGTAAGACAATTGGAAGAGGCTTCTTTGAGAATCTTCCTATTTCCAATGTAAATGGGACGGTGCATGCACAAAACAGCAGCCGTAAATGAAAAGCTTTTTGTATTGGTAAGCCTGCATTATTTTTCATTTACTTTCTTTTGTATCTTGTGTCATGATTTATTGGCTTCTTGTGTGTGCCTTCTGGTCTTTATTGTGTATGCTTTCTGGTCTTTATTGTGTGTGATACTCACATTTGAGTATATTGTGGCACTGAGAGTTGATTGAGTGCCAATATTTCAATATTTTATTGATATATTTGATGTGTCATATGTACAGCTGTACGATTTTGTATATGTTTTGATGTTGATGTCCTATTTGGCATCAGCAAGTGCACTAAATCTTAAGATAAGATCAAGAAGTAAGAAGATGAAATGGTCCAAGCTGTTACTATTCAAAATAAAGGTAGTGTCGGTATGCGAAGTGAGTACGTTATACTTCTTATGAAGTTAACAAATCATGATTTTATGGAATTTCAAATATCCATATTTGTAGTAAAATATATATTATGATGTTAGTTAATATTATTTATTGAATAGACTGGTATAACCTAGAAAATCACATAATACATCATAGTAAATCGTATATCCTAGATACTTTGATAGATGGTCATTAATATTTATAATTTTTTTTTTTTTAAACTGGGCCGGAGAACTTAGAAATAAGGTCTACATTTTTCAAAATTCATTTTGAGGGCATTATAAGTTTATAGTTAAGGATAATGTATGACATTGGACGATGGAGTCTGCAAGTAGTGTATCTTCTGAATTTGTGTTCCCTATCCCGAGAATTATTTTGTTTTAAACAGTTAGGACCCTAGATTGGAGTACCATACCCAAGGTCAAGGAGAACTGGTGGGACAAGACTAATACCTGAGGAGGAGTGTTAGTCAGAGCCACTGTAACTTTATAGCTGTGGCTTTCAAACAGGAGGTAGAGGTTGTAATAAGGTTCAAGAGGTTTGTAATGATCTTAACATTTTGTGTTCAAATCAAATATCATGGTGTTCAAAAGTAGCACATTGTGAAGTAAATTTGAAAGCACTATTAAATATGTTTAAATAATTTAGTCCAATATCAACATCTAATGGAGACGCTAGTCAAATTGTAGGTTTCTGATATCAGTCAATCAATAATTTCATATTATAGTCATGTACATTCTAGTATATAAATATATATATATATATATATATAGAATGTATACCGTATACTTTATACACTATATATATACTATATACACTATATATATAGTGTGTTGTAATATGACACACAAATGTGAAATTTCTAATTAGTGGAAATATAAGAAATTATTGTTTGTCATCCATGTTTATTTCTAAACATATTTGTTTGCATGGGGCAGCATAAATAATTTCGAACAAAAACAGGAAACTGTTAGAAAAACTGTAACTTAGCGCAACATGTAATACCGTAGTGTGTTTGCATGTTTCAAATTATTCTGAAAATAATACTACGAGCGGTCGTATGTTGCCGGACTGATTGTGAGCATTCACCGAACATGCCGTATCAGCCATACTTTAAACGCACCGTTTGTGCAAGTGTTCCCAATGAATTGCAAAACATAGTGGTTCGCAAGGGAATCAATGCGCGATACCGACGAGCGCAATAGTTTGCAGTCTCATTTCCGTCCTGCAAGATTTGTGAAGAATAATATTGATGAGAATTTAATGGCGATATATCCAAATTTGAAAAAGTATAGAATTTTCTGTTCGTTGTTTTCCTTGTGGGTTTAAATTAATTACAATTCATGCTTTTGTTTCTTCAAAGTGTAGTAGAGTAAGCCGCGCTGAATAGGATATATATTTGTAGATCTGGTCTAATGACAGTCTGTTATCATTATTGCTAAGTGATACAAATTGTTCTACAACAGTCAAGAAAGTATGTATCATAATTATCGTGAGCATAGTCGAAGTTTCGTATATCATGATTAATGCCGCAAAAGACTACGTAATGCACAGAGATCCACGGTATTATCTATAAACGTTGATTCATACTACTTTCATTCAATTCGTCTCTTCTAAAACTTATTATTTGGATTTCATAGAAACGCCTATTGTACATTTGTGTGTACATGTAACAATGTATGCTATCTGTAAGGAAATTTGGGGCCTCATTCGCGTTGTTGCTGACAATACTATTTCATTCGCGATGCGTTTTCTTCCCTCCCCATGTGCGCGGCTTATCGATGTTAACAGTTATTGGCGCGTTCAAAGGTTTTTGTGAGGACTGCCATTGTCAAAGGCTTTAAGCAAAATCTATTTGCTGAGACGGGCGTTCAGGTCGTGAAATTGAATCGTCGGGACAGTTCGATTTTTTTTTTTTGTACGTACCGACGTTCGCACTCTCCACCAAACAATAATAATTTGCAACTTCCATACACATTGTAGCGTCTCAACGACAGAGGATAGAGCTTTGATCAATATTCATACGCGTCGTCCTGCGCCTCTGCTCGTCAATCTTCTTTATCTAGAGCATTCGTTCGTTCTATCCGTCATTGCGACGCGTTCGGCGGTAAAGTGAAAATTACGGGTAGTTAATAAAAGCTATCGCGGTCTATATTCAGTCGTAGTGCTCAAAAGTACATCGTACATTTGTCGGGAAGGCGGGGGAGGGGGCGGAAGGTAAGCTGATTTACGACCTCTTCTCGCTTCTCCCATCTTTCTATATCTGACCGAGCTAGCGTGCTTCGTGCTTCCGCGTTACCAGCGGAAATAAGGAGAGTTAAGATTCTCGCACTGTGAGGAACAGGGAATATCCGCCCCTAGGATAGGAAGGAGTCCGTCGTAAAGGGTCGTAGACCCACGCGGCTGAGTGGCTGCGACGATAAACCCCCGAATATGTCCGTGCAAGTGTGTAAGATTCATGTCAGGCTGGTCGGCCGATCGATATCATGCATCTGGTTACGCGGAAAGTGACGACGGGCGCGCGGGTGTATTCTTTATTTAAAATTTCATTATCATGCGCCTCGGCGGAAGCTGGGTCCTTCTGCCACGTAGAAGAAGACAATTTCTCCTTGATTGTGAGGCGCGCGCGCCCGGCAAGATTGGAGGAAAACGTCGGCGGAAATTTCATCGCAAAATGTCGCGCTTTCTTTGCCCCGCGCCTTTCTTCCTCGCTCGTTTTCATTGTTTTCGTATCCCCATCTGCGCGCTCTGTTTCCTTGGGTCTTCCTTGCCACGTGTCTTGCGAAATACGAGCAAAAAGACGCTGAAGCCGTTTGCCGGTCGAACCTCGTCGTTGTGTCTCTCTGATTAGCTGACCCGTCCCAATAAGCATTATTCTCGGGTGTTATTAATTCCTCGTCGCGAGGACCCGCCGCATCGATGCTTCTATTTTGGCCGGAATAATCATTCTTTATGTACGATGTTACATGAGAATGGGAAAGAGCTAGGACAAAGGCGCATTGTGGCCAGGCTCTAGCGTATTATGCACGGTTACGTATCGCTATCGCACCGCCGATGGACTGAAGGGCGGCTGGTCCGAGTTCGCGCGTTACAACGAAGCCATCCACCGTGTTACGCGACTGTCTACCTTATAAAATGCATTCTCCTCTCGGTGACGCAGTTCTACTTTTCGTGAGCGATGTTCCGAATGATAAATGGTTTTTCCATCCAACGGCCCTTCAAAACACACTTTGATAGACGCTTTTTCAACGGTAAAACACTTTCAAATATATTGCTCTCACTGACTTGTTCGCGCATTGTTTTTTTTTCTTTGGACAGATCACGCCAGTCTGCCTTCTTTTTCCTTCCACTTTCCGTTACACGTTTATATAGTCACATGGCCGAGTTCTGTATACTTTGTAAAAAGTATTCTCGCGTTTGCTGCATATTTCTCTTTCGTTACTTTCCTCTAGATTCGCTATCTTGACAGCTAACATTGCATTCTATCTGATGCATAAGGAATCCCGCGTTAGTTATGTACGTGACAGCTAATGTTCATCATTGAACGTCGGAGCAAGTCTGTCGGATTCAATTCATTTCATTATTCAATATATCCTTGTCGAAGACGTCTGTACTGTCCGTACTTACCATAATTTATTCTTGCCTCAAAACGTGGAACATATTTGAATGGAGCTTTGACTTTTATACGACGTGTGATATGATTGTCGGTCGATGTGTATTTCAGTTTTTTCTAAGAAGGAAAGGCAGGGAAGCGCGTCCGGAACCCACTTAGATCTTCTTGAACTATGTTGTTGAAACCGAAAATTTAAGAGATCCGTAGTATTTTACATACCAGCGCCGGTTACTGAAATATGTAATAACGCTGCTACAGAGTTTGTCATTTATATTCTGTACGTTTATCATGAATTTTAGTAGGAATATACTTTGAAAAATATGAAACGGGCCACGTCTCACGTTTTCTCGACTTATTTTTGAATACATCTCCGAAACTATTGCGACGATTTCGGAATACCTTTGAACCGTATATAGATCACAGTGTGTCGTTTGGCACGGTTCTAGGCCATTCTTAAGATATAGTAAATCCTTTAAATCTGAGAATGGGCACATAAAAAAACATGGGTCTCTCAGATTGTGGTGTTTAACAACATTTTACAAGGAGCATTAAATCTGATCCGGATAATTCCCTCGTCATCCCCTGTAAGAATTCGACCAAAATAATCGATCCATTTCTCGCGATCGTATAGATTTCGCATGTGCGCTGGCGTTGCGGCTGGCAGCTTGAATCACGAGTCGCAGGCCATTCGACTTAGGGGTGGTAAACCATTTAATTAAGTCGCCTCGAGTCGATCGCAGCATTAAACGCGAAGCCATTGCTTTCCCTACGTATCATTAAACCGACTCCGCTCTTCGAAATCCATCGCTACCATCTCCGGCCACTAACTCGCAAATTGGGGTGCTCAATTCAGAACTCCAGAGTGGAGGACTCGAACGGGCGAGTAGTATTTCGAGTGCAATCCGATATCGACTGTCGGCTAAGGTGTTCCGCGCGGTATAATGGCCCGTATCGATTTTATTGGTCTCGTTCGAGCAAGCGCATGACTCGCGTGCGAATTCGCAGTTTCCATCCGCTCGCGAATATGTTGAAAATCGTCTGAGTTTACAGGACGAAGGCGCGTTATGAGGAGGCGGACGAAGACGGAGCGAGGTGATTTCGCGGTACGACGATTTTAGGCCGCGCCTGCTCCCGTGAACTTCGCGAAGAATAAAGTCTTTACAGTTCGCTGCCGTTTGTCCGCCCGCTGCCTTCCATCCGACTTCTCTTTTCTCTTTTATGGACGCCCCAAGTACCACGCCTCAGAGCCGCAATATTTTTTTCACGCGCAACCTCTTTGCACAAGTTGAACGCGAACTGGTAGCCGAGAGGAGAGTCAAAGAGTCCATTTTTCCCGGATGTCCGGGTTTGTCCCGCATAATCGGAGTATCCGTCAAGGTGGCGAAGAAATTATATTCCGGGCACTGGGAGAATTTTTGCACGACGAGATCATTTGTCTGACTGGGAGAAAGTAAGGAACGATGCGGGTTTACCGTAGAAGAGCGGAAAACTTGCGAAGTAATGGCGAGGAGGAGGTGAAGGTTGAGAAGACAGGGCTGATATACGAACCTGTGGAATTCGGAAGAGACGAAGCAGATTGGCGACCTGTATAGATGTTACGGAACTCGCTGCGCCCACGACCCCGCTGATAACTTTCCGCACTGCTGTCTTATTGCAGTGATACTCTGCTCCGTCAATGTTGCTGATTGAACCTGAAACACAGAGATTTCACGTTAGCGCTTTATCAGATTGCTTCAGTACTCCGATTTTTTTATCCTCTTTTTTTCCATCTCACTCCTGCGACTGCGAATAAATTGCCGGGCACATGAGGCGACACAGCCGGACTAAGATTGAAAGGAGAGGAAACAAAGGACGGCGATGGGTCATAGCGTGGAAGAAGGAACGGAGATGGAAGCGGGAGAAGTACACAAAGAACAGTACCGTGCCGGATCCATAATAAATGTTTCAGACAACAAACGTTTATCATCTTAAACGGGCTAACGCGCTATTATCGCGAGTTGTGCTATAACGGTATAAAGATCGATGTCTAGATCCTACATCGATGTAAGTTCACCGTCGTCGGCAGAGCTTTAAAGTTATATCCCGGGCAGCGGGAAGGTGTCGCGTCAATAAAAGTTCCGAAACGACATTCGACGCCGAGAGTACGTTTTAACTGCCTCAAATACGACTGTCGCGTGAGTCTGAACTCTCGCAGACGGAGATTGACGTTAATATTACATCGATGTAAGTTTGCCGTCCGCCCTTAAAGTTATCTCATTAAAGTTTCAACAAGGCAGACCGAACTGCGAACGGACGACGGTGTGTGTGAGCACGCGGAAATACGCTCAATTCTGTGGATTGGCTGTTTGTCAATTTCGGGAGGAAGCTTCTTCACGCAATAGTGCCACTTAATGTATTAGTCATGAGACGCGGATCGGTTGCGGGAAATTTACAAGTCGTTAAGTTACATTGACATTCGCCCCGTGACGCCGTACGGGCAAAATCGTTCGCGAACCGCTTTTGGATTTGAGTGCGTTATAATTAATACAGTGCCTATAGCGTGAAAAACTTTTTCTCTTACATTCCATCGCGCAGTATGAGACACGTGCGGAACAGTCCGGCTACAAACTTCGTAATTTGTTGGGCGATGCCCGTCTATACTTCCGCGCTGATGCACACGTTTTGAAAGTTTCCATTGGGAACTTTGCGCTGGCGTAAAGTCGAAGAACAGCGGGCTGGGGCTTCAATGAAATCCTAATTTACCGCGATTCGTGTCCGAGCTGTCTCCCACGTAAGCCCGACGTTCCGTTTATTCTGCTTAGCTCCGGAGCTACCTTTCCGCACGCGCGGCTGTAGATTTGTTCGCAATAATCACCGCTCATTCGCCGTCTAGTCAATCTGAATCTGTAGTTTTAGAAGTTTTTGTTCCGGTGTCTCTGTGTCCCTTGGTGAATTAGAGTCGCTTTGAATGGTGCCGCATTGAATTCGGAGAGCATTCATAGAGCAGAGAATGTAACAACGCTCGTATAAGGGAAGGCGGATTTTAATAGCCGGTGGAGCTTGGGGCTCAGTTGAAGTAACGGAAAGGAATTTATTGAAGTAGTAGGTATAGAAGCAACACAGTATCGAAAATCGAAACTATTGAAAGTTTAGGATGCAGCAAGTGGTCCATTTTCAACGCAAGTAACCTATGGAATGGTACAGGCTCCGGGAAAAACAACATTTGTATCTTTTTCACAATTTTTCGATTATATTTCGATCATTTGACAGTACCTCTAAAGGTTTTTTTTTAAAAGCCACCACTCTTTCGTGTTACACATTACTTTTATTGCAAGTTTCAACTTCCACCTCTTCTCAAAATGGAAAATGGAAATAGGGCCACAGCGGTCCAAGATGGTGGGACAAAAATATGCATTGAATGATAGATGTATCATATTCCTCGTCTGTGATATCAGCAACTTTTTTTCATTTTTGCTGTACCGTCTCTATTTCGGTTCATTGTCTGTTTTAACGGTTGTCCCATCTTGCCCAATAGTCGATTCGTCGGCAGCACTCAAATTAATATGGTAATGTGCTTGATTTATTGGGTCCCGCGAATTGTTTCGTTATTGCGGCGGGTGTTTGGATCGATTAATCAATTTATGGTAATGACTATTCGTTCGTTTGCGAACGAGCAATAGTGTAACGAGGATGGCATAGAGGTCGTCGAAATTATGAGGGGGGGGGGGGGGGGGGGGGATATCAATTTGGACATTCTGCATAGTTCCAACACGCGGGCTAGTGTGTAAACAAGTTGCCGCGGTCGACGCAATTGCGGAAACCAACGATCGTGACGTCGTCGTCTTTCCATGCGTTACATCGAATTTTTGACCCTCGGTTATTCAATTTTTCTTTGGCGATTGTTTTTTCGGTAAAGATCGTGGATGGACCGAACAATGTGCAACAGTAGATTCGATCGTACACCTGCATATGAGGTGAAAGCTCGTTGTTTCAATCGTCGGTTATTGCTGTGAGGTTCCATTTCATCCATGACTGGCGACTGGTTTTTCTTACCACTATTTGAGCAAAATTCGTGAAAGAAATAGTCATGTTGTTTATTACAAATTACTCCTGGAAGCAATTTGCGTGGAAAAATGGCATTTTTCAAGCTCGTAATTAAATTTGCGGAGAATAATTTCCAATGCAAAGGCGTAGCAGGGAGGGGAAACGAATCTGCACGCCGTGCAATCCATGCGACGGTGTTGTTTTTATGCATTTACGACGGTGTAGTTACGGTCGTCGTGCGCGCCGCTTGTTCGAACGCGAAATAACATCCATCCTCCGGGCGACAGAAATTAAACATTGCATACCAGGTGGTCGTAAATTTCATTACCGCTTTTAATCAATATTGTCACCGACAACGACGTCCACTGCTTTTAATTCTTTCCGTCCTGTTTGTCCGTAGAGGCGCTGATGATCTAACGTCATCTCTTTTCTATGCTTCATCCTTCCTTACGCGGATTTCATTCTTTTTCCCTCGTTCATATACTTCCTGGCCGACGAACGTTTATTCGCAGGGTCGGTAGCACTTGTTGAATCGGCAGCGGATTACGTACATATCTAATTATTCCGGGCCGCGATACAGCGTATTTCGCGTGCCGCGGAATTTAGCCTGCCTGGATTGTTTCTTAACCCCTTGGCCTACACAGTATCTGCCAATTGCGCGTGCCATAGTGAACAAGAAAGTCCGTCGCGCGCCGTGCCATTCAGCTGTTCAGACTTTCAGACTCGTGGTTTTCGTTTATGACACAAATGCTTTACCAGGAGTCAGATTCGTGATTTTCGGTTTGTAACATAAATTCTTTACCAGAGGCAGACTCGTGGTTTTCGTTTATGACACAAATTCTTCATCACGAGTCAGAATCGTGATTGTTGTTTATGACACAAATTCTTTACCACGAGTCAGACTCGTGGTTATAGGCTAAAGGGTTAAATCCTACTGTGATTTTCTACGCACCGTTCATATCCTACTACAGGGCTCGGCATGGTAGGAGAGTGAATTCTCGAGGCTTCTCCTACTCACGCTATATTTTTCGGCTCAAGCGTCCGCCCCGCGTCACCTCACACCGTCTCACCACTTCACCATATCTTATAAATCGCCACTAGCCGCGAAAAACAAATGATCGTGTAGCGAGAGTGGGGGAAAAGAAATTTCTCCAGGGTCGCTTAAGCGACCCGTTTTCCGACCCCTGTCCTACTAGATTCACTTAGTACTGAACTTCGCCGATCGAACGCGTATTTATGAAAGTAAGGAGCGTTTCCACTCCCAATCGGCGGAGGTGGAGTGAGATCAAGTTGCGGAAGTTTAAATTGTATGGATACTCTATGTTTATTGCGAGGAACTTTCTACTCTCGCGTGTGAATGAAAATTCCTTATTACTCCTTTTTCAATGAAAGTTCGACCGAAGAGAGATATTTTTGCGGAACGGGCGGGATGCCTAGCGCATTTTCAATCTCCCCGCGCATCCTGCATAAAACTTTGGAAATTGAAAGCTGAGAGACCATTAATTCGGGTGGCTGAAAGTTGACGCAGTAAAGTGTCGGGAGACGAACGTTATTTAACGGAGTCTTAGGCCAGATAAGGAGGACGAGCGTGCGTCGGAACGGGCCAGCCTACGACGCAAACAGTTAGCGCGGCAAATTATCAATAACTCTTCTCCTGAGGGGAGAGAAAGTTCGCAGATCGATACGAACGGCCGAGAGGTCGCGCGTCTGTCTCTCGGGAGGCATCCCGCGTAGATAAACCGAAAATTTCGCGATTTCTCGAACATTGGATTTCACTAAACGAAGAAGATCTGGAAGGGTGGTCGACGTGGATGTGATTCCTGGATATCGGTACCTAAATTAACCAGTTTTGCGAAGAGATTAAAGTCGGCTGGGGGAGTTAACGGGTGGGCAGAGTAGACCGGGGCTAAGAGAGCGAAAGTTTTGAATGTTCCCTCTGATAATCCTCTTTGATCCCCCTGACTGAACTTAGAATTAATTCATCGCTGCGAACCGTTGACCTTCGCCGGTGTAGCTCAGGATCTTCGGTATTCCAATTAATCCCTCGCAAATCGTAAGACTAAAACACTGGCTTAACGCTGCTGCTTTTATGTGCGCGCAGGGAACCAGGTACATCCCGGAAAAAGATTCGTGCTCGTCCGTAGACTTCTGCAATCGTCCCCAGTCGAACTCGTCTCTTCCGATAGCCGTTGTCACTCTTTTTGTCAGCGATATTGCGCGATAAAGCTCTTTCGGATCCTTCCTCTAAGCACGTACACGACATCCGTACGTGCCTTCTTTGAGAACGAATCCTCTCTTTGGGGCCTGGCGGGCGCACGTCCTCGTAAATATAATAGATTTTGCGTCCAAAGGAGACTCTCTTGTCTTGTCGCCCAATGATCGTTTTTCCGTCGAATCCTGTCGCCGTAATCGTGTTCGAGAAACATGTTCCCCCGGTATCACGACGATATCGACGGTGTCTCGTCAATTTCGTCCCCCGCCGTCGGGCGAGGAAAGTGGAATGAAACGAAGGTCGACGTTTCTGGGTTGCGCGTTGCCACATACGGTCGTCGTGCTCCGAGGAAAAGTCATTAAGGCAACTACGTCTCGAGAGGCTGAAACCCGCTTGAAATCAAGCGCTTGACGGACGCCGTAATTGCGTTCGCGGAGAAGACGCAACGCCTGTCTCGGGGAATTATTCGTGGTTTTCGAAAATGCATCCTCGATTTTATTTCTCCATTACGTGTCCGGCCAGAGCTTAGGAGAGAATGCGATGGGACAGCACAAACGAAACCGAGTTCGCATTATGCATGCCGACACACAGACTTTCTTTCACGTTGAGCAACTCCGAGTAACCCTGTTACAGCGTATTCCGATAAACGTTCCGTTTGCAAAGGCAGAGGGGCAAAGGCTTTCGGATTTCACTCCCGTCCGTTTGCCGCCTCACATTCCTTTCGCACGATAGAATTAGCCGATCATGATCCTCTACTTTGGATCCTTCGCCTCTAGAGTCCTGCCATTTCGTTTTCGATTCGCACACGTGGCTGCGGAGCATGTTTACCGAAGAAACTCACTCTAGCTTCTCTACATAGATCGAGCAAATGTTTGCGGACGGTTAAGCGTGCGGGTGGCAAGAGGGTTCCGTTGGTGTGCGAATCTTCGCAAGGGCTCCTCCCTTCATGTCACTTTCTTTTCCCACTCTTTCGTTAAAACGTGACACTCGTCTCCGCCTAGTGAAAGAATTCTTGGGGTGCGTCCCGCTGGGAACCGTCCTCTTTATCTGACGGATCCCGGTAAAATTCGTCCCTTTACGGTTTGCCGGTTTAATGTTCGATGTGGCCAACGTGCCTCGATTTGGTTCGTTTCCACTTATGTCGAAGTCGACCCGAATCAAAGAACCTCTGATGCCTTCATCTATCCTTTGGTTGATTCATATTTGCTTTGGACAAAATTTCCACGCGCCCACACACACACGGTACTCACGTTTTGATCAATGTTCTGGACAAACGTACGGATTTCTATACTACATGTACGATGTGTAACGTATGGCGGCCAATTTCGTCTCTGACACTGCTTCGTCTTCCGATGCCTAAGCTTCGTAGTACTTCGATGAACCGTGGCAGTTTGTATTTGCAGCACAGGAAATTCTGCCTTTCACTTTTGTAGTTCCCACGTGCATGCCTTTGAAGCATTCAGCTGAACTGTGACATCAACTTCCAATGTATGTGTTATGATTCTGACATGAGTGCAGAGGATGCCTGACTGGATTTCGAAACTCTGAGTGTTACAGTTTGCAACGACCTTATCTAGGGATAACCAGATTATTCAGATCGTTTGGATAGAATTCTGAGTTCCGCGTTGGATTTGAGTAAAGTATTGATCATTGTGCGTGATTGACTGAAAAATGTAATTGTTAAATCTATATCATCGTACTCGAATATGTCAAGTTTTTCTCTCAAATCTTTCCGTGAAGTTCTGGGACAAGTGTTTCTATTACTATATTCTCGTCTGTTATTTTCATTGAATTATCGGACCCTTCGTTGACTGACCAGACTAACACACAGTGCCTACACGCCCGTATTTATACAGACTATATGAAAACACTCCGGATTTCGAGACAAAGCAACTCCTCCCCTTCCTAATCAACAGTCCCATCACAGCCATAATCCCGCATCGTGTAGACGTTCGATTAAATTACTTTTGCTGATTATCGACGTTCCAACGGATTTCGAGCATCGAGTTAGTTTAACTGCGAGATGGAAGGATTTAGAAAGTGGCGGTAATCAAAGGAAAAGCTCCCTTTGTCGGTCTCGCGTTCCCCCACATCCCTGTAAAAAATCGCCCTCGTGTGAGGTGAACCTGAATTCCCGGAGGCGGCGTTCAAAATCGATCCAGATTGTTTTTGGATTTCCCCAGTTCGTTTATGGGCGATCTCGACCACCGGCATGAAACGAACCCTCTGTTCCGACAATGGGGTATGTCTATCAATAAAGTATAAAACAGCCGAATGCCCATTTGGACGGGCTTTTTTTTCCAGCCCGAGCATTCGCAGCCCTCTTACTTTCATCTCCAAGGTGCCTTGCTTTTCACCGCGATACGAGACTTTATTTTCACGGCTCCCCGCACACAATAATGTACGTTCCTCTCCTGGTCGATGTACACCTCGCAGTCCGCCGTCGATGGAGAGAACTTCTGAGGGTGGGGCTGGTCGTCGAGCGCTTCTCGAATTTATTGGTGTCGCTCGACCTTAATTTCTGTCTTTGCCGGTCGAGCACTTCGTCGAAATCTTATCCTCGCAGCTTCGCATTGGTATGATCGGCGAATGGCTGTGATTCAGCGAAAATATTATTCGACATTTTGTCCGCTATATTGCTGGTGTCAATGCGTTGCATGGGTACTGCGATGTGAAGGTAGTCGTTAGAAAAATTGTTAGCGAAGATTTGGGTTGGTTCTCGGGAGATTGAAATATTTTATTCTTGTTAGAGTGCCCCAATTACTATGCATATATCTTGGCGTGTAACTATATCTGCGAAACGTGGCGTGTCCAATCCAAGATTAATGAGCCGCAAGCGTTAACTGATGTAAGTCTCCGTGTCTCGTGACCTCGTTCGCTAAGTGGCAAGAGCAGAAAATCTCAAGTGAGAAGGTTAAAATTTCTCGACATCTCGACCAGCCATTCTAATATCTCGCATAAATTCTCCCCACTCATATTCCACGTGCACTGCGGAATGATAGTGAATGTTGGAAATCGTTTCGCTGTAGGGACACTCAGGGTTTTGCACCCACGAGAGGCGGATTCAAAATTCTTTGTCTCGCGACGGATCGATGGAAGGTCGGCAGGGCGTCAAGTGCAGACCCTGTGTGGACCATGCCACTTTTTTTTATCTGACTGCTTCATCATCTTCCGCCCTCAACGGACGAGTCCTCGAATAATTTCCCCCTCTTGCGCTGATTCTTCACCTCTCGCGCGGCCAAGATTTCGTATTACCGTGCGCATTATTACCGTGCAACGACACTTCTCATGTCACTGGTGATTACAGCGGATGCCGTCGTCCTCGTCACATAAGTCGTTTCAACTTCGTGGCATGTCATTAAAAAAACGGAATCTCTCGGTCCCCTGACGTCGACTCGCCCTCGTGAAAGATGATGAATTCGATGAATGCTGACGAGAAATCGATGTAGTCCTGTTAGTCGGATGACTTCTTATATTGGTTCCGACGACGACGTCTAGATGGACGAAGATAATCGTAGGCTGATAGTCAATGCACTTTGCTGTGTTTGGAACTTCGAACGGATTTATAAGTTTGCTAACGACGACGGTTGGCGAAGATTCAATAGCTCGATGGTCTACTTTTCCCGACAGTATGTAAGCGTGATTTGACGAAGGGCCATCATGTCAGATAAACTCGTCCTGTTAAAGTTCTCCTTGAAAGTTAAAATCGTCCGGAAAACGTACGCTATTATGCCGACTTGTGCTGACGTTTATGGGCTTGTTCAATCGGTCGAAACGCGTTCCTTCAGAAATATTCGTCACGATCCAATATCTCTACACGTCGAAATATTGCCATCTTTATAGGGTGCCTCTCGTATCTTTTCTCCGAGATAAGCGATCGTCAGAGTGTGACACGTGCGGGCGACCTTGGACTTTTCGACGGTCTTCCTAAGGACGAAAATCCTCGAGCGGCAGAACGCAAAGAGAAAAAGTGGCGAGGCTGGGCCTAAGCTGTTTGCTGTGTCGCGAACTTTACGAGGTTTTTCCTCGTGCCACGAATGTCCTGCCCACGAAGGTAATTGGACGGTCGATACGTGGCGAGCATAAGCCACAGCTAGTCAGTAATTCGCCGTTTGCAAATATCCGCGGACCCACGTAGATGTTGATTCAACCTCCGAAAACGGCGAGGATAATCAGCCGACAACGCCTATGCAAATAGAACACCCGCCGGCCAATTAGTACATCGTATCCCGAGGTTCCGGAAACATGTTGCACAATGCGAAACATTGAACATTTACCAATGGCCCTCGCTGTTTCATCACTTTCCAAATTCTCGAAAAACAAAGGCGAAATGCTCACAGTGTTTGCGAATGTTGGCCATTGAAAAAAGTCGGCGCAGCCCTTCCGGCAAATAATGGACGACACCGCGTAAAACGTATGGAACGCTTTTATCACAATGTCGTCGGAGCGCGGGCAAATTGTTTCAATCGCTTGCTTCCGCATTTTGCGGCGTTGCGGGCATTTTTGCTGGCCTTTTACGCCGCGGCGGGGATAGCATACTCGATATTTCGCTATTTTTGAGAATCGATTTTGAGCTGCCGACGAACCGCGTTACCCGTGATTCCGCATGCCAGGCAACGTTTCCCTAAAATTCCACGGGCATTAAGTTGCGGATTAGATCGACGGGCCAAATTTATTTTCCACGAATAAAGCGGAAGCGCGCAAACCACTTGAACCTCGCTCTCCATCCCCAGCCTCCAGCCTCGCGAATTTCACGTGAATTTTCCGCGGATGAATCTTCTCCCGTCATTAAATCCCTTCTGCCGGCAGCGAATCGAACTCGGCCACGGCAGACGACGCGTACAATTATTTTAAAGAACCCGGGGCCGAGAGTCTGGAAACGCCTCGAGAGTACGCGTCTCGCGATAATTACGTTCACTAAAATGGATCGGGCGCGAAGGGAGTTCGCCGAGGAGAAAACGCATTGTCTGGCTCAATCCTCGCCGGTGCAAATCGTCTCTCATTGTCGACGTTAAGTGGTCAAAAATAATTCTAATAAATCTTCGCAATTACACGGGGGTGTGCTCGCCGGATACTCGAGACGAGCGCAAGGATTGAACTTTGAAATTATGCTGCCCGAACCGATTGAGCCACTCCTTTCGAGTGCGCCATTATTCTACTACTCTACGTTACGGTTAAGTAAGGAGCTCGCGACGGGGAGTCGTTCAAATTTATTGGGAAAGTCGGCCAGCCGAGATTATTTCCTGCGAAGTTAGCCGTCGAACGTCGAGTCAACCGTCGATCGTTACTAGCGTACCCGCGGTAATAAAGAAACTGAGAATAATATCGACGTTATCTATCGTATCGGTTAGCAGACGCATTCGGAGGTAATCGAGTTTTACAGCAAGACCGGATTAACATAATCTACTTCTCAGGCGTCTTATATGGTAAGCACTTGGAAATCTCTTCTCTTCGGAATATTTCCGCGGATGCGGGATAGAGCGAAGATATATAGGATGTAGGAAAAGAGGCGTGCGCAGCGAGGAAAGAAAGTAGAGGGAATGAAGGAAAGAGCGAGAAAGGGGACGTGAGATAGTTCGAAAGGGCTGTCTGCCTCGAAATTACATTGTGCGCATACCGCGAGCGGAGCGAGATGGAATCTTTCGGATTTACATAAAAATACGTGTCCTTACCGAAATCCGACAGTTCCTCGTCGCGAAACGGGTGCGAATTCTTCACGCACGAAGCCTGCCGTCACGACGCCTCGCCCGTCTTTTAGCGCCGGTATCCGCGGAAATTTGCCTCGCCAAACATTGAATGTATTATCGCGTAAAGGGATTTTTATTCAGCACCGCTCCTCTCGTTTCAGACTTTCAAATGAAATATCAGATCGGCCTGCCGCGTTATTGTACACCGAGAATCGCGGAATATCGTTGATTGCGAGGAAATCAGATATTGACGATACGTTACGTGGCTCGAGAATTTCCACGCGTATCTTTTGTTTTCTCCAGCTGGATTTGAATTTTCCAATCCCACCTGCAGTTTATTGGGCGACGTAACTTTTCTGATGACGCGTTTCACGTTCTCCTTTGTCGTACATTACACATCCCCATATCTTTTTCACCACCCTGTTAAGCTCGTTAGCGGATCTTTCGAGTGGGCATGCTGCGGTGGCAGTAATTAATCATACATACATACGTTTAAAACCGAGCGGAGCGCACGGAGGAAGAAAGTTGTGAGTGTCGCGTGGCTAACGAGGACCTGTGCATCGGACAATATATATATCGCGCACGGCTGTTGGTTACAGGCTGCTTGCGTGGCAAAAAGTTGCAAAATGACGCTGGCAAGTAGCCGTGCTTTCGGGCTGGCCCTTCGTTTCTTCGAAAGTCCACGCGGCGATGGCTTCAATATTGTCCTCGATCACGAGGTCAATATGCTATTAGGCGTTGGATGAATTTCGCACTGGCGCACTTTTCAATTGCTCGCTCTCTATTCGCCCTCCCTTCCGATCCTCTGTATCTTTCTTTATCGGGCAAGGCAGGAGCAATTAGCGCTGCCGAACTATATTACAATTAAGGCGTTAATTCGAGTGAAGTACGGCGCGAAGCATTAACTGTCGCCGTTGATAGGGAAGAACATATTTCGTCGCATTAAGAACTGCAATCCACGGTGATGCGTGTACACTGTAGATATATAACCGCATCGACTGCGCCGTCTTTTTTCACTATTCCGGTCGATTCGTTCTTTGCTCTTATGTCCGTCTTCTGACAAACACGTTACGCGCGTCGGCGGGTAGTATCAATGTTGCATAGACGACGGGCATTTGCGCTCGGCTGCGATTAAGTGCATCGCGAAAAATGAAACGAAACGAATGAACGTGACACAGGCATTGTAGTCGCAAGTAGGCGATCGATACGTTAACAATGAAAACGGCCTTTGTCACTCGCAATCTCATTGTTCGGCTCGTTCGCGTTTAGAACTCTCGTAAATGGGCGCCGGCACGGCAATCTTTATACTCTCAGATGTTTCTTTCATTCGTGGCTCTCGCGTACGTAAAACGAAAAACGGATGTGCTGCGCACACATACATGGGCACACATTAATATGCACCATTCTAGTTGCGTGTACACGCAGCCGCGTTGTGTATACGTAAAAATGCTTCGCGGATAAGATACTATCTTTGTCTCGCGCACGCGAAGGAGGTTCGCCTCGACGAATGCACGCCTTCCGCAACAAAAGCGACTCGCGTCCGGTTTTTTGAAACAGTGCTTAAACTACGCTGCAAGCACTCTCTTGCCTTTGACGTGGCTGCTTTCTTCCAGCGCACACCTAACTCTTGCTGGTTTGTTAGCCGGCGCGTACGCGGGAACCGGTCAGAAACAAAGTTCAACCACACGTAGAAATTATTTTGCCACCCTCTACACTGCAGTAATTGGCAAAAAAAAAAAATAACCCGCCATATTTGTGCCATCGTTTGCGCAGAGTGAAGTTCAACATTTCAAGGCGAGGACTCGCGGAATTATTTAATAGAACTAACGTGACAGACTCTCGAGCAATTCTTCGCACGTAACGTATTTATAGACTGTAACATTTCTTAGGCGGCAAAGTGATATTCTCAAGCGTTAAATTTTAATTGCATGAATTCTGTGATCCAAGGCGCAGGAAAGCAACGAGCAGCGGAACTCTTATTTATGTTCTTCGCGTTCTTTTTCTATGCACGCCTCAAGATATTATGGAATGCTCGGCATTCGTAGGCGAAATCATCGTGACGTCACGGGCGAGCCGCGTCCTCTTAATTACAAAACGGGTCTGTCTGTTCGCGCGATAAAAGGCAAACTGCGCGTTATGCCGTCCGCTTCGATACCCTCCGCAGTCTGCAATTTGCCCACGGCTTTAGTTTCTTCCTGCACGTTTTATTTCCGCGATCGTCCGGGATCCCGTAATAGAATATCCGCGACGCAATTCGTGCGGCTCTCGCGAAGCCATTGAGACGTGTTATTGAGAGAGAAGATGAGCACTGCTGCTGTCGCTTAATCGATACTGAATGGGTCCGTTCCGTGCGCGGGAAAGAGAGTCGCTCCAAGGCGGAAATCAGAATTAATCGAATGTCGGGGCATGATAAATACCGCCCCGTTTATTTCTCTCCTTCGCTGTCCCCGCCTTCTGGCTTCTCGTCGGCGCTGCTCTGCTTTTAAAAGTCGTTTAAATCCGCGCAATAGGCAACCTGTGGATGGTGCTGCGTCTTGCCGAATTACCAACTCGGTGTCCCACGGCAAACTTGCTGAACGTCGCACGTACCGTTCCTTAATTTCCCTAATACTGGTTAAATGACCAGCGACCGCGGACCGCGAGATTCATTATTATCTCGAAGTGAATTAACGAACCGCCATATTCGGGGCCGGCTGGTACATTCTGTTCGTTTAGCGGTTTCCTTTTTCAATCGATCCCATCCGTTTTGCCGCCGGGATGCCTGGAAGTAATTCGAAGCCTGCGATAAGCCACCTGTCGATACTATGTTTCTGGGAAAATCACTGGTACCTACTTGTATCCGACTAGAAGGATCTGGAGTCTATTTGATTGTCTTCGATCTAGACGTGCACTCTCTTTAGCGCGGTTGTTTCTCGCGCGGGTTTACGAACATCGTCGCTGGTTTTTCTGACGAGAAAAGCAAACGGTTAAATATTTGAACGAGACATGAGTTCAGGGCGGTGCTACCAAATGATCGACCTGTGGTCGAAAAATGGTGAAAAAGTTCAAAATTTTGTTTTGCCCCGGACCTGTATCATTCAATAAAGGCTAATTATTATCGATGAAATTAGACGAGTGGCGGAGCGCTAATTTCAACGGAAATTACCCTTTTTAGAATGATATAGGTCGGGGGCAAAATAAAATTTGTAACATTTTCACTATTTTTCGACCACATGTCGATCACAGTTCGTCATTTTCTACAGTTCCAAATCATTCTTGAGGTGATTTAATCTTTTCCACAACTGTTGTGAGTTACTTCATACTTTTACTGTAGCTTCAACTTCCACCGTTTGCAGATGTTAAGTGCCGTCCAATTTGTCTGATTTTTACCGTAGTCGGTACTTCTTTACATGGAACACTAAGTGCCGTAAGATGATGGGTGTATCCTATACCTCGTCTGTACGCCGGTTAAACATTGGCGAACTATAAACACAGCACCTTATCCGTTTCCTTGTGCCTTTTTCGCGTAACGCCAGTCGTCTCCGACTTTAATCCCTTTTCATACCATCGTAATAGGCAACCTGTGGATATCCGTGCACCTTAAGAAAACAGAGCAAGTAAGTGGAAGGGAAGTGAGAAAAGTTACTGATTTCCACGGTAACTCAGATGTTCCTATTCGCCTCTTATTCCGCGATATTTCGAAAAAGGCGTACGGCAAGGAAAGAAGACATACATCTCTGAGATTGTTAAACGTTCCAATTTCCATTATTCATTCCCACTCTCCGCACCATTTATCTCCTTTCTGTTGAAACAGTAAAGAGGTTCAGTGACAGTCCGATGATCATACACGCGATTCACTCTTTTATCAGATGTATCGTTTTTTAACTCTCTGCGTTTAGACGCATTGAATAACGAGTGCACGTCGCTTTGAATTCTTCGTACACGCTTCCCATCCTCAACGTTGTCCTGTATTGGGCTCGCCGTGCATGAGTATGAACATCGTTCAAATACTGCGACTACCTGTGGATATCGATGCATCTCGCTATTCACTTGTGACAACTGTCCACTGAATTTCCACTTAATAACCGCTTGCATCGGTCATGTACTGAATAGCCCGGAAAACGTACGAGGACGAACGAAAGTT
Organism: Priocnemis perturbator; assembly: GCA_963942575.1. Classification (NCBI taxonomy): domain Eukaryota; kingdom Metazoa; phylum Arthropoda; class Insecta; order Hymenoptera; family Pompilidae; genus Priocnemis; species Priocnemis perturbator. Next base: position 7,419,799 of record OZ012644.1, read on the forward strand.
CTGCAACGAGTAGCGGGAGAACAACTTCCATCCGTTCGGAGTATATTCGAAATGAGTGGCTCTTTTACTGTTGCCGGTCAATACGTTGTGATTGAAAAAGCGCGGTCGACATTTATGTTCAAGCATGGTCTGCCTTTTCCGCGAGTTTCCTCGTATTCCGGGATATTTCAAATTCTGATTTAATGCATTCACATTGCCAGACAGTGGGTGGGGTTGGGACGGGGGTGCACATTTGACGGGGACAAATTTTCTTTCGGGCACATACCGATATCGCCGCGTCCTAATTCCATCGCATATTGCCCGCCGTTTATTGGATTTCCTTTCGCTCTCGATCGGTTCTCAATATCGCGGAAACATCGTAGTGCCAAACACACGATAATCTCTCTCTGTTCTCACTGCACTAATATATTCGAAGATCCGAGCGTGGCCCTTATTGCAGTTGAGGACTTTGTCGAAAATTCATATGTCGATGACCAATATAAGCTGTTTTAACACCGGAAAGGGTAAGAAAAAGACCGTTGCAAAATCGAAACGCGCTGCGGGTAGTAACTTCCAACTTGGTGATTAGTCGAAAGAATAAAAGAATCGTTCCAGTTAACGATGCTTAATGTTGTAACACTATGCGTAACAGGCATTAATCTACGTCATTCTATGAATGACCATTTAATTTCCAGTTAAAGCCAGGGACATTTACTTTTGTCCGTGCAGATCCCAGCATAGCGTCGATGACATGGATCATGGTTCAGGGTGTATGGCATGAATTTGCCGTGATATTTGCGGGTCATGACAAGACAAATGCGATCCGTTGATGAGGAGTTACGATCTGCACACGAGTCACCGACAGCGTGAACCCTTTCCCTACCCAACGCGTACGGAAGTCGATCGCGGATCAGGTTAATTCAACGGCACAATCTGCGCCGAGGACAATCGGAAGCTTCGTTTCATCGAGCACGTCTGTGACACGATCACTGAAAATCGGGATAATGACGTTTCGGGGGAATTCTCTCGCTTAGCACCTGAAACGGTGCGCCACACAAAAATTTCATTTGACGGCACGTTCTGCTGGGATTTGGGTCAGGCAAATTCGGGATGGTATATTAAGTTGATCATTAACAATGAAATGCCTCCGGCATACAGTTAAATGAACGAAAAATGTGAACAGGTTTTTGTGTATTTTTCACTGTAACTTTGAAATTATTTCGTTGCTAACAAATTTTGATTAAAATTTGATTGAAAGGCCTCGTTGAATTCGACGGAACTGTTGATACGCAAAGGTCGATTTCGTTGAAAATTGTAAGCGTCAATTCAATTAATTTATGCCTGTGCTTACGCGTCATATTTCCTTTCAATCCTGTCGATTGAAACGGCTGTCGTGTTAATTAGCGGACCGGTAAAATGGGCGAGGAACGCCGCGGACAATGGCAGAGCGTTCCCTGCAATGTGGGTACATACACGCGGTTACGTGTGTGACTTCCGTCAACCATTCTCGCAAATGTCGTCCTCGCATATAGAGTACAGATGCGTCGTTCTCGAGCCGTTGAAACGTTGTCAGTCCACAGATGACGACGTACATCTTGCACCTTCAGCGAGATTACACCCGTAGATTATTCCGACCATCGATTAGCGTCAAGTCGTACGTTGAGCTTACTTTATGGTATGCAATTAGCGTTTATTGCATACCCGCTCGGCCACTGATTGCTCTTGTTTTCGGCTCTGTTTACCGCTGACAAATATTTATGCGTGCCGGGTGGTTTTATTAAAATTGACTTCGCTTGGTGTTCCTCGCTCTCGCGGATATATTAATTAAGTCTGGGGGACGTCTGTGCCAGTGGTATTATTAATCGTTATGTCGGCTCTTTGCGGCTGAATTTCTGAATTCCGACGTAACCGTCGTACTTACCGCAGCTGGATTTGTTCTTCAGATTTGAACTTTATTAGTGAAATTTCGAGCAAATGTCGAATTTCAAGCAAGGCTGAGACTCCGCGATAATGACATTGGATGAGTCATTTTTGTGAATAAGTACTCATACGAGTCGAAGTTAACGGCAATTCTGTGCCAATCCGGAGATCTGATTGAGATCCGTTAACGACGTGTCGGACTCAAGACGTCAAAACGTTTCCACATTTTCGTTCCAGCACTCGTAAACTGTTCGTTACGATTACGATGTGATAAGATTCAACGTGAATTCTTTATGCATGCCTTTTAGCACGGTGCGCACTTTTATGAGAGTCGCGTTAATGTGTTTCCATTGTGTCGCGTATTCTTCCTTGCAACTGGCCCGCGTATTCATCCGGTACCGCGTACATATTTTGCTGCTTGTGTTGACACTTCGTCATGGCGCTTTATTAAATTTCGAAAAACACATCCTCATTTTCAGCATTTCCACCAGGAAGGTAGGACACGTGTTACCGAGTAAAAAGGTTATTTGATCGAAAGCCCATTTAATATCATTAAACCGTCAACGCTGAGCCATTATTAAAGCTCTTAATCGCGGCATTAATATTATCGCAGACGCGATCACCGTTTCATATCCGATGCGAACCTCTACGCAATTTCCCGCCGTTGATTTTCTACCAATCGCAATAAATTCGCAACAAATCACGTAATTAGCCTAATTTACGCTCATCGGTTAATTTTTCACGGTTAGCCGTCCAATTATAGCCAACTCCCGTTGTTATCGGCTCTAACACGCCACGGTGTGACGCGGAAACTAGCTGAACCAATTACACCGTAATCTGCAAAACCAACAAGTACGTCGAGCGGAAACGCGGCGAGTAGTCCTCTCGCTTTATTAATTTGCGTTCATCACTAACTGGGTCGTACGTCGCCGGTTGTCGTTATGACGGTGTCTCTAACGAATGGAACGCGCAAGCTGGAGTACCTTAACTACGTGCAAATTGTTGCTTTAATCTTGACGTAATCTATTACGTGAAAGAGATTAGCGCTGTGTAATGTTATTGATGCACCTGAGGGTGGAGAGCGAAAGAGAGCGGGATAGAGGTGCAGAGGGTAAGAGATGAGAGAGTGGCTTTCGAGATTGTACGGTGCAATTCTACACGTCGTACAAAGTAATTTTAACTTCCCCGTGTGTCACGAGTGAGTTTAATCTGCGGATTGTAGACCGGAATCTGACGCGACGTAAGAGACGCGAATTTCCGTGCCGGGCCATTTAACGTTCACGAGGTAGAAAATTGTACGTACCGCGCGAAATAGCTGACGTTCACTTTTGGCAACGGCTCGCTGAAAGTTGACGGGAAGTGGAATTTGCTTATCGTGATGCGAAACAAGGCAATCTCGCATTCCTTGGGTGGTGGAGATTATCTTTTTTTTTTCGCCAGGGGGAAAATCGTTTTTCCTGGGCGTTTAGGGTTTGCGTAATTGGTCGATTAACCGACGCGTCGAGATACCTCGTCAACGTTGAATAATACCCGAACGCGTGGATTTCACGCTGGGCGCAATAAGCATATTCCAGTCAGGTAACGCGAACAGCCCACATTTTTATCGTGCCCATCTGGGCTTGTACATATGCGCGGATACATTATTAACGTCGCTTCGGGAGCAGCGGGAATTATGGACCGGCACGTACCGCAGGCACGAGGTTACATTTTAATTCCATAAAAACCGTGCTGGAGAGAAGGGAATAGTCGGACGGAAAGCTTTTCTCAACGATCTTCTGCCTTCATTTCGAAATTTATTTCGCCCTGCCGCGGGAGACCCTTGAAATCAGCGAGGCGTTGCGAGCCCTCTCAGGCAGCATCGACTTTTGACGTTAAAAGAAGCAAGGTATTACGGTTGGAAACGATACGGCCGGCGGAAGGCTGTTGGAGTTCGAAATCCGCGGAAGTTTGCCGGCGTCGTCGGCACTCGAGCTTTAAGGAGCAATCACATCGCAACGGTTAGGAAACTCGTTTAACGAGTTACTAGCCTCACCTTCGCGGAAACGTCACGCTTTTGCTGCGGAGAATCGTTTAGACCGATCATCCCCGCGGTAGAGAGTAGAGAGTACGAAAGATCGACCGTTTGTTATCTTAAGTGGGACGAGGCCGTCTTCGTTTAGTTTGTGTGTTTAATAAGATTGAGATCGGGGGAAGTAAGAGAACGGATGGACAGGGAGGGCGTATACGATGGGGCATCGTAAAGCGAGTCAGGCATACCAAGTTCGCGAGATTCAAATAAGGGCTTCTCAGCGAACGATCGTCACTCTACCGCACGCCGCGCGACGGCTTGAAAACATTTTTTAAAGGGTACATCGCGCTTTCGCGCTTCCCACCGTCGATGTTCCGTCTTGCGCGCTGCCGTTGAGAGATCGTATTGTACCGGCGCGGACGGCGGGTGTTGAATAAATATCATGTAGTTTATCGCGCATCGCAAACTTCTGCCGAAATCTGTTGGTGGAACGACGCATATTTTCGCTCATAGGTGCCGCTCCGTGACGAGATGGCTTCTGTCTAGATTTAATGTCGCCGATGTTTCGATAGCTGACCTGACGTAATCGGGGAACTTTGGAATTTTCTCGAAACGCTAAATGATACGGCCGAAAGCTTTCATTACCATTGACAAAATCTTACAACTGTGGTTGACGATGAAATTTGAATACACAACTCATCAGACTTTTTACTTAGAAATGTTTTGCAGCGTCAAACGCGCGAACGAGTCCGTCGGCTACTGAACCTCGCCGCGTTTCCTAAATTTCCGACCATGCAAACCGGAGGCCGTTAAAATGCAGTTTGCTTTTTTCGCCACGCGCATTCCGCCGTTCGCGACACGAAAGTGTAGAAACCGTTCCATGCGGTATCGTCTCACGCGAGACTTGGTTGGCCGCCGGCATGACGTCCGGCAGATTGGCAGAGCTCGGCGAACCAATTTACTCGCGCGCACCTGAGTGCCGTGTAACAGCCAGGAGCGTATATCCTTGCGGGAGGAGTAAATGGAATTCCGCGAAAAGCGGCAAGGGCAGGGCTGAATATCGTTTTCTCCCGACTTGGTTCGTTCGTGCGAACGACTCGAGATTCATCGAGTTCGCTTTCACCGCGGCGTAATAACGATAACGTCTTTATTCGTCGCGCGGTTGCGTTATAATGTATCGTCGGGCGTGTAGCATAAACCTTTATTTGCGAGAGCCACGAGCCTTGTATCCCCTCAGTTCGACGTGTAGCTTGGGTGGAGCATAAAATTCAAAAAAGCGAGTAGCGTGAACGGCGCAACGGGCGGGTTTATATACGTTCGTGTTGAGCTCTTATAAACGAGAGGGCGGAACGGTACGGCAAACGCACGGCGTTTCAATGAAATACAAGCTTTGCTATTCCCATGCCTTACACGTAGGTGCAAACGAGATAAATTTGGAAAACGAGAATATTTCGTGTTGTCCCACTTTAACGCGTTTCGACGTTTGACTCCCGTCCAGATTGATATTCGCGCCTTGGTTTGAGATACGCCACTTTTGTCAAACTTTGCTGCGACTCCGAAGATATCGGAATTCTGATATCGAGCAGAGCGAGACGGGCGGATGAACTTCTTCCGCTACCTTCGCGAATCTTCCGTCCCAGAGGCAGCCGGAGTGTATTTACGAGCAGTTAAGGCGACGCGAGACATTGAATTAACAGCCGGTAATGTATCATCGAGGTTCATTAGTAGTTGCCCGTGAGGCGACAAGCTCGCAAGTTCGACGTTTACCGAGGCAAGAAAGCGGTGGCTGGCGTGAATTAACGGCCGCCTCACCATTGCGAGATGTTCGTGATATGAGGAACAATAACCGAGTTTACCCGCGCAATTCGCGAAAGACGGAACGGCCCGATACGACGGATTCTGTGATAATTGAAATTTTATCGCTCGTTACGGATTCATACGGCACGAACGTAAATCTCTCGATTTCATTTCGCGACCGTAATTAATACCGGCATCACCAAAGGCAAATGGAATTATTTGAACCCGCGGTATGGCAAAACGAAGAATTATTTATGTTTGATGTGCAACGTGTAATGGGGTGATTTACGGGACGAATGCATTGATTTATGCGCGTGTGTACGCAAGTTAGAATAATTAGACGGATTCATTTTGCACATGAAGCTGTACCTGTACCTATAACGTGTGCATTCATTACATACGCAGATGCCAACGTTCAGACGTAATTAACGCATTTCACATCTTCTATGCTTTGCTGCTGCTTCTTTGAGCCGCATAAATATCTAGAATAATGTTCCTTCGTCTGTATACAGACACGCATGTTCATAAGTAGTCTCAGAACGATTTCTCGCGCGGAGGGTACTGAACGAAATAGGCTAGGAAAATCCCCTGAAAACGTGTGCAGAACGTGAAAGCGTCATTCTTGCTACTGAACAAGAACGTCCCCGACAGCCGAGTCCGTCGAATAGAATGGTCGAGGGTAATTTATCAAACTTCTTTTACGGTCTCTTCGTCTCACTATCCACGTTCCAGGCTACCTCCGGGGAATGTTCCTTTTACAATGTGCCCCATAGATGTCCGTCTGTCTGTATAATCGCGTACCAAAGTCGAGTTAAAGTTTCGATTACGCATGGCGATTCGAGTCGGAACTTTGTCGGGTGTTCCGATGCCGCAGAGAATTCAGAGTGAAGAGACGGGATCATTTCTATGGACTCTGAGTGCAAGTGCTCTTTGTTTGAATTCCTTCCACTGACGTCGAGTGTACGACGTTCACTCGATGAACATTTCCGGGGAATGTTTGTTGCGCTATACCGTCAAGAAGACGGTCTTCGGAAGTTATGATGAAAGAGGATGCACACTAAAAAGTACCGTAACTTGGCTTTGATTGAACGTCGAAGAGAGTGAAAAAGGATCCCCGCCGCTTTCTGCAATTTTCCACTTATATTTACGCGTAGGTGAATCGCTTTTTTTCGCATGTACATTAGACGAATCCTCTTTCGGCGCGGAATGTTTTTCGGCGTTTCGTGAATTGCCACTGTTCGCGGTAGTAACTCGATCGGCTTTGTGCCGACGAATGGCGTGTAAAAGCATTTAACACGATATCGGATTCAATTAAACGTAGCCTGTGATTGGAGTATCGGTGTGCCGACCCGAGGGCGAAAGTCAGATGCAAAAAGTGACGCGGAATTGTTTTACGCTTGCGTACATGTCAACGTTGCAGGAGGGAACAAAACCAGAGTGCAGACTAACAGGAGCTTCAAGTGTCATAGATACTTTTCATTCACGGTATGACGGCTCGTTTGATGCCTGTATGACCGCGTCGCGTCGAGAATGCAAAAGATCAAGTTTGTCCTACATGAACCCTAATGAACATCTTCCGCAATGAAGCACGCTGCAAGAGCTTTAAGTTTCGTTTGTCCAGCTTCATCTGTTCGGCTAACATAATGCGTATAATAATGAATAATTCAACATTTACCGTTTGACAAAATTAACGTGATGGAATTTCCCTTGCTGTTAACGTATTTATTATGAACGACTCGCCGGACATTCGGTTATCGCAGACTAAATATTTTTCACTAAACGCGAAACATCGAACGAACGAAACCGTTCACCGCGTACTCCGGTTCCATATGACCGCGGCACGGTTGCGGGGAGTTTATGGACGAAATGAGCGTATTTAATCTCCCATGACAAACGCTACGAATGCGCCGCGCGCCGCCCAATAATTTGTGTCTTTCACGAGTTCGGATTAACATACCTCGACACCAACGTGAAATTTGTCTCGTTTGAAAAAACCCAAAAAAAAGAGAAAGTGCAAATTGAGTCTCGGTGACATCAGTTATCATGGTCCAGCTTCTCCGTTCTTCGTTTTGCTTCAATCCTCCCGAACGCTATCGTACGTGACCGCGCAGTAGGGATAATCAGTCGGAGGTCAAGTGACAAATCGATAATTACGTACCCAACGGTTACCATTAAGATGAACGGATTGTCCTTGATTTATAGCGCGTTCAGCACGTCGTGGAGAACGCACGTGGAGGGTTCGGTGCGGAAGTTGCGGTAAAACCGAAAACAAGGAGGTGTCTATTTCAAATTCGTTCCACAATCGCTGTGTATTTCGCGCAGGGGGCGGCAACGGGATGTATACTTTCCGGTGTCTGTAGGCCTTTGGGGTGTGGCAAATCCGCTCACCTTTCCCACTTTTGCCCTTGTTCATCTTTTTTATACCATAGTTTTTCAACTGCATTCATCGCGTAGCTTAAAATCGGACAGAGCCTCCCCTGCACATTAAATCCGTCGTTTATTCTTCACGCGAAGTTACCTTGCTTTTGTTTTATTTCCCGTGTAACCGCGGAGAGCGCGAATGAGAATCGAAACTTTAAAGATACGCATTCCCGCTCACGAATGCCGCGAGGCATAAAACGCGACGCCGCAATATCAGGGACGGCTTTACTTTTCTGACATGCAAACATGCAATGACTGCGCGGGAGAGTGTGGATTGGTACGTCGAAGATCCCTTTTCATCGTACCCCTTTCCTCTTTTTCTTTTTTCTACCATCGCTGTTGGAAATCCACGACTGGCTCTTGCAATTGCATTTCTTGGCCGATATCGGCACGAGTGGTGCGTCTACTGTAACTGCGACTCGTCCGTATCGACGTTGCCGCCGATGCAGTTGCCCTTTTTCGCTCCCCCTATCTCCCTTCATTTTCCCCCTTTCTTTTTGCGCATTCCACGTATTGCCTGCGACAGAGTAAATGGCAGGGCCGGCTTGTGTATACCGATCTAAGGCTGGGCTCCTTCTTCCAAACGAAATGCGCTTGAGTGCGGTGTAACTGCGTCCCGCCCCCGTCGCAATACCGTCCATTGATCCGAGACCGAAGTTTCAGGCGATTAAAGTAAACGGATAACGCTAGCGGGATGACGGTATTAGTTCTAATTAATTACCCCGTTACTAACACATCATTTGGCACGGTAACTAACGGATTGCGACCCTTGCGTTTATTGAAAACGTTAATTTACTTCGTGGACTCCGTTTGCTTAAGATCGGATTATAAACGGACGGTAAACGGGAAGTGTTAAATATTTGCGTTGACGATGTTTCAACGGCCCGCTTTCTTTCCTGAAACGTCTGAATCTAGCTGCAATTCAACGCTTTGTCCGATCATTGGAATACGTGTAATTAGGCCCGACTTTTCGTGCGGTCAGGCTTACTCGGCCTCATGAGAAATGGTGGTATGTTTGAGCATTGATATTTGCACGGGGGAAATATTCGTATGAACGGACATGTTTGACACCTCAAATCGTTGGCTTTCTTGCGGATGCTCTGTCTATCTCTACGACCACCAAAGTGTATGGCACGCCTCATCCTGCGTTCCACACATAAATTAGGGTGCGCTTATGCAAACGAAGTGCATCTGCGGGCATGCCGGTGGTTTCTGTATACCGAAACACCTACCATATTGCGCCTAAGGCGGAGGTTGAGGCCGCTTCAGCCTGCACGGTGTTTAACCGCGTAAAGAGGATAGACGAGTGATTGAAATTATTTGGATTAATTTCCATAATCTGTAATAAGACTGTAAGATATGTGACCAGCATGATGTTCTAAGATTCCTTCAGAACATCCCGTTGTACATTCTGGACAATGAGGAAATCGTGTGTGCAGTGTAATATACTTTGATTCTAAACGGGTACTTAGTTGTTCCTTGCTATTTCGTTTGGTGCACCGCATATCTGTGCTGTGAATGACTTCTTCTACGGTAACGAGTCGTGCGCTTGTCACGTATCCAAGCAAGCAATTAGTCGCGGCGTACCGCACCTTGGTTTAAGGCCGCAAATTCAAAATGACGATTCAGTAATATGGGATAGTGTGTTATGCGTGCCGCGCTATTTTTTTTAAATTTTTTCAATGAATCTTTTCCTGACAGTCGCTGTCGTTTCCTCGTTGTTAACGAACGTGGGTTTTCACAGCCGGATTGGATATTGCTAGTTCAATATAGGGTGGTCGATCAATACCACCGACATTGCTTGTAATATTAATGATAAACATAAGCCATCGTAATAGCCGTCGGTAGCGTAATTGGGAATCGACGACGCGGTTTGATCGGTCGTTAGATACGATGTTTGACGATCCGCTATATGCCGCGCAATTTCCACGGATCACGAACGGTTGGCAGGCTGTGATAGACATTGGCTTGCGATCGAACGTCCGTCGTCGGGGCTTTGGCATTCTAGTGCCACGCCGGATTTCTGCAGCCGCGCTTCTTCGCTGACGTGGCCACGAATTGTGCGGTTGTCACATTCGGCCACGTTATGTATCCGAGACCTTGGACCAGATTTCCCGTTGCTCTAATGTTAAATTGTAAACGGCGGATTGAACGTCGCGTGCCACCGGTATCAGCCATCGCTATCATCAATATACGGGATAAAACGCTGTCCAAACAGCGGATGACAGATCGCCCAATTTGCCGTTGCGTAACTAACTTAAATTATGGATTGACCAGTTACTGCCTCTTGCCGCTTAATTGTTTACCGTGCGTTTTATTATTCGTGTGTGCATACCGTTCGGTTAGAGAGACGGGAGCGGAGCGTATGTTTAACGTTAGCTCGATCCATTGTCATTATGCAATTCGTATATGTAATTGAATTCGGCGAAATTCAGACACATTGAGAACGCGAAACCCAAGTTTCCCTTGTATGCAGTGAAGCGTAATTTTCAATAGTTCCGATTCATTTTGTGAAGGACGCAAAACGAACGAAATAACTGAAATTGTGGAATGCAGAACTACCTGGTACGGCAGATCGGAAGCGCGGCGGAGTTCTGCAATTACCGTTCGCAGTTTTCGATTCATCGCAGCTGTTTCTAGTTGGATGCAACTCTGACGCCCGTGGCTGATCATTGTTTCCCGTCGCGTTCGGTTGCTCGATACCGTTTGACCAGAATCCACGTATATTCGACGACGAACAACGGTCTCGACACTTGCGATCTTTGCATAAACTGGAACGCGTGCAAACAAGGTGCATCTAACCGTCGGAACGATGACAGGCTCCTTGTCAGTTGAACACGTATGCAACCGTATGTGGCTCAATGGGACGTGAGACAGACCATCGTACGTGTACAGATACTTTCATAGACGTATGCACGCGAACGGGTACGTCCGCCTACCGGTGGCTTTCTGCTTTTTAAATTACTCTGCCGCGCGATTGCTCCAATTGTGCCCGAACCCGTATGGAAATTCATCTGTAATTCCGGTCCATTTGCTTGCCACGTTTACGCGGGTTTTAGAGGTACGTCACGAGATCGCGATGTCTAATGCGACTGTCACTCTTCGTTACAATTGGATAAGAGGGTTTTTCGGATTACGATCTGGATACGTTTCCGGCGTACATATATTATGTTTTATTACAAAAGGGTCATATTTCTAACAACGTGCAATGAAATTGAGTTCAACAAAATCCATTAATTGTTCACACCTTCAATTATAAATAACAATGCCCCGATTGTTCGTCTACGGGTGTCGAAATGTTACACGTGTTACAATTTGAAAAACCGACAAAATTTCGTCGACAAGCTAAAAGAGACTTTCCTAGAATTGCACTGCTTTGTTGGCTTTTCATAATTGGCTCCCTTGTTCATTCTCGTTCCGACGGTAACAGCCAGCTTGTTATTCAACTCTGTTTGTTTGTTATTCTACAGCGCTCTCGTTTCTCGACAGCTTTAAAACGCGATGGTTAATGCTAATTTAGTGTAGAACGCGCATTTAAGCGGTCCTGACTAGCTGACTGTCTAGTTTTCGGATTCAGCCAATTTTGACAAATTCGCCACGCTTGCGTGTGACTATTTTACGCGTGCCAGCTGCGACCGCGTTGATGATGACGCCATTTACATTGGCCACACTTTCCTTTATCTCACTCGTTGCCTGCACAACCGCGACGACCACAATGGCTCGCAATGATTATTCTACGCGAGCATTAAAACGGATAATCCTGGATCATATTGCCCACCCCACACTCTCGGCTCAGCACGTGTAACGATTGACGGCTCTCGAATTCGTCGAATTGCCGACGATATTATCGGAAACTTAACGCTATCGGCTGGAATATAATCAAAGTTCTCCGCCATTCGGTCTCCTCCTCCACCCCTTTACTTTCCAATCGCGATGTCTTTTCTTTTTTCGCGTGTGCCCGGAGCCCCTAGTGAAATTAGGAAAATTGATCTAAATGGGCACAATCAAACGGCGAGCGAGCTGGGCCGATCGTAATTCTAACTGCATTGAATTTGCTAGACATGAACCTTCTACGTCTCGCGCTTCGCCAGTCGAACTAATATGATGTCAAAAGGCACAAACGTGCGGCGGTGTAGGTGTGGTTGTCAGCCTGTTTCCGCATTGACCAAAGGCACCGGACCGAAGTGTTTCGTCGGCCACACGAAGTTATCAAAGCCCACTGCCGGATTCGTTTGCAACTACTGTTATTGGCTCCGTAAATACTGCGATATCAGGCAGGGATGTGGCGTTTTCAATATCGTCGCTTCACATCCCATGCTTCGATGTGCGTAAATGCGAAAATTACTTTTGGATCAGTCAGAATTTCTACGAATTCAGTGAATGAAAGATGGAAGCAGTAATCGGTGCTCGCATCAATAACTTATTTCTGGCGCGCACAGATAAATGGTTGAAATGTTTCTCCGCTCGGCAATAAATAGTTAATGGTTAATTAGCATGGCACGTTCCTGTTTGATAATATTTGAATGCACACCTACGTGAAGATAGTTAATTAACAGCCTTTGTTTTGTAATCGAAATATACTTTTTCACTCTTAAAGACTCCATCGGCCTGTCTCATTCATGACAAATGGAAACCTTAATTTCCACATCACGAAATTCGTAACGGATAATTGTTAAAGGTAGTTTGAAACACGATAATTAGTAAGGGGTGGCACGACGTCCGATTCACACATTTTATTTGAGGTGGGAACGTTGCATGGATATACATCAAATCAACGTTCGATTTCCAGCGAAAAATGGCTCGATGCCATGGTTTGACTCACTCACAATTAAACTAAAAAATAAATTGTTGTTGAAATGGAAAATGAAATTGGCGCAGTAATTTAATTTTCGCAACGATAACAGCGTATATGGTGAGATAATAGAGAATAACGATCAAATTTTTCAGATTGAATAATCGATGACGCTCAAGTGCTGCTCCGCTCAATATGTACACGATTCGCAACGCAGGTTGAAATCACCATGGGCCAATTCGTTAATTATCCACCGCGGTCATCAATTATTTAAATGAGTAGCGACTCGTATCGAATAATTTCCTCTGACGCGAACCTGGTATGCCGAACGACTGCGAACACTCGATCAAACATACAATCCATCAATATGAGACAGTGCCTTCTTCCATTCTCCAGAATGATACTACATATTTGGCAAGCCGCTTCTACCGATTTGCCCGACGCTATACCTAGTTCGCCCCGAACTGGATTTATCATCTGGCTCGGAATCTAGTGGTCGAGATAATCTCGTGGACATAGTACCCGTGACAGTGGTTTTGCGACTGATTATATACTGAATTTACCCGACAGTGCCAGATGCTGCTTGCTGGCGAGAGTGCGTTCAAGGCAGACTCCAAATATCCGGAAGTAGGTACTGTAAAAACCATCTTTACGGCCTGTTGACTCGCAAAGATTTCTCATCTTTTTTCGTTCCTCGCTTTCCACACTCCCTCGCATCCGCCGTCTCATTTTATTTAACCGTCTCCATCTCTTTCACCCTTCGGTCCGTCTAACTTCCTCTCTTAACGGAATGTTCCCTCCCACAGGTCTCTTCCACGCAGACGGCTTGTTTCGAGCGCTAGTGCCCGCTCGAAAGTTTACGAGCGTTAAACTCTAATGACTCGTAAAGCGAATCGTAATTGATTCAAACTGAAATGAGCTCCGCGCTAGTCGACCGTCGCCCCATAACGGCGCTAGTAAAAAGCGGCGACGAAGCGTTGTCGGCTTTACGCGATAGGATTCGTTCCATAATTCGTCCGCCGCCACGGATATGGCGCTCAGCATATTCCCCGAGGATGTCTTGTTTCCCTTGTCCACTGTCACCCGTCGTCCTTTGCCGGCAGCGATCGTTTCCATGTCGAGAGCTCCTCGACGTCCCAGAAAAATCAGTGGCCTGTCTCGTAAAGTTTCCAATCTTAAATTGAATCTGCGTCCTCCTACGGGAAGTTGGCTGGCTATTTCGTAGGCAGCGTTATATAACGGTGGTCAGGAAAAGAGTAACTCGAACGGGTGACCACCCACGATAGTGGATAAATTTGTAGCAAAGCCTCCAGTAACCGCGCTACCAATTTCGTCGGACTTTCTCGCCGCGATCCCGTCGATGATTTTTCGAGGCTGCTGCGCTTTCGAAACTTCCCGTCCGATCGAGCCATCGCGCGCCAATAAATACGGTATTCAATTTTGACCGTGGACGAGAAACACCGAACCTCATAACCAACCTTAATGTTGATTCTCGAACAGTCGGTTGCCGGTTGTGACGTTCGATATACACAACTGACTAGGTAATAGGAAGCAACGTCGCAAGGAACATCCGCAGGCAAACACATGGCATCTAATTTTGCCCACACAGACCTTGCAACAGGGGAACAAACGTCTCCCTCCCTTACTTGCTTCAGTTTCACGGGTTAAGGTTAAGACGTGGATTGTAGCTCAAGTGTCGCTTCTCATTTATATCCCCATGTTTATGGTGGAAATGTATCACGGTCCAGCCCTAACTTTTGTGGCAATTGTGATCCGTTTTTTTTTGTTTCCCCGCGTCGTGATGTAAAAACTCCCTTATTGTCGCTAACGAAATGTCTCTGTAGAATATAAACGGCTTCCGTACGTCCACGGTACTTCTCTCTCTTTTTTTTATAAGGGATAGGTAATGGCCAAGTGATCCCTTTAATTACGTCACATCTTTTACTTTAAACGACGCAGGGACACAGGGCAATTAAAGTACAAAGTAATACTGCGCCTTCGCGAGTAAGGAGCTCTTTGTTCGAGGGGGGAAATTAATTTTGCTGATTCATTTGTGCTGTGTTGGGGAGTTAAGCCTGAATGGAACCATTTACCTTACGCGATACACTAAAACCGCCTGCGGACCTTTTCCGGGTAATAGGAGTGGAAAATACAAACGTAAGCGTTACATGTTCGTCGTTCGTCGAACGTATCCCTTCGCGGCAAATGATCGTTCGCGCCATTAACGGTTTCGTTCTCGCAAGTCGAATGATTGAGAGCGTCTCCCGATGATTCAAGGAACGTTTCTTGCTCATTTGCCCAGCTTCCATCTCCGCCGGGAGATTATTTTCCCTCCCACGCTTGCGACGCCAGCCGACTCGGGCAGTTTGCAGTTTCTCTAGTTGAGTCTTCCTCGAATGCCCTTTCCTCCGATTGCCCGGACAAACGAAGCGTACGTCGCGCGCCGTAGCCTTTATACGAGCTCGTATTTTCGCTTCTCAATTGAGAGAGAGAGAGAGAGAGAGACGTCGCAACTGAATCTACGATATCGTAAACTCTCGGTGAGGCAGTGTAACGCGCGGACTCCCGCCCGGGAAAATGTGACATAACGCCGATCCGCCGTTCCGCCGCGATACGTACGTAGATGAACAAGCCAACAACGAAATTCGCTCGCTCGAGCCGTCCGACCCGTTTGCTTTATGGATTTATCGATCACGCGAAACGACGTGCCCGAGCGTTTTCCGATCGCGTATCCGCCGAGCGTTTGCATCCAGCAAACGCCCACTTACGAATATCTTTCTCGACAATTATGTCGACGCTGAATAATGGTCCGGTTAGGACGCGGGTCTTTGTTCGGACGTCACATGGACGTCAGGGGGTCGGTTAAGTATAACTAGGTTTCCACATCCTTTCATGCCGGCTGACAGATATGCCTACGCTCACTAGTGTTCATTGTTAAACATAAGGAGCCCTTGCATTGTTTATTCTCACTTGGCGGCTTTCATGACATAAGCAACCGCACCTGCAGCCGCCCACATCGTTATGCACTATGATCTGTGTAGCAGCTTATAATGGATGTTATGTAAAAGAGCTGTAACATCTTGCCCGGGCATGTGGAATTTCGTCTGATGTTGTTGTTGGAAGTTCACGTGCCATGGCTAGCGAACTGTTTCTCTCTCGGAAAATTATAGTGGCCCGAGAGAAGTGTGTCTCCGATAAGCTGTGGCAAAATAGTCTCATCTACCGCACGTTGCGCTAACGCTTTCCACGTTTTCACTTCGGTTTGCTCGCTCATAAGACCATCTATATAATTCGTACACCAAGTCGCAGGCAGCTTAGACCGCGAAATCGAAATCTAAACTTTGAAGTAACTCACCGCGTACACCAGGGGATTAACAACCTACGATTAATAACCGATGATAAGTAGCGGTTGGCTGGCTGGCGTTAGCTGGTCTGCGGGATGGAGGAAGCGCTTGACTTATTTATCGTTTCGCGATTCAAACGCGTGTGTCCACAAAGTCGGTCTACCAGTTGGCACGTTACAAATGCTTTATAAAGCGTATAAACGTACATTAGATTTCGCCGCGTAGCAGATGTTGGGTGTAGCGTGTACGAATGCGCTGCACTTTATGAATGTTTGCTCATTTCAAAATTACTTGTGATTGAAAATTATGCACTCGGTTTCGTAAATTCTTTCTTCTCTTTAGCGTAAATGTACTTATAGTTTATTTTGTTTATTCATGTTGAGCTTTATTTTAATTACAATGTATATACCTAGGTTGTCAGGGAAGATACAGTTACAAGGAATCGCGAATGTTATCTTGTTTTCGGTCTTGTGTAGGTTGTAACATATGACGTTAGCAAGAAGGGTCATATGACGTTAGAGGACGAAGCGACATTCTACATACATTGTGCACCGACCACGACGGCACGGTCACGTTCTATATACCTATGCATAGCAAACCGCGATGGCGGTTTTACATCATGTGTGCGTGGTGTATGCGGTCGGCGGTACATTTGTTGTTGCGAAAACATGCTTTAAAGCGATCGCAAACTTGTTCAGGTGTGGGAACTTGACATGTAAACAAGTCAGGTTTAATACTCGGGTTTGATCGCGTGGTAGATATCCACACCCAAAGTTAGTCATTTGGATGATGCCTTGATTGGTACGTAGCATCGTCTTTTCCTTTCCCAAGCCCTAAGGATAAATTTCGCATTTCCTCTATGCCAAATGGATGCTAATCTCACTCGCTAATGAACAAGAAACTCCTATGCTTTTGCAATTATCGGAACTATTGATTTAGTGCGATTATTAATACCGACAGTATGCCCGTCGAACCGGAAATGTAACGGTTCCATTTTGCATGCGCCACAGACCGATTTGTATTTGCCAGAACTCCTCTCTATCAAGTGGTTGACTTCGGGATCTTTGACGCGCACGTTATTAAGAGTCGTTACGTTAACCCAGATCCAGCCGAACGATGTAACGTAGGCGCAATAAACGTTGAAAAGTGAACGGACAGGCGTGCGCGTTTATTGCAACCGAAACAACGTTGCTCAGTTTGTTCGCGACGTCGTAAATCAAGCTGGCTGAATTCGCCTCGACCGTGGCACGACATCGAGTCACTTCACGTTTGTCCTGAAAATCGCTGAAAAGAGTCTTTAAAGGAGAGCGTCAGTTTGCGTGTTGTGCAAGGCTCCCTGCACTCTAATGACTGTCCGCAACGCGATATTGTCGACTCTACCGTGCGCTTTTTATAGCATAGACTGCACACGTTTGTATGTGGCCTACATAGCAATATTCGTTAGCAATATAGTTTTGTTCCCAAGTGCCCGAGTACGAATGCAAAGTTTACTTAGCATACAACAGAGTCTGCTTATTGCGAGCACTAGGTTCCGCGCCAAATCCATATTTCATGTAATACGGTAACATAGAACTCAACGGTATCTACCTGTTTTTATTCATGCAGTGGAGCGAATCTGTACGTAACTTGAGGCCAGTTCGGAAGCATACGTCGATATAGTCAGAAAATTATGGATAGCTGTAATATCGAATTGCACAGGGAGTAAGTTGAAAGTTAATGGCAAAAGGGTGGACGACGGATCGAAGGTCGTGAAGTAGCCAGCGAGGGCAAAAGTACAATCTGCCGTCTCAGCTGAAATTTATGCAACGTTGTTGAGCCCGATGAGTCTCCATTTCACGATGTGTACTTTGAAGATACGTCTTAAACGGCGTCGTAAAATAGGTCGGGAAAAACTTACGATCAGCATCACGTTGCCGTTGGTCCGCTACACTCTCGATTCTTGTGACAAATACTTAACGAATGCACTCTTTTCCCGTAGTTCACGCGTTACATAGGAATTGCTTCGTTGTTTCTCCCTTCTTTCCACGTTTTTCTTCTATCTCTCGAGCTTTTAATAAGAAATCGCTCAACAGAATTCTGATAATAATTGTCAAATCTTTTGTATGATTCGAGGCAAATGATAAACCCGGTCCGGTTATTATTACCGCGGTGGTGCGCGAATAGAAGTTTTGTCGCCGGTGATATACATCTACATGCATGCATTCGCGGATCTGTGAACATTTGTATTCACGATACTGCCCACAAATGCATCGAACACTGCTGCAGGACAGATGCGCGGACTGCAAATCGATTCCTTGCGGTCGTCGTACAAGTGTACGATCCGTGAATTTGTCAATAGCGAGGGCGTTTGGCTACAAATGGAATGTGATTCCAGCGTTCGACGTGGATATATACAACGCAGTTGCCACTTGTAACGTTGTCCCCCGAAATGTTGCCTTTCGGAAACTGCAGCGGGCCACACTTTGAAGTGTATGAGTCCCCTGCCAAACGTCGATAGTGAGATAGACATTTTTTTTGTTATGCATACGTTAAATTTTAATGTGAGTCTTTTATGAGTAGTATCCAAGACACAGCTGGCGTAGGTACTTAAGAAAATATGAAGAATTCACGATATCTTTACGAAGCTGAAGTAATGCTTAAGCCGCAAATTCATTTCTCATAGCGTTCGGGTCTTGAATTGTCTCCGGGAGAGGACTTAGCAACGAGTGGAATACAATTTGCAGTATCAGCAAAAACGTATGCAATGTTCTCTGAGGAGAATACAGCCAGCGACGCCGATTTGCGGTGCTGACCGACTTCTTAAAAGGACATCGGTATACGACAAAACAGATTTGAGTAGAGCCGGCATTCCCTTTTCTTACGTAGAATCTCAAATTTTACTCACAGATTACGATCGGGTACAACAAATAATGAAACACTCTCATTCAACACTCCAGCATAATCTGTACTATTCTACCAAATTTCAATATCATGATATTACGGTTGAATATCTTCTGTCTAAACTAATCTCTAAATAACAGAACTCACTTTCTCCTTTCCTCGACTTCGCATCAACGCACGTGCAAACTCGTCAACGACTTCCGCGACGCATCATCGACCGCCTTCCGTACGTTGTCCCGCGCGCTCGTCACACAACAATCGTCAAATCTCTTCAAACAGCAACGTCCCGTTGCGCCCTGTCAATTTGCCGTCTTTGTTCCGGCAATCCGGATATAAATATAACGGCTGCTCTTTTTGAAACTTCCGCCCTCCTCGGGCAGAACTTCGTAAGCTTCCGTGGCGCTGATAAAGGAGCTTTCTCGTGTCGCGACGACGCGCCGTCGAACAATGCGACGTGGCGCAGATGTACAGGCGGCAAATTGATTTTCGCGAAGTAGGGGAGGAAAGGGCGCGAGAACGAACGGCGATGCCCAACGAGTTTGTCCTCGGGGCGAGAAGAGAAAGGCTCGGTCCGCGCGACGGGAAGAGACTTCGAGGGAATTTATGCAGCGTTCTTCGGCGAGTACATTGGCGGTCGCGAACTAAGTCAACGCCGTTGTTTTATTCTGCAAAAGTGTTTGCGGGGAATTTTACTTTTTCGCCGCCCGCGTACTGTTCCATTCTCCAATGCAAACACGCCGACGTTTACCTTTGACGCGAAGTATTTTTTTCGTGCTTTGGAACGTTCAAAAAACATGAAGCTAAGATAGATTTTTCTCGGGCTTCATCGAACCTAATTCAGGTTTAACGCAGTTTGATGTAATTATTTACTTGTTTTGGCTTTGTATGTGCTTGTAACCCGAAGCAATATGCTGGGACCCAGTTCCCAAAGTTCGATCTCGCAGTGAGACGTTCTCCTTGTTAGAGATATGCATCAGTGTTCTTACGTAAAAGTTACAGATTGATCGTTCAGTTCGGGTTCGTCGACGATAAGAGGAGAATGAAAATTTCTCGTAGTAATATTCTTATGCATTCAACTATACTTGGCGTTCGAGCAAAATTCCTTCCAGGAATGCTTTCGTACTTTTAATAGCATAAGTAAGATTCATCTATACTTGGTCGAAAATGAGGCAGAGCGATTTGTCGTACCGAACGTAAAATGATCCGATAAAAGGGCACGTTCCTCGTTCCAGGATGCCTTTATAAATCGCTCAACTTTCAACAGGCGCCGGCCGGTATTGAATCTCTCGTTCGCAAAGTTGAGACAACGTTCTCAGCTTTGTTAGGAGTTTCTTCACGTTAGTGCCAAAGACGTTCCCGTTCTTCAGACGATCGTTTTCTATACCGTCCCCAAATATCCGTCAAACTCTCGAGCCTAGGAGGGTGCACCTTGTCTAATATCAACCCCCACCCCCTGGTTCACCCGCTCACAAACCAAATGGCGAGCTCGCTGCACAAAGACAAATTAACGTCGTCGTTTGCCAAGCACGATCGTACGCCGCCACGAATGGGTTTCGAGAATTGTGGTCGGCGTACAAATACCGCACTCACACATACTGAATACTGATGGCACCAATTAATTATGACGCCATGACTACAATGCACGGATGCACGATTACGGTACGCTGAGAGAAGACAGAGTAAGTAGATCCGTACCTTTCATAGACAAAACACATTTTGCATTGAGCGGCGTCGCTGCGAAGAATAGAACTCCGTTCGTCTTCCAGATCGTTCATACATGGACACGTTCATTACACCGTCGCGTTCCATAAACATTCGTGCAGTTTTCCGTATGCTATCGATTGAAGTTACTCGAGCAATTATCCGTTGCGGAAAAGGAGCAGAGCAGCACTTACGGAAATGATTGAATAACACGTCAGCCTTCGTTTATAATGAAATAATCAATAAGAGGCATCTACGGCGGTCTTCCTCCGATCGCACGGCGTATCGAAATTTTCGTCTTGTCGTATCTGTTAGCCTGGTTATCCCACAGAATAAATGTCTGAATATGGACATCTAATGACGTTCGTAGGAAATTAGCAATTGCGTGCGCTTGACGACACGTGGCAATCGGGGGAGCAGACGCATTCCGATTACGGCTTGAGCAGGTCTATACGTATTAATGTAGAAGGAAAGGAGCATTCAGTCGGCGGTGTGGCACGACGGCCCTCTTCGGGGAATTCTGTAAACTGAAGAGTAGTGGGGGATTATAAATTGCACATACATCGCACGCGACTAAACGCGATAAAATGTAGCCTGATGAAACCGCGATCCCTCGGGAAACGAGCGAGCCGGGAATTTGCTAACTACCATTCCCCAATGTCTGTCCGTATTGGATCCCGTCGGCAATGACGCAAGCAACTTCATTTATATCGCGACTGGTTGTATTCAGAATCGAACGCGATCGTAAGGAAATGATTCCATTCTATAGATATCTAATGTTCAGCAGCGAGTCGCCAATCGATACGATGAGCTTTGTTTAATTCGATTTCATTTAATACTCGTTGCAGCCGACGCGATTCTTATATCGAATGACAATCTTCGCCGTAATCGGGATTATCGGCATTCGCGTTAGTTTGCGGTATACGTAAGATCTAAGGAAACACCTTCCGTTCATCCTTTCCAAGTGCAACAGATGCAAACCAAGTTTCGCACATTCGAATTTCCAGTTGCGCGGTCGAGAAACTGGAGTTCCATTTCGAGGGGCAACTCGATATTCCATTACGAAGATACGAATGCAGATGGCATATCACGTGTCTGTGCATTAAGAAGGGTGTAAATTCGGAGATGCAATTATGGCCGCGTTAAAAGATTGAGGTGACGCAGCAACATTAGAATGAGTATGCGGTACACGGTATTTCCATAGTACGTTACTTAGTGCCATAGCATTAGGCGTAAATGTGCGTTATGCGAGCTATCTGCGTATCAGCCAACGTAATTTTCATAATGCCGACAATATTTTCCGGGAAATA
Organism: Priocnemis perturbator; assembly: GCA_963942575.1. Lineage (NCBI taxonomy): Eukaryota > Metazoa > Arthropoda > Insecta > Hymenoptera > Pompilidae > Priocnemis > Priocnemis perturbator. Next base: position 7,441,951 of record OZ012644.1, read on the forward strand.
ATGTTACACGACATTTGTATCATTGTGCCGGAGTTACAAAATATCGCATAATTATTTGGGCATGAAACCGGTGAAGTCACAGTCATCAGTGTATGGTATGCACGTTATGTTCCAATTACTAGCATCCACTGCATTCTCAATAGCGTGGAGCGTATGCAATTATTGGTACCGTGTGTTTGGTGATACTGGTCCACACTTCCTCATCTGCGGAGACCTTTTGCTAGATGAGAATGTGTGGCGTTATATCGGCGAGCAGCAACATCAAAGAACAATTTATCGAATTAATTTAAGGGTTCAGTCTAACGGCAGTTACGGGTACATAGGATTCTTGATCATAAAGACTGGACAAGAAGTATAAGAGATGCTTAGCTCCGGTGATTTATCCGGCGGCTTATCTCCTGTGTCTGAAGGAGCGTCTATCGCAAATTAAATCTCATAAAATGCTGTTCACGCGTGAGTTCATTTAACTCGGGAATGGAGCAACGCACCAAGTGGTCTATTTATACGTGTAGCCTTTTTCTCGTTTCACCTTTCATCTCAGCACGGCTTTCCGTATTTTTTTCATTCATCGGTCAGGCATGAAATTATGGGCGCGTCAAAAACTCGCCGTTGGGGAATTATTTGCCGGTGCTTTCGAAAAATGGGTATTTTTCAATTTTCACGCAGACCACAAATAGTCTGGTTTGATATTCTGATTTCAATTTTACTCAGTCAGGCTTCTGCATAATGTCGTAGTTTTCGAATGCTGAAAAAGTAACGTCGGTGAACGGTGTGCTCGTTTCGTAGAGTGAAAAATGTCCGAATCGATGCGAGCCTCGTTTCCAATTGATTCACTCCCTCTCGTCGTTAATTAATGCACACTGCGCCCCGAATTCGGATTTGACATTTCTGACCGGTTTATTTCGAGTCGTCAATAAATATTAGAGAAAGGTTAAAACTTTCGGATCGTTACGTTCTTTCGAACTAACCGTGTTCTATTATTAATAGACGGGAAAGAAGGCCGCGAATCAATCAAAGATTGAATCGCAACGCTTTAACTTTCTCATTCAATAAGTCAGGGCTCGTACTTTACAGTTATTAATAACTCCGAGTATTGATTCAACGATGAAGTGCTATCGAACATCATTTCTTCTGGTGGCGCGGTAAATTACGGAACGTTATGCTTCCTGTAGAAGTCTTTGCGCAAATCGTAGACACGTTAATGCAACCATGTCTCGAGGCGTTTGCACACTTTTCCCCAATGCATTTCCAAGTGCCGCGAATTCTTGCAGAAATTACATACGCTCCGCCTGGCTTCTCATCTTTGACCAAGGACACGTGGTCAGCAAAATTGCCCCTCAGCTCAGGATTTCCTGGTGCGAAGAATTTAGCGCGCCCTGTCCCTCGAACGTGCTTTCGTTAAAAGATCGCGGCTCCTGAGGGGTGTGAAAATTGCGGTAGAGTGAACTTGCTTCAAAGGATTTCATTACAACACGGTTAGGTAACACTTTTCCGCGGTTTCTTGCACAACAACTACGCGCACGGTCTGTGCATAATTTGCTCCCTTAATTCGGCTACGTACTTTAACGTCGGCTGGTCCTTACATTCTGTCACTCGCAGAACGCTCGTAACAGGACATTGTAATCCCATTTTCTCATGTTCAAGGAGAGCCTTTTAAATACATGAAACAATACCACAAACCTCTAGCATTATCAGTACCCTAGTTCTGAGTAGTACGTAATGCGGTATCTAAATTCATGCGAGCTCTTCAATGAGCTCGATAGGAACTTTATGTGAAAATCCTCGATACACAGTGGCTTACGCAAACGCACTCATCGTGATCTGCTATTACGGCCAAGCGGGATATTCTCTCAATGAGGTCGGCCACAATGGTGGTTGCCGTCGCTAATGAGTAGTTGTTCCGATCGGAAGACCGTTAGAAAGTATTCCCTGGTCGTGACGTGGGTGCAGATAAGCGTGGGCACACACGAGTGTACACACGGATAATGACCGCGTTTAATGGTGGGGACACATTGTGTGACCTGTTGGAGGCGTAATCACCCCACGACAATGGCTGCACCGCCCTGCTGGATGTACACTCTTGGAGGTGTCGCTATGCAATTCCGACCGCCGCGGTGTACCTGTACTTCCAGGTCGAATGAAGGAAATTCCAGGCTACTCGTTATGCGATGCGTCCCTTCGCATGCGTCGCGGTCGATAGACGGCCGGTGGAAAAACTTCGTGATTCCCTGTCGTCAAACTCCTACTCGAATGAGCGGCGAATTATAGAGAGGACCGATAATTTCCTAGAGATCGGCATGACGCAGATTACGAATCGTGGTTCGTGAAAGGGGTAGCGTTGAGAGGCGATGGAAATAGGGCGGATTTGGACGAAGCATGCACTCGCGAATTGGAGATTGCGTACGCCCATGTCCTAACTGGATAATTATATGTAATTCCATGGCAAAGTGCAGGCTGCATGATTATCCAACGTATTGGCTTACCCACGACGATAGGCCGGCTTTTACTGTGATTCCGTCTCGCATTATTCGTAGTATAAGTATCATACCGAGTTATCTGCCCGGCTCTCTGCCGTTGCGCTAGCCGGGCGTAGTAGTAATAGTAGTCAGTCGCTGCTAGTCGGACACTGGGAGATGGTTAATCAGGGCATTACAGCGGAGAACAAAGCGAAGTTTCTAGTAAATCCGTATTACTCTGCCGTTGTCTGCGTCGGTTCTACTGTCGGTATCTAACTTCCCTTATCCAACTCGTTCTGCCGAGATAAGCGGGGCGGACGAAAAATTGCCCCCGTGCGGCGGCTGGTTTGCGGAGAATCCGATGCCGATGCATCTCTTTCTCTTTCTCTTTCTCGCTCACCACGTGTGACAGTTCGTTTTACATCGCTTCGTTCTACATCGAGATGCGCCGTTACAACCGTGATTTATGGAGATCGCGACCGATATCGCGTGAATACAGAATGGCTTTCCCTCCGAACGATTATGTACACACTGAATACGCAGTTCCTTCGTGAGAACGTGCGTGACGGTCGCCGGCGGAGGCGATATTACCGTCAATTTTTTCTCCTTACGGCCGTTCGGCACGAAGAGATCGACCGGGCATGGGCAGCGGCCTAACGTGATCGTTGCCAAAGTATACGGCCATCTACAATGCGTGCCACGTTTCACGGAGCGCTCTCCTCTCGTTCTGCCACGTATCGGCGTTGGAGGGTCGTCGAAGAAAGAATTCCTCTCGGTGTATCGCGAAATTCGACTTCTTCCAGTACAGGCCACCCTCTCTGCTCCATCGGATATCGCCCCGGACTTAGGAAGAATGAGCGCGTATAGTGCCAGAGGGTAGAAGTATGCGAGAGTCAACGCCGAAGAGAGATACTTGGCTTTTTTCAACGTCGAGGGAAGGGACGACTTCGTCCGGCAGCAGGAACAAAGGCGATTATCTCGAAAGAGGATCCTGCTGTGAGAGTAAAGAACGAGCTTCCATTTAATCATCCAGAAGTGCACGGACAGTGGTGCCCCGACTTCCTCAACATTAACTTCTTAATCCTTCGGGTGGGACTTCGCGGAATTCCACTGATCCTTATCGAATTTCGATCAAGCCCGTTTTGGTTTGCGAGCCAACAATCTGAAGAGTAGGCCCTCGTCGGGGGGGCGAGTTCACCGATCGGCGAGAGATGCCTCGAGCATCCAACCCGCTTGTCGTAGGATCAGCGACCGATAAACGACTACTGATGATCAGCGCCAGATAGATAGAGTTAATTAGCGGGGCCGAAGCTAGCGTGCGTTTGAGGCAAGCTCGACTCTTGCAGGAGGCCGATTTAGTGTACGCTCGACGTTCGCGATCTGGCAGCCAATAAAATTGCCCGCCTCCGTACGCTGTTCTGCCGAGAGAAGGTCGGCAAGAATAACGGCGGAGTCTACGTAAAATCGCCGAAGCACCTGTTACTGTCTCTCCCCCGCATCGCAGTTGTTGCCGATGGGTTGACACGAACGACTAAACAACTGAAAGTCAGGAATGCGAGGAAAGGAGTGGGATACGATAAAGCAGGCGATTTCGCGAATGCTTCTTCTCCTTCATTTCCAAGTTACAGGGCTACGTGGCCGACCAAGATATCGCTGTAGGTTTCAATATCGCCGGAAATGGCGCAGCTGTCAACCGCACTGATGTAGCGGTGTTTACGTTATCTTACACCGAATGGTAACGTCTGTCCGCCTTCGCGGACGCTGTAACTGGTTTATGGACGTTGCCTGGATTCGTGTAATAATGGATGTAAGAATCGCTCTTGGGACGGTGGTCGTAAAGCTCCTTGTAATATCGACCCGAGATAAGAACGTTTATTAAGGTATTCGTACAAGTGCCGCGGATTATGTTCAATAGAAGAAACGTTGGATTGAGCTGAGTGTAGTAATATGAGCATATAAACTGTACTGATACGAATCGGAAATATTGCGTAATACATTGCAAATGTAATTCACCGTCATTTTGCACATTTTCCATCCAAGACCGTTTTTATTGAATTCAACTACATTTGGCCGAACTTCTTTCCGCAAGAGTTTCAAGCGATTCCAGTCTTTTCGCGTGCTCGAAAACTTTCTCTTTCGCAGTGTCCGTATATGTGTTTCTGTTCGCGCTTTAAAGGGAAGCAAGGCAAGAAGTTTTACACCGTGTCTGTAGTTATCTATTCGTGCTGTTTAATTATGAGCCAGGTAGTCGTGTGTGTTGGAACATTAAAGGGCGGTGCATACAATACCTCCCGCGCTTCGTAGCGTTGGCGACGTTCACCGATAAATGTTAACCTCGTGACGTATCCCGTGGGGGCCAGTAAAGTTTTCCGGAAGCGCGACAAATTTTCTCTGCACGTTGAAATACGCGAGCATACGGTACAGCGTTTGTATGACTTCTACGACTAGGAAAAGGTAGAACCGATCGTCTCCGGAGCACACTCGTTCCATGCCGTCTATCCTTTCAGTTTGAAGTTGTCATGTAGGGTTATTATTTCTCGCATACGACCGGTGCCCATGTCAGATCTTCCTCCGTAACATTACACATGCAACTTTATGTCGTAGATGCTGAGCTTCGCTCGCAACGTTATGCCGAAGCTTCAAAATATTCCGCTGCCTCGTCGTTGTTGTTGGGATTTTTATTCGTTTGATTAGCGAAGGTTTAATCATCAGAATAACATGTTGAACCGAGTATATTTAAATCACAGTACACGGGAGCCTGTGCTATCGGTAGTATGCAGTGTAATAATTGCGTTTCTATTTAGTTTCTATGAAAGTGAAACAAAGGTTTACCGTAGTCCAATTTCAAGCTATGGTCATCCACTGGACAGTTTCGAGTTTACTTGCATGCCTATGCATTACACGGTCGACCTGTTTAATTTTCTATCAGTCTCTAAGCATACATACGACATTCCGCATCCCCTGTCTCTCCGTTTCTGGCGCTGGCAACTTTATCTTCGAGTTTTTCGCTATACCCCGACCGCAAACAACGGAATGTCTATTCACCACAACGTTTATCTACACACACAGACCCGCGGACGGTTGGAATGTTGGGAAAGGGTCCGGTCGGCACGGGCGTATTTTATTTGCGTCGCATCCTCCGAACTATTCCGTTACAAACAATTAAGGGAATTTAAATATATTTTTCTCGGAAGTCGTTTCCGCGCCTGGCAAGTTTTGTCGTCGGTCGGTCGGTCTAATTCACGAGAGGACAGGCTCTGCGGGCTTGTCGTTGGGAATGTAACGAGTCCCAGTATCTCGACTGTGTCTAATGTAAATGAACCTCTTTTGTATTTCTAAGCGAATCGAGGCGACTCCTCTGTTCGAATTATACCTTATCGTATCACCGCGTTATAACGCTCGGGAAGCAACCGAGTAATGTGCCCCTTCCATCAAATAAATCACGCCCCATCTCCGTCGGAGGCGGCGAAATTGCGAGAGGCGTTAAGTTTATCATTGCTCCGCGTTCTCACCGCACTCAGAGATTTGAATCGACGCTTCCCGACACCAATTTTCGTGCGATACTTTATCAGCAAGCGCGATCTGGGTCAAGCGCGTGGTCGAAGGAAGACCCGTCAGTTTCTCATAAAAGCGTCATTTAAATTAAGCAACCGTCAAACCGTGGAACTTTGGGACTCGCGGCTCACGTAACAGCTCATACTTTCGATTAGTCTGTGACAGCGACACCGGCAACTCCGTTAGTTTCCAGTCAATATCGCCCTGACCGCATCCTGTCATCGAGCATTAATCGTTGAAAGTGATATCGTGCTGCTGGCTCGCGTTCGACGTTGCTCGCATGCACGCGTTTTCAACCCGTTAACAACGTTCGCACCGCTAATTCGACATCGGCGACAATAACGGGAACTTTCGACAAGCTTGTTCGCTGCGGAAACGATTCCGGGGCACGTGTCACGGCACAGTTTCGGTGAAATCTGCGAGAATTCGCGCCCTTTCGACGCCACCCTAACTGGCAACTTTAATAACCTGTCGTTACACACGGAACACGCAGCGACGGCTGTTAGCAATCGCAAACTTCTCCTCGGCATACATGTTCGCGGAAGATGTAGAGTGTTTGCGGGGGAGAGGGGGAGAGAGATCAAAAAATGGCCGCTAAACTCCTGGGACGCCCGGTAACTTTTCGTCCGCGTACCCTCGATCGCGTCGAAATAATCATATTTATTCGTCCTCTATAAAGATACTTTCGGGGGATAATATACTCTCGAGATTCTCGCGTCCTGCTGGCTCACGCTCATGACGCACGTGCGTGATCACGATAAATTTCCTTCCTCCTGACCGAATTCGCAGACCTCCAAGGTTTGATGAAATTTTCGAACCCGCCGCCCGCCTGAACGAAGTTTTCCCCGGCGAGAGAGCAGGTGGATCATATTTTCGACTGCCCGAGGGAGAGCGACGAGGGTCCTCCTTCGAGTTCCAGCGTTCTCCCGTCGACAGAAGGAAAGCACCGTGACGAGAGGACAACCGACATTGCTCTGCGGGGCGACATATCCTCGTTTCTAAGGCGACAAGGTTGGACGAGGGTATGTCCCCGTCCTTTCTCTTCTTCGCTTTGCCTTTTCCCTTCACCTTTTCGCGCGGCCTCTTCATTTCTCTTCTCTTTCCTCGCCGCCCGGCAGCCCGAGCTCAGGATTAAAGCTAACAATATTCGCCGCGTTCTTTGTCCCACATTTTTCCTCCTCTTTACGAGCTCGCCAGTATTTATAGGCAGTCCTGCGCCTAATAAACCGGCGATGCACTGTTATAGGCGTATCATGTTGAAACTTCAATCGAACGCACAGTTCGTTTCCTTTTGGTCAGCCCGCGATCCGCTTACGCTTGCCCACTCCGCGGTGTGCGTAGAATCTGCCAGAACCAGCTTGCGAACTCGCATTTACGGTACGGTACACGACACGTGTAAAATTTCCTCTTTGCCGCGTAACTCGAGCGGGAAACGATGAATTCGGGATCGAAAGCGAACACGATGCTCGTGAGGGTGAGGGCCCATTACGCGTGAACTTTAATAAGATGCAGATTCTATATTAGAGCCCCTCGTCGATTCAATGGACCGAGGGAAGAGGCTTTATACGCTGCGTTCAGAATTCAGGATTACAGTAATTAATCATTCGAGCTTCGAAAGGTCTAATTATTCAGGTAGTTATAACAAACGATAACGCTCGATGGACTTTAGATAGAAATTTTCAAGTTAATACGGACGGTGAGTCAGCCGTTTCTTCCTTTCTCTCGTTTATGAAATTCGGAGTCGTTATATAGACACTCGTCTGCCTACGGCCAACGGTTTCATTAGGCCGGCATGACGCCGATGTTCTTTTATCGGCCGATCGGTTTTTCGCTCGAAATGTTTGAAGGAAGCGGGCAATATCACTGAAAGGGCGCTTTCTCTCTTCGAAGCTTCGCTAGGTAAGTGGGATAATGTACTTTCGTGATCGCCGAGTGGTTGCGTGTTAGTTTTAATACCCAGGAAGAGAATCACTGGTTCTTTATTACCTTCCCGCATTTCACTCGCTGCTACGTGTCTGTTATTTCATCTGGCCGCGGTAGTTTCCTCGTTATCAGTGCGAATGTGCCCCCCGCACGAAGTTCCGAAATGAAATTTCGCGAGATCACAACTTGCAGTTACTCCCGCTGAGAAACTGGCTGGAGCGTATGCTGGCGTCTGCTCTTAAGTCTTCCTTTCCAATTAAACGCTTAAATCGTGATCTGAGGTTGGGAGTACGTCGAATGCACGCGCGCGTGCGCCGCAAGGCGCTTCTTTGATCGCTCGCTTTGGGGGGTCGGTTAAATCGCCAGGCACGTACACGCTCCGCATTCCACATTTATGTTTTCCACGCGGCCGAACGTTAATCAATTACACGTGTACTCGGCGCTCTCCGGTTAAATGTCGAATTACAAGCCGTATCTCGAATCAGTCGACAGTCCATAATAACTGTCGGTATTAATGACTGGTAGTCGTTCGACAGTTATTGACTTTCCGTCGACATTCCAATGCGGCAGACCCTTATCAGGGCAAACTGCGTGCACGCGATAATGGCTGGTAGGGGTAGTTAGCGCCGTGGTGCTATACCGTGCCACCGGTTCTTTTCTCGGAACACGACAGCGCGCTTACTTCAAAATTACCTTTTAGTTACGCGCTACGTGCTCCGTTTATTATCTGCACGCGTGTTTCGCGAAAGCTCGTTACGGCAAACGAGACAATGGGGCGGCGCGAAAAATGCCCCGCTCTGCCGCTCACGTGTTCCGTCATTAACGTCCTACAGTAGGGATTTTCTGCACCGCCGATATCCCGCCGATATCGCGCCGATGATTAATACCGTGCCATTCACTCCGGAGCGAGATACTATATACTTGATGCGGGCTCCGACAAAAATGTGACATTTTGTCAAATATCGCTGCAGTCCGCATGTGTCCGTGCCGTATGTGCGTATTCGGTTTACCCGGTCAGCGGAGAGTCGCTATATTTAACCACGTCCACAGCAGAACGATTTGCCGAGTATCCGGCGCGATTTATTGCGCGCACACGTTTTAATTCGTTCGCCCGATTCACTTCGTTTCCCTTTCACGAAAAAACGACGTGTATTGAAAATTAGCAGTGGCCTATCGGAATGCGGCTATTGGCTGGAGGCATTCGATGAGAAGAGCTTGCTGAAGAGAATTAAACGTTTCACTGGGCATCTGGTACATTCCAATGGGACGTGAACAAAATCCTGTTCGCGGCGATATTGAGCAGGATCTTTTTCCAGGGCATTGTCGCGAAAACAATGACCGCTCTGGCCTATTGTCGCATTGTATGCGCGCTGCTCATAATGCGCCGCGACGCACTTTTTCTCACGGTCCAACTTGACCGAGACGCAATCTGCGCACGCCCGCTGTGCAGACTACGTCAAATTTATTTCATCGCCCGCATTCATTCGGACATTCGTAAAAATGTCAAATGCATCAATCGTATATGCGTTCGCTATGTGCTGTTTACGTCCACTATAATTGTGAACAAATAGAAAATGTAATAAGTGCACGTCGGACGTGATTGCTTGTACGCAGGAGGGGAGGGAACGTGGAAGAATATTGAGTTTCAGTATCTTTTGCAGCACGTGCGCGAGTTACGGTCTCACAAAATTCGTAGTTAACGTCCGAAATGCGCCGCATAGATCGTAGAACGCCGCATTTAAGGTCTCAGCACCGAAAAGGTTAAGGCGCGCTGTAATCTCAACGACGCGGGCACTCAAAGTTCACGTGGAACCGAAGTGGCTTCGTGATAAAGTAACGACGTTAACCGGTCAGCTTTAAATTTCGCTCCGTCGCAGCTTCGTGCCGTGGATAAAAGCGTTAGAGGCCGACGACGTTGCACACCTCGCGTGTACCTCTGCCATGCGCGGCATGTCAGCCCTTAAAGTCAGAGCAAACAGTCGATCGGCTCGAAGCGTGTCGTTTTGTTAGCGGATTTTAATTCGCCCACAAAATACTATTCCGCGCAAAACGATTAATACCCCTGCGCGCTAACAAATGGCCTACCGCGTTCATCGACCACCGTGAGTTATTAGCCACATTATTCCCCCGCCGCCGTACTTGCCTTTCCGGATGTTTACATCGCGATATTGAATTAACGACTGACAAACAACCCAAAGTTTCCAGTCGCGATATGTCAAAGCGGATTCCGAGAGCGACCCTTCATGCGCTTCGCGATCATTATTAGTTTGCACGGGTTAATATTGATAACCCGGGAAGGCACCGGGCTCCAATCTGAGCGAGTGATGCATTAGCGAGCGGGGGTGGCTGACAAATGATCGGGCGTTTCGTAATTTTTATCTGATAGCTGCACCTTGTCACATCTGTAACTCCAGCACGTCTCCGTTCTCGCAAACGGATCCGGTCGGTGATAAATCGTTTGCATCCCACGTAAAGGGAACCTTCCGTTCGGATTTCGCAGATATCGCCCGAAAGCGATTTCTTCCCCCCCGGCACAAAGTACACTTCGCAATTATTTTAATTGATCATCGCGTGGCAGCAAATAATACCGCTTAAGCGCTCCGTTACCATTTTTCTCACTCGCCGCTTAACACGCCCCGCGGGAGGGGGAGAATTTTAATGGGCAACTGATTAGTGATTGCGCTATGTTTGCACAAATAGCGCGACGTTGCAGTAAACGGTATCATAACCTCGTGTTACAAGGTACTTCCCGCCGAACACGCAAGCCCATGTAAATTACACCGGCATGCAACTCGCCGGACATGCTTCTTTTTTTACACGTCGGGGCATTATGCTGCCGCTGGCTCGGTATCGTAATACCGGCAGAAGTAGATTTCTCAAGCCGCGTACATGTTCGCTTATCGGCTCACCGGCCCGACTTCTTTTACGCCGCATATTTTTACGAAGTGAGTCGCGGTATTAATTTTTTACGGCGTCTCCTTTCGTAAATCCGCGGAAGATCTTTTAAGTGATTCCTCTTTTTGCCGGATTAGTGGAAAATTGAGCTAGTGCGGCAATCTGTTCTCGGCTGGAACGGTACAAAGTGAATGCAAAGAATGCACGAGCGGCGCCGCTTGAACGCGCAACGTCGGTGACCGGACGAAAGTACGCAAATTATATAGAGATCGGGCGCCGCCGCGACCCAATGGAATACGTACGCAAGAAAAAGTCAGTCGGTTATCGTTCCAACGTAAAATCCCTTCGAGAGACGTTAATCGTGGTTTTCGCTACGAAAAGATAGGGTCCGCTCTTTTCACCGTCCGGCAAGCCCCGAGGGTTGGATTGATAAAATGGGATGAAGGCTCCCACCGGTGCCATCTTGGAATGCCCCCAGTGCTCGGCGTATTTCACGCTGTGGCCGACCTACGCGAAAATTCCGGGTTCCTTTTCAGTCGATTTGCCGAAAAACCATCGCGCTCTTTCCACGGAGAGACGACTTTGTGGTTACGGCCATTCAAGCTGAGATCACGTTTCAAATCACGGTCCATTACTGGGAATAGCGTTCGCGCAGTCTGCGGCATCAGCGAGAATTCGTGAACTCTACGTACTACATAACGCTAATATGATGTAATTCGGAACTCCGTGAAATGTGCGTGGGCCGAAAAAAAGCCGCAGCGCAAGCATTGTCGAACGTGCGGGCGAAAAAAGGTAGAAACCAGAATTATGCGAAACGTGAGAGACGTACGGCCGTGGAACAAGAGTCGGCGAGGTGGGTCCGCGGAAGGGGGTAGCGTGGGTAAAAACGGCTCGCTGGATTTGCTAGGTTATGCATCTCACTTACACCGCGCCGGCATGCATTCCCGCGGTCGGAAATACAACGAAATTAAATTTCAACAGTCCTTAGTCGCCCAACTGGTTCGTTCGCGCCGTCGGTTTTTGTAATTAATTATACCGGGCCGGCCTTTTAACCCGATGAATTTCCGCGTCTTACGCCGGCAAGCGCGAATATCGCGATGGCGCGTAATCACGATAATATCGTTTCCCGACTCGCTTTCCAGTTCTCACTGTATCGTATTTTTGGGAGCGTGAAATTGGGGGGAAGCCACTCGTGCGACTAATAGCACCTTGCGGATGTACGTAGAGGGCGAAAGAGAAAGAGGGTAGGAGCGGGGGGGTGGGGGTGGGGGGCAGGAAATCGTATTGCGGAGGAAGATCGCGTGATAGCGCGTTTTCGTTTCATCGTGATAACGCATTCGCCGCGTCGTCGCGGTCTGCGACGCATCAGCGCGCCATATGTAAATTATCCGTCGTTAAAATTAAACCGGTCGTCGAAGCGACGCTTACGGCAAACGCGGTGTCGCCGTCTATTTCATTATACAGTTAACGTTGCATTATTTAAGCCGGTGCGGAAAGAGTGACACGAGGACCCCTCCGGGACTTTCCTCATGTACTACTAGGTATAGGCGGCGTTCGTTACATTCACGGGAACGAGAGGAGAGACGAGTAGAGGTAGATGCAAATGCCATTCACGGCGAGGCCCGTGCGGCATACAGGCCGCGCACAAAATAAACCCTTAACACTGTTAATTGACCCTCTTTTCGGATGACGTGAGCGTGAAAGGGTCGGAACTTGGCAGGAACGCTTCCAAATTCTGGTCCCACTCGTTACGGGTGCAAGGAGCATTGGAAAGCGTGGTTACATTACCTACTGATCCCCTCAAATTAGTCACGTTGGCCGTACGTTTCGCTATCCGATGTCGTTGCTCTGGCCACGATACAACGCGGTCGATGTGTACTTTCGCAAATTTTCTACCATTTAGTTTCACGTGCTTCTCACGTAACTTTCATGGTTTTCCGCCTGCCTGCGATGCTGACCGTTACGTTTCTCACGCTAAAACATTGGCAAAATAAAAATGACACAGACGCTGGCATGTATGCCTTCCTCCGTATGTATGAATACTGTTCGAGCCGGCTACTTCCCTTCCTTCACATCCTGATTCTCCTCATGCTACCATCTGTACTCGTTCACACCCTTGCCCGCGACGAGTGGCGAGTTGTACGCGAATGGGTTCTCGTATTTCGGCTTCCTGCTATTCCCGTTATTTCTTACACACGGTCGAGCATAAATCACGGCCGTTTGACCGTAAATTCCCGAAAACGCGGCATAAATTTTCCAGTACGTCGGACGATTTAACTACACATCCGAACGTAACTTCCCTGCCGGCGGTTTCCTCTTCTCTATGCGCAAAGCTTCTTCGACTAAAAGCTTGTTAGGCTAATCGCGGCAAATCGGCGTATGCGCTATCAAAAGATGGCTGGCAGACCATCCGTTACCCTTCATTTTTTGCGTCCTCCTCTTTCGTCGATATCGATCTGAGACGACAATGCGGGTTGAAAAATGTATGCGACCCAAAGTCGGCACGTTAGACAGAAGAAAAAGTGAGCTTTCTTTGAGTGTTGTCGATCCCCGACGAGAGAAAAACCCCTGTCGTAACTTTCGTCGGGTAGCAGCATTCAGTAGCCCCGCTGACCGGAGGCGCTTTTTATCCAACGTTACGAGAATCTCGGCCCTCTCTCGAAAGGGCGTTAAGCTCGGCGTGAATTACAAGGACCGCGCAAAATATCTGACGTTTTTCTTGACTCCGCCGTTCATAGCGGGATGTCTGGAAAATGCACGCGAGCAACGTGGGACTCTACTTTATCTTTCTCTAACCGTTTTCAAACTTTTTCCTCACCTACGCACGGTTGAGCCGGTATTGTCCGGCTTATTTCCCTTTTCTTGCGAGGTTGCACCTCTCTTCCATGGACTAGGTACGGTCCATCGGTAAAAATCACACTTCCGTAGCAAATGATCGTTAAGCTGGGCTTACCGGGGAACAAAGCAGAAATCCCTCCATCCCGTTGCTATTTGGGACGCACTCGATTTGTATCACTTAGTCGCGCGCCAAGTGATAAATCCATAGTCCGGATCAGCCAAATGATTGGCCATGTTGTTTCTAGCATGGCCGGAATGGAACGGTTGGACGAGGCTGTTGGACAACCGAGACCGAGGTGACGAATATTTATTTTCAGCGTGAGCTCCTGCCGGTGGTTTTGTGCAAGTTTAATTGACGTCTCGTGCACGGAGAAATGGGTTGTAATTTTTACTCGGTTCTGTCTCGCTTTATGTTTCATTGGTGCAATTCGTCTACCGTCGCCAAGAATATTTTGTCGACTCGGTTTGTCGTCAGGGTTCCGTTGCGAGCGATGACTTGAGATCGACATGTGTCAAATCTTAATGTAATTTTATGCAAAGTGGCCAATTCGTCTGTACGCTTCTGGCGCGGGTTAGTGTCAATCTCGTATCTTCTCATTTAACGTTATCTTGCATCGACCGATGCATACTAACACAGCTCGCAAAGTACAACGTCGTCTCGAATCCATAAAGACATAGCCATTTGACCGCGATAAAATTAATTCCAATCTACGGGAAGGCACGAACATTTTTCGTCATACATTTTTCATGATTACACTTGAAGGAAGGAGTACCTCGTAATTCGCGAACGGGCAAATTCAAACTTCGCCGTCTACTTATTCCTTCGGCGTAAATTCGAACTTTGAAATTGGAATCTATATTTGCAACCGCAGCCCAGCGATAACTTCGAATTTGCGCGCGAACGTGTGAACCAGCTAGATTGCGCGGAATAAAAAGTTCTCCCGCCCGCGTCGGCTGGTAAATTTCGTTTTTAAGCGAAAGCGGCGATCTTTCTGGCGCTCGTACGTAAGAATTACCGTAAGAACGTTTGTATCATTTCTGCGTGGCGTCGCGGTAATCGATGACAATAACGTCTCGCATCTTCACCCACGGCTGGAGTGGAAAAGTTTTGACCCGCAAACTTTTCCCATTCCAATGGAAAGAAGCGTCGTCACGCATCCGTGTACGTGCATTCGCGAAGTTTTTACAATGGGCCCGACTACCTTCCGCGAGTATTGCAAATTGATATATCTCCCTAGTTAATCTTAATTCTTAACTTTCCCTCTAACAATATGATTTAGCGGACACCGGGCGATACTCGGGGGAACAACTAAATAAACGAGTCCGCCAACTTTCGAGCGTGGAAAAGTTTAATATATCAAAGAGAAGGAGAGAGATGACCAGTCTCCCTTCAATTTCCGGTTTTTCGGAGTGCGCGTTCCGTAAATTCTGACGCTTTTGGAATTGGGTCCGTATGAAAAATAGAGGTTGTCGGGCAGGAAATTGAAATAAGAATATAGGCATTCTTCAATAGTTGCCAATTCTCTTTCGCATGTACATACCTATACCGAGATGCACCTGTGTTTATTTTATCGCGGTTGTATCTCCAATATATTCCTTTTTCGGAAACGTTCTGGATGTATTTACATTGCGTTACATATGACGCTGCAGATTGATGCTTTGCTAAAATTGGAAAAGATTTATACAGACAGTTCCGATACTTTAGGTTCGACTAGCGCGGCTGCTTTCTACATATCAATATTAAAGCTTGCGTTTCGCGATGTGCAGATGCGCCGCGATCGGTATCATTTCCTCACGGATAGATATTTAGCAATTAACGCCGAGCCATTCTAAATTGCCTCGACACGAGGTGGCGCGGATTTTCGAAAGTTCACCGAGCCTTCCTACTTACGCGTATTTATACATACCTACTTATACGTACGTGTTTGCAGCCCCTTAAGAAAATACGAGCGAATTCTCGGCGAAGCGAGTCCCCGAATCCTCGCGGAGAGTTTCCGTCGTACTTCCAAGGCACCGTAACTCGCGTCCCCGAGGTCATTACTGTCGTTAGCGCTATGTGATACGAGGCAGCAGACAATTCTACGTAGCGACGCACACCAGCGTCGTGCGAGGGCTCTAAACGTACGACTAAATAAACTACACACGTAGGAGCGGGGGGGTCGGACATAAGAGGGTCTCGAGCGCATGAGCGCGTAAATTATAGCTTGTGGGCCGTATCCGGCAAGAGCTTTTACTTTGATCCTCGCGTTCAACTATGCTGCCTTGTCCGGCATGAAACGTTCCTACTAAAGTTTCCCTTTTAGGGCGCATTGTAACTCACAGCCCCGCTCCAATTCTATCGCTGTCATTCCGAGGGTATCGCGCGGTTATTAAAGACATACGAAATTGGAACGCCATTTCGCGTCCGAGATACGTGTAGGTTTAACCGTGAATTTAATGCCTGGAATAGCTATCCCTCCGCTTAGCGGCAGACTGCAACTGGCATAACTTAACCGAATCCGCCAGGTCGGATTAACCCACGAGTTCTCCGGCTCAGATTCACCACATTCGAATGAGACCTCACTGGCGTCGAAGTTTCCGTCTTGCGAGCTTGTCGATCGTTAGTGTCGTCACGCGATAGAGCATAATTTCGTCTCGACGCAACAACGGGAGGTTAACCGTGCCGCACCGTTAATAAATCAACGCGGCGCCCGCTGCTTCATACGCTGGAGGCATGCCGCCCTCGACTGTCACGTACACTTCCGCAGTCGTACGCGTGAAATAATTCGCTACCGGATTGTGTCGATACTTTAACGACCGCTCAAATTGCCGAGGGGATTCTTCTTTCGAGTCCTGTTCACTCACCTCTTTCCGAGGGCTTTACTTCAATTATTCTTGTGCATTTCTATTATCATTATCGCAATGAAACCGTCGAGTGAAAACTCTAGCGGAGTTTCTGGCGGATCCTGCTTTTCTCTCATCATCATAACGATTCGACTTTTTGGGCATCATACTGATTTCGGACCAGTGTCAATTGACGATTTTTCATCTCCAGAACCAGCTGCGCCTTTCAAATTCGACTTTATCATCAGCTTAGAGATTCGGAAGAGTTAATTGGACTGCAGCCGGTCCGAAAGTTTTAATTGAAAAGTCGAATTTTCAGCATTGTCTGCTTTTACCGGGCTGGCTAGAAAAGTTGCGCGTAGAATGTAAAGAGGGTAGCTTCGTACTTCGGCGGGAATGCAGCCCGGCGGTTGTAGTTACGGTAGATTGGTTCAGCATCGGAAACGCGGTGGAGAAGTAATCGAAAATTGCAGCGCGTACGCAATACGAATATCGACGTCATGCGCACGAAAGGTCATAACGTGTTCCCGGTTATTAGTAGCATAGAGGAGGAGTAACAAGTCGAGACCCCATTACAGCAATTGATTCCTTTTCCCATCGACGTTTCGTTCTTCCGTAGAAATGAGAGAGCGCAAATGAGATAGACTCGAAGTCGAGTGGAGAGCCGAATGAAATGTGTCGATAGGGGGCAGCGCAGTTTCACGAACGCGAAAGTGAATTAATTTCGATACGAGAACCAAGCCAGGGGATCTGATTTCAGCGCACGCGCTCGTTTTAGTTTTCAATGCCGCGAGTGGCTGGAACTGGTTCGGGATAATCGTTGTTAATTATGTCGCGGGACCGGGCGATTGTCAATACCGTCACGTCGGACCGCTGTGGCTAATATTTATCGGACGGATTCAATATTTTGATCAGAGAGAAATGGTAGAATCGACGCCAATAGATGAGGCCGCGCGGCGGCGGCCGCGGTACTTTTTCATTCAATATAAATAGCGCGTTGCTGCTATTTAACACGTACGCTACGCGATGAATCACTTGGAGATCGCCGTCTGATTTATTGACGATGGAACATAACACTTGTGCTCTACTTTTGTGCGATCCGAGCAGCCGATCATCTGTGCAGGTATAAAGTATTGCGAAAGTATCATAGGCAGGTGCAATTTAGCCGGTAACTAATGGCCATTGAGCAGTTGGAAGTATTTGTTAAAAGATTCCTGAATAAACGCCGTATAATGTCGCTTTCTTTAATAATACAAGCTGATGGGGAGTGACGGCACCGAAAATATTTCTCCCGGACATTAGAGAATAAAAGATAGTGGTTTCTTTTGGTGGACTATTGTCTATAAACAATAAGGCGAAAGAGTGCGGCAGTTTCCATTCATTAAATTGTAGGCCACGGGTTCGGTCTTTGTTCGATATTGACTCTTATTAAGATATTTGCCCCTTGTTACACCGCTTTGATTACTTTGAATGGACGTTAGTCACGACTTAAGACAAAGAATACGTTTATCTGAAATACGGTGGTCTTCTGTAATTTGGAGTGGAACTTGGCAGAGTGCCTTGGTCTTCCATACTTTTATAACTGAATCGCTTTCGAGTTTCCGACTGCAACGTTTAATGAGGACATCGATCGGTCGGACACTTCGATAAATTAGAATCATTCATGTGGATTATTCAACCGTACCGTCGATCGTACGCAAATGTTCATCAGTGCAGTACAAATGTTTCTAGAACTCCTTAAAATTTGGAAACTTGAGTAATATTGTAAGACCATATTCCAAATCGTAAATTCACGAATTGTTAACCAACCCAGTCATTGATTTGACGCCGTGCCTTTACCACACGGATTGTTTTAGTCATTTAAGAAATTACTACCGTCTACTTTTTTTCACTGGCAGCCGTGAGACTTTAAATTCCGTTCGCGCGAAATAAACGTATCGTTAACGAGCGCAGGTAAAAAAGAGCAAATAACGAGCGCGCAGAAAGCGAGCAGGTAACCGGGCATGTAAGACTCGAGCGTAAAACGCGTGTGTATTCACGGAACCGAAATTGAAGTAGTACTTCCCTTACTGGCGTCCGCGCGTACAGTTTCGAAAGTTCTGTCTTGCAACCTCCGAGTTTCCGTGTTTAACATCAGTTTTTCTCGGAATATGGGCACTTATGCGAGCTCAAGTTGCGCGCAAATATATTACGTGCGATCTTGACATGTTCCCGGCTAATGTGAGCGTTTCCCGCTCATTTTTCGCATTCCGCAAAAGCGCTACTGTCGCGGGTAATTGTCGCGATGATTTTATTTTTCCCTTCTCCCGTCGCACCGCGTATCGCTACTTTCCACAAAAGCCTCGCAAACGTGCGTCGTTAAAAGGCAACCGCGGTCGGGTGGCTGAAAAAAAGAACGACTCGGCTCAGAAGAGCTACCCGTCGCTGAATTTTTGTCCAAATTTATTTCCCGAAAAGAGAATTTCAAGAGAATCGCTCAACGTGACGGCACAGAGTTCTTATTAAATATTCAGTATCCGCAGTAAAGTAATTTGGCCGCGGAGCCAAGAACACCGTTACCTGTAAGCAGAATATTCATACGACAGGGCCCGCTCCGCGTTTTTGTTGGAGAAGCTGTCGAATGATGAACGGCGAAGTTATCGTTTTGGGATAGCGTTCGGCTTTGTCCTTTTTGCAGACGGTTCCTTCATCAAATTGATATAATCGAATCAGCTACCACCGGAGCACACATTATGCATGCCGAAATCTTCTTTTGAAATGCGGTGTCCTTTTCATTGTCGCCTGTGCAATCAAATTGTGCTAAGCTGGATTCAAAGTTCACATCGTGAATTTTTACGAATTTGCACGTTTTCAAAGGCGGCCTTCCGCAGGATAGAAATATGTATGAATGTTAATTCGCTCATCTTCTCGAAAATCTTGGTGGCCAGCTTGACGTAGACAGACAAAATCTTGCTGAAGTAAAATCCTTAAGGCATTGTTACGACACAGTGTAGACAAGTATATAGGTATAGTATTGTAAATTGTAAGAAGTTGCATAAAAAATGTGCGGACACAGCTGCGTATCCGTCTGATAATGGTATTCGGACGACATGAACGAGTGGCACGATTGTGCGAAAATAATACAGATACCCAACGGTGTTATCGGCATGCGTTTCCCTGGCCTTGACAGAACGGCAATTTTCACGCGTCACGTGCACACACGTCTCGCGCAAATTGATCGATTTTCAAAGTTACCCTTACACGCCCGCCACCTTCGATCGACGGTGAAAGTTGGCGCTCTTCAGTACCACGCCACGTCCATAAATTTGTGAATGATCACCCGAAGTGCCACGAATTATGCGGTTAATGCGGTTAATTTTAAAACGTCGATTCGTATATCCGAGAATACATCGCTGCCGTTATGCATTGGATGTTTGATTAAAACGGGCACAGATAAAGGATTACCGTTGACCTGGGGTTCCTTTACGACGCCATGCCTTCCTTCGAATTTTTTCATCATCCTCTATTTGCTCGCGAATCGCGGCATGCTAGAATACTGCGCAAAATCTGAAAGTCTCTTTCTGCCGGCTCACAACACAGCCCGTTTCTCTTCCTTTCGGATCCTCGACAAAAGGCAGCGACGCGCAGTTCAGACTTTCACAGACGTTAAAGACCGGGATAACTATCGGAACATTTTTGTAGATAAAGTCAACGTTCACGTATATTCAACACGCACGCGAAATACGTCTATATTTACGTGCGGACGCGTATTGCTGTATACGTATGCCAACGCGGGGCTGCTTTCTTACGCCATTCCTCGTTTATTGTTATTGCAGACATTGCAGCAACCGGGGCAGCGATTCAGTAGAATCGCCTCACTACGTAATGTAACGATCTCATTGTAACATCCAGCTATATTAAAGTGTCGGGAAAAAGCGCTGCAGTCTTAATTACATGGCAACCAAGTTCTCTGGCCCATTACGTAGTCTGTGCCAACCGTATCGGAGACGAGTGCAATACGAAAAAGCGACAGAATGTACAGATTGAGCGTGTGTCGTGTACATACTGCCGTAATCCTCGGTAAATGACGGGCCGGAAGTGACGAGTAACGACGGCGTAAAGAGGAAGAACCTGTTTGGCGTCTAGTTTTCTACTCTTCTTTTCTGCTACACGCACACACGATAGTTTAGAATTCTAGATACAAATTGAATCGGTGTAGAAAATGTGAGGGGAGAGTCTTGAACTCCGAAGGCACTTACCTTTGATAAAATCAACTGCCATCTCGAGGCCGTACGTGTCCTTGTCGCAATCGTCAAGGATGTGCGCGCCGATTCTGACACCCGGCACGATGCCATCATTGTTGAGCTTGTCTAGCGTATAGAGCATTGCCTCCAAAGCCTGAACTCCACCTTGCGGCATAACCGGTCCACACGTCACACTGTCTTCCCTCTCGTGGACCATCATTAAGCCGCCGAGTAGCAGATGTCCCTCGACAACTGCCTCTTTTTTAACCGGCCAAACGATCGGCACGTTATTATTATTATTCTGACCCATCGATCGGAATTGTCGACGGCCATGTCTGATCGGATGATGTGTCTCTGGGTTTTCAGGCCGAACTTTCGGAAAAACGAAAGAATCCGCTCGATCATCGTGAGCCCCGTTTGTCAGCTCGTCACCTTCGTTCACGAAACGATGTCTGCCAATGTGTCGTTCATACTCGGCTATACGCTGGTCTCTTAGTGTCGGTTGTTTGTAATCATAAAAGTCGTACTCGTCGTCCTCGTCGAACCTCGCCGCCCAGTCGTCGACGGTGATCGATTTCGAACGTCGATCGGCGTCCGAGCATTTGCAGCTCAGCAGCAACGCCAAAAGCAGAAGCTTCATGACTTCATAATCGGCGTTGGATTGCCAGTTTAGTTTCGAAGCATGACTCTTTCAATACTTTCCACCGACGGAAGTGAACTGAGTGAGGGCGAAGCTGCGTATGCCTCATCAGATGCGACGTTTCTCTGACTTATTCAACATTTGCTCGTCGTGTAAAGTCCTTGAAAGGAGACGTGGGTATAAGGAATATGAAAGTTATATTGCGTAGTTCCGGGCCGACGGAGCCGACGGAGCCGACGGAAGGTTTTATATTACGTTGGATGCTTGCTTCTATATTTCGTTCAAGCTCTTTCCGGAATTTTAATTACTATTACGCTTATTTAGGCATCTCGTGACAAGTGAAATTTGTCTCAGATCATTTACGATAGATTATAACGGAACATGTTAATTTTTCGAGCGCCACGCACTACTCCCTATTATTTTTGCATAGCGCTACTCTAATATCTTGCCGAGTTGCAGTTCATTGAGAACTTTATAAAGAAGAAGGTAATTACCTGTGGAACGTTAATTTCATAATGAGCTTTCCTGATGCAGCGCAGTAAAGGGGCATGCAAGTTGACAAGGAAGTCTCGGTATTTAGTGGATGGCATTATTTGAGCGATGTATATTGTGTCGTCGACGCGTCATTAGCTACTGCCCTTCTTTGTGCTGCGTAGCAACAAAATAATGCACAGCTTCGCGTTGTTACGAGCTGAAGCGGGTAGCATTATCAACGCTGTGATTACAAGTGTTAGGAGTGCCATTGGTAGAATGGAGAACAATACAGGCACAGCTGCGTCTCTGTAATTCGCTCAAATGGAAACGGGAATATCCGGAACAGTATTTCGAAGAGCCAATTTCGTCGAAACTTTTTCCGGGAAAAAAAGGTCAATGTCGGAGAACGGCGGATGAAAGTCGACAGTAAAAGTTACTGGGAGGGCGGCAACAGACGCGTGTGTCGTCCCGTTTCTGATTTTTTCGCATCATTATTCAGAAGGCGAATCCGGCATCTTCCACGCTCGATGAGAGAGAGACTTTCTGGAAATTTCACGCGGCTTGCTGTCGAGTGAACAAACGATAAGCGAGAAAAATTCCATAATACCCGTCCGCGCAGGGCTGCAAAGTAATTAGGCGAAAAAAATATGTGCCATATTCCGAGGCACGATCTCTGTAGCTTTCGGTATCTGCGCTTCGGATGCTGGAGCAATTAGAAAAGAGTGTCATTTACTGTCAGCATGACGAGCCTTTGTCCAAAGTTCGAAGAGTAAATTATAGACACGATTGTAAGTGACAGATTGTCATCGAGATAAGATCGAAAAATGGTGATAAAGTTCAACATGTTTTTTTGCTACTTTAAAATATTGTAGAACAGCGACTTATTCGGTCCGTTGGCATGATCTCTCGCAAATTCCTCCTTAACCGAGACTAGCGCATAGCATTTACCAGAGACGATTAGCAGACGCTTCCACGTATCGAAGGCGCGTCCCGAATATTCAGTAAACTAATTATCAAACTTGGTCGAGCGGTCGTACATGACAGAGGAACGAAGGAAAGTGCTCCGTTTGCCGATTTGGCACGCGCTCTCTGGCGATAAGTCGATTGTGACAATTTTACGGTTTAATCGATATTAAATCGGGTCAACCGATAATACCGTCGACCGGACCAATACGGGTAAACCGATAATGCCGGATCTCTCATGCCGCCTGGTCACGCATATCAGGGACGAAGATGAATGGCAGCGTGAGTTATCTCCATTCGCGTTTGCCGTTTTTCATCGGGTCCGCCGTACGACGCCGCGTCGCACAGACGAAATCGCGTTCATACATTCAATCCGACAACGCGTTTGCAGGTAACATCTCTCTTCCCATCGCCGGAACTGTTCACAGCCGGTATATCCGACAAGTAGTAGACCCGGCCGCAAGTTTAAATTACTTTCGCGGCGTGCAGCGACACTGGCGAGCCGATAACGATTTGCGTCCGAAGTAATTAAAAAGTTCGATACATCTGTGTCATCGGCATCCAACTGTTGTGGGCCTGGCGGCAGAGCTTTTCCGAATATCTTCTATCGCCCTGGTGCAATTTGTTACGGAGTGTACCTGTTGCACGAGAAGTTCTACCTTCTGTGCTCCACGTATCCTATGGCTCGTACTTCTCTCGCTCGCCACTATAGCGGAATGCCGAATTTACCTTACCGAAGTGTTTTAGGTATGTACATAGTCCCGGATAGGCACGTTATTAAGATCTTACGCATAACCGCGATTCATCAGTAACAGCCACTGTAGCCACCCACTCGTTCGACCTGTTGCTCTTTCTACGTACAACAGTAAATATTTTAATGCGTCGACTGATCATTTAAGTCGCGATCGTTGAAACATAAAAATCCCTGTCCACCCGAAAATATCTCCTTACTTTCATATCCCGATCGTTGGCGACCTGAGAGAAGAGTTTAGAGGCGATGTTGAATGGTTAATGCAAAATTTCCTATTCTTTCCTGTACATTAGTGTCCTTACTGTAATGGATGCCGGAATGCGAACGACGTGATGCACTTTACGAATGTGCTGCGACAAAGTAGCACATGCATTCTCCGAGCCCTCTCAATGCACGGCGTAAAAAATGCACGCCGCATGGCTCGTCCCTTCTTACGAGGCTCACACGCCGTGACAACCGACATGCCGTAGCGCACTCAACGTATTAAGCCGTAAATAAGAATAACGACGACATGAACATGTTGTAATGCGAATTGTCACAGCCGTGTAATGGGGCGCGTAAAGGCCCACGATTAGCGCAACGAACAATGGTTCAGTTGAAGTCCGGCCGTTTTTCTCCACATATAAAACGTTTGCTAAACGCGCGGTTACCTAAATAAAACGGACCCCTCTTTAATCACACTACCAACGCAATCGCGAATGTATATCGCAGCAGCAATGTTTTCCTCGTTTTTTGCCTTTCACTCGGAATCGCGCGAATACGAGTGAAAATTTTTACGGCTCCGAGCTCAACAGCGTAACGCGCCGGACATCGAAACGCGATCAGCCAACGACGATATCGTCGACCATCGATCATCGAGATTCGCGTATATTTTAGGGACCCTCTCGGAATCGGCCGGCACCGATTTAAGGCAGAGCAAAGCCAGTTCAATTATACGCGCGTTCTGCCTCGATCGACTTTAATGGCGGCCGAAGCCGTTATTTGCCCGATACGTTTGGAAACTCGTTCGATCGCAGTGCGGATGAAAATTCCGTTTGGAGGGCAACCGCGAGGTTTCATCGGTCCAGTTTTCATTAGTTATAATGGCCCTAGTGACAAGCGCCAATAAAGGCTGACGCGTTTGCGGAAGAAAATTTTGCATATCAACGCCTCTGAATGTCATCTTCGGCGGGTTTCATAGTCTGGCTGTCCGGTATGAAGTGGTCTCACCCATATGCCACTCCATGATCTCGTTTTGGGAAATTTTGGACCGCTTAATCAGCGACGGGATCGTCGACGATCTGTGCGTTGATTAAGTGGACGTTTCGATACTTCGAAACTAAGAGGACTTCGCGTTCCGCCGATACCGTTTTCATATTTTCTTCACTCGTTATCGCGTGTGGGAGGACTTTCTGCGCAAATTTTATTCTAATCGAGAACGACCTTATAACTTTCACGAAATTAAAAAACGCCCTATGTACGAGTTGCGAAGACATTTTTCATGTGTAATTGAATTCTTTGCCGCGATCGGGTCATACGTGCCACAATTTCATCGAACCTCCGTAGAATTCCAGATGTAAGGTACGTGCAAATATTTGAGTTAAGTTTTGTCGCTCGATAGTCTCTGTTATCGGAAGCAACGCATTCATAATTGCTTTTTGAAAGTCCGAAAGAATTCTTCTTTAATGCGATACGATTAATTTCGATCGGAAAAAAATTAATTATGGAGTTTCGGTAATATGTTGCGGTTCATTGCACGACAAAGCTTTACATTAATACTACCCACGTAGTCAGGATGGTAGGTTGATTTATTTTGTTTTATTGTGAAAAAATCAGTCCATTCAATTATCGGTAAATTTGAAGTGGGTTGAGCATCAATGAATAATATTTACAGTAATGTCGTTAAAACTTGCAAATTTATTCATGCATTATTGTGCAAAAATGGCAAACACTGTAAACACACACTTTGCGTCAAACGCCCCGGAATGAAAAGCAATTACCCTGCAGTACTGCATTGCACATTCGATCGGTTTTATTCAAATTTGTCAAAAATATATACAGTCCGGAATTTGACCATCCTATATTTGTCTGTTATTTCAGCAAGCAATCTTATTTATTTTGTTTTATACAGACTTTGTCGATAAAAGTCTAAAAATAAATCTCTATCAAAAACTTGACGATCATGACCGTTTGTTTTTTAGGAAAAAAGTTTTAGTTTGCATAAAAGCTATATGTCCGCCAGTTCTACGTAACGAATACGTATTATACATTTTTATGAGCTCTTTCAAGCTGCTGCAAATTGTCAAAGGTACGATGTCATGGAGTTAGCAAAATTTTCGATCGAATCGCACGAAAAAAAAGCTCGGAACTGGGGCGATCCGAACAGAAAAGAGTGGCCGTAATCTCGGGATATCGACATTTTTTTCGCGCCAATCCAGCTCGAGCGTTAATGCCATCGGATCAGCCGAACTTTATAAACCTACTTTGCTCGAAGTCGCCGCCTGTCCGAAGTAATCTCGCGAAGTAGTTGGCAAATTCATACCGCGGAGTATCGCGCGAGTGATATAGCCGTTAAAAAATCCGCCGCCGTAAAGCGTAATGCGGTTCTTACATTAATACGCCACCGTTGTAGTTAACCTCGCGTCGGCCCGGTGCTTCTTTTTATGAACTTTAATAACGCAGACGGCAGCGAAAAGTCTGTCCCTCCGTCGGCCCGTATCGCGGCTACCTTCATGTCCACGTCGTTTGGCCCTTACCGCTTACGTACTTCGAGTTTCGCTGAGCGTAGGGCGAGCCGAAGTGGACGGGCTCTCCTGTCCGATCCTTCGGGATCGTACACCTGTTTGATCCTTCCCACCGGCCTTCCTTCTGTCACATTTGCCGCCGCTGGCCAGGCGAGCGCATAGCGTCGTGCATCGTCGCACCGTTTCACGTTTTACCGGTTTCACCGGGAGAATAATCCTATTGCTCCGAGTCCATGACTAACGGGTTAAACGAAGCTCGACAGCTTTACACGCGGCCACAGCGGCAGAATTCGGCTGCGCTCACGGCAGCTCGCGGCCAAAGTTGCTCGCGAATCCATCCAATAGACAACTCCCGGCTGATCGAATCATCGTGCGGAATTGATAAATCTGCGGCGACAGATCCGCACTTTCCTCGCTCTCGTTCGCCGTTGCTTGACCATCGAGTCGTTCACCACGATCTTGTCACGTGACGTTCGGTCTGGCGTCGCTCGTTCACGTTGACGCGTGCGACAGTAGCGAGGCAGGAGGCTCAGGGCGCGATCGTCGCGCGAACGAAGCCAAACGGGAGAAATTTTCTGTCATGTTTCGCCTTTCTCGGCATCCTCGTGCACTCAACGAGCGGCTTGACGAGAATACGCGCGCGCCGCTCCGTGCCGTAGCAGCCACTGACTGGCTCTGCGACTGCATCAACACTACCCTTCCAAACGTATCAACCCTCCTCCTCCTCCTCCTGCTACTGCTCCTCCACCTTCTCTACCTCCTCCATGCGACTCCCTCTACACCTCCGTTCGTTCCCTCTCCTTTTCCACCCTCTCGCCACACGCCGAGCACCTTTCCCCCTCTCTCCCATCCCTGTTCCGCGATCCACCCTCTATCCACTGCTGTCCCTACGCCGCTTTCTCTCTTTTTCCCTGCGCGATCTACGGCCATTTGTACGATCGCGGTGTGCAACTTTACCTCAAACCGCGGAATTATGCATTTAAGGGCTCTTCGGGCTAATTATAAATTTACGAGAATATTCCGTTACCTCCGCCCCTCCCTTTATTTCCATATCATTTTTCGCGGATGCAGAGAATTTTTGCGAAAATTAATGCTGTTCCCGTGTCCGATACGAGCACGCGTACAACTTTTTCCACATTACGGGGATAATCATCTAATTCGTCGGAAAGATAGAGAAGGCCTGCGCGGCACCGAAGGCGGAGTTTAATGTCATTAGTCTGCGGGAGAGGATAAAAGTGTCCACGCATCCTCCGCAGAATGTATTCACGCGGTATAGAAACGGGCCTCCCGGTTTCATAATGGGCCACGAAGAATGAATTGAAATTATTCTTAGCGAGGCGGGGCCTGCTTCCGTTCGTTCTGAATAGGCTTTTAGCCGAGCAGCCGGTCGCTCCTCATTCACTTCGACGCTAGTTTCGTGTGACTTGCCAGGCAATGGGAGGGCAGAAAAAAAGAGACAGGTAAGAGTCCCTCTCACACGATGCGATGCAAAGAAGTGTCGCTGCTGGAAATGCGCTAGGCCCCGCGAGTGGGGTGCGCGCACCCGCCAATTTTCGTTCAGGCCTCTCTCGTGTGACATCGTTGACCTTGAACTGAGGGAGAAATTTCGTTGCCACTCGAGGGATCTCGACGTCGTCGTCGCGCTCGTCGCCCGATGGAGCGATCGCCCTGTGTTTTGTTACGGAGTGTGGATTATTACTTGTTACACGCAAATTGGGGGCGGAGTGTGTTTATGAGGGTAGGTTGCGGTATCGGGTTCGGGTTATGATTCTAGACGGAGTGTCGTCAGTGCGATAGGACTCGAGAGTTTGCCCGGTGATCCCACGGAACGAGCAAACTGCTTTGAACTTCATCGATACGGGCGCGTCTCGTGAGTAAAATTAGTTCCATCGGTCGGAATTTAATCGCTACTCGCATTAGGCATGCATTGTCCGCGTGGCTGTAGTTCATTAAAGAGACGCCCGGAAGTTCTTAATTCGGAATAAGTGCATAGTTCGTTGTTTGCTCTCTTAAGTGGTACGGGTAGTTCGCGGAATCGGGCTCGTCACGCTGCGACATTGTTTAAAGAAAAGTTTCGTCCCGAGTATTCTATTTTGCGCGACTCTTTAATCGTCCAAAGTCTAAGCGGACAAACTTGCGAGCAGTCGTACTTTCGAGTACTCGTGCTTCTATGTAAAATCTGACGATAGCGGTTGACTCTCGTACTTCATAACTAGTCGGTCCATATTTAAATTGGACGTATCTTATTGCCGCTCAGTCATCCGAGCCGCAACTTTTAGTCGTTGATAAAAAAGAGAGAGCCGTACGAGCGTCGCTAAAGTTTACAAGTGCCCGAGAGCGAGCGTTCCGTGAAGAAGTGAGTAGGGAGGGAAAAATGAATACGCAATAACAAGGGCCACTTTACAACACGCTTACGTCGCGTGTCAGAGGATAACTGCTTCTGAACAAATTACAAACGCAGTAACAAGCGTTTGCTTTTTAAGAGAGTCATTTCGTCTCGGTCTCCGGCACGATTGGAGTGCCTGCAAGAATAGCGTTTTTCCCATGATGGGCTACTCCGCGCCGGGCGCAAAGATTAAAGATAAAACTGGGGGGAAAAGGCGTAAAAAGAGATCGTCGCCACGACGGCGGCGGGGCGGGGGGTGTGCGTTAATTAAAACTAAAAGCACGGCGTTCGGGAAATTTTCGCATTCCCTATGACGATTGAACGTCGCCACGAACAATCCGACCGCGGCCACGCAATTCAGCCGGCACAATTACAGCGCTCCGCATTCGCCCTTGATGACCACCGGAAGCCGACCGTTTAATAAGATTACACACGGCCCGGGTCGCCTTGGAGCTCCATTTTTCGCCATTTATTAAGCCACGCAAGAACGACGTCAGCGCGACGTTGCTTTCTCGCCTTTGAACGAGAACGGACGTCACAGAGAATTCGTCGACGGTGTCAACCGACGGGCGCGACCCTTGCAAGATAATAGGATCACCGGTGGAAACTATTACCTCAGCCCTGGCCCACTGCCAGTTTCGCAATTAATTTAATGTGGGACAAGGGGCAATTTCTAGAAACGCGCAACATCTGTTTCGAGTAAAATTATGCCCTGCAACTTGGCACGAAAGTTCCCCACCTTTGCTGAACGGAGAATAGTTCGCGAATGGGGGAGCAACGTTCGCCGGAAATTGCATACACGTGCACGCACAAATATGCGCGATCTGCGTGCGAACAATGCCGGCTCATTATTTCGAAGATTGCCCTTCTGTCATTGTCGGCTATTACGCATACGAGCAGCAGCACTCGCCGCTGCTTTGTGCACCTTCTTGGTAACACTTCGGCCGAAGCATATGTCTATACGAAACTTGTCGATGGATTGCTGAGGGCCGTGCACTATGCACTAGCCGTGTCGTCTTTGGCCAAGGTACATGGTGTTATCAGTGGCGCAACACACCTACGGTAAGTTTCGCCGGATAAACTTTCGGCTGACACTGAATTCGAAGGGCGCATCACGGGAGAAATTCGTTTGGCAAGACTTCACTCGATCCTAGCTACGTTCCCGAACACTTCTAGATTCGGGACGGATCCTCTCAAAGTTCTTACTTCCGAGTTTCGAGTAACTATCTATCTCGGGCAAGAGAGGCGCGCTGAAGGAAATATTCATAATTACGAAACAAGGACAATCGATCGTGGATTGTTCCTGGCGCAAGTTTCACAGTTACAGGGAGAGATTCGTTGTGGGGTGAATTTATGCTCGAAACGTCTGTCGAGAGACTTCCTTCTTATCTTAATTAATGCCGCCGTCGAGCGGCGATAAACGGCGGACGAGGAAAGTTCTTGCTTTGAAAGAAAAGCCCTGGCCATATTATTAAACGGCATCGATCCCCATCCGTCGATTTATCCTCGTCCCAAGATGTTCCAAAGTCGTTACAATAACTGCGCGTTATCGGGGGTGCTGGGAGATGAGCGTTTCGAAACGTTCAAGTCTTCCAAGAAAGCTGTACACGTAGAACGCGAATGCGAGCCCAAATCGTAGCCCTGGGAACCTGATAATCGAGGCATGTGTGACTGCTGACAGAGAGCAAGCGACCAAGAGCATTATGGCGTGCGAGGAGATGCATTCATGACTTTGAGTGCGAAAGTGTAAGTGCACGAAATGTGCGAGGCGGATTCGGCTCGTCACTTAGCGTGGTTCACGCGCATGACTAACGTACACGTATGGAAAATAGATTAGGCGTGTTTTTGCGCAGTTACTTACGGTGTCGTACGGGACTCGGTGAAGGTGGCTTCGGAAATTCGTGCCGGAAGCCTTACACCTCGCCGATAAATCTTCGGTGGAGTGACCCGAGATAGGGTCGTTGTTAAGTACCCGGATGCCAGTATGTAATTATCCGTGATTGCTTAAGAAACTTTAAATCTGCCCGCGGCGAACTCCCGGGCGCGATTATGATCAGATGCTCGTATCTTCCGTGGCGAAACATCGGCCACAGCAACAGATCTGCCCCCAACCCCCCTCCTATTCGTACATATTATAATTAACGGAAGACGGTTGCAATTAAACGATCGCTTAACGAGATTTCTGCGACGCCAACGAGGCGGTGTCGACGTGCGCCAATAAATTCACGATTTTCGGTTATCCCGGATTAAGATTCTGACTTCGATAGCTGCGCCGAAATTATCCCGTCCCGCCAGCAGATAGTACTTTCACCCCAGCACGCGCCTCATAAACGCATTATCGTTGCAGGTGGTCTTGTTTAATTAATAGCGCTCGAGGAATATTCGATATCACCCGCTTCTCGCCCATGTAACTTTCGCAAAACTTGCGCGTGGAACGGAACTTGTCGGGGGAGGAGGAGGGCGCGTCCGAAGTTTCAGGCCAAATTTAGTGACCGGGTAATGGAAATTGAGAGTTTAATCATAAATCTTGGCTGCGTCGGTAGGCGCGAGTGGGTTTGTTCTCTTGCCGAACTTTCTCCGATTGTTTTCGCACCCTCCCGTCCGCGTCCGTTTGAAAGGAACGGATGGCGCTCGTAGAGTCCTCCGCTGACATTTCGCGAACGAGAATTAGCCCGTTTCCACTTGTCGTTCCGACGTCGACGTCGGGACCTTTCCTCCATGGCCACACGCCGACTGCCGACATGCCAGGCGTTAATGCCGGTACTTATTTCGTGACCGTAATTACGGTGATCGTTGCACGTGATCGAGATCTTAACATCTATTTTTGCGCCCCTGCCAGCCGAACACAGGCCAAATCATCTGATATGAGCGTCGGCTAATTTTTCTCTAATTCTTGATTGTTCTGCCGTCGATCGGGAGGCCCGATAGCGGCGTAAGGTGGCGTGCCATTAAAATTCCGAATTTGCATGCACGTCAGATGAATTTCTCCCCATTTACACTTTGTGTGTATCAAAAAATCTGCAATGCTACCCGTGCTGATAAGCGCGATATCGAGGTGTGTCTGTGTGCGCGGTCAAATAAAACCGCTCGACTTTCATCCGACGATTAATCAGTGCTACGGCGGAAAACTTTTTCATGTAGCTGTGAACATTGGAGGACGATATTTACACCGGTCATCGTGCACGTTCAGTCGCGTTCCGAAAGGGTCGTTGCACTGACAGAGAATCGATCGACGGCACGTACCTTCTCGTTTTTCGTCGAAGGATCATCCAATTCGCGGGACGCCCTCCGATATTGAAACTCTCTATCACGCCTGCTCGAGTACGTCAGATGCTGACATTGCTGGCCATTTCGTGAGCGTAATTGTTTCGAGAAACGACCGTTGTGCGTGATGTACAAGTTAACACCTGTATTTTTCTTCTCCCCTCCGTGCAGAGCGGAGAGCGCGGTAGGCGGACTCGCGCGATTTCTCCATCCCGGCCCGTTGCCGAAAGATTGCTCAAAATTATTTCCTCAACTCATGCGAT
This sequence comes from Priocnemis perturbator, assembly GCA_963942575.1. Lineage (NCBI taxonomy): Eukaryota > Metazoa > Arthropoda > Insecta > Hymenoptera > Pompilidae > Priocnemis > Priocnemis perturbator. The sequence goes on from OZ012644.1 coordinate 7,474,128, forward strand.
ACGCTGCGTTCGCAGTGAGAGACGCTTACCGTCCACGCCTGAAACTCATTTCGTCGGGGACGAGCTACGTTTGGCACTTGGCCCGGTCGTCAGAAGACTTGTGCCGTCTGCAAAAAATGCAAGGGAGCTTACAGAGATTTGAATGCGAGTGGGTCAAGGTGTGTCCGCAGTCACGGAATATTTTATTTAAGTTCTGACATTATCTTTAATTTATGAATGTCATTCCGTTACCAGTAAAGGCTTAGCAGCAGATACTTGCTAATCGACTTCCATTTATCTTTTACTTCCCTTATCTATTTTCTATCTTCGTATAGAAAAAATGTGTCAAGGAATTTTACGATTTTATTGTGGTCCCACGTATGACACTTTTGGCCGGTTTCCTTCTTTACCCGAAATACTGAAATTCTCGGTTGGCAGGGAAAGGAGCTTACGCACCCCGCGCACGTGTCAGTACAAATATCTTGGCGACATTACCTTGCACGGGTAATGCGACGGTGTGGAATTAAAAGAGCAACGAGCACGATATGTAAATGGGCTTTAATGCTTGCAATTTCCGTGCTCGCGTTTTCTAACTACAGTAATTACGGTCTGCGGCATTTATTGCATTCAAAAGAGAAGCGATCTATCATCTTGGAATCTTGACCATTACAGTTTGAAAATAAAGATCGAACGCGCTCCCTCAGTGTTATCATATTTATTGCGTTATGAATATGAATCTTTCATGAATATGAATAAGACATGTCCGCATTAATAATATTGTTTAATATGGAAATGCTGTATTCCGAAGAGGATGCTCTGCGACTAATGCTGTTTCCTCCGGGACGACCGTTCGTGCTCCATTGTCTAACGAATCACGAACTCGTCGTCGAGTTTATTCGCGTCGCTGAATTTTATTCTCACAGCGGCACTTCGTTTGTCGCACAGGTACAACATTACGATGAAGTTTGTGTCCGTTGAAGGCGCTTGCCGAGCCCTTTCCCCGGAATAAAACCGATGACGAACGATCTTGTAGTCGACCACAAGCAAATTTACACGGCGTCTACTGTAAACTCATTAGGAGCGTCTCTTCTAATGAAAAATCATGGCTTTTATCACCTCCCCGCGCACAATGCTTTGAGTGAATATTGTCCTCTGTGTATAATGAACATTCAAGCTCGCGAAGGTAAGAAAACTTTGTCCGGGCAATTTCCCCCTTTTAGACACGGCCAACCAACCCTTGTCCTCGGCAGTTGATGTTTTTCAGGGATACGATCTTCCTGCCTCTACCTACTATCTCTCGCCTATCCCCATCGGTAGTCAGCAGGCCAGTATCCGTCGCAGAGATAGGAGTTTAGTTTAGTTAGCGGTTAAACTTGCCGGCGTTGTTTAATTAGCCAATGAAGTTCGTTACCACAACGAAAACACATTTATCGGGGGGCGTGCTTCCAGCGACAACTTCGTCCAAAGTCAAGGAGGGGAAAATGATTTCTTGAAAGTTCCCCTTTTTAGCCGACTCCGGCGCACGGCCGTCGATCGTATTAAGAAACGTGATCGCGCGGCCTGAGTGTCTTGCATGACGGATGAATGTCGAAGTCATCGACTACGCAATATGACACGACTCCATTATTCATGGCGCACGGGCAAAAACTTGCCTAAACAAGAAGTAAGTGCATGCGATACTACTTGCAAATGAGCGCGTCGAACCGCTATTTTCACCAACCGCGTAAGACGCGGACATCGATTTTACTGCGTACATAGGTTGTTGTCATGTTTTGTGGATGTTTTCAAGGGAAATTTTCAAGGGACAGTTTCTCCGCGAGGGCCAGGTCCTTTCTCTCTCTGCAATTCTATTTGTTTTACGCCTGTTTACCGTACATATACTTTCGGGCTTGCGCGCAAATTTATGTGACGATACAGAAACGGACAGTCCGACGTGATACGGCACGTATTCCATGGTGCATAGAGACGACGCGCCCTTCGCGGTCAGTGGTACACGTACAACAAACGTGGCATTATCTCGTGCAAACTTTTAATTGAAAGAGCTATGGAGTCAGACACGAGATTGTTCGGCGTGGTCACAGGTCGGCGAATACTTGGACAGACACAACATGCTTGCGTCTCTCCTACACGCTGACACATCGATCGCGAAAGCGTCGAAATATGCAAACACTAAACGAGCGTATTGGCGATGGTGCAGCCGTTTCAGAGACAAATCAAGAGTGGAACGACACATTTATCGGGCTGCAACGATCAATTCGTCGCTCTATATCTATTGAATTTTCGCCCACGCGGCGACCCGTCATCTGCTTGATAGCCGACGTGTCGGCCGGCTTTTACCACCTCGTCCCTTTCATCGTCGATCTTCTCGCGCACGGATTAGTCGGCGAAAATTGACGCAATTTTCAATCTTTCTTCCGATGTCGTAAATAAAGGATTGGCAAAATGACGGCGAAACGTTGTGTCGTCGGTCCGCACATTCCTCGTCTGCGTCGTTAGGCGTCCAGGTCAAGTGTTGGATTTGAAGGTGCCCCGAGGGAGAACCGGACTCCTTTCCAGTTGCAAAATTTCAAACGTTTATCTGCGACGTCGCTTTTTACTTCTCGCTCTTACTCCTTGCGTTCGTTTTATTCTCTTGCGCCTGGCATCTTTTCTCTCTCTCTCTCTCTCTCTCTCTCTCTCTCTCTCTCTCTCTATCGCCGCTTCTTTTTTTCTACACTTCCGAGTGGAAATTCGTAGCGGAGACGACGCGGACAGTTTTAACAGTGGAGATTGCGCTCTCATAAATTGGTCGCGATACTGCTCGCTTCGTTAATCGGCTTTGCAGCGCGAGAGTTACGTTTTACTCCTTTTGTTCGCGGCAGAAGAGACGCTTAGAAATCACGGTCGTTCTTTACATTACCGCTTTAGTAGCGACGACGCCGCCGAGATTTATTGTATTTGGATCTTTCCATCCGGTGAACCGTTCCTCTGCTTTCCTCTTTCCGCGACAATGCCGCACTCGTCGCGTCACGAGGTGGAAACGTTTTCTTCGTACCGCTCGTAAATTAGTTATCCCTACCACCCGCGCGACGGCATATAACTTCGATTTTATCATTACGCCGCACTTCTTGCACCACACGAACCGGCCTCGTTCTTCCCGCTGGAAAATAATATTTTTCGAATGCTCATCGCGAATTAAGTCTCCCGACAAATTGCGACTGTTTTTCCCTTGGGAATCGCGTAATCTCGACCGGGCCACGCACACACTATACACATATTAACGACCTCACAATGCTGTTTGCTTTTTGTTGCGTAAATGTATTAATATGTTTTAAGTGAATTACGGTGAATATTCATGCGGAATACTCATCGGGAGTCTCGCCGCAAATTTACAGTTTTACCGTTAGTCACAATTACCATTTGTTACAGTGCTCGTTAACAAGCTTGTTTTTCATGTAAGCTTTGTACCGGGTGATACGCGTGCTTCGAATAATGTAATCTTTGTCCGAAGTTGGCAGGCAGGTCACGTATAGTACGGGAAAACCGTTGTAACGTGAATTGATACATTGACGCCATATTAAAGTTCGAGGACGACGATCGAAATTTATCGTTCACATCTAGGTAGGATATTTCGTATCGGGCTTATTAATGATGAACGAAGTTCTGTTTAAGGCTTAATATATAATCCGACGTGCACGGGGGTGCACCGGTCATGAACGATTTAATGTGAAATCGACTCCAATCGGCCGCTGGTCCCTGATACCGTGTAAAGTGCAAATTGTACGCGGCGTAGTCAATTTTCAGTCCCGTTCGTCCCTTATATGAGACGGTATTACGGTATATCGTAGCAACGACGGACATCGGTTACGATGCCGTGCGTCACTCGCAACGGGGTATTCCATGTATAATATTATAATTAACGATCGACTATAAACCAGCGTGTCGCGGCAACAGGATGAAAATTACTCGCACGTGCCTCGACTGACGCGCATCATTTTCAACATAGTTATCACATTGTTCATGCTGCGGCATCGTTCTGACGGATAACGAATTGGCTCGAAACTTTATAACTACATGCCGATATGCGAGACCGCCGTCAGTCGGAGATAAAATATCTCACGGTGACGTTATACCGGAATATACGTTTATGATGCGAGTAGAGGGTAGAATAGAATTTCCATGTTTCGGTCGACCAAACGGGATCCTCCGTTCAAATGAAATATTTCGAGGTGCAGCTGCTCAATTTTCATAAATTACCACTCGCCCGCCGCAGAAGCCAAAGAATATGAAAGTATGGAAGTGCTCGCTTCGGATATATACGATGAGACTTTCTTATGATCCCTTCTCTTCGCTGCTTTCCGTTCTCCTTTTTCCGCGGTTTCAAACGAACACTCCGTTAACCCTCCAGCTTCCCATTTGCCGGAATACCTTCTGTCGTAAATGTCACATATCACGTTGCGTGGAAATTGGAGATTAGTCACGCGGCTCTATGTAACGAGACATCAATCGTTCAAACTGTCCCACGATTTCCCAAAACCGTAATTGTCTGTAATCCGTATTGGAAGTTTTCCTAGTTTCGACGATAAACAATCGGATTACGGCTGCCTGATAAATTTGACGGGATTAGAGTAATAGACTACTGGCGCCCAACAATTAAGACGCCGTTACGCGGTTTCAGGGCAGTCGCGTAGATTCTTTCGCGAAGTATACTTCGCCAGTAATCCAGAGTTTACAGACTCGGGGTTTACTTCGGGGGCGAAAAGTTGTAACGAGAGTTCCTTGGGAAATGACGATGACACGGGGAGGTCCAAAAGTTCCACCCGGATTTCCGGCGTGGAATCTGTCCCCCGTAGTTATATGTCGCTTAAAGACGTCCCCATAAAAGTATTAATAAAAGCGGCTACCGTTCGTGAATATCAACGAAACCGTGCGGGTGTCAGCTGTGAGCGAAGATGGCAATAATGCAAGGGTAACACGTAGGCTGCTAACTATTAAGTCGCCTACAGATTAAATATGAGAGCGGAATAGATAATTTTACTGTCACACTGACGCTCGCGAATCTGACGTCGCTTGAATATTTAGCGATGAATCTCGTCGCATTTATTAGTGCTTTTGCTGGGAAGGTGGGCGCCGATAACTGGCGGAGATAAGCTCTTGATTATCTGACACTCAACATCGTAGACGGAGCAACTGTGTAGTTAAATATGCGCAAGGTTGCGTGCTTTATCTGATTCGTACTGTATGCCCAAAAATCATTTACATTGTCTAAGTAGATGTTGCCCGCAGGGGGGCCGCAGCCGGAAGCATGTTTCCGGTGCGCGTAGGCCTTTGGGGGGTTGCGACCCCACGGACCCGAGCTATCCACCTATCCTTCCAATTCTTTCCTTTCCTTATCCTACCTTTTCTGGTCTCCGCCCCTCGCCGACAAACTCGTATTTTGCCGTCTTACGTTTGTAACTCATACTTGACGACGTTAACAGATACACATATTTTTAACCTATCCATCATGGACAGTGGCCCCTGTCTAGAAATTCCTAATTTGCTTGCTTATTTATATATGATTAATGGTTGACCACGTTTTTCTAATCATTCTCATAGTTTTCTGTTGAAGATATCTCTATTCTAGGCAGTTGGTTTCTTATTGACGGAGATATGTCAGTAAGGATTTATCTTGCGCGGTTAGTTATCGGTTGAACATTTTTCCTATCGCGTAGATATGTGCTAGCACATCCCAACGTCGGTATACACCTGGGAAAAGCTCAGTGCAAAAGCTCCGTTATCGACCTACCAGCGCCAACGTTATCGACGGTCGAGTTCTGCAGTAAAGTGTGCTACGAGTAGTACAGGTAAAGCATTGCTCAGACTACCGACGCGCTCGCCTTCTGTGCTTATGATAACTACTTTTCGAGAATAACAACACGGGTGAGGCATGGAATAGATCCATCATCTCACGGGCCTTCGCGTGCCACGTACAAAGACAATACCGACTACGCGAAAAATGTTTTATCTCGGTTTTCGAACATATCGCAAATTGTCTACAAAGTCATGTCATGATAAACCATCAGACATTGTCACAGATTTGCACGGGTGCTGAACATTGGTTGCTTGAAATGTATCGCAGCACGGATGTCAACGTCTATTTTTCCTTTCCGCAAGCCGAGAGGCAATACTGTAATGGGCCATTCGTTCTTATCTACATCGAAATAGTTGATTCCCCGATTATCCGCGATACGGAATGCCCGTTCAATGGAGTCAGCCACTCTGGGTCAACAACGTAGTACAGTAAGGGACATGAATAATGTCGATATGGGTGGCGACACGTTTTTCGTGCGAAACGTCCAATATTCCTCTCATGCATGATAATGTAGACTTTGCGTGCACTTCAAACTTCGGGCAAGGAAAAAAATCGCCATCTTGACCGCGTTTCAAGTTTGCGTGTGGAGCACGTAGGGGGTCATGCGTATCGACGTCGGGCGTGAAAAGTTCTCGACACTTTCGTTCGGAAACAAAATCGCTTTTGGCGTAAAAGGTAGCCATAGAGGCAGAAGTTGTGCGATAAGAAATAATAAAATATTGTAGTTGGCACAGCTTCTTTCACTGGAGCTATTTCTCAGAGAACGTTCGTTTCAGAGCCGCGACGTAGTTGCATGGGCGTTATTCCAGCGGGAGCGATTGGTATTGGCAGTATGGTTACGGATTAATTACTGGATCAATTCGCAATAGATTTATGAAGAACGTTGACGGAGGATCGCATAATTAGAAACTCGTGACGTTTGCGCTATCTCTGCGACTGCGATAGCGCGCGTTGTCGAACGACGATGACGTACGGTAGACAGGGTTGTAATTTGTAGCCTGTATCCAGCGCTTACGTACGTGCATCTGAGAATACTGTTCCGATGTCCGGGGGTGGATTTGGTCGTATTATAATGCACTGACCGACAGTGTACCTTGTCACGGCAGCATCATATTTCTTGAGGATCAACATCCGCGCGATGTTCTTTCTTTTTACGGTATATCGAAAAGAAGACTCGTACCTCTGGTGAGAGACGTCTCGCAAGTCGTCTTTCTTCCAGCGCCTTCGCTTTTATGGGGTCACACAAATCCTTCTCCGGAAGAGAAGGAAAAAAATAGAAGATAAATTGAATCAGAGGGGGTAGCCGGTGAACGCTTCGATAAACACTCGCGCGGCAGTCTTCTCAAAGGATCTTCGTAGATAGCTGGCGCGCGTAAACACGTGCTCACGGGGATTTGTTCCCGATGCAGTAATGAAGGTCCCTTCGATCCTGTAAATTCCACCTACTATCCCTTTTTCCGCCGAGAAACGTGTCTTCGACGTGACGGAGAAGTCTGTCGCCGGCACGGGGACGCATCGTGATATCGGCAGATTTAATTGTCCGTGGACGACGAGACATGTGAGGTACATGTGTTACACATAGTGCCTAATGACATCGAAGGTCCAATATCTGAGATTAAGGGAGATAGTTCTGCAGTACGTCATTGGCCTGAACGCAATTCCCTTCCATTGAACAGTAGCTATAGGGCTTAATGTATGGTTGTCAGTGAGACCCAACGTATTATCGTCTCTCTTCCGCTAACAATAAGTTAGTTCGAATTTCTGCCGAACATTTATTCCGGGTTCTACCGTTAATCAAGATAATTTGCATCACGGTTAAAAGCATTTTGCGGAGAAGGGCAGAAGACGGATATCGGTGCCGAACTATTATTTGTAGTTCGAGACTTCACGCCAGTTCAAATATCCGGTAACAATGCGGACGAAAATTTCATTCTCACCTAGTTCTCGAGAATGCCTAGATTCAATACCAAACCAAGCGTTACGTGTTCTATCGCGGGGCTTTGACTAATACCGATTCAGCCGTAAATTCTATCCTGATGAAGAACAATAGGGCTTTTGACCTGTATTGTCCATTCAAACTCAAACACCACTCGGTACGGACGATCGCTGATCATCGGACAATAAGAATAATTCGATTAAAGTAGGAAGCTGTCAGGATTAAGACGGTATTTCGGGCAACGCGCAATATATCGTTCTACGAACTTCAGGTCCCGACAGCGAAATCGAACTACTCGGATTCCTATCTTCGAAGGGCATGTAAGGTATCGATCGGGACTGTCCGCTTAAAATTGAGGGTGGCTATATTCAGGACACACCGTATGGTAAGAGAACGATACGGAAATGTGATAGCTGGGGAAGGGCGGAGCACGGCCCTCTTGCGCAATGTTTTGTAAAATAGCACTACGAAAAATTCCCGTTACAATTTCATATCTTCCCGATCCACGCGCTTTCCATACGTCGTTTCTCTCTGCCCGCCCCTCTTCTCTCTCCGTAACTATTCCTAGCACACACTCCTCTCTTTCTCTTGCCCCATCCGCATATGCCGTAAAACTTGGCGGACTACCGGTATGATACACTTCCCTCTCGCGCGTGAAATTTAATATTGGCGCGGGAATTTCTACCCTCGCCTTGGCCGAATCGTGTCACCCCCACCCCTTTGCTCCCCCTCCTACTCCCCTCCCCCGAATTACCAGGCGCATTAGGCGAAAACTTTGCCCGTCTTGCGAACAGTCATTGAACGGCGAACGCGGACTAAGAAACGAGGTACGCGTGCAGGTGACTGCCTCCGCGGAAAATCGTTCCGTCTCTGCGGCTAAGTGCGGATCTCTGAACTGTAAAATAGGCTCCGATGAAATACGCTCTGCGATGCATGTGAAGTTAGATTCGCGATGCTCGTCGTTTGGCAGAACGTGGGCCGTTGCCTCCCTCGGAAAGCGCGAACGAAATCCCTCGCGAATAATCTGATCGTGCTCCCGCTGAGGGTGCATAATCGATAAGAGTGTTCCGCTGTTATTGGACGAACTTGTCGATGCATTATGCACAAGTTAATCCTGCTCCCGGATGTATTATTATATCGTTGCGTTCCTTCGGCTTCCGAATTTACAATTTCGTTATGCTTATAGCTATGGTTTATCATGCAGATTGAATGGAAAATTATCGGCTTGCAGTGCAAAAGGTTAACGTGCATCATTTAGATCGCCTGTTAATTATACATTTGCTTCACCCTCCGGGGCCGCTTCCTATTTCCGCGATAATAACTTTATTTTGATTTATGAATGCTTCTACAATGATTATCATTTAATTTAGATTATACGCCATGAGCGAGATAGCTGGAACGAGAATGCGCTGGCTGCGAAATCGATATTCATAAATCAGTCTAGCCCCGAATTTGAAGCTTCATTAATGTACTTTATATTTTCGCCGGCAAACAGCGTGCGGCGCGTCAGCGCGACCAATCTGGTGCTAATTCAGTTTCAATGCAGCCCCTCGTACACAAGCCAGCATGCGGAATCGTGCGTATACGTTACCTTTGATGAAATCCACAGCCATTTCCAGACCATATGTGTCCTTGTCGCAGTCGTCGAGTATGTGCGCGCCAATCTTCACACCCGGTACGATTTCCATGTCGTTGAGGGTGTCAAGAGTGTAGAGCATGGCCTCGAGGGCCTGCACGCCACCTTGTGGCATGACAGGGCCGCAGGTCACAGTGTCCTCCCGTTCGTGCACCATCATTAATCCGCCTAGAACCAGGTCGCCCTCGACAACGGCGCTATGTTTAACCGGCCACTGATTTAAGGACGCGTCGTCCTGGCTCGAATTCTCGGACCCCTTGAGCGACACTGCCGTCATCATCGGCAACTCCTTCGTCCCGGCCGCGTTCTCCGTTTCGTTCAAGTCAGGCGTGCGATCGAGTTGGCCGGCCTGCTTGGCTGGATAGGAAATTTGCGTGATCGGATTGAGAGTGGAGGCGTACGAGTCGCTCGATACCGTGGTCCTCGCGACGAAAGAATCCACCTCGCTGCCTGTCGTTGTCTCATCGCCAGCGACCAGCTCGACGAGGGTGACTCCGGCCGGGACGAACTCTCGTTCGCCGACGGTACTACTGGACGTTTCCGGGGAATAGTGACCGGGGCTGGCGAAATCGATTTCCATCATCGCGCTGCTTCCTTCGTCCGTTCGAGCGTCGATTACTCCGCTCGTGCTCCATACCATCGCGCCACTTGATATCGTCGAATCGACAGTGGCGGCGATTTGCGCGTCGACGGCAGGGGTCATCTCGTTTTCTGCATTGCCCGGCGTTGTCGCACCGGAAGCGCTTAGTTTCGCGCTCGATCTCTTTGACGATCTCGGTGGCCCCTCGTCGGGCGGGGACGGATAGGCGTCGGTCAAAGAGGCGATCAAAGGCGGCGGAAGCGTTGGCCCGTCGTCGTTCAGCCGCGATCGCCGGTCTCGCGAGTCCTCGAGATCCCTCGTTCGATCAACGGCCAGCCGGGTAATCCCGTCGAGAGGCCCTCTACTCGTTCTCTCTTCGCCGAATGATCTCGTCCGCGCCCTATTTAGCCCCGCTACCTTCCAACCCGACAATTCCCAAGTCGCTTCCGCGCCGTTAAGACCGATTATCGAGGCGTTCGTGAGGAATCCATTAGACTTTTCGCGGACGCTTCTCGTCCCGCCGAATTCCGCGTCACTCCTCTCCCGTGTGCTCGCGTCTGTTAATGAGATCGGCTCGGTTTCAGACGCGGGTGCGGCTGACGAAGGATCGCTGCTGATGACATCTTCGCCAACCGTCGAATCTGCCGCAAGCGCGAGCTCCGCCGAAATTTCCTCGTTTCCCAACTTCCTCACATCCCCGTCGAGAGCGTCGGTCAGTGCGTGGGCGTCGGCAAACGCGGACGATCTCGGCAACGCAAACGGCACGTTGTTCCTCAACTTCTCGACATCTGTCCCGATATTATTGGAATTGTTTATAGCGGAAGATTTTGGATACGGTACATCGATCGGGCCTGTGTCCGATCCATCGCTAGCGGCCACATTCCGTGCGAGGCTTTCAACTTTTTTCCCCTGCAGCGAACGTGTTCCCGGATTCTCCGAAGAAACCAGAACATTCCTGACGACGGTACCAGGCATCCCCTCGAGGATGACGTCCTTCGGCACCGACTTGGGCGTTGAGGCGATCGGACTGGACGTATCGTATCTCGAATGCGTCGAATTCCTCTCGATGTTGCTCGAAACCCTCGGACTTTTGCTCGTCTTGTCTTCCGTGCCGTTCCCTCTGGAGGCAGAAGTTTGCTCGCCGTTCGACAACGAATAGCTCTCTCTCGTTTCTTCGTAATTAGATTCACCTGCGTTACCCGACTGACTTTTCGACGGGCTTACACCTACGAGCCGGCTAGCTTCGAAAAAATCAAATTCATCCTCCGCCGTCGTAGTTTCAGGGTCCTCTACCTCGCTGTCCGTTACTCTGTCCGAGATTCTCGTTGTCGAGGCGGTTTGCGAGGTTGCAACAGTCGAAAGCTGCTTTTCGTTTTCCAGCTCAGAGATCGGCGGTGCTTCAGTCAGTGAAAATGTGTCGTGGACCGTAATGAAAGCGTTTTTCGCTCCCTTCACATTTTCCACGTCCGGCTCTGATACTTTTCGCAAATCAGAACTCGAAGTGGTATGTACGTCGGTGTTGATCGGATTTCCGTCAGAGATAGAGATTTTCGCCTCACTGTTCGCGCTCTCGTTTGATCCCTGACTCCAATCGGTTTCGTTGCTCTCCTCGGCCATTTCAGCCGAATGCAGCATTTCCACTGATTTATGAAACATAGAACGCGCGGAATACGCAGCATTCTGAAAACGGCCGGCCAGATTTGCCCGATTTCTCTTATTATGACCTACGAGGCTAACCGTGGACGGCGAGCGTTCAAGTATTTTCAAACCAGAGCCAGCCCCTTTTCCAACGATTGCCCCTTCTGGTAACGTAACCTGTTCCGTGTCGCAGAATACAGGGGGAACGGTTCCGTCTGTGCACTCCGTCCTGTTTGTTCCATCCATTCTCCTTGGAATCTGATTTCCATTCAAGCCTCCGTAAGATCTGTCCGAGATCGGGAGAATGTTTATTCTAACATTCTCGCTGGAAATATGCTCCACTCCGTGTGAAACGCTGGACTCGGTGTACGCTCGTTCGTTCTCCGGTTGATCCTCCCGATCCCCGTAAAGCTGCCATTTACTTTGAACACCCTTTTTAACGTCCAACTTCTCTTCAGAGGCAGGATTGCTTAGAACTATGTGTTCAGTTGTGTCCGTATACTGAATGCCACGTATGGTTTCCGTTTGAGGATTTCGCGCACGATATTCGCGAGTTGAGAGTAGTAAGGCTTCGTTCCCTGTATTTGAGGTTGCTAACATGTCCGCGTCGAAACCTTTCAGCGTTTTCCGCGGCCATTCATCGAAATCTTGAACTCTGTCTTTTTTCAGATACTCTCGTGCTGGAGACAGTTTAGTCCCCGAAGCAAAGGCGGTGTTCCGCATGATTTGACTTTCATCCGAACTTCCGAATCCAACGTTCGTCGTTCCGGGCACCTGTGACCCATCCACATTTGACATCGAAAGCCTTGCCTTTTCGTTCCTCCCCGTGAGCGCAGGGAAAGCATGTGGCTTCGTTTCCAGGATTTCATTCAGACGCGAGGCTTTCGAGTGATTCCCTTCTCCCTCAACGCTATTCAACAAATCCCGGCTATTTCCAAAGTTCGGTACAAGCGTCGTTTGATCACTCTTAATATTCGCCGTTGAGTAATCCGTTTGTATTATTCCGGATGGCGCAGTTCGCGATTTTTGAAAAAATCCATGCGTCCCTGTCTCCGCATCCCGTCTGACCCGGTTTTCGACAAGTGACGGACGAAACTGCCGCGCCACTGCCACTTTCGGATTCGTTTCAATTTGTTTCCTATTGAGCGCGTTGTCGTTGTGCTTAGACGTATACTTTGAATAAATCCTAACACCGGTACCCGCGTCACCCCTGGGAGGACGTTCTAGCGCTGCAAGTGTCGGGCTTTCATAATTAACGCTCGGCTCCGGGACGGAGTGACGCCAATTCGTTGATTTTTGCCTCGAGATCGAACGGTACACCAAGTCCCTCGAGGCTGCCAGGAAGTCAACATCCCCGCCGGATGTGCTTACCACCTCGAGTCTGATTTTTTGAGCAGATATTCGCGTGGGACCCTCTTCGACAGTGGCAGATGCGAGGTCGTCGATCGACAGTGGCGGCGAGGTCGCAGGAATAAGAATCTCAACTCCAGCATTCCGTCGGACGTCGTCTCCCTCCGCATCGTCGCGGCGGGAACGACGTCCTTCGCGCTCCGTCGTCTCTCGCCATCGAGACGCTGCGATCGGCAAACTTTCCCGACTCCCCCGCTGTCGTTGCACATCTCGCGGAGATGATGTTTCAATTTTACGAGTCCCGCCACTCCAGCGATTGGTCCGCGTCGCCTCGTTATGGCCGACCGCCTCGCTCGATACGTCCTCAGAGCGTTTTATCGCCTTCCGAAAAATCCACGTCGCCGACGTAGCCCCGTCGATCGCCTGATAACTTTCGCTCAACGATCTCTCGCCTGTCCTCCCCTCTGCCGCCCCTTTCGGCCCGTCGATCGCGCCATCGACCCAACTATTGCCTCCCTCCGCACTCGTCCCGGAACCCGACGAGACCCTGAACTCTCCTTCGGACGAGGGTGCATCGCCGTTATTCCCGCTGGGAAGCACTGTCCCGATAAATCCCGCCGTGGCAAGTCTCGACGAGCGAATTATGCCCTGCGACCCTTCTCCGTCGTCCGTCCTCTCGCCATTTCCGGCGGGCCAGGCTTCGTCAGACTCCTGAATGAGCCTTTTCAGCGCATACCCCTGGCGCCTCGAGTCCACGACGCTGAGAGCCCTCCTCGCCGCGTCATTCTTGCCAGCGTCGTAGATTGAGAATCCGAGCCCCCCGTAAGCGGCTTTACTTCCAGCCCGTTCGGCCAATTGCCCCGTCGCAAAACCACTCCACAGAGCCGACAGAATCGTCCAGGTGGCCAGCGTGGCCGTCCGAGTGCAGTTTCGCGGCATCACCTCTTCGCCGTGACAGTCATCGCCAGATTCTGCAATGAGATAGAACTCGGATTAGACGGGGGAGGGGCAAAAAAAAAACTCTGCTTCGAGATATCTCCCGCGGCAAAAGGTAAATGGAGGATCCGGCGACCTGCCCTAGATTCTCTGAAATTGGATATGTCTGTTCTTTTCCGCCAAACCCGGCCACGCTCGGCGGAACACTCGCAAGTGCAGCTTTGAGCTCGCGCCGTTGTACCCGCGATTATTAATCAGAAAATACATATCTTCTATCGAGTTCCGTGATTGCCGAGAATGTGATCCCAGTGACGTCATCTGTCTGTATTTCAAATTGTTGCATAGACGTCTTCGAATGACCGTCAACTTCATTATTTATGCTATTTCCGCGCACGAACTAATCATCGCCCTTCGTTATGAATTATTCATCGCAACGAGCGCGTACCAAAATCTGGAGACAAATTCGAGGAACTGTATCACGGTCCTTTTGCAGGCAAACCCTTCGAAGGCAGAACCGCTTGTTCAGCTGGTATATCCTTCCGATTAGCTTAGAATCCGCAAGTCAAAGTTACCGTTCCAACTTATCGCGTGTGCATACGTATCAGTACCGCATCTAATTGTAAGTAACTCGACAAGTAAGTAAGTAAGGGAGCAGGAAGTAAGCGATTAAGCAAGCTAATAAGTCAAATATAATCTGCCCTCTTGTTAATTATGTCACGAGATGGGTAAGCTTGTTAAATAAATAACGTCTCGTGCAACACAGTCTTCGCGAGCGTGTAAAGGGAGCCTCGAGGATGAGGTTGGTTATGTAACGAAATGATTTCCAAACTTTCGCTATCGCGGAAGAATTTCCTTTCGCGAGCTTGCACGGCAGTCGCTTATTCTCAAATCAATTCGACTTCATTTGCCAGCCGCCCCGGTTGTTTTCTTCAATGTTCCCGGCTTGTTTTACAACATCGTTCTGAAGCTTTTAACGATTCTCATGAACCCCTAATACCGAGCCGGATCGCGACCGGTGCTATTTGTCAGTTCCCAAACGCAATCGCGGAGAACAATCTCACGGCGCCTAACGGAAATGGCTGAATGAGTCGAAACAATGGACGGATTTTAATTAACGCCTGCGAACGTTAAGCTCAACGGGCACTAAAACGCTGCAGCTGCGATAGAGCTGGCACGATCACTTGTTGGACGGCATGTTAAACATATTTCGCGCATTTTCGCGCCACACTCGTTATGATGTTCTTTCGTTGCTAAATTATAGATACGGAATTGATGTCGTACAGCCTTATTATAGATATGCGGCAGGCGCAGTTACGGACTTTAACAAAATGCGAAATGTCCGCGACATAAATATCGCCAGAGATTGAAACGAAGCATCCTGCGCCGCGGTAATTTTACCGTATATTCCTGCGACGTGGGAGAAAATGATTACCTCTGCACCGCCGCGGCGGAATTTCTCAGCATCATCTCCAATTTATTATGGATAGCATTATTTGAATAACCGCGCAATATGTTCTCGCCGTCTTTGAGTCTGTGATACAGGCACGTGTCGATCGTCTTTCCATATTGAAAATCGACTGACGTTCCTACGGTAGAAAGGGGCAATATGTAGCCGGGACTTTGCCGTCGAACATTTCTTGAGAACACTTTGTCTCAAGAATGTGAGACAAAGTGCACGAAAGTTTCAGGTGGGGAGATAGGGACTATAGGGAGAAAAAAAAATGGGTAAATCATAAGACACAGTGTTTGTATAAAAATTCGGTTCATGTCAAGTCCATAATATCTTAGATTCCTTGGAATTATCGAGCTCGTTCTTTTATGACGAACTTCTCCCATTTCATCCCTCTCCATAAATACATGGTAATCATCGTATCGATCAGTGCTATTAGCTTTGCATAAGCTTTTTGATAAGCACGAAAACGATATCTTGGACGATTCCGCACCGACGAGCTTTCCTCCGAAAGTACATTTTTCATTAAATCAGTCGTAAAACGGCAACGTCAAGCACGTCTCGAAGATGGATTCCTTTTTTATCTCCCGCCGACAATCTCAAATGTGCGTCGTTAGGACCTAAGTGGATGGAAATGGAGCCATAAGACGTCCACTTTTCTGTTTTTGTCGTTGTTACAGAAAGGACACGCCGCGCCGGCGGTACAAGAAAGTCTACAATCATGTCCGCAGAGCGAAAACATTTGTTTCGGAAGCGCGCCGTTCCTCAGCACCCCTCCTCCCCCGCATTTCTTCTGCCTCGTCGAATACTATAACGGCCCGATAAGCTTCATCCGCAACCGTTTTTACATGAATGTAAAGCCGTAAAATGCGTCTCGGCGTAGCCTAGGGATCAGCGAAATATCGAGAGTATTGATCGTCTACGAGCTGCGATAAGCGAGTCTACTTATCGAGTAACGTTTCGCAGTTAAGATTCATCAAAGTCAGCACGGTGGGCGTCGACTTTCTGAGTAAATTCTAATCTCCAACTCTCGAGGCGATCGTCGGCCGTGGGGATTTACGCGATCGAACCGTAGAAAAGTAACGGACTCGTTCTCCGCCCCCACCCGAAGTAGAATGGACGTAAATCAATTCTCCGAGTAAATGCTGACTTATTCAACGTTGTCCTCTGCCTACGCGAACGGTTTCGAACGGTTTCGAACGGTTTCGAACGGTATAACGGGCCCGCTCCTGTAGCGCTGTCAGCTTAGATTGAGTCTGGGCGATCTAATAAAGCAATGTAACGCGGGTATACGAGCTTCTCCCGTAATAAACGCAGTATATAAAGCGCCGCGGAACGCGTTAAACCAAAGTGAAATTGAGATAGAATGGCGTTAGCGTGAATTCGGCGCCCTTCCGAACGAGTACTTTGTAAGGTTGTTGAGCGGAACCGTGAAATGTTAAAGTCGTCAGAGGGTCTACTCGCGCGAGTATCGTTTTCAACCCGTTTATGTACGTTTTACGAGGGTGAATGGGGTGATATTTTGGGCAGAGTGTTCTGTGGCACTTGACGCGAGCAACGCTCGGCCAACGTAATGCAAGCTTGATGACTCTCATCTTCATATCGTGCTAACATTTGTCTTAATGGCCTCTCAGCTAAGTGGCGAGTCGACGGCATGGAGCCGTGGCCGAAGCGCAGGGACGCGTAACGGACTAAGTTGAGTAACCCCTTTAGTGATACTATGTACAGTGGATGCCTGTCGCCCAATAAGGTTCAGTTACCGAGGTCATATTTCAGCGTTCGCCTTAGGTACACTCAACGCCGCATTTCCCTGCTGATGCATGCAAATATCAATGTACAACAGCGAGAAGATTGCTCCTCCGCCTCCTGCATTCTCTGCCACTTTATGTTGGTTCAAGAAAGTCGATGGAACTTCCGGAACGGCTTTGCTCGACACATTTACACCGGCTTACATGGCGCGCGCATTGCAGAACGATTTTTGTACTTTTCTTCGGCGATTCATGCCTTTCCTCGAGCACATGCCATTTGGCGGCTCGCGTTAAGCTCGCCAGGGTACATTTTTCGCCGGTTAAAAATCGTTTCCCCGGCCATTGGTTCGAGAACGTTTGACAGGTGTAACGAGAAGTTCGCTGACGCTCAATCTTAATGCATTCTGTGGGCCAACTGGCGCGGACTGTACGATGCTCTGGACGCAGGGCAGCAACATGTTACGGTCCATGTTGGTAGACCGACGTATTGATCTACCCTGACCGACCATCGATCAGTGCGGTACCCGTAACTCGTAGCGTAACTTCATTCCGTCGTTAGCGAATTAGAAATATTGTTATGCAGTCAACATCCCGCGATTTTTCTCGTCAAAATATAAAGTATAGCATTTTTTTTTTGCCAAGGTACAGTGATGCGCTAGGTAAACGGGCGCTCTGATTGAAGATAATCTTTATCTATTATCGCATTGCGATGCTTGCACGACAGTGCTGAATATACTCCAAGGAACCGTGCCATTTTTACACGGAATTAATGTCAGGCTGTTCTGTTCATTTTTATTCAGTCCGTTGGCTACATAACGGCGAATCGATCCGAATTCCAAACAAAAGCTCACATCCCGGATAACGCATACCGATAGCCATTTATTAAAATTCCTTCCAACCTTTCGAATTATTGCTCCAGGGCTGGAAGTTCGTGTATATCCAATTTCAGACGTACTGCGCGTCATAATGTGCCATCCAGGGACTAGAGTGTGGCAAATTCTTTGCATTATTATCTGAAGCATCGATTATTCTCTCTATATTAGTATGTATATGAAGAGTTCCGCCAAGGATCGCAACGTATCTTGTTTCCATTATAAAGCCGCACTGCCGAAAGAACGATAGTATGACCAAGGTTTGATTTTGCCAACATTTTTTGCCCCTATTTGGATAAGAGGATGCATATTTAGAATGAACGCAGTTCCGCATCCGTTTTGCTTACATAGTTGAGCGGGATGACTGTTCAAATTTGCACAGCCCGAGTTTCCGGTGAAATGAGCGCGACAGAAACAAGGCGGAAGGCGAACATATTGCGTCTCCTTAGTTTTCCCACGCTGCGTTTGCCCTGTCTGGCACGAATTTCTGTTTAAATGTGTCCGAATTGAGTGCACAGTTGACGGAGGAACTTGTCGGCGAACGCAACTGTTAGCCGTTAGGGCTAATTAATTGCGCGAGCTTTGTTATCAAGTGGCCAATCCTACGGAATCGCCGCGGCATATCTAATTGCCTTAACTTTTCAATAATTCGCAGCGCGGCTATGCGGACATTAAGCGCATTCTGCACTGTACGGTATAGTGAAACAAATGGGTTTTGCGTACGCGCGTCTTGTTCACGCGGTCAACACATTCGTTACTCCTAATTGGATTATTCGGTACATTCGATATTAGAACGGAAACGACCAATTAATCCATTCGCCGGAATGAAAAACTGCATTTGAAATGGATCCACTTTAATCAGCGTTCCGCGAAATGTTATTTGTTTCGATTGTACTCAATAACAGTTGCGCCCCGCCATTTTCGAGGCAATGGCTGACGCGCGCAAAATTACCGATGTTAAAAAATGCTGATATTAATAAAGGGTTGTGCCGTTGACACGGTATTGAATTATGCCGCTAAGCCCAGTCGTTTGAAAGTGGTTTTCGTGCTTGACATTGCACGGCAATTAACACTCACGCCGTGCACATGACATCCGACGCCCAAACTGAAAACGTGAAAAGTCGTAAAGGAGCGAATATACGTCGGCCGACACTTGTTGCTGACAAAACAGTTGGCTCCGCGCTTAACGGAAAATAATGCATTTATCATAAGTGTCCGTGAACCTGATTTATTCACCTCGGATCAACCGATTTACGTGCACCTGTTCTTTCGTACGCCCGCCCACGTCCCGACTCATAAATCGCGTTTAAGATTGTTCGCGAAAATGTCGTTCGTCACTCTGCTCCGAAATTAAATCAACAGCCGTTTCGTGACCACAATATTGTAGATGTGCAAAATACGAGAAGGGGCGGAAAAGGGAAATATCGGTCGGACAATGATAAGTTTTATTTGGACGGCGAAAACAATTCGAGTAAATTAAATTTTTGGCGCGAATCAGATTTGTCGAGAGCTGGGTTCGGATAATTGATGGAAAGGGATTATCGCGAAAAATCCGTGTCAATTAGAATACCCGATGCGCGGTGTCTCAGTTTGTCAGTTTTTACCGCATTCAGTACCCAGCGTCCAAGTGCGCTAAAGTTTTAATTGAAACTGTGTGTATCACTGAAAGGCTTCTCTTGTTACAGGACATTTCACGCTGATAATTGTGAGCGAGAAGAATTGCGCTTGCACGTCGCGACTCAACTCAACTTACCTCTTGCTCGTACTTCTTATCCCAGCGCAGTCTGGGAGAGAAAAAAACGGGTGACGGAGTATGACGGGTTTTCGGTACTAAAACGTGACGGTCCAAAGAGACGATAAAACATATTTCTAATACGTATGTCAAGTGTAGAAATTGCACCGTCCTAAAAAAGAGCAGGTTGGTTTCGCTTGAAAAAGTAAATTGGAACGTCGAAAACGTCTTTTTACGTGAACCATCTTTAAACATAGACGGCCCTGTTTTATGTGATCCATCGAGAAATTATTCCAAATTTTCGGCTCCCACTTTCTACGAGGTTTGCATTGTTGTCGCATTTTCCATTTATTCGTGTCAAATAGAATCATCGTACTCGCGGTTAGAATGGAGCTTCCGTCTAACACTGTACAGCATTTAATGGCGTCGGTTCATCACCGAGGTTTATGGCGCGTGGTCAGTGTGTCCTAATAAATAAATGTGCGATACACGTGGTGTATCTTGATAGATCTTGAAACGTGGCCCTATTTCGTCCACCCGGTCCCTCGCTTTCTGCGCTTTTAAGGGAAGCGCGATGCATCTGTCAAAGTCGTCTTATCTGTCCCTGTGTCATTCCGACATCGCTCGCGCACAGGTTCCGAGTGCCGCGGCGTGAATGGAATTTCAATATCGAAGCGACAACCGCCGCGTAATTCCCCACGTCAAATTACTTTTACCCACTGCGCCGAAGTTCATCCGCGAAACTTAATCATCTCGCTCGAACGTGCATTGTGTCCTTCATGGACGCCTTTCTATTTTTTCTTCTTCCATTAGATTTCTCTTCGCGTCATCTTGACGGAATTGGAGAAGATCTATCGAGTAAGGCGGAGTTATGAGTCTAATACGGTTCCCTTAAAACCCGACCTACGACCTTCTACGGTATGTTTGACGAACTGCTGCGTGACGAGGGTCCTCGTTACGGCGAATTCGCCAGAGGACAGCGACTTTGAGCGCAGAACGAGAAAGAGCGTCCAATTTGTATGTAAATCTGTCGAGCGGCACTTTTTATCCCCGGGCCGCGCCATAATTTCGACGTGGCGTTTGAATTCGATGGCCGCCTGTCGGAAGGCAGTGCGGGAAAATTGTGTGACGGCCGGAAGTGTGCGTGCACGCTGTGGATCGTCGCGCATTTCCGTCGGTTGTTGTAAATGGAGAGTAGATGGACGCTGGGGTGACACTAATGACGCGCGACACCGGCACGGAAAGAGTGTTGAAAAAAATCAGGAACGTCGGACACGGGGAGTGAGGAAGAGAGAGAAAGAGAGAGAGAGAGATGGAATGATGGAGTACGTCTGATGGAGATATCCGTCTGAGAAACCGTCTAACATTTGAGCGGCAAGTGTCAGGCGTATTCCTCCTTTCCACAGTTGCGCCACTGGATGAATATTCTCCGCGCGTCTTCGCCCGCCGTTTTTCGGTGGATGAAAACTTCATGTCCGTAGATGTCCTGGCTTTTGTCAGAGTAGAATCGTGACTGTTTCGCAAAAAGGGTCGTGATTGAAATCCGCCGACCCGTAAAGCTTCCTCGAGTCTCCTTCCCATTTAGCTCTTTAATGACTCGTCGTTGATTTACAGTCTCGAGGGCTGCCCTTTAACGATTCGCGCGGATTAAATTTCTCTCCGCGATATATCCAGGATCGATGGTCCTTGTATCGAGATGACATTATTCTCCCAATTGAACGCTACCATTGTGCCAGGCTAACGGTTTAGGACGAGTATGTAACTCTTTTTCCCACTCGCCCGGATGATCGATATTACGCGAGGTCTCTTCTCTCCATTTTCCACTGTCGCAGTTATTTCTCCTGCCATTGCACCCGCGCTGCGGCATAACCATTAAGCTCGAGAAAAGGAACACAGTATTATCATATAAAAGAGTCGAGATCCATTAAAGCTAGCCAGGGTAATGCTGAGCTCATACGTGATACCAGAAGCACTTTATAAAATTCGCAACGCATCTTCATGCAACGTTGCGTAAGTATGTTACGAGGACGAGTAAGCGTATCTAACCGAAACATATCGAACGACTGAAAACGTCGTCGTGTCCTCCGGCATTCAGTTTCAACTCCGCGAGTACGTGATTTTATTAAAAATTCAGCGGCTCGTTTTACGTTTTGTTGTCTTCGTGAAATGTCACTGTGACCGCGGCAGACCTTCGCGGGCGTACAATTAAAATGTACAGATGCATTTTGTAAAACTGATTAAGTACAATACGCATCATCTGTGTTCACGTATACAACACTCTCTTATTGGACTGGCACGGAGGTTTTAAGCTTAATTTGAGAGACAGAGGCAGTGTGCTTTTGCATTCGGGCGACGTGCTCGTCAAAGCGGGCATGCATAATACCGAAATGACGATGGCCCATACATAGCGGACGTCTCGGTAACTGTCGCTCGACCACGTTGCCGTACAACAAACAAAGGTATACCGGAGATCCTATCGTCTACCTTTATGTCCACATTTTCAGCTTCCATTCAATGGACCAAAACAAAAAGTAATTCATATCGTTCTCAACCCAGTTCGCCTTCTCGACGTTTTATTCCCGCGAAAGTATCTACCGTGCAAGATGAAACGTAAGATGAAAAGGTAGGAGAGCCTTCTGCAAATTTCGCCCGGACCATTAATAAGGCTCGACTTATTTTATAAACGCTCGGCCGCCGTGGCAGAAGGTGGAAGGTTTTTAGATTTAATCAAGGCACCGTTTGAACAAGTACGATAAAGCGATATCTTCCGCGATGCTGATAGCACTGTCGTCCTCATTCTCCAGCGGCCTTCTTTGCAGGGGAATAATCCACTTTCTCTCTACATTTTTCAACGCGACTAAGCCCACGGCTCAGCCCGCCGCGATAAAAACATCGTGGGACTTCAATTTAACGAGATTGCGGTTAGGCCTCCTCTCTGTGTGCGTGTGCACAGTGAGCATTATACACCCGCCGCGCCGCCCTCTCGCGCGCCAGTCGAACGAAACAACGCGAAAGATCTCTCCAACGCAGCAGGAGAGTCCGAGCCAAGCCGACCTTGATCTATCAGTCTGCGTATCATTAGATTCTCCATTTAGCGACTGACAAATTGCGATCGAAATGCTGCAGTGACGATTAAAATGATATTTCGCAACAATACGTCATCGCGCGACGTCTTGCCGCGACAACGGGTTTCAGGTTCGGCCATGTGGTGTTACACGCTTTGACGGATGACGATGGAACGTGGATCGATAATATTTCCGTCGCTGACTGATCAAACGACACGCCGACGACCGCGACGCGTCGAAATCGTCATTAATATCGCGCGCCTTCGCCAGCGACATTACGTGCTTCGCTTCGTGGTCGCGCAAAGTTGTATGAATTTTTCTTCCATCGTGACCGTTCGTAGCAATCGGCGAGGGGGCGGAAAGGGAAGGTGTCGAAAATTTATGGCGCGGCTCGACGATTTTTCAGCGACTACAATTACTCCGTTTCCTTCTACAGCCCGACGCAGACGAGGTCTACGCTGACGGCGGGTGGTGCGCTTTACCGCGGAACCATTTACATCGGACCTTTCTTTTTCTCGCGACAACATCGACGACCGCCGACGAAACGCGGACCCGCTCACGTTCTTCAATATCTCGTCCCGGACGCCCGTCATCGGAACTTGCGAACTCTATTTATAGCGAGGCACGACGTTCGCGACAACACCAGAATATTTTCTGCACGAAATTTGCAGCCAACATTTGCTTACTTTGAACGGGCTGCTGGTTCTTCGAGAGAAGTGCCGTCGAAGCGTACGGTTGTCGTCTAACGACGATGTTGTTTCGAAGGTGTACTGGGCTGGCCGAGAGAGGAAAGAATTGGGCACGTAAGAAGAGCGAACTGGAGGGTGGTTAATGAAGCTTGATTCTACGTTGCCGGAAGTAATGGTCGCAGCTATTTTACTAATGATCAAAACACGGAACTATTCTCCACGGCGCTTTAATCAGCGAGTTATTTCGGCGTGAAATTCGTTCGTTTCGCTTCTTTTACTTCATCTGGATTTTTTTCCCTATGGAAGAGGAAACTCGTGGGCAAAGTTGTAAGGAGACGAGGCGGAGGACTAAAGCACTTCTCATTCCTCAAAACAAAGGGGCCTTTCGTTGCAGAGGGAGAGGCGGGCGGCATTCGAAACGTGTTCCGCCAACAGCCATTAATCTAGTTTTGCCTTCCGAATATCGTAAGTCTACGCTTCAAGCTTAAGAGACATTTCGGTGATGCAGGTGTAGTGTAGGAATTAAGTATGCATAAGGTGTGCGCTACAGCGTTGCGCCCGCTAAGAGGGTTATCAGGCATGAAAAGACAAGTAAGGAAACAATATTTCTTGAGAACTATGCAGTCGGCTAAAATTGTTGAAAATCAATTTGTCATGCATTCTCTCATGGTGAATTTTCGCGTTCCCAATGTTACAGCTATCTGCTCGCCAGACCGTGCGTTGCATCTTGCATATGTCCTTTCAAACCTCTTCCGCAATATTCCGTGCGCCACGATTGAATCGGATCTCAGATGAGGAGATAACGAATATTTTGCCACCGTGAAACGCATCCCGGGGCTTTAGACTGGAGATGCAGCCTGAATTGCAGACCCCTTTACCGGCCACATCTTTGAAATAGGAGCCTTTGATACTGGCATCTGGTTAAGGAAATGTACGTACCCGACAGCGTTCTTTGATCGATTAGCGTTAACCGCACTTCAGCGGATTAAGAGTTCCCGAACTCATGTTAATCCGAGAGGATTCATTAAGTTAGAGTCGTTCGATATATAGCATTCGCGATAAAAGGCCTCCGTCAGAGACGCCTTTCGAATCTAGGACGATTCCAGTGTTCCCAGCCTCAGGCCCTAGTAATGCGCGTCCGAAATTTATCGTGGCGGCAACTCTTTAAACATATTTATGAAAGAGGACTTTAATCGACTTCGCTGTAAAGGATAGTTTTCCGCTCTTAAGTGCCGCGATAAACGTATTAGTTCCGTAACCCGAGCCATTATTTCTGGCCCTCCTGTTTTGCCGGTCCTCCGGCAGAGACCCAAGATCTCAGAAACTTTTAACGCGGTCGTCGGAAATTGACCGAGTCCGATACAGGAAAGCGATCGAAGGGGAAGAGAGTTCATTGCCGGAAGAAAGAGTCTGAATGAACCAATTATTCGTCCGTTCGATTCTGTCGCTCCGTCCTCCCTCCCCCGGTTCGCGAACAATCGAACGACGCCGACTCCGACGCCACCGTGACGTTTGCCCGGGCTTCACGCATAAGGGAAAGATGATTAATCTTCGAAACGAAGTTCTTCTGCCAGTGCCACACACGGGGAGAGGCTAAAAACAGCCGATCAAAATGATTTAGGCTCTGCAATCTCGGAGTTTCTCATGGGAAAGGGAGGATCGGGAAACCTTAATGTACGATGCGCACCTTGAGACATTTTTCATCGCGGCCCGGACACTTTTTTACCTTTATCTCGACTTTCCACGCTCGCTTAATTCTTGATCTTATCGAACGCGCCGATGGATGATCGAGCACGCGCGCGATCGATGATCTCGTTTCGCAGAACGAAAACTTTGTCGAATGACAAGCGATGTCTTTTTCACTGCCGGCTGGCAAAGGCGACGTTAAAAGTCTCTCAACTAGCGTAGATTTCCCATGAGCAAGCGGGGCTGCCTTTGAAGCTTATTTGATCGACCGGAAAGAAGGTAGGACACTTCCGTGCGGATACGAACTCTCGTGAAAAATACGTTTTAAGGCAAAGTAGGGAGGTAGCAAAAAGGGGTCGGACATGAGGAAGAAATGAGCACGGTTCAGGAATGAGAGAATTCAAATCGATCGTACGTAACAAGCCACCGGTTTGTTTCATCCGAGCGAAGCGCCATAACTTCGTGTAAGTTTATAGAGCGCACCAGTTTAGACGCGAATTGATCCCGACGTATTGCCGGTCCCGCGGCTAAGTGCAAACGTCAACATTCCCTGCACTCTGCAGAAGTAATTTTCGCGTTACACGCGAGGCGTAAACTCGACACGCCTTTTATACCCGCGCGACAACCACGGACCGGACTGCTTCGTGACGCGCGACCCCGTCGTAAATATAGTGTTCGGGGAGGCGAGAAGAGATGAAAAAAGACGGTAGACAGAACACGGCCAGTGAGTTTCGCGGAAAAGTCGCGCGAACGATAATTAAAGATAATTAAGGATAATTAAGAGAAGCGAGACAACTCACTTCTCGAGTCTGGCTGAACACCCGTTGTCGCCGGACAGCGACTGGTAATGTTTTGCGCCGCTCTTTTTCCATTATAATTACCCAGGGGAGGATGCTCCGCGAGCGTCACGAGTGATGATGCACCGACAGCATTTTTCAAGTAATGAAATTCGGAATATTAACCGTGACATGTACCAGGCCCCACGCCTCTCGCGCTCCATCATCCGGCTTGATAAGGTGCAACGGATATTTCAAGGAGGCGAACTTCCTAGAAACGCGTACGGCACCGAATTTTACATTTCTCGGCTGAACGGTAAAATGACTTGGTCGGAGCGCACCATGCATACCAAATTTGCGCCCACTCCCCAGGAGGCACATGCGTTTCCGTTCTATCGTAAGGAGAGGACAGTAAGAAATAGTTTTCACGTCTCTCAGCGGTATATATTCCCATTGACACGGCGGCGAATGGCACTTTTCACGAACGACCAGGATCACCCCGGGGGTGATACATTTCGCCGTTATCATAAGTATTGAAACGCTTCCTGCTTTTCTGTTACTGTTTCCCTTATCGCTTCCGGGGTCGCGGATTGGGTTTCGGCACGGTTCCAGTAGGAGTTATTGGTGTCATACAATCGGATGTATAGAATGAAGTTACGGTACAGTAAGACGGACACGGAGTGCATCGTTTCGCGGCGTTGGCCGTGTCTGCATGTTCTACCAAAAATCGATTGCTAAACGAATGCAATATACGTTGCACGCTTTTACGGTGATACGTAATCATGCGGCGTCATTTCGGAAAACTTTAAACCCCCGTCCCTTGAGCTTTTTTACGCTCAGCCGTGGGATGATGGTAGGCAGGTAGGCTTTCGTGATCGTTACGGACTTGCGACGCGCTTCCTCATAGTTATTGCTTTGTTCGAGATCTTTGGCAGTAACCCTCCGGCACGAGAGCAATATCGCCTGCGCCGGGGCTTCAAACTTAATTTAATAATAATATCGTATATCCCCGAGTAAGGGATGCTCCATCAACAATGTACTCCGTCATAATGTACGTTACGTCATTACCCATAAAAACGAGATCCATCTCGTGAAAGAAGGGCCGGTAAGTGAAGTTTCTAAAGCGAGCGAGACAAATGTCCAACGTAGACTGTCGGTAAATTGGATGAGACTCTCTTAATTGTGTACGTTCTTTCGCCTAAAACAACAATTTCAACCGGAAGGAAAGGTTTCCGGTTTCGAGACCGGCGGAAGACACGGGAGCCAAGTGAAACTTAATTACGCTCCGTTGCTGGTTACAGAAATTTTCATTACTGCTCTTGTTCCGGCGCGGTGCGGCGGCAGTAAATGTTTAATCTGCGTCTCTGGCGCGCACTGCCCGAAACTGTCACAATGTTAAATGAACGACTCAACGTTCGTTCCACGACTTTTAACTCACTACTTTCCCTGCCCCGACCCGACCGCGCGATAGCAATCGCATTGAAATAAGCGTATATCAGTTGAAGCGGTTCAAGAAACGCATGGAATTCCGGCGTGGATTCCAAGACCAAGAGACCTCGCATTCCTTGCTTTTTAGAATACATTCAATCTTCCGTGCTTCTCAGAGCTCACTCGTGTTAATTGCCATCTATAGCCATTGCATCGATATCGCGTAGAACGAAAATACGAGCAGCGAATTCGTGTCGACGACGATTTGGTGGATTCTTTACAAACTTTTTGCCGGGCTTTTCCGTTGAAATTGCCGCCTTACTACATCTCTCTCTCTGATCAGTTTCAGGGTAAAACGACGCGAATGCCGGCGATGATTTCTATGCCGATAACGCTTGACCGTGCGAATTAACTGCGACCATCAATCCTTGCGTTAATAGACTGTAAAGTAGGGACATTCGTTCGCCGCAGAGCAGTCGGTGGGCAGGGCATTCATTTGCAGTGAAACCACATTGACGCGTCGTTAAAGTCGGCTAATCAACGTTTCACTCGCGTTCCGAGGCTTTACGAGGCCGGTCTTCCGCGCGAGTGATCTCGTCCGCGGTTCCGGCCTGTTGACAGGGTTAAAAACCGCGGAGAATCGTGTTTGCGATGCACTCGGCGCATGTCACGTAATCGCCGACGTTCTCGGTGTGCTGTCCGTCCGTTGAGAGAGGGAGCGCATCTTCAGCCGAGTAGCTATCGACGTTGCTCGGACCAGCAGAATCGTTTTCACTCCTTTTTGCATTCTTTGACCACTGCCGTTACGATGATTAACGCTGTATTCGTTATCGCGAAAACTGTCCGACGCTCGTCATGCAGTTCACTGACCAGCGAGATACCGTTCGCAATTCAGCGGGCCGGTCTCAATTAAATTTCCAGCGCGAGGTCACGTGCAATTTTTTCCCGATTAAACCGCCAGCAGTGTCGGCGAGAGAGCGGTGGATTTTTCATTTCCGTAAAAACTGACCCCCGTGTTCATTTTCCTACGATCGAGGCCCTCGAGGTAATTCTAAAACGTAACGAGCACGCTCTTCTGGATAAGAATCAGCACTCGACTTGACACTGCGGAGGATCCTCGTCGGAAAATAGCCGGCGCGAAACGGCTATCGAACCCACCAGATATCCATCAGTAATCGGCGCTCCCGTCGACGGCGTCGGTCGAGCGTCGAGCCAATTGATTTCCAAATCTTTTCCACTTCGTGCGACCCTCTCGCGATCTCGTTGCGAGGGAAAAAGTGAGCGGTGGATGAAAAAGAGCGTTCGACGCGAGGGCTAGGGCGAGGGCAGGGAGGAGGGGGCGAGTAGAAATAGCGGCGCGACTGAAATTCCTGCCAGTCGATCGATTTGTTGTCCCCCCATTAGGTTCGGCGCGTAACGTGTCAGCGCGACGTTGTCCGTTTGTTTGCCTCGGACACGTCCATTGTGCCGCGTAATCTCGTTTTCCTACGCGTCGCGCGACTATCGTCCGCGCATTTTGCTCGTCACTCTTCCGGACGCAGATATCGCCGGGCAATGTACGCCGAGCGTCCAAGTGATACTCGCACCGAGACAGCGCGGAAATTGAATGGAAAAAGCCACCCCGTAATCGCCGTTAATTTCTGCCACGCGAGCGGCCGCATATATATGTATATGTATATAATATATGTGCATGTGTATACGTGCACCGGTGGCACGGAGGGTCAGAAGCGCGATGGGAATATTCAAAAGCGGCTTCGGCTAATTTCCTGCTCGAGGCACCCGCGATGTGGGAAGATAAGCACGCTCGACAAGATATTCCAATAGCCGTTTGGCCGCGATATCCTATTGCGTGCATGGAGACCTTATGGCAATTTGTGTTTTCGCTTGTAAAGAAGTGGTCTGAAAATTGGCAAAAATTATTCTTTTGTTACGTAGTCGTGTATCAGTTACATTTTTCATTTTTCATATACAAAATCCCCGAAATAGAGCGCAGTGCCGTATACTCGATGAATCTGATTTGGATGTCTTCTTCCACTACATATTCCTTTCATCTGATGAAACTGGTCCATTGCTCTTAACCAACCACGAATTAGATTGCCGCAGGATGTAGACTAGTAGGGTAGGTACGAATCTCTCTTGAGACCGTCTGTCTCTCCGACCGCCGGATGCTCGTGTTTCATTATACGTTCAATGAGCCAATGCAAGTGATCCTTATGTAGATAGCGACTAATCCCGCCTGAGAGTGTCACCGTGATAAGCATTGATCATTTCAGTTTGTTCCCTTCCCCAATCATCGCCAGGCCCTCAGGTGTTCAAATGTTTCTGTGATTCGTGGAAATCGGGTCGACTGATAAGATTACAATATTCCACCTTTTTATACATTTATCTTACGGTTCTCTGCGAAAGGCTGCCCTCGCGCACTTGCAATGTAGAACCCTGGCAACTTGTGTAGCAATACAGCGAATTACAGTACGCCATTGCGTGAAATTATTGATGCCCTGGCACGTGAGTTCATTGGTAAATGGAGGAATCAATTGTTTCAAGATGCAACGGTGGCCGAATTGGGCGTTGGGTAATTCAATCTCTTATTTCGACTCGCTTCTCTCAACTGGTCGCTCCATTTTTGTAAAACTCCACAAGCTACGAGTGTCGTTCACTTTTCGTAGAGCGAGCTTTTCAGTGAATTACAGCGGAACTCATGCTGGTCCAGTAAAATCGATAGTTAGAACGAACGTCATCGTTGCAGGGCAAATGCAATTTAATCGCGAGAGTGCCAGAACTCGTCACAGTTTTCTTCAATGGATATTCAGGTTGGTCGACGGACGAACGACGTGTTTCAATTCGAACGATGTCTGTCAATCTAACAATGGCGATTCTCGCGTTGAGGGTGTTTGCACGCGAATACCGAAACGGGATTGCATTCCGCGAGATTATAGATGATCCTCTTGTGGCGCGATTATACCGAAGGGAACAAATAGCGAGCGGAGTTACAGGGGTAAGACGGATTCGCAGTGCTAAGCGCAAGTGTTGACGCCCTGGTTATCAAATGGTGGTGGCTTCATTTCGGACACTCTCACGCTGCGGGGTCTACTGGAAAAGCGAGCAAAAATCGAGAATTTCCTCTGCAATTTCGCGATAACGTGCGGCTCGATAGATGCCGGCTGACAAGGAGGACGTGTCACTTCCAGATCGAACTTTGGGAAATGGACTCCCGCATATTGTTACACCCCCCAGGCATGCCAACGGCGGTTTCGTAAAGTTGGTCATATTTATAGAGAAAATTTCGTAGATAATTGTTTCTGCGGCATTTTGGAACATTTTTCGACGCTCTTTCATATGCGACTAAGAGCGAGAAGCTATCTTAAAAAAAAAAGGTTTCTCACCATTTTTCGACCATATCTCGATGATATTTTCCACAATATGTTCATGTCCCAAAATTTGATCTCAAAGTGAGATGTTCTTCTTGTAAGTTCGACGAGATCGATTACACTTAAAGGAGCGAGTACGCGTTCAACTCGTGACACGACCGCTTTGCATAATACATTATGCATTAGCATAATTTTCAAACACATGTACGTAACTAATCAGACAGCGGTAGAGCGATCACGGTTGCCTGCGTTACCGATTTTATGTATTAAGCAAGGCGAACGTGGCAGGCCACGCCACGAATTTATGTGTCCAATTAAATGCGCCAAGAATTACGAACCGTTCTGTAGAATCTAGATCGCTGGGAATGTTTCTACGGTAGAAAAAACAGGTTAATACGGGGCATGTCGATAACTTCGACAGTACCACATTGCGCGCTGGTCATTCCGCAGATGTGAAATCATTGCAGCGTGAGAGACAAATGGCAAAATACGGGTGAAAGGTGCAAAATGAAAAAGTCGGAAATCGATGGCGATCAGTACTGCGGACAGGGTGTTACACGTAAGGCGATGTATTTCGAAGGGCCGGTACGTGGCAAAAATCGATTGTCCCGGTGTAGCGATGGCCGAATGGAATTACGAGAACGAATCTGTCGTTACAACGGACACCGACACTGGTCCGCACCTGTTCGGACAACGATAAGATTATTTACAGCACGAACGAAATCGTATTACACGCATCTGTGCTCGGAAATTGGCGTTCACGTAATGGCCAGCGCCAGAACGGTGCCTCTTATGGCGTTACCGGAAATCGATTCGGGTTGTCTACAGAAGCGTGTACAAGTATCCTTTGGCGATTAAGTTCCCTCATGGCCTGTTGCCTTCTCACGTCGATGACGTTAATTGTTCGGCGCGCATCGCGGCGCTGTTCCTTTAATCAACGCTGCACTTACGAACTTCCACCCGCGCGCCGACCGATTGCGCGGATCTAATGTGAACAGAGCACATGCGGTCTTCCGAAATTCGGTCTGACCAATCGCGTAATTTCCTAATCTCAGCAATATAACGGCGAATTGTTATACGACCAAGACAAAGGATTTTCCGCGACAGGTGCCGGAGCGACTATTATGCAACTTTTATGCGATTTTCATTCGATATTCGTTCAAAAAGATGTGACGAGCCGCGGCTCTAGCGCTACAATCAAGGATATTCAAGTGACTCGGCAATTGTTGATTGGATTAATGGACTGGTCGAAGACACTCTCGACAGAATGAGCTCCGCGAAAGCTTCCAGGTTGATTGCTGATTGTCGATTGTCGCGAACAATTCCTGTAGATCGTGGAAATGAAATCTGTTCGTAGTCATCGGACCTTCCGATACCCGCGAGTGAGAATCGAAAGTGTGCAACCCGCTTTTCAAGAGATTCACCCCGGTTAGCCCCATCGCTAGGCCGCATTAATTGATCCGTCGACGTTCTGGCAACGCTGATTTGTCAAGCGGAATTCCGAAAATCCTGCAGCGCGCAGCTGAAAATTTTGCATGTCGCAGTTTGCCGCAGGTAAATTAATTTGAAACGGGATAAACCTCTCATTTAGACCGGCGCGCCGTTTCGAATGTAATGTGTATTATAAATCCGTTGTCCCACTGTTGGACGTATAAAACGGCTAACTGTGCAGGTCACGATAACGAAGGGTCGCGGAAATTTTCGCGGCCCTGGTAAATTCCGATCTCTACTTGCCTCGAAATAGATCATTGCGTACGTGTGTCTGACCACACATTTATGGATCGCAACTTTCACTTGCACAATTGGTTTTACGAATCACGGACAAAGCCCGCGTATTTTCTTTCAAAACGTTGTGTGTACTGATATACGTTCAAATCTAGCTGGAGAGAGATTTGCACTGAATTATTTTAACGTAATGTGTTCTCGCCTGGGTGTTGAGATACGGGCGATGCAATTACTGCATTTCGACTTCTGTCAGGTTATCTGGTATGTGCCTATCGCATTTCAACTTTCTGCTCGTTCTCTCTATTTCACCCTCCGTCTCGACTTCTCCTTCCTTCGCATTTCCAATTGCTTTTTTGCATTGGACTCTTGTGCGGACGTCCGCGCGTCGCTGATACAATCATAAATCAGCTACGTTACGAGATGCGTTGCAACGAGATGGCGAAACAAACAATCGCATAAGCGGGTGGAAATGTTACACAACGAAACGTGCGAAAAAAAAAATAAATGTATCAAGCAGCATAATGTATTATAACATAGAGATAAACAAGATAAAGCCCATGCAACTGGATGTACACAAAGCGAGCGTCGAGCGAAAGTGAAAAGTCCAATGTGTTGAGAGGATCCCACTGAAAATAATTCTGACAATGCGACAGCAGAGAGAGAGAGTGAGTGCATCAGATTTCTGTACATATTGAATCAAATTTCATGGAAAACGCGCTCTCAGATTCGTCTTTATATTCGGATAGCTGTTGCAATTTTACAAAAACGGAAAAGTCGATCGTGACAGCGCAACAGGGTATTGATTTTTTATCCGGGATAAGCGTGGAGCGAAGAACGTCTAGTAGCGTACGAAAGGGGATCGGCACAGTGTGCGGAAAAATGTGGAAAATTCAAGATACATTCATGGCTTTGGAATAAGTACGGCGAGTTATGTGGCGTCAGAATGGAACGAGCCCTGTGCGACTTTTAAGATGCGACATAACCGAAAGTATGTCAGCGGCGCTGGCCGGGAAATTTCCGAAAAATCGTAAATGCGGATCAAATGGTATTTGCTTGTCCACTCCGTAAGCGCATGGAATCTGTCGCACGAGAGATAAAATATCTCGGAACCATACGTAGGCTGCTTTCGGAGATGCGGAATTGAAGGATTATATAGCGCGACAGGGTCCTTCCGTTTTCCATGCAACGATCGACGCAGAACAAAGGAAGAGTTCCACCTCTCCGGCGCGTTAGACCTTATTTCTCGGGGAATATAAAATAGCTCATGAATAATTATGTATTATGCGAAAGAAGTCGCGCGACGCAGCGAATGGCTTTCGAAGGTGTCGTCATTAGCGTGGAAATGGTGGAGTTAACGCGCTTTTGATGCAAGAGCCGCCCGGATTATATGATCTTCATTTAATAGTGACACCATTTGCATGGACACTCACAATAGCGCCGGCATTTGCTCGCAGTAGAACGAATTACAGGCGCTCCGTGTAAAAAGCTATTAATTTATTGACAGAGCGTACGACTCGATCGTAGAATACGTCAGCCGAAATGGGCGGTATGATTGAATAAGAATTTATTTACTTTTAATTAAGTTCCGGCGCTCACGCAGTCTCGAATTTACATTGTCAACTGCGCCTGGCGTCGTCAAATTTACATTACAAATTGGAATAAGGAATTATTGGCCGTGTCAGAGCTAATAAAATACATCGACACCGGAATCATTCAATGGAAACTCATTTCCATAGTCTCGTGTTCCGCATATTTGCGAGTCGTCGAACCGGCAAATGGTCGCCTTGACTTCTTTGTGCTCGTTTTACGACCTACTTATACGGGACATGCTAAGAGCGACACGATCTCGTCACACTCCCCAACCGGGTGCCTTTACAAATTTAATTTGAACCGATAGTGTGACATCGCCCCGGCGCGGCGCGCATCGCGCTTCTTTTTATACCAACGCTCCGCATTTGTTACCGCCACGTGTGCGTGCTAGGCTCGTATAAAATGCTGTCGGAATTGACGAGTGGACGAGGCGAGGGCGGATCAACGTGCCGCGCCGATATTGGCAGCTGTTGGCCAGTTCGAGTATCATATTGGGCATAGGAGAGTCGGGGAGCGAAGACATTGACGAAGCAAGAAATTCGTCCGCTCTGTGTCATGTCGACTATACGGCTGGATCGTAAAACTCCGACGGCAGTCGAGGGGCTTAGGTACGCAGGGATCGCAAGGAAACTGAAGATGGCGAAAGTGAGAGAGCGCGGGAAGAAAGGTGAGAAACGGCGCGAGGGCGCAGACGACGCAACAAGGAGATCCGCGAAAGAAAGGCTATGGAACGTCAGTTCGAGTGTCACAAATCTCGGTACACGGGTACGCCGCGGATCAGGGATTCTATATAAAAGCCAGCGCATAATCCGAGATTCCCCCGTCAGGACGGTATTTCTCTCTCTCTCCGCCGCCCTCCCCGCTCGTTTCCCTTTGCTGGAATTTGATTTGAAGATGGCATCGTCGGCTAACTTAATTCCCGAGAAAATTGCATGCAGCGTGTTATGAACGGAAGACGTCTTCTTCTTAAACGTTCAATGCCGCGGGAGCCTATTGAATTACGTGGCTAGTCGACGGAGTAGTTACGCGCGGTTTCCGTCCTCGTCATCCGGCCATTCGCCGCTATCAGATATCGCTTCTGCTCGTGCTAAACTCAGACGCACCGTCGGCGTCGTCGTCGGCGTCAGCGTCGGCGCCGGCCGCAATAATTTCGACTCATTGGTCGCAGAAATTCTTACCGTTCGCCGTAGCGCGACATTCATTCGGCGGAGTTCGTATTTTATACCTTCTGCCGCCCTCCTCTCCCCCGCGCACGATATCCATAGCCGTAAACCCGATACCCACACGCCTCTCGAACGCGCGGTATCGTCCGCGCTAAGTACGTCGTAAGAGATCGAATAAAAGTCGGCGCTTAATGGTTCGCGAAGGTGTTCGACGCTCTCACTGTTCGCGCGAAACTTTAGAAACGAGAGACCGAATCAGCCGTGTCCTAACCATTTTCGCCTTTACGACTGACTCCATTACTTTCTGATAATGATGCTGCGGCGGTTTTTATCAGCGGGCGAAAGTTTCGACACAGGGGCAAAGGTCGTTCGTATTGGCGGCGACGGCGGCGGCGCCAACGCGGCAATCTTCATCTGCCGTCGTTTTCGCTGGGTAGGGAATATTCGGAATAAGGGCTTGCTTACTCGCAATCAGAAGCACGCTCCTGTTTAACATTCGCCTAACGTCGCCATGATTTATCTTTACGCGGCTCCTGTCGGCTATCTCGAACTTTACGCCACGCACCTTTCATGCCGTTATAATTTCGAATTTGATACGTTCGTTTCACCTGGCGTCTGGCGTTATGTACGCGGTTATAGCGTCGCGCCCGTTTTGCCTCTCGCGAGTAGAGTAGACGCTGACGGGTCTGACCCAATTCGACCATTACCACTGCAGAGACGCCGAATGGTTCATTCAACATGTTATGATTGCCGCGCTTCGAACAGAGAAGCCGGCATCCCGCCTTAAGGAGTTTCGTTTAATGTTATGGGGTTACTCACGACAAGCTCTCGTTGAACACCATTAGCATACCCTCGTCTTTACGAGTACTTCCATTTACCGCGTCTCCGCTCAATGAGAATCCCGTCGACTCATTCGCTTGTAGTTTCTAGGATAGTATCAAGGTTTATTCCCTCGCTCCGTATTGATACTTACAATTAGCGTTATAATAACAGTTGGAATTCATTATTCCCCAGCTTTCCGCATCGGGGTCCCAGAATTTCGTAATGTAAGTGGGTGGGTGGATTGTTCTTAGGAACGCAGAACTGTAATTGACCCCGTCGATTATTGCCTCGCGAATGACTTCATTAACGATGCGACAATGTCGTTCCGTGCAAAAGTTTCCTCTACTAGATATAGAATACGCGCAAAGCCTCAATTCCGCCCACTCCGGAAAATATAACTGTGGAATAATTATCGTCCTCGCGTTACCGTTCGGACTTCAACATTTCTGAATACAGTTTAAGCGCACTGGTACTCCCAGCGGTATGCAGTCGTTGTTGATTGTGCACCGTTGTTTAGGATGCAGCTTCTTTGGCAGCCACTGCCGCGACCGAATTCTGCGAAAACTTTCCAGCCACGTCATGCCTATCTATCGAAACCGAACCGTGCACGAAATTTCGAGGAATTTTCCTCGGAACTTCGTCAATGACGTTCGAACTAATTTCGCCAAATTTCTTCGTCCGCCAGAAATACCTCGAATATACGTGAATAATGTCTGTCAAAGCGTCGGCTAATCTCAGAGCTTATCCGAGCCAGAAACGTCTGTACCCTTTCCGGCAAAAGCGCGCAAACCAAAAAAACTATAATAATTCGTCCGACAGCGGCGGAAAATCGTTTGATGCACACACTTTCAATGTCGCGTTCGCTTTTATTGCGTTTTTGCCTCTGTCATGCTGCGACACGTCGGAAATTTATATCCGCGCTCGAAAAGAGTACGCAGTTACGCAGTGCGGTCTGCGAAATTTGTCCATCCTTTTAAACCGCGAACTACGTCGTCTCTTATCACTCTTTAGAGCCGCATGTTCGTGCTTCCGCGGATAGATTAAGAATTTTGATCGCTTCCTGCGGGGGAGGTTCGCCGCAGCTGTCACCGTGACCGGCAGCACTTAAATAATTTCGAGACAAGAAAGTTTCATAATTTTGTATGAGTCCTGCCGGTTGAAATCCGCTGTTTCTTCTTCCTCGTTACCGCCGTCCAACCGACGACGGCCGCTAAAAAAGTTACACGAGAGGAGAAAGAGGACGACGAGAGGGGAAAGGGGGTAAGGGGGAAGTAGAAGCGAGAGGGCGAGTAGAAGTTTTTAGGGTAATGTAATTCTCCTTACGTCAAGCGCGTTTGCCGCGGCGCCGGCGGGTTAATCATCGTCCCTGCCCTACGGCCGGAAAAATGGCGTGCCCCAATTTGGCGAGTTATACGTTTCACTGGTCACGCTCGTCGGACGGTGACATAAACAGTGAATCGGAGTTTCTGCTAAAATCATGAGCGGCGAAGAGAGATTCTATTGCGCATGGATCTCGGGTGTCGGAAAAAATTTGCTTCGGATTTACATAATGACTCTGTCGGCGCTTGTAGCACGATTTTTGCCGCACCTCGTCCGCACAAATCTGTATGCTTTTCCCTCAGTCAAACTGACGGATAGTGTGGGAGACGAAGGGGGGAAGGGCGAGCGGCGCAGCGGTTCGTATTATAAGCGCGGCCTGTCTAAAAATCACTCGAGCGATCGGTTACAGGCCTGCCCGTCATCAAATTCCAGTTACCGACTTTATAGCCCTATAACCTAGGCTGTGACTTATCCCACTTCAAGTTTCTCATCATTTTTCGTTTAACTTACACTTCCTTTACGGCCGGTGTAAAGATGATGCCGCGATAGTCAGATTCGAGTCTCGCGAAATTGTAGACCCGCAGCACGGTTTTTATTCAATGAAATTCGGGACCTCCCGGCGTCGCAGTTCCTTCTGCTGCCTATGCTTCCAGTCGAGCATGTTTAAATTCATATATAATTAGTTTAGAAACGTGGAAAGATGTAAAAAATACCAACTTCGGATGCCTCATGATCTTCGCAGTAAGTTAAAAGAATAGTACAAAACATCTCCAAAATGGCGGTCAAAAAGCAAAAGCTTTCCGACTGGCTTGCCTCTATTATACATAACAGGAAATCCAAGGAAACTGAAAAAACAAAATGTCAACCGCACTGCAAAATTTCCAGTGGTCTCGGAACTACGGCAAGAAGTTGATCGAAAATTTGATCTTATCGAGGTTTTCATTTCATCGTTTCACAGCAATCAGCGAAACGCATTCATGCATTGAAGGAGCAACGTCTAATGGGCCGTTCCATCGCGCGCACGAAATTGGATCCACCCGTTTGTTAAAGATTTCAGAGTCCCATCCCCTCCTTCACCTTCGCCTCGAGGGTGGTTTCTAAGTCCTCAACATTACTCTCGAGAATCCATTCCGTACCTCGCTTGCTAGGGACATGAAATAAGCAGCGTCTCTAATGGCGCTGACTAACAAACCCCATCTTCATTCAGCCACTCCCCTTTGTCTACGGCGTAATTCTAGAATGCGTGACATACTCTTCCGTCATGACGTCCGTAACTTCCGGATCTGTCCGTCGTTGCTCGCAGTTGCCGTAGATTCCAGCGTTAGTGATAAACGTAATACACCATCAACGATCGTTGGCCGCCAAGGTCTCACGTAAAACAAGGCTCGTCACTCATTTTCGAGTGACGTTAACCTCTCGGGAATAGTAGGCATCAGCCATTTCTGGCTTACGTGTCGTTCAATGTGTTAAACGTGATTCGTATTGTAGTCGTGCGGCATGATTGATGCGTCTGGCGTTCTCGTGCTACTTGGGCACGCTCAGTCATTGCGGAGAAATACATTCGCCAGCATCGTCGGGCCGAGAGATTGAGCGAAACTTTTGCGGAATAACGTCATTGTGCGGGGGCAGGATCGCGGCTACTTTCGAGAAGAAGCTCTGTAACGGGCGTCTCGCGCGGCTTAGATGCTCCGCGCCCCTATAGGACGAAAATTTTTCCGTCGAGTCGGGCGAATGCGCGGGATCGTAAAGTGTCGATTCGATTCTGCGTCGCGCGGTCCGAAAATATTTGCCACCCAGACACTTTTTTTCCGATTTCCAAAGACTGACGGCGCTTCAGCGGGTCTCATGTAAATAAGCGCGGCGAGGTACTAAATTGAATTCAATTGCTTATTTGCCTCGTGCCGAGGTAAAAGTTTTCGCGAAGGAATGAAAGAATCTCATAAAGTGGAACGTTCGCGTTGAAGGGTCGTTTCAGCTGGAGACGCAGAGTTGCGAAGAAGATACAATTTTCTGTTCTTTAAGGGTCTCCGAGCCATCGTTGGGATCCTCGTGACGACGACTACTCTTACCGGTTACGCCATTTCGCTTATTCTTAACTACCGGGGCGGAGCCGCACGCTCGCTTAATTCGCTCGTATCTCGCCTCGATTATTGCTGTTCTGCGGTTAGTGACGTGCCAACCGGAGCGAAGATAACCTGATTGCATGATAACTCGCACGAGGCGAGCGAGAGTAATCGTATGTTCCTCGTAAGCCGCGTCGAAACACTTGTTGATTCAAATTGCTCGCGCCGCTACCTCGCAAAGTTACACGGAACGAAACGGATACAATGAAATCCGCACGCCTTTGTACGGAAACTTTGTAAAGGCAACTAGCGTCGTCGCGCGGGTATTGCTGCTGCGATTGGTCGAGAAAAGTCGCTTGCAAATGCGATCGCACGGATAAAAGCTTCAGCCACGAGAGTTCGTAAGGATCTCATTCGAAACATCTCGTCTACTCCGTGGCACGCTTTTCGCGTTCAGTCACCTCGGCGCATTGCCTTTCCCCTTCGCGGCCAACGAAGGGCCCTGAAAAATGTCCATTGTGTAGTCGCCAGGCACTATTTTCCGTTGATGGAACGTCCGGCAGCAAACGCACACGTAGTACGGCGGAAAAAGTTACGGGCAGAATTTTTGTGATCGTCCGGAGTCTAACGGTCGTCCATGCATGTATGCAGATGTTTCGCTCTATCCCAGACCGCCGCTGCCGCCGTCGCCAGTACCCAGCTTTGCCATTTCAGCCTCGGTAATATTTCAAACTGGCTTTTTCCACTGTTCCGTCCTTTTCGTTGTCACGTATCCCCGACCAAATGAAGAGAATACGCCCCGAAGGTTTCAGAAATGAAAAAATAAAAATAAAAAAAGAACGTACCTGACGGACCGTGTCACTTACATCTAAGCGCGACAATGGTTTCCCGCGCCAGACTACACACTTGGGGGTCGGGGAGGAGTCTTGCGCGGAACGGCAGAAATATCATATCCCCGGGTTGCTCGTCTTGCGGAAAGCGGATACCTTTAAAAGTTCTCCCGCCTTTTCGGCAACTTTATCGGCTTCGACCGACGAAACTAATTTTCTGCTAGACCGCTTTAATACGATATCTGCATTTCAAATTGGACCGGCCGAATCGGCAAGCGATGCAGATTATGCAAATGTTATACAAGTCGGCACTGATGCGTCGATTATTGCCAATGTCACGCGGCTCTTCTACCCTCTCCCCGCTCTACTCAGAAGTCGCCGACGCTTTCTGGCTGATCGAACGACGGTGGCCGTGCAAACTTTTTTTTAGCAGCGCGACAGCCCGCCGAACTGGCGGTGGAGGGAAAAGACGCGGGAAAGAGTGGAAAGCGATGAGGATATAGCTACATATTTTTCACTGTATCCGCGCCGCCTGATAGGTATTGCCGATTCGTTCCACTCACGACAGCTTTACGAGCTTTTCATGCCAAACTCCGCGAACAAGATACTCTAAAAGTTGCGCTGCTCTCTCAAAGACGGTCTTACGCTCACTCCTCTTCATCTTCCCTTACGATCTATCACCGGCGGATCTTTCTGCGCGAGGAGTAGCGCTGCTCTCGTCTTTACGTACATTTAAGTCCGAAATAACAAGGGTACGCTCTGTGGGTTTATGCACATATACGTAGACTAACATTATTCTTTATCACTTTACGACTCCCGTTTCCGCCGGCGTCCGTGAATCTGGAATTCGGACAAACTTTGAAAATCAAAGTCTGACAGCAGCCGAGCAGCCCAACGGCGTGGCAAGAAATTCGGACACGATGTCAAAATTGCTGAGAAACTTGGAACACGATAGCGCAGCGGAACCTGTAATAACAGCATCAAGATAGTCGTGGGACAGCTTACCTGGGAGTTAAGAGACCCAGTGCCATCTTCCTGTAAGGACAAACTTCGTATAAGCTGAGAAGTAAAAAGTGTATGCAGCGGATAATAACCATATGGAAAACATAGCGGGCCGCAGGAGTGGCGACTGCGGAGACGAGTTCGCGATATGAAAACTTTGTGGAGGAGAAATTTCTCAGCTTTTCCTTGGCCGGAGATCACGGCCGAGAGAGATGTACGGGGGAAGGTCGGAAGGCTGTGGCGGAGGCGGAGGCGGAGGCGGAGGCGGGAAGAGGAGCCGATGGAAATACTTTTCACGTTTTCTTCTCGCTTCTCACTTTTCTCAGCCCCTTTTTCTCCGTCGCTCTCCCTTCTCGCGCTCGTCCATTCGCCGCGGGAGCCATCTCCGCCGCCGTTTTCCTAGATTTATTTACTAATTTCAGCACTCTCCTCTCTCGACGGCACCGAGGATTAATCTACGAGAGAAGGAAATAATGCCTGACGTTTGATTTATTTAACGGTCGCATAAACATCCTTCCAACGTCGTCGGACGACGCCGCCCGGGAGTTCGACCGAATAATTCCGAAAGAAACGTGCGCTGTAAACATGTTTTCAACCGAGCCACGTCATGCCGTATTATTCACTTTGAGAATCGTGCGACGTTGACTACCCGTCTACCTCTTGACGTCTCCATTTTATTTATCGGTCATTTTCCGTCTCCTCGATACTATTTCCTTTCCCGCAAGTTTATCCTGACCTACGTCGACATGCACATTTCGTAGGATGCATCGAGCGTGGAAGAAGGTCTGTCCATGTCGGAGAGATCAAGCTCCCGACGCACGTAACTACGGCACTCTCAGTTTTCTGATCCTAACGAATCTCGCTGTACCGTAACTTCTGTTAGACGTTTTGTAGCGCTATAGGTACTTTAACGATTAAACCGCATCAAAGGGAGTGAGCCGGGAGAGAGCAAAGGGTCGATAGCGAGCGATAAAACGAAAGCATGGGAGAGAAGATGGCACAGCGCGAGTGAGAGAAAGAGATTGCCGTGAGTTACGTGTACTTCTCAACTTTCCACCGGGGTTGTCGGAGCCAAAGAAACCTCTGCGAACGTAACAATTGGTTTTTGCAGCGTGAACAGCCCAACCGCGATGCAGGGCACGATTAAAAGCTAGCCTGCACTTCCTGCCCTAAAAGGTATACCCTGCTCTTTGCTTTCCTCCTGACGTTTTTCGCCCGTTCGAGCTTCACTCATGGCACAGCGCGATGCGAATACCTTAGCAGCACAAACAACTCTGTGTGTGGACTGGCGGAAAGGAACATAGTCTTCGTCGCGTCAGAATAGATATTAGCAGAAATTCAAAGAATTCGGTAGAAGGAGACACGGGAAATATTTCTATTCAAGCAATTTCACGAAGAATCATAATGTGTACACGAGTTGGAAAACACGTAGCGAAGTTTCATTTCGAAAATTATAAATTCGTACCACGGTACATCGTATTTTTTAGGCGGTGTAAAAAGAATATGGAAAACGGGTGAGCGGGTCGGCAGCGTTGCACAACAATAGTAATTATCTCGGCTACTGCCAACAGGTGTACGTATTCTCGTTGATACGAAAAGCGAAATGTACATTCGGGGGAGTAAATACAGGCGCGCTCGTGTGACTGTGGCTAACGGAAAACCTTTCGTGGTCATTACCGTGGTTAGAAGCTCGTTTCATATGACCCACTTCCGTTGGCTAATTACCAAACATTAACCGGCTCGTTGCTTTGGGCTATCTACCGGATATCATCTCCGTCCTCTAACGATTTCCTACACCACGTTTGAAATACACTTTCGATCAGGCGCTTCATATACTTGGACGAGGGTTGAATTCTGTTCATAACAGTTATTACCGCGTGAACATCTACTCTTGATGTCTGTACTCACGACCAGTAGGCTAAAACGTCGGCGCGGCGTGACGCACGATTCACCGGACTCAAAACGTTACAGACGCCCCGGTACATTCCAACG
Organism: Priocnemis perturbator; assembly: GCA_963942575.1. Taxonomy (NCBI): domain Eukaryota; kingdom Metazoa; phylum Arthropoda; class Insecta; order Hymenoptera; family Pompilidae; genus Priocnemis; species Priocnemis perturbator. The sequence continues at coordinate 7,517,337 of OZ012644.1, forward strand.
TCAATGCACATCGTATGCACCGGAAAGCGTGCGGTCAGTTAAAGAAACCTACCAACGGAACAATAAGCATCGTTCTTCTGGACCGTTGTCTTACTGTTTTAATAATACAATGTAATGACACGGCGATCAGCTGAAGGTCCTTAATAACAAAAGAAGTAAGAGCTTTCGAGAAGTATTTACGAGAGTTACGAACTTTTCGAGCATGCCCGTTACTCACGATACCGAAGTGCTACAAGTCATCGTCCAAATACAGGACCAAAGCCGCCCGTGAAAAGAACGTAGTATACGAGAATCTAAGGCGAGGGCGTAGAAAAATCGCGCAGTCCACTGCGTGTTCCTTTTTGAACCCGTCCAATCCACAAAACGCGAACACTCGCGCTAAAGCCCGCGTTCATTTTTCACCCAACTTTACGTCTATACAAAATAAGCGCCTTCAATCAGGTGATTTACGATACTTTCAATGAGGCAGGATCGTTAATCGTCGTCTTCGCTAGTCAAAGTCCGGCGTCGGAGAAAGAAGTCGAAATCTTTTCGTCTAACTACTGTTGACTTGGATAGTTTCGAAAGCCACTTTGCGCGTTTGGCAGTTTCCGCTGGGACGTCTTCCAGGGCGTGCCAATTACTTGCGGAGTACCGGAGACGGATTATGCCGCGGTGATTTGGCATCAAACTACGTTTCCCTCTCATTCTAACGCTCCTCGAATCCGTTCAGCGCCGATTACTTCCGGACAATTCACGTAAAGTTCGCGAGGGTGTGATTAAAAGAGGCTCGTTTGCTGGTAAACATTTAAAGTGCTGGATAGTCCCTAGAAGCACCGGCTGTACCTTGATGGCGTTGCGTGTAATTAACGAGGGATAAATTGTAGCCAGTTACGAAAGTGGCGATGTTACGATTCAGTTAAAGTGGAGCGTAATTCATGGGAGGCATTTTAAGGGTTCTAGAGCAAGATGCACGGTTACTGCAAGCCGCACTTGATACTCGTCCGCTGCATCGGCATAATATCAGGAGAAAAGTCTTCGCTTTCATTTTTTTTGGGCGAAAAAAAGAAAGATCTGCGATCGACTTGGAATTGTAGGGTCTCCAAGAGGGTGCCAACACGCACTGCGAAATCTGAAATGCTGAATTTTTTTGAAAATCGACATTTTTGGCATCTGACAGAGTATCAGAAACACCAATCGTTTGCTGTTCTATCTCAAATAGTTTCGGCGTGAGAAGCATTTTAAAATTTAAATGTATGAATATTAATGTCTACCCAATAACAGCTTTTACTACTGGTTTCTGCACGAATCCGTCTTCGGTCTAGCCATAATATATTCCTTAATCAACGGCGGATCGAGCTTAATGCGTACGTCGCCACCAACGACGCGGAAACTTCAGAAAAGCTCGTTGGACGAGGGTAGGGGGAGTGTCGTTCGAGCGTGTGTGTGTGTGCTCGCGCTCGCGCTAATTCATCAGCGGCACTTGGCAAGTCCGTAAGTACCGACTTGTACGCGCCAATTATCGGAAGAAGTTTAACGATAGACTATGTCACTATATCTTCGCGACAAGCTACAACCCCGATCCGCATTTTCAAGTCCACCCGGAGTTTCTGATTGCCCATAGTGGCTTCCGTTACGTCGCGCTGAAATTACTGCTTTTCTGTTTCTCTCACGAATTACCCACGTTGTTCCGCTCGCATTTAACTCCGCGTCGAGCGTGCTTCCGACGGGCGCGTGAGTTGCGAGTTGCGAGCGACGTGTGTGTTACTAATGCGAATTACTGGATCTTCGTGGAATTGCCCCCCCCCCCCCCCCCCCCCCCTTCCGCTCTTTCGCCACTTCGTCCGTTCGCAGAGCCAATAACTTATAACGCCCGCTGACGAGCGTTTCCCATTTCGCTGACTGCGCACGTCTCAATTGCGTCACGTTCATACCGTCTCACTGCAATCGCCTTTCTGCGATGGATTCGTTAGATCAATCGCCGCATCGGCATTCCGTGCGACTTCCGGTCGTTCTTGGGCAAACGTTGGACTTAACCCGGTTAGAACGGTACAGGGTACGCGGCATCGAATAAGAGTAGACTGGGCCGAAGCGGGTGATTGCGCACATCCATTCAACGCTGCGACTAACTTTTAATTTATGCAAGTCGCATTAGGCGCAAAGGTGGAGAGGGCAGCATGGCCACTGCTAATCTACTTAAACTACCGCTGAATAATGAATCGCCTCGCTACATGACCTCCCGGCCGAACGAGCCACCTTCGAGCCACCTTCGGTCATCCTCGTAAAGCTGAAGACGAAGCAGAATCCGGCTCCGCCGCTTTGCCATCGTTCCCCTTCCGCACTCCAGCCTGCAACTTCGTGCGGAACGAAATTGTTCGAAAGCTGTCAGACGACACTCCCCTGAGCGAGCTACGACGAACGCACACTTGGAAAATTAGCTCCGTCGTTCGCTCGCTTTTATTCCCTTCTCGATTGAATTTCACGCGCGACTTCCTTGTTGTCTTCAACGTCGGCGTTTTCTTCCAAAGCTCATCGGGTCTCGAACGAGAGTGAGACCGTTACGTAATAATGTTCGTTTAACCGACAGTACGGTGACGCCCGATAAATTCTGTTGCGAAACGTGCAACGTTCCCGAGCGTATCGTTCAGCCAATCGGCTATCATTCCGGGGCACTTTGAATTATCCTTGACACGCGATACGTCGCTGCTAACGAATTTATCGATATTAACAGGCTGCTGCGTATTTCCTTTTAATCGTTTTACCCCCGATCCGCCGGAAGATATGTTTATCGTCAGTCGTATCGGCCCGATCGTATGCCGGCGCCAGCATCGAAATTCTATCATTGATGGCCGACTTAACAAGGCACAACGCGAGCCTTGTAATTGAATCTACTCGACGCTTGTCGACTCTTTCGTCCCACGTCCCCATCGACGATTGCCGGGTTCAAAAGTACTCGTTATTTCCCGGGCTTGAAAGTCTTCACTCGGCGCGCGCCTTTGTTCCTCCGTTGACGCGTTGCTCACCTGTGTACGCGAGAACTTTGTCGCTAGCGCAAGCGAGATTAAAATTCGGTTAAGGTTAAACCATCGTTAATTTATCGACGATAAACCGTCCGCCGACAATGGAAGCGACGTTCCATTCAATTTTTCAATCAACCGCCGACGCGGCAATTGCACGGCCTTCAATGGACTTCGCTTGGGCCAAATTTCGAGCCGAAATTTATTCAGCGTAATCATTTCTTCCGCGAGCTCGTCGACGCTGGTGCGCCCCGAAACTTTATAGTTTGCAATCGTGACAAACGGCCGTATTTCGGGTGCGATACGCGAATAGACGATAAACACGGATCATATAGTCTGCAATTTTAGAGGGGATAATTGTTCGCCGCGGTATAATATGAGTGCGGACGGCCTAAAACCTAAAATCTGTTCAAAGTTGCCCGACGGCGGTATTATGCAAGGCAGAATAAATCGCCTCGGCTACCGGCGTTATGCCGGGCTTCGCGGGTTATAATTTGGAATTATCTCGGCCCGGGCGTGATTGTGTTACAAAAGCCACGGGATTCAAACGCTGCCGAGGATGCTGCCCGGCCGGAGATACCTTTACACTGTGCTGGCTCAACGTGGCTATCGAAATATCGGATATTTCATGTGGGACAATCTTATCTGCCAATGGTGGGCAGATCGGCAGATGTCGCGGACAATGGCCGTTTTGTAACTTTCTCTTCTGGGACGCTCATTTCGTTTTTTCTCGACAAACTTCTGACCATGCGGGCCCACGGATACATGTAGAAATACGTTACGTTCTCCGACGACACTTATAGGATTACTTAAAGACATCCGACGTTTGAATTACCTACTTCTCTCTGAGCCCAGTATCGATTTATTTGGAGATGAAGATAAGTTTCTCTCAGGTCTCCGTGTCACGATAAACGCGAGGAAAAGTTGTTACAATTTAGGAAAACGAGTAGAAATGTTCCGGCGTTGTTTCGCGTGGACGCAGTCGCATGCAGGGAAAGCAAGTGAAGTAATAGAATTATATGGCAGCCTTTTTTTGCTACTGTAATTCCGTTATTTTCCTTTATGGTGTCGCGTTACACGTGTCGCAGCCGAGTTTTCCCGGCTTTCTAAGCGTCGCCAACGCGAAAAAGTGGTTGCGAGAAGTCGAATACAAGGTAAATTATCGCAATAAGATACACTTCAACGATGTTTGGCAAACTCACGTATTAATTAGATAATCCTTTGATTCTGCCCATTCTTGCTGAGCCGACCAACATCGAGGAAAACAACGGAAGCCTCGAAAGGTAATTTGCGCTGCGACGGCTCCAGGAAACTCCGTGGAAAGTGCATTTCCATGGCTACGGTTTTTATAAAACTCGCTTATTAATTAATCTCGCGAGCGTTGTGGCGAAATACAAAAGCTGCGAGGAAAAAAAGAAGCGCGCGCTCGCATTCTTCGTGTCGTCAAGCTTCAACCGGCCGCCGGTGACAATTGCGACACAAAAACGAGCGAAGTAAGAACATTTCAGCGGGGCGTCGTGCGGAATGAGAAGTAGGAAAAAAGTTCACCGCTAAATACCGTAATTCCTAAAGGAACGACTATCGTCGGAATAACCGGGGAAAGCTCTGTCTAGTTTTGGAAAGTGTTATAGCGCTCGCGCCGTTCTAAATACATTAAATGTGTTCTGTCGCCGTTTCCGGCCGTTACCCGGCCAAGTTTCTGTATGTAAACGGGGAGGTAATGGATCATCTTCTTACGCTCTTTATTTTCCCGGCATATTGCCAGACCCTGAACGACAAATATACGCGAGGCGCGCTCTATTGGCACCTCGCTGCTGAAAAAACGAAGTACTTTGCGAATGCATCGCCTTATGGTCTCTTGCCAGGAAAATTTTAATCAAGCGCCGTTTGTTACCCACAGTCGTATTCCAAGTTATTTCCTCTCCTCATGCTCGCCTATCGCGGGATCCTTTTTACGAATGCCTCGTTCCGGTGTCTTTTTTACGAATACGTCTCGGCCCGGAGAGAGGTCGTTATACGGCGAAATTTACATCATAAACCCGCTCAATGACCCGTCACTGCGGAACTCGCCGCGGAGGACGTGAAAACAGTAAGGCGCTTGGTTAATTTGCGAGAGACCTGAACGGTTGCGTCGCGGGAATGCATAATTATGCGCGCATTACTTGCTTTTTCCTTTACTTAAGCGACGCGACTTTGAGACCGGCTGTGCGTTCGTTGGCGAAGAAGCGGAGCAAAACGTTGCGTTGCCGAACGCAAGTCACTTCTAGTGGTAATAATATGTCCAACGTGCAAAAAGTGCATTGATCAAATATTCGCGAAAGTTCACGTCGACGATGAGAATCTCCTACATCTCCAATTCAAATTTCCGTCTAGAATCACCTCATTTCCTTGTAAGGACAACAGCATTCCCAGTGGTCCGTGTATGCAAAGAAAACATATACGGATGAAGAAAAATATAGATGAGAGAAAAAAAGCAGGAAGAATGCCGGTATTGTTGCACTGGTTGAATGGGGGATTGGGGGTGTTTTGTCGGCGCGGGGTGTTCCCTTTACCTTCGGGATTAGCCGTTCGACTCGTCTCGCCCATCGATACCGCAAAGCCGCCGCCACGCCGCGCCACGGCGCGCCATGGGGATATCGAGTGAGCATTTTACGAGATATCCTTCTTGCGATGCATCGCCCGTATTGCATTACGCGAATGCATTACGGGGGGCTCGTGTATTCCCACGCCGAAACCGCCGACGGCGAAACGTTCTCTGTCTCTCTTTACATCCCCTCCGAGACCAGCTCTTGCCGTCCTCCCTAACAGTCTAGGCGAGTTACGATATTTTCTTAATCAGAGCGACGAGAAGACGGCGAAGCGAGGACTCGGTCGACTCGATCTCAAGATCGCAAGCCTTACCTTATATCATGATATTACGATCGTCATTTTGCGAGCAGATCCACGCGACCCCTCCAGGCGACTGATTACTTTCGCGCGAAAGGTCGAATGTTTATTGGAGACCGTTTTACGATACATTTTTCCGACGATTTGATTCCGACGCTTATCCGACACGCCGGCGAAATTTGTTGATCACACTCCCGAGCTCGGCCGAACTGTCGGCCTTAGCAAGAATATCGGCTTAGTTATTAAGCTGCCGTGCTCGAGGATAACGGATCGCAGCTTAGGTTGTAATTTACTTATTTTGCCTTCATTACACTCGATAAGATGCTCGGCACAGCTACGGAAACTGTACGGCTTCGCTGAGTATCGCTTTGGCACTGTGCGCTTGTAATTTGAAAACTTTCTTTAGTCCTTAACCGCCGGCCGAAGTTTGATGCATTCGTCGTGTAATTAATGAAGAAAGCGGGTGTACGATACATTTGACTCGCCTGCTTGAACCCGACGTCGCGGAACGTCGACTAATTAGCACGGCAAATGTTCCCGCGAACGTAAATGATGAGGAAAATTAGTCTGCCAAAGGTGTGGGTCGTAATAATCGCGCAAACATATGCGACACTGGCCGAAGTATATGCAGAAATTCACCCGTTAAACCCGCAATGTGCACATTGTATCCACCGATACTCGTGGCCATGCGAAACTTTCATGTTTGAAGAGAAGAGCGGTGAAGAAAGTCCCGACTTTATTAGCATGCATATTGTTTGCGGTCACGTTCGGCCGGCGCGCTATTGCGCCAAGCAAATTGCCATAACGGCGTATTTATTCTTGAAAACGTAGTCAGTCTTTGTCGGGACTCAGCCGTGAAAACTGCTTTCGAGAAGTATTGCGCGAAACGGCGAAGAAAGTCTCGTGATTATGAATCTACGGATTCTCTCGTATAGGACTAAAAATAAGGACGTTCCAAAGTAATCGTGCGACGCATTTATAAGGGGAAAACGTGAAAGACTGTGTTTTCAATATCTCTGAAAGGAAAAGGATGTCAAGCCCATTGCCTCGGGATGGAGTTACGACTGTCGAATAGAAATAGCTTCTTATACCAATGGTGCGTATATTCCTAGTCAAGCGTCTTCGAATATTCACAATGGCGAGATGCAGTTTTCACTGGCGTCGCGACTTTCTTACCCGGCTCGGATTTCTTTGCCGTCGGAACATCGAGATACGAACGAATTCCGGGGACGTCCGTTGTACGGTTCAAAGCATCAAAAAGAAAGTAGCGCTCTTATCGTCGGACAATGGTAAACGGCGTATGAAATAAGATCAGAGTTTCCAGCGGATCTCGTTCGACCATTCCACAGCTCATTCTCTTTGAGTGGACGGAGATGCGCGATCGGATACACGTGCATGCGGGAAAGATATTCAGATTTTCCGGCTCGACTCGCGAATTCGCCCAGTCGGGGGCCGCTTTGCCGATCGGGATTTACGGTATCGCGTGCGACGTCATTACGTTTCACGGAATTTCTATTCTCGCAAAATATCAATATCACATTAGAGTTGATAGGCAATCGAACAGTAGCAAACATCACGGAAAGCATGCTCATTCTATTAGAACAGTCGATACGCGCGCTACCAGAATTTCTTACACACTGTGCTCAAGGCTGCTTTTCGAACGGAATATCGCTCTCGGCGTCGGGCACTTCAAATATAGCGTTGGTTGAGAGTCTTATTCAACCGTAAGCATTTCACATACCAATGGAAATCGGCATTGTACACCATTATCCGTAATGCCATTCAATAGCTAATTGCTACTCGAGTTCAGCACGCGACTTTCGATCGGCGAAATTATCGTCGAATGCCATGGCGTGAGTTCGATCGGGAGATTATGTGGCTGGACGAACTCGCCGATTGAACAAACTTCCGCACGGCCTTCGAGAGTTCAGGATCTGCTTTCATAAAATCGCTAATTCCCGTGGGAGTCGTGTGGGATGATACGTGTGCCTTTATAAATCACGCTTGCAACGCCCGGAGCGTTTCTGGCCGTGCGCTTTCTGGTGCACGCAGATAACGGAGATGTAGGCCGAAGCGTCCTTCCCTGTGTAAGCTGCTAATAGAAATGGATGCCCTTGCCGGTCCGTGTCTCGTGCAGTTTCGATAGCTACGCACGGCCAGCTTCGAGAACTGTTAAACTCGGACCCGCGCGAGTACATTCGATCCTTGACGAAATCGCCGAAGCACAGAGTCCGGGACACAAAAAGCCAATCTGCCCGCCGTATCTGTTGTCGCCGTTGACAAAGGCGAATTGACTTTAATGGTATCTCGTATCGTACCGACGCTTACGGAAATGCTCTTCTTCTCGCCAGCCCCGAATTCCTTCACGCTCCCAGCGACGTCCTCATCTTCCGGTGATCCAGCGAAGTCTGCAGAATTTTCTTCCGGCCGCGCGGTGAGATCTTACAAGTGACCATCGCGGCAAAGTTTCTTGCCGAGATTCACTGCGGCGTCACGGCTATTGTCACCGAATTTCTCGCGGACTTCAGAAAACGGGAGAGTGTAAGTCCGATAACAAACTTCCTCGCTCCGCGCTTCCAGCCGGCACGGCGGAATGGGACGGAGTGAGCGTTCAACCTCGATAGGAGTGGCGATGTAAATGCGGCGACAATTACACCGCGTCAGAGACGTATTACTCTTATGGAGCACTACAGCATTTTCCAGCTTCTTGGAGGGCCGAGCAAATTGCTCGAACGCATGAACGGGCTCGGTCTTATTACGACTCACGTGCCAGAACAAATTCGCGTAGGAGCTGGAATGCGAAGACGCCGGCGAGATCGAACAACGCTGCAGTTCGGGGGGCGTGTAAAGCTGTTAGCGGATAAATCGGCCAACGCCAGGCGTGTGCCTTTCCAATATTTTATATTTTCTGCCAAGGCGCGGTTGAAGTAGCGCGGCTCGGTCCCTTCTTTACAGCGCAATTTTTCTCACCGGGTTACATAAGAAGCGTCGTGAGGATATGCACGTCGTAGGGCCGCGTTTTAGGGCTTTCCCAGGACGGATGCGTGACCTGCCTTGACACGTATTTTTCAGTAAGAATGGAAATTCGATCGGGTTTACGTGTTTGCCAGAGTGCTGCGGCCGCGAATGTCCCGTCGTTAACGTTACGGTTCTTGATTCACGAACGTTGACACGCGTAAAGTACAGTGAAACTTCTTCGAAGGGAAATTGTAAGGGGTCATGTAAAATGCGCAAACGGCCAAGAGTGATATGTAAAATTCCTTCAGAATACGCTTCTCTACGCCCCACAGAGCGGGAAACCCGCATCATCATTTAACTTGGAAGGGAAGGAAAAATGATATAAACGTATCCGTAAATGGCAGGCCGCCATCGAAGAATGATCAAAAAATGTTGAACTATTTCGTCCATTTTTAACGATAGACCCGGACATACAACATTCCGTACTCTATGCGATTGATCTTCTGCCAAGTTTCTTCGGGTTCTCCCACGTCACACAATACATAAATCAAGTGAAACTTATAGCATGATACGGACAGTTTAGAAGCCCAACAGGGGTTCATTTTACTCGCATTGAAAAGACGACAGATAGGCGGTCCGAAACTTCATGTTTCGTTTGGCAACCTGCCCGCACTGTCCCTCAAACAGACAGATCGCCGCAAAGAACTTTCTATTCTGCCTAGAAAGCCCGCAATAGAACTTCCCCGCTGCCACATAATCCTCGATGCGTGCCGGAAAGAATGTGCGGCGCGACAATCGTTTTCCGGTGGACGATGCCTCGCGGGCGTTGAAAGCGCGATTTAGTTGGCCGGAGCGTATAATTGCGCGGGCATTTTCGTCGAAACTAATCTCACTCATTTCAGTCGCTTCGCGCAAACGACGCGATCGCCGAAACTGTCACGGTCGCCGCGGCGAACGTTTAGCAAATTATTGCCGGTGCAGCGAGCGCTTTTACCCCGGTGGGGGCTTAATTGTTCGGCGCATTATCGGCATTGTCTCACTGAAATCGGCCTAGACGTAATGCGCAGCCGAGACTCCTCTTGAGTGGTGCTTCTCGTGATACGAGAGAGCGCTTCTCTCCGATGAATGTCGGTTCTAAGAGCTCATAAGTAGCGTATCGCACCTCTATCTCTATAGACGCACGTTTCTTTTGTGCGGATAATTTATGAGCTTCTGTAGTTGCATGTATCAATATCGTCATACCGAGCTAACCACGCATTCTATCTGTGCTCCTCGAATGAAGAGGCTACGATTACACGTAATGATTGTAATTACGTGGCTTATTTCCGAATTTTTCGTACGAGTCTTCGCGACGCCGGAACAGCGGCATTCTGTAGGGCGCAATTCGAATTGGAAATTTTCATGAATAGGAAATCGCCAATTCCATCCTTTATCACGGTATCTCTACAGGCGTACCGACGCAAATTGGTGTCTCGGGTTAAATGCCATCTGCTCATATCCCGTATTATGTCGATAAAATTCGGGCCTTTCCACCCTGAAGTTTACGCAAATCGTGTCCCGCTGCCGCTGATATTGCGGGCAAAAATCGATAATCAGATCCGTGCACTTGTTCAGTAAATCTTGTCTAGGTCCGGTGCGGCGTCGTGCAAATGGAACTTCGAACTTTGTTCTCATAATACATTGCTTTTGGTTAAGCGTGGGGTGTTGAATCGGCGACGGGACCTATTGCAATTAATTTTCTTCTATAATACTCCAACTTTCCGCCGGAAATCGAGAGCCGATAGGGATCATGTGGGAAAGGACACGGTAAGACTGTCGTCGTATCGAATGGAAGGGAAGCCGACACGGGAACGCTTTTTGCCTTGCTCCTTTTTATCACGCTTCGGAGTTCACGATACACCGCCAAGTTACACACGCTATGAAAGTAAACCGCAAACTGTACATCAGACATATAAGACAATACCGTGTCAAGTAGCCCTGATTCACACTTTATCCGAATCCGATACGATTGTTCGTTGTCGAGATATAAATTTTGGAAATTAATTTGCCAGCTGCCGCGGTGAAACTGATGTCGTGGCCTCGTTCATTCGTCGTAGTAATTTCGTGGAAATTGTTCCTGAGCTCTGAGCTAGATTAATTCTTTGAACTTACAACGGATCTACGTGAGTTCTCAGCATTGGCTATGATGTAACAGGTGTACATCCGTGTGTAACCAAACTTTATTCCTCCATGCGCGCGTATCGAAAAATCAAACTTGCATGATTCTCTTTGAATAGCGATACCTCGGCTGGAAAAATTTCCTGCACGGACGGAACGAAGTGAATTTTAAAGCTAAGGAAGCGCACTTTGCCAATGCCGAAATTCGAATCGCGATAGAACCTTAAAGACCATAACTCTCCCCATCGGCAGATAGATCCTAAATCCCAACAATGATTCGTAAATCATCCTTACAATATGAAACAATATACGCCAACATATGGACCTGTTGATTACATCGGCGAGCTTTATGTCGAGACTCATTCCTGGCAGCCGCACGGCAATATTTATGCATTGGAAAGCCGTGCGTAATCAATCGCCGATACGTCCCATTTGCTAACGCCATTATCGCCGCGACATTGTCATACACTGTTTTTGGCCACGGATTGACTAAACTGAACGCCCATAAAGCCCGCACTACGTCTCCCTCGATTCGATTAACCAAACGACCTGGTAGCGTGGAAATATCGCAAAAGCCTCCGAACTGCACGTTATCGGCGATAACTTTTCGGCAGTGTCACACACTGCGCTCTATTAAATTTCCGCCATGCACGCGCATAAATTAACGATAATCCTTCACGAAATGTAATTTCGTGTGATTATGCGCTTGCGCGCTGTGGTTATTGTAGTCGAACGTGCGCTCCGCTAGAATGTATCGTGCGTTCTACGCTGGTTGCGACGTGAAACGACTCTACGAGAGCGACGCCATTATATTTATTTTTCGGAAGATTTCTCGTTTATTGAACAAAGGTCTCTTCGAAGATCCGCGATATCATAAATCTCGGCCGGTCTCAGAACGTTAACAAGATGTCCTGGAGAAATTCGCAAGCGCCACGCGTGAAAGCACGGCGACGCGGAGTGCCTCTTTTGACAAACGGCGCGTCGCTGGTGATCGTTAAAATCACAGCTGCAAAGCACAGTGCGGCTCTCCGACGCTGGCTTTCAATTTATGGAACGCGTATTAAAATGAGACCGCTCCTTAGCAGCGGCGAGTGTAGCGCGTAAAATCGTGCCGGCGCGAACTTGGCATAGCAAGTGATCCGACGCACTTTGACGAGTGTTCTAGCATAAACGTGAGACGGGTCGTAATTGAAACAGTTTTCGGTAGTTCGCAACCGCATCTCTTCATCACGATCTTCATGTTCGTTTTCGTCGACAGCGGCTTTATGTTTCGGCTCGTTTCATCGGGCAAGACGTTCACCGACGCAATCATATCGCTCTTTGAGCCGAAATAGCTGCCGCGTTAAGGCTTTTCCTGATCATAAACAATCGGCGACCTGCAGCGCAGTAAGGGCGCTCGTGTTTTGCCCGTTTCCCAACGTCGGCCCGTGTGCACTAAGTGGATGTGGTTATCGGGTAGGCATGTGGTCGGCCATGGGGTGCCACGCCACTTCTACTTTGCGGCACATTGCGGTCACCACTTGCGACGGGTTCATGGAACTCGGGATGATCCACGCACGCCAACTTTCCAACGGCGTACGGACTTGCCCCGACCTCGCAAACTTTCCTACTGAGAATGCCGGCCCAATATAACATTGATATACTCGTCGATGTTGGACAAAAGTAATTACGGTCGATGTTCCGAATTAGTATTGCTTCTCGGTTCTCGGAACTTCGGTCCTCTCTCTCTCCTTTACGTATAGGTTTTTGTGGTATTAGTGAGGCTATTACTTAAGAGGATTTTTCTCTGATCGTTCGAGTAATCGACATTTAGACTGACTTATAGGCACTTTCTCAAGCGTGAACTCTGTTCGCCTCTGATATCCCTTCTTCTACGCAGTATTCGACTGAGGAAGATAAAGGAACCCTTCTCACAGTCTTTAGCGATTAGTCTGGCCAGTTCCAGAGGTCCCGGCACCGCATAAACAACCCCTCGATCGTCAATTTATTACTCTGCAAGCGGCAGAGAAAATGTTTGGCTGAAAACTTTCTACTTAATTCAAGCACGCTGTCGTCAAGTGGAATTACGGGAATGACGCCGAAGGCATCATGCAATTATACGTGCATAAACAGCTTTTGCTGAAATAAGGGATCTTTAAGTCCCCGACAAAATAACGGGTGATGCGAAATTTAATTATGAGCCGCGCACGTTGCCTTTAAACGTCGTCGAGTAGTGCTTCCTCGCCAGTTTTCTTTTAATTTTCTTCCGCTTCTCGCCGGCGCTAAGTGGAACGCACTCCTAGCAAAGTGCACAACACCTAAGGAAAGACATCGACTACGCGTATTCTCTCTGTTAATTTCCTCCACTCTCTTTTTGTGCGCAAGAACACAAATCGCTCTCTCCGACTGCGCGCACCCCGACATGTGCATTTCATTAGCACTCCGAACCCGTTGCCGGAATTTTTACCCGCCGACTTATGAAACAGAACGTTTGACTCTGACGAATTTTCATGCGATCAAAGGAGCCCCTTTTCCATGCCAGACTTTTATCACCGCGAAGTACGCAACGATCTTGCCCCTTTCACTTGACCCCCTCGTATTCGCAATGAAATCGCATCAGAACGACGCGGCGCCCGCCACTTTTGGCTCCCATTCCCCCGGCAGAGATCAAGATTTAAGCGGAGCCCCATGAGAAGGTAAATTTTGATTTTCAGATGGACGGCTTGCTCCTTCTTTCAATTCACCGGCATGCCCGAGCAGACGAAGGTTTCGCGAGCGACTCGAGCAGTCTGCATTTTCACCCGCCGACGTTCAATTCCCCGCGCCATTGTTCGTCGCATGTTAACGCGTCCAATGGGAATTTTTTTGTCGGTACTTACGCACCGGTGCGCTTTTCTATTCATAATTTTCGATGGCGAAATCCGACATACATATTGCATTCCATTGCATCGACCGTATGCGTTCTGAAAATACACACCGGCGTTCACGATTGAGGTCGTCTTTTTTTAAAAAATGCGAGCTAAAGCGGAACGCCGATCCCGCGAAATCTCACGAGAGAAATCTCGAGCGTGTCGAATAAAAACCGCCTCTAAGGGAGTTATCGCGGAAAAACGCTGAAGGCTGTCGCCGAAGGATACGCATCTCCGGAAGCTCTCCTTCCCTCTTCCACCTCATGTGCGCTCTTCTTCTAAATCGATATATGCATATTCTTGTTCTGTTCCGTCGAAAAAGACGAGTGGAATATATTCGGTGACGCGTATGAGACTCTTTGCAGTCGACGGTAGCTTTTCAATGATTTGTCATGAATCAATACCTGATTGAAGTTTTGATATGAAATTCACGTAAGACGATCGCAATTTGTGTTAGATAAATGAGTTACCTGAGACCTATCGGAGTACACGATACTTCAGATAAGAATCACAAAATTGACGATACACGGTTACCTAGGCAAGCCGCGGGGAGGACTAAATCCTTCAGCATTTTCCACCGCAAAGCTCGCCGCGTACATGGAAGAATCGTGGCGATGCGCAACTGTTTCACGTAGTACGTAGGTCGTAGCCAAACGTGACTTTGGAGATTCTCCGGATTCCGTCTCCGTTTCCGTCGTCAACGTCTCGGACTTGGACCGCCCGTTCCGATCGAAGAGTCACATAGCTTCGCACAGAGCAGCCCGTCTCGTTTCAATCTCTATCTGTTCGAGGACGCTCTCGTGTTTGTCGAGTAATGACAGACGATACGAGGTTTCGCGGAAAACCACACTGTTTCATTTCGTGCAAACGGAGTGAAGCCGGTTTCAACCGAGAGTGGATAAATTTCGCCGATTTTTGCGGTATATCGGCTGAATTGTGGCATTGGCACGTAGTCGAGCCAAAATGTCTTCGCATCTCGACCCGAAACCGTCGGATACGTTAAAAATGAAGCTTTGACTATTGCAGCTTCAGCGTAGATTGCGTGGGAACATGAGTGGCTGTTGAAAGTTATCGACTACTGCATCCGTAATTTGATAATTGAAACATAAGATAATGATATTATTAATGTAATCGAATTGATAGCCGACATTTATTATCGTCTCTTGAACATCAGCTTGCATGTAACAGTTAATTGCGATTGACCGGGGGCATATTGGACAGTAGATCTCGCGCACATAATCTTCTCATCACACTCGCCCGCTGTCGGCATTCAGTAGCGTGGCAGCACGTTGTTTCAATAGCTCGGGTGCACCGTTTTATGGCCCCGCCGCCTTCTTATTAAGATTCCTAGACAGACGCATTAGCTGGAACGACGCGTACGATGAAACTTTATAACGCCCATTTCGACGCATATACCTTTCATGCAGTATTTGAAAATGACAAACGTGTATAGCAAACGACCGTCGACAGCTAAAATCTAGAACGGGAAAACACAGCCGGGAACGGCGAGGGGAAAAAACAATGAGTGGTCAATAACGCTTTAAAGTTTAAAACAATGTTACTTCTCGCCACTCAGCGAAAGCCAGCGCTAACAAAATACCGTGCCATTCATTATCATCCATTAGCAGCCAACGAGCGCGCATTATTTTAGTTCGCCATCGTGGGCAAATTTCAAGTCCATAAAACGCACGGAACACGTTCATTATCCGCGGGAGTAATTCGAAAAGCGCGTTCGCCCGGCGTATCCGCGCTGGTTGAATGGCGCGTCATCAAGAACACGTATTAAGCTCGCCCGACTACGCGCCGCATAATTCTCGAAGACAATCACAGAGCAGCCTGGATATCGATCGACACATTTTGCATACGTAAGCGCGACCGATACGAAGCAGGCCCGTTGAAACGATATTATTTATCGCCGCACGATTCACGACTGCCCAGGCACTCTAGGCCGACTCCGACGTGTCCATTCAGTCGGAATTCGCTCTCGCGTCAAAGGGAGAATGCATTAATTATGCGTGCTACGATTTATACTTAACGTCGGAAGCGCGTTTCGAGACGCAACTTCCGACAGCTCGTCGCGGGACTCGTATTATCACCGACTGTGACCGCGGACCACGCGTGTGTGTCTGTGTTGATATTTTATCGCGTGCATTTCGCCCAGCCAACGCAGCCAACCTCCCACGTCGACACTTGGCGACGTTGGACAACGCGAATGTTTCTCCTGGGAGACGTTTGTTCGCCGCGGACGCTTCCGATCGGCTTTTTCTGGTACGGAACGCTGTGTGAGATTTATGGTGTCGGAGGATCTTGCGGTGCTGCCGTTAAATTTCTCTTGTAGTTCTTAATCTTAATTCGGCAGGATTCACTATACCGCACTGTGCTCCTTTGCTCGCAAGATTGCTCCTGCGACTGTACCGCATTCGTCGTCTTCTTACATGCGTTTAAAGTAACGTGCTTATATGTGAGGGAAAATTTATGCGAGATTAGTTACCGCACTATCACTGACGCACTTGAGACACGCACGCTCGCAAGGGGAAACTAATTAAAAGTTTCGTAAAGGATGTAACATCAACTTCCTAGCAGCTGTAACGAACTGAACAGTCTTTTTCGTTGAATTTTATAAGGTTGAGGACTGAATAAGTTAACTGTTTAATTACAAATAGCGGCGATAATTAAAATTTCGTTCGCTCGTCAATATGACGAAAGTTGTTTTCCCCGGCCAGAGTTTTGCAGGCTGAGCAGTGACCCAACGACTCCATATTATTCATAAGCCTCCGCCGTCGAATGGGCCGCGATGAAATAGATTCATAATTTACATTATTAACGCCAGTGGCAGTGCCGGGTCAAAATGGGTGGCTCGCGTAATAAGCGAACTTTCGTACACCAGCTACTTTACGTGTCCGACGTAAGGACGAAGGGTCATCCAGGGCGAAGGAAGGGCGAGGGGTAAAATTAAAATTGGCAAAAGTTTCGATATCGCCTCCCCGATATTATCTATGCCGATCGATTCAGCCCGAAAGCCCCGGTAACAGAGTGAAAAGGAAAGTTTAATAGCAGTTCTATAGCTCGTAGAGGAAGAAAGGGTCGAGGGGACAAAAGTGCGATCGTATCGGCCGTTAACCGTATCTCGCTATAAAACTGCGACTTTTTCTCTGGTTGAGAGAGCGAGAGAAAGAGAGAGACCATCTTGCTAATGCGCTAAACTGTCTTTATCCTCCCGGCCAGCTCTGACTCGCACCGACCCATTATAATAGTACGCTCAGATGTGTAACGACACCTCCTGGGACCCCTTAGCGTTGCTGAATCCGGCATTCGCACTTTTGACCATTAATCTGGCGTTTATACTTTCTAGCACGAATCTGGCACTTACGATCTGACATCGCGACCATCAATCGGTCGTTAGGCAATTTGTCGTAAAGCGAACGCGTCCTCTGACGGACGTTATATGGTAATTTCCGTACGACGGCAATGTCTGAACCATTGGCGAACTAATGGTTTCTGAACGATAACATTGTTCAGCGTGCGGCGAGCCGGATCGCTCTAGAAATAATTTGAGCGAGGCGGTCGTTTCTTGCAATTATTTTATTGTCTCCACGTTCCGTATGTTCGGAGAGATTAATAGTCTTATCGTTCCGCGGTGCGTTATAAATGATCAGATGATGCCGCGCGACCTTGCCGCGCCCAAAGCTTGTTAAAAATTAACGGGGCTGATAGCGATAAATGAATGATCCTCCCGGTATCAGACTACGCGGCCACTTTCAAGACTGTTGCGGCGCAAAAGAGGAGCCTCGGGGCTCGCAGCAGCATCAAGCGCGGAATCAACGAATGCTCTCTTTACCGCACAGAACTGCTAGAGGCCATACAATCGTAAAATTCCTCCCAACTCTTCTTCCCGCGTATGGAAAGGCGGACGCTAAAGAGTTAGACAATCCCGAATCTATACGATCGGCCGTTACTCTCAATACGTTCGGCTCGCACTTCGTGAATGGGTGTTAATGAATGCTAACGGGTCCCGAAGCGAGCCTCCGCTGTCGTCTCGATGTTAGTGCTGTCTGACAATGACAAAGTGCCGAACGAGATCCTGCAAAGCAATTTCATCGCTTCATCGCTCAGGAAACCCTTTCTCCGCGCTCCTTTCTTTTCTCCTGACGAATTCGGTGTCTCCGTCGGTTGGCGTGTCCAGCTGCACTTTCTTTCGATGCTCTCAACGTTCGACAGGCAAAAACGATGAGGCGATGAGGCGATGAGGCGAAACGCGAGGCCAGCGGCACGAAGACGAAGCGGCAGTTTCGAACGTTGAGAGGGTGGTTGGGCGTGCGATCCATACGATCCCCGGGACGATGATGTTTGAGGCTAACAACGGTACAAAGTGAGCGGTTGTTTACGATGCCACGCGCACAATGCCGCGATGTATAGTGCCGCCGGCATTCATCGGGTTGGAAGGCACACGCGAGGGTGGCCGGTGGATAAGTTTCAGAATGCCGAGTTTCGGTCCTGAGGAGAATGTGAGACGAAGTGAATGGGAAGGTAACGAAACAAAGGCAGAGCGAGAAAGGAAGGAGGCGGGCACGAAGAGGACGGGGAAGCAGGGATTTTGAGGGAAACAAGGGCAGCGCGGCAAATGAGAGGAGGAGGAGGAGGAGGAGGGAAAAAGGAGAAGAGAAAAATAATATGGATGATGGAGAGACAACGTGGAACATACACAGAATCCTTATAAAGTAGAAATTATAGAAGGTACAAGAGGCGGACTTTAAAAAATACAGAGGAAATGGGTCAACGATGAAGAAAACACGGAGTGGAAACGGGGAAGATGGGGGAAATGGGATGAATGGAAGAATGGGTAGACGAGTTAGAGAAAAAGCCAAGTCAAAATGAGAATGTGGAATCAGAAGAGGAGAACTGAACAAACCGTGCATTTTGAAGCTAAACGCAGACACTCGTTACATAAAAATTTCGCTTTCCTGACCACGCGTCCACTCACCGAGAAACTTTCAGGCCAACAATAGACGCAACTCCTCTCCAGAAGATTTTCACCCCCGGGGCAATGATCCCCAGTGCTCGTTAATGATCCGTATTCTCCCCCGTGCCAACACTAAATTTGCATGAGGTCCACGTTAAGCAATGTTTTATCACAGAACCAACGTGAGTGGGGATTTCAAATTCGCCGGTCGTCTTTTTCTTTTCTTTCTGCATGTGCGTGTTTTAAAGAGCAAACGATTACTTCAAAGGCATCGAAAATGGGATTTGATCAAAGCGCAGGAATGGAGAGGCCGATCGTCAAAAAGCTCGTAGATTACAAAGACTGGCAAACGGAGTGAGCAACTGCTCCGTGCGGGATTTAGCAGGAGACCCGGTGTGCCTGGGTAGCGGCACCTCTTACTCTTTTTCCTCGACAGGCGAGATATCTCGCGAGGAGACGAGACACGCGATATTTCCGCGAAACTTTTTCCAGGGAAGTCTACGGACGCGATGCTTTCGGAGAATTCTGTAGACCGGCGTATCGCAGGGGCAATCCAATTGCAGGAGTAGAGACCCGACGACGATGCGCCTCGCAGTATACACTCGAACCTTTGACGACGCGCGCTTCGGCGTGGCTCGTCAAATTTACCGGAGAGCATTCGCCGAACTTGGCGCGCCCTGTCCCGTTCGTCATTCCGACAGCTTAAAAACTTCCACCGTTCCCGTTTGTCCAATCGCGCGCGTGCGATGTAACAATGCAGCGTCTATCGCGAGAAACGTTTATTTATACGCGCGGGCACGACGATGTATACGGAATGCGCGACATATCGCGGTAAGTGGAAATGAATGTGCATTGTCATCCGTTACTCGCATGCTTAAGCGCGCGTTACACATGTAAATGCGCCTCGGATAACGTGTCGCAGATCGTGCATCTACTTGATATACGCTTACAGCCCCGCGGCCGGGAAGCATTTTTCACATTTCCAAACATATCCCGCGGACATTTTGTCGTACCCATCGCGCTTGTAGTCGCGCTTCACGAGAGAGAGAGAGAAAAAAGCGGCGCATCCGGAAAGGCAGTTCGTATTTTTTGCCGGAAGGACGGAAGACAGGAGTTGCCGCTGTTTCGCCTCGTGTTCACTTGCGACAGACAGTTAAACGATTGTTTTCGACGTATGCCGGCTAATGTTTTCCGACGAGCCGGCCAGTGTTTGGCAAGCTGACAACAGCTATCGTCCCGAATGCTCTATTTTAATACCGTCAATTCCCGTTGTCAGCGGCCTTTATCGCGTGATCGAAAGCCACCTGGAACGGCAATAAAATACTAACGGGGCGAGGGCACGAATGTAAAGCGGGGTCAAACAGTGCGACGGATCGCGACAGCGTAACGAGACGGTAATAAGGAAAACTATCTGTAGATGGCCATACGAGGCTGGTATCTACTTTCGATACACGAGGACGTCTATGTCGTGCAGCGATGTGCGGCGACGTGCGCCGCGAATGCACCACATGTGCTGCCGATCGTAACGTGTATTTATATCCCTTGCAGGAAGAGCTATCTCGCACGCGAGAACAGAAAATACGTCTGGCTTCTGGCGTCATGTACGCCCCCTACCCACCGGTTTATCGGAAAAATCTCGAAACCGAAAGCGGCCGCGCGGGGACAGAATAACGGTTCGATTTGACGATAAGACCCGCCTATCGGTATCATTCGTTGCCATTGTTCGTCGGGCAGATGTTCCATCACGATTCCACGCTCAGTGATTTCGCTTAATCCTGAGCCTCTCGCAATGTCTTCGTCGTTTATCTATCGACGTGTCCGAGGAGTTTTCAATTGTCTCCGATCGCCGTTCACACTAATTCATTTTGCCCCCCTCGGCCAGTCGTACTCCGGTTCAATCTCGGATGTCGGGGCTGCAGAATTTATCCGGCTTAGGCGAGAGCTTCGGGAACGGTACATATATCGCTGTCGCCGTAATAAAGTTAGTCGCGTATGTGGCGCACCGTCTTCTGCCCGTTCCTCCGCCCTCGTCGAGTGGCTTTAAAAGTCTCATTGCTCTGACGTTAACCCGATAGTCGCACGTAATTGTCCGCACTTTGCTCCTTTACGTTCATCGCTTTTATTATCGGGGACAAGGAGGAGGAGGAGGATGAATGTTGGTCGGGGTCTATTAGATGTTAAAGGAATCAATTGGCGAATGTTTTGGTATGGCTCGCGGTTAACTGATTATCGACGAATCTATCCGCTTTTAATCTCCGCTCGCTTGTTTGCTTCTCTTTAAGCAATACCGCATCAGTTATTTGCCTCGCCGCTCGTGCTAATTAACGTAAACTTTTTATCCCGGCAAACACGCCATTTGAATTGTTTGCCTTAGTAACGCGTGCATACGAGGTTCAGCGGCAATCACGGAACCTCGTTATTACCATTCGTTTCCCTAACACACGAGCACGAACTCTGAAAGTATCATGACGAATGTTCAGCCTTCTGCCCGATTCCGCTCCCTGTCATCCAATTAATATTCCTTACTTCGATCTACGACCACCGGAATTAGAAAGCGACGCGGTGAAGACGTTCACCGTGAATCATTGATTTTAATTTCTGCCCCGCAAGATGAATGCCGCGTAACGAACGTATGTCCGTTCAATTCCGCCGTTCCATTCCGTTCTGTCTCGGCAGCATGGCAGTGGCAAGACGTCGGCACTGCAAAATAATCGTTATCACGGCACTCACGCCTTGAATTTTAAGTCAGCGTCTGTCGTCCGTCTTTCGTCCCCTGCCACATCTCCTTCTTCCTCAAGTCCCACGGCATTATTCGTCGTCGCCCATTGGAAGCCAATCCTTTTAATTACCGGCTTCTGATAGATGCTCGCCTAAGTCAGCCGACGGGCTTTCGTTTTTGCATGTGCACTTTCACCCGATAAATCACTTTGTCCAAGGTAATAAGTCTTCGAGGATGGAGAATGGATGAGCCAGTTCGCGGTCAGATCGATCTATTTCCGCGGTGTCACGAATATCGAATAGGGGTTAGCGGGAGAAGCGGAGAAGCGGAGAAAAAGAGAAGCAGAGAAGGAAAGAGTGAGAGAGGTAGAGAGAATGCCGTGGAAATCGGTGACCTGGAGAAACAACGTCACCGACCCCTACTTCTCATCTCCTGTTCCTCGTTAACTTCGTTCGTTCGAGCAGCGAGTGTCACTCGATAAGAAAGCCTGCAATCATTGTCAAAGAAATCTCCACAACATCTTACTTTCAGAGCGAACTTTGTGAATTGCACGGCAGCGTGTTGTTACATTGGCCCAGACACGACATCCATCGTGCTTGTCGCGTGTTCGGCGAAATTAACGTATGGAACTTATTACATGAAATAATTCATTCGATGGTCGAGCGGAAATATTAACCGGAACGAAAATTCGTTACGCGTGTCGTCGACGGTCCGTTAAATAATCTCGCCATCACTTCGTTATTTCATGTCACGAGCGCCGTTAGCATTGAATGACAAAAGAGCTGTGCGCATTCGTAATCAACAAACGCGGCGAATTGTATCGGTGTATTTCGTGTAACGTATAACGTCCCATTTACGATATCGTGCCACATACAGATGTAATTCATATTACGAAAGATGATATATGGGGGGAGCAACGGTGCTCGCTGGTTGCATTTACGAGCAGCGGCGGGGGGATACCGGCGAAAAGTGGAAAGTGGAACGTGTCGGGGCGACGCTGTCGGAATCAAATGTAGAATTCAGCATTCTTCCCACTGGATTTTTCAGCGCTCCCGCTCTAGGCGACCTCGGCGAATCGAATGAACCAGAATGCGATGCCGAGAAAAACGTGGGATCATCCCGCGCGGAGCAAGAAGAGCGAAAACCTCAAAGAACGAGGGAATAGTTACAGTCGGGACGAGCCTGTCGCCTTCCTTTCTTGCCGGCGGGGGTAGAAGGGGATCGATTTCCAGCCGTTCGTTTTGGAAAGGTGGAAAGCTGATTGAAAAAGTTTCGGCTCGGCGTTTGCGCCAGTGATCAATTTGCGTCTTTTATCGCCCATGTTCTCTGTAGCGCAGAATGTATAGGGCGGAAGAACGTAGGAGGGAGGCCGATGAAGCTTGAATTTTCCTTAAAACGTCGCGCATTGATTTGTTTCCCGCGCCGGGAACCTTCCCCACTTAAACGTTTATATGTCCGACGTCAAATAAAGCGGCTGCTTTATCGCCAAGAACGGATGCCATATTTTCTTGCACGTCAGTCCGGCACTTTACCGCGGCCGAATACGTTCGCATGATTTTGCATTCGAGAATCTCGCAGTATGTCTGTCAGTCTGCCGTGGCATCTATCCATCTGCCATGCATTACAATCTATACGAATCTTTGCATTTTTCTTGACATTTACGATCTACGAAGCAGAACTGAAATATCGTCATACCGTGCCGAATATTTCTCGTGAGAAAATTCACTTCCGTATTTCAACTTGCGGGTATCTTCGCTCGATTGCATCCGTTTGCCCCGGCATTGTTCATCTCGGTTGAAAACCTTGGAAATTTTATGAACGCGCCACTTGATCCCAAGGATGACAAATAATTGTTTCAGACATTGCACGGCTCGGTACGACTGAATTTACAGTCTATTAATTTCGTGATCGTGTTAATTTTCGTTGCATCGTGTAATGAATGGTCATGCAATTAGTGTGTATAATTGATCGCTTAATTACTGGCCATTGGTTTGTTCGTTTTGTACGATGTATCATGACAAATAACGTTACACGATGCATTTAGCTGCAAGTACACGATATCGGCGTTCATCATTGCATCGCCCCAGTGGGTAGGTAGCAGATACCGTCGAATGAATAGCGCCGAACCGTATTTTGCCTGATTTATGCTGAGCGGAAGCGGTCTTTCGGATTTAAAATAAACAGACAAATTGATGCCGAATTGAAAGGGTTCGCCATTTGTTTCATCGCCGAGTTACGTCTTAAGGATCTGGCACACATATCCGACACGACCCGACAAAAAACGGATTGGATTGAATGCATGTAAATAAATGAATCTGCGCACACTCGTCCGTTTACAATTATTCAATTGTTACCGTTTTTGTCATTACGTGTCGTCTCGGACAAGTGTGCAAGATCCTTTAAACGTTGGCCGCGTCCCTTTTAATACCTTCGGAACATGCTTCTGCGGATTCTCGAGAATGGGAAGAACGTAATCATTTCACTGGAACGCGAAGGAAAAATTATGTAAACAATTGTAAACGCGAGACGGCCATTGTCTAAATATATATATTGATTTTTTAATTTAAATTCGTATTCTCGTGTATATAATATATATGATGTATATACGACTAGATACCAAGAGAATACTTAACTGCATATAGGATACGATCGAATAAGTTGAGGGTCGGTCAGAAGTGTCAGAAGAAGGGGGATGAGGCCCGCGGGCCACCAGTTGCCCAGGCCTGGCCTAAATGATTCCTAGAGGTTCATTTTATCCTTCAAGCCGGTTGACCCGCCCTCCCCGCTCCCTCCAAATTTAGACACACGACGAGTTCAAAGTTTAATTAAACGATCCACGCCGCCATTTTATTTACGCCAATACTTCAACCGGTATGTTTGACCGGCGTGAGAGCATTCCTCCTTTACATATTCACACCGCTGCGGTCGGCTAAAGTCTGGCCAGGAACGATGAGAATTCTTCGCACGCCGCGGTCTTCCCGCACCCGGAGAAAATAACGTACAGAGGGAGTAAGGAGAGAGAGAAAAAAAAGGAGCGGGCGCCGTCGGGGCGCGAAAACTTCGATCTCAACTTTTTGCGCCCCGCCTTTTGTCCGCTGCAAGGGAAAATAACGGAAAGCACGAACAAAGCTGATGAGCCATGAAACTTCGTAAGCTCCTTTACGTCTGACGTTAAGCGGTTGATGTCTGACTTACGTCTTTTAAAATGCCTCCCACGTTCGTCGAGAATTCGGGAATATTCCTCGCCATCGAGTTTAGACAGGCTAGTGCGGCGATGGGAGAAAATCATTTTCGGAATAACAATTGGCTGACCCTTCTACATTGTTAAGCTTCGACCGCACACCGGCGAATCGGTTGAAAATTGTCAACGCTAGACGATCCGTAGTTGGCGCACGTGCCCTGTGAAGAAAAAACGACGGGTCGAAAAGGGCGAGGTGGAAGTGTAGATACGTAGAGCGAAGTCGCTGAACTGCGAAACTTCACCAGCTCAGACCGCCCGGCGGGTTGATACTTTATTCTGCATTGTCAATTTGCCCGGATACATCCGACTGAAATGAGAAAAGAGGTCTGCATCGGACCATCAGAATTTTTCAGTGAACAGTTCTCCTCAACGTCCCCAGGGAAGGTAACGAAGGAAGAAAAGTATGACCAATGACGCGAGGAAGTTTTGCAGGGCCCTATGTAGGACGGGGCGAAAACCGTGGTGCAGCAGTAAACACGGTAATTCCCGAGACAACACGTTGACGAAGTAAAAGACCGACATTTTTGTTGCTTCACAAACACGAATACGGGAAAAATGTGTTATTTTCAACAAATGAAATTAGCTCGAAAAGCAAAGCACAAGCCCCGGCTTCAGTTCGATAGAATGCGCCGACCTCACGTCTCCGTCGAAAGTGAAACGCCGAAGGCGAAAAAGGAATGAGCCTCGCACTTCGGACGTATTTTTTTCCGGTATAATGATGCCGTTCTCTGTCGCGTCACGATCTCCAGCTCACCCCGTAGACGTGTTCGACGCGTAGGTTGCGGTCGTTCGCGAAGATCATCGGGACGGTACGTGGGACAAGCGACTCTACGGCCAGGGACAGAAATGCGGAGAGAGCCATTACGTTGGTGTGAAACTTTTGTACGGCTTTCGGTACACCACAAGCGCGCTCGGTATTCATTATGCATACCTGGGCCTGGGTGGTAACGCCTGTTGCGCAACCGGCGCTGTTACCTCCTTGCACGTGAGATGAGACGTGCTTTCCCTGCCTTTACTCTCGCCACGCTTACACGGCTCCGATGAAATGGCCTGAGCGGTGGTGAGATAAAAAATGCCACTCCTCGCGCCGTCCGAATAGGCACGAGCTTTTTTTGTGCGGGAGCCGAGGGCATTCGGAATGAGACGGCAGCGAGAAGACGAAAATGTTCCATCTCCGCTGAGTGGTCCGATGATTTCGTCATTTGCCGGGATTCGTCCGGAATATTTCTCGCGGTCGTTCGCCGCGAACGCTTTCCCGGCATAATACAATTCGCATCTGATTATCGACGAGGACTGCTTTTCTTTTCAAAAGATCCCGCGGAGGGTATTCTTGTTTCAATCGAGCTATGCATTATCCGTCTTCGCTCGCTCCTACGTCGCCCCGCGTCAGGTTCTTCTTGTAATGCTGTAATCCCGCAGAATCTCGGACCGTGGAGTATCAAAGGCGGCTAATTGCATTTCCGAGTCTACCGGCGTTACGTCATTTTTGCTGGCATTCGTTGCATTTCGGTACTTCATCACGGACAGCCCTTTGAGATGGAACCTCGGCTACTTCATCATCGACTTTGTTGTTTCATTGCGGACTTTGTCACATTCCGCTCCGCCGCCACTTCATCACAAGGCGACCGACGATGTATATACTCGACGGAACCGATGAATGGATGCTTCCACCTTGAGCTCCGGCAACCGGGCGTCGTCGCAAAAATATCTGGGGAATTTTCCTTCGAGATATACGCGCCGGCATTTTTCCACGCCGACCGAACACACGCCGCCGAGTCTAGTGCGACGCCACCGTTTTCATCGACGTCCAACGAGTCTGTCAACTTCAGATCGTTCGTTCAGACCTCCCTCCATCCATTCGGCTCCCGTCCTCCTCGGCTCTTTATGCCCCGGTAGTTTGCCTCGGCCATAGACGTTTTATTTCAGGCTCGCAATAAAGCGGGCCCGCTAATTCAATCGCAGCCGCCAACTGTCCGGCAGAGTGCCGCCCCGTCCAGAGGCAATCTTAGCCACGGTATTTTTCACAATTGCCATCGAGGCTAACGAAGTGACGCGTCGGCAAATTTTACCGACAGTCGCCGCAATTCCGAGAATTGCCCGAGCAAATGTAGCGGCCGTAATCAAGGGACATCGATAAGAGGCCCGGCCGTTCTATATCCGGCGCGGAACGGCAATAGGGCGAGATGGTGAAAGCAGAGTCTCCATAATAGAACTGCCGTACCCCCGGCGAGCCCGGGGGGAATTGCATTTTAAAGGCGCGCAAACAACAGACGCTGAAATTTCAGCGCGTCATATCGTCTGCTTAAGTTTTTCAGCCGATGAGAGGTCGCGGCTCTCGGCTCTCAGCCCCCTCGCAGCCAATATCGCCTTTATCGATCTGTAAGAAGACGGTCCCGTCCGTTACCTGGTCGGAAAGACTGCTCCGCAGGAAGCGTTTCAAACTGTAATCGAATTGAGAGACCGCTCTACTTGCTACTGCCTCTACAGCCGTGCATGTACCGATTCGAGTGCTAGCGAGGTGAAGGCGAACTGTAACACGAGTGGAAAAGTTACAGTTCGACCGGACGCACTCGAACGCTAAGGGTCGTTGCCTCTTTCTACAAAAGATCACGCGGGAGCGATCCAGAATCGAAATTCCAGATACGAGCGGCGAAGTGCCTCGATTTCACCCGGCCGTCCCGCCGCGTTCGCGCGGACGTGCAATCGTGGATGCCACAATTGCGGCTTGCGCGGTTTATCGCTGAAATTTGTTTAAGAGACTTGGGGAGCGAGGGCTTGGTAGACAGAAGTGGTTCATGAATAATAGCTAATTCGCCTCTGGCTTATGCAAGCCGTGCCTGTTCCGATTCCGAGCGGTGCGGCGCTGAGGAAAATTGACATGTTCTTTCGTCGAGTATCTAAATGGCGTGCCACGCCACCGCTTTCCTTATAATAGATCAACTTCAGTGAGTAACGACACTTTAACTTTAACCACGTCCGTTCACTGGCAAGATCTAACGGAAGCATAGTCTAAATACGGACCAGGTGTAACTTCCAGTGCGACGGGCTCTTCAAAAGCTTCCAAAACTGTGCATAGAGAGGGCTGAAGTTTCCCGTAGCCCTCTCGCAAGTACCCAAATGCAGCACCTAACAAGAGGAATCTTCAAACTACCGTCTATCCGTTGGAAAGTTGGCGCATCCAGCACGATGCACCCTTCTCGAGGGTGCCTGCGGCTACTCGAAAAACCTGCGGATATTTAAGAATATAGACAAGCCGCTGAATACACTGAACGCCACGTCAGTCAAACATGTTTGAAATTTATGTTTTCGTACCAAGTCCCTTTACTGAGTACCTTCGTACTTTTACTTTACCTAGTCTCAGCCACGTCTCGTCAATTATTCTGCTTTCGACAGTGTGCTTTGCGATTTTTCTAGATCTTTTTAGGTTCCATAAATTTGAGCTTTTGAAGAAAGTAGAATCAGCGCTTAGAAACTAGCGTCATAACATGGTCCGCGAATTTCACGTCACAGCGAATATGGTAGGCATACGACAGTACATATTGGTTTTCATGTTCGGATACTGAGGATGCATACCGGAGACGAATGCGAATTCTAACCATCCGAGGCCTGATATACTGAGGACGCGCGTATTATGGCAGCTTGAGAAGTTTCGATTTAAGTTATGAATAAAATTGAATCCCGAACGAAGAATACGTACGCAAAATAATGAGAATGTACGGTTATGACGATACTCTTCGAGCCAGCCTACACGATACAATCTTCGAGCCAAATTCCATCCCTGAATCAAAAGAGAAATACAAACCTCAATATTTGTCTGAGCACGTACCAAAAGTAGATATTACTCCAACCAAAAAAAAATCAACGTCAAAATCGTACTGGGAAAAGAGAGAGAGAGAAAGAGAGAGGAATTTTGATTAATATTTGCCACGAAGATTGGACCAATATTTAAGTTTCCCGTCAGAGCGGATACCGAGAGGCAGTACAGGGAAAAAAATGGTTAAAAAAAGTGAACATTCCGTAGTCGCGGATAGGAATCGGTCGGCGGATCGGAATTTAATTTAATAATTGGTTAAGTGGAAATTCCGATCGCCCGAGAATTCTGCCCCGGACGGTTTGGCACGTTGTGTACACACGAGCAATAAGGGAAGTGCATCCGTTCGTTCTCTTCACCGAAATTAGAAAAAGCGAGACATTTCTCCCTATCTCCGTACGATTCGCTTACTTTCCTTTCCTTTGCCGCAGGCCCGATTCCTCTGTCGCATCGTTTCGCCATTTCTTCCTTAATATTCCGCGCAACCTCTTACGCGAATTGGCAGTCTCCCCATCTATTGCACCCTCATAAGCATCGATGATAACCAATGTGACAGATGGCACCAGAAGTGTCGGCCGATAAGAAACTGCCGAAGGATGACACGTGAAATGCCACGAGCTTCCGGCGTCTCACGAAAGAGTTGATGCGTTTTTGATGAGTACAGGGAGATGTTTGAGGAGGCACGGCGTTGCACAGGTGAACTCGTGTAAAATGACGGAGCGATCGGTATACGGTGCAAGGAAGAAATAAAGGATTAACAGTTACCTTTGACAGAGGGATGATTTAATTGAGTAATACGTGAAATCTTATTTAAACGACGTTCTTCAATGAATAATCCTGTAATCGCGAACGTTTTGTCAACAGGACGTGAAAGGCGATTAGAGACGACTGCAGGAAAGCTGTTTGACGACAGTGGTCTATGGACGATTTTAGTTTTACGGAAGAGCAACTCTTGTTATCCGCTTAGACGAGGTACTCCGCGTAACGGAAAGTGCGAGAAAAATGTCGTCCGACGCCGTCCCACTCAGGTTCTTTTTTTCCCCCCAGTAAACGAACTTCGTCGTGGGCATGTTACGAAGTAATAATCAAGTTTCACGGTTGCCGGCGCTGAATACTTTTTCGATGCTATCCAGCACGGGTGACGCTAAAAGAATTTTCTGAAGTTCCCTCGGATAGAAACAGATAGATCCGTTTCTTTGTCATTGAGCATGTGGGTCGTACGCTGTACGTTGTTTCTTATCGCTGGGCCAGAGTGGGAAAGGAAGTACGTGTGATTGTCGTGAAATTCGCGCACAGCTCGGAGAGCACGAGAGTACGCGCGTCCGCGAGTATGGTTTATATACGGGAAAAACTTCTATCCGCGAAATTGGCGAAGCTGAATGGCAAAAGGTTTCCTGCGACGAGGGTTCACGCATACGAATGGCCGAAAGGCAAAAAATTGTGTCGTAGGGCGCTGAACGATCGCACGCCGCCAAGAAATGATATCAATGGCATAATAAGTTCGACGCGAACATTGAACTGCACGGTTCATTATAGGCGTTACGCACGTCCGTTCTGCTCCTGCGTATGGAGTAATGTCGTTAATATTTCATCACGACCAGACGTGCATTGTCTGTGTCGTCGGATTCGGAACAAAGCGCATCGATCGTCGGGCTCCGAATTTATTGCCACCGCGAAGCGCGGCGAAAGATCGAAGATCCTAATGACGCGTTAATTATAGACGGACGGAAATGGGAAGCCGAATATTCGTCAGGCATATTTCGTCCTCGTAGCTCGAATTCCGCAAGCGCCGCTGGAATGGCGGAAAATAATTTGATCTCGCCATTTGCGTGACTGTACTGCACTGCGTCGGGTAAAAAGGTTGAGAAAAATTGCAGGCTCGTTGCACCGTATCAATGTGAAAAAGAAGCATCGTCGGGTTTGACAGAGAACTTTTCGGCAAACGGTTAATTGATAATCTTCCGAAAACGTTTTATCCCCTATTTGGACGGTGCGCGCCGGACGGTCCGTTAAAGGCTGAGGCTAATTGGTTCAGAACGCGTGCGACATGCGGCACACTACGATAGATCCTGTGTACCGTGATGCGGATGCACGCAGGCCGCCGCTGTACTTTTCATTACACCCGACAACGTCCGTTCGCGTTAAAATATATGACAAATAATTCTCATTCGCGTTATATCGCCCGTGCCGTTATTAATGCAGAGAACGCGCCGAAAATGGGCGCTCCTGAAAATGTGCCCTTTAATTTTAAAAAGTGCGGACCAAATGTCGTTGTCGGCGCCTGCGAAAACAAACCGCATTAAAATTCCGGCAGCCCTTATTCCGTAAACGAGAATGTATTCGAAATTTCGTATGAATGAATATATACGGTGCGGCGCGATGGGGTGGCATTTTCGTGTAAATAGTTGCATGAAATGCGGGGGAAATAGTACGCCTTGCGCGCGGTAAAATGCGAGGCAACTTTATAACGTATCCTTTGTGCGCGAACATTGCTGCATCGGCATACGATTCCAGTGCGTTTCTATCAAAGTCGGTGCAGAGTTTTTGCACTCTGTACTCGTTTCGTCATGCAGCTCGCGAATTCCATTTTTGTGAATAACATTTCTCGTTGCTGCACCTATATGTCATCTCGCATCGACGCGGATTTGTGCGGACTTTCGAAGTGTAATCGGAAACCTGATACATTATCCTTCCTTTTGTAAGAGTAAAGCGGGAAAAATTATAAGCGCGATAATTACGGCTTCTCTCGAAATAGCTGTTGAATAAGGAAAGTTCTCGTTATGGTGTATCTGCGGCGCGCAACTGGGCTCCGACGAACGTATGGACATCGTTAAGCGGACGCTTAACGCATTTTCGCTCGAGCCCTTACTTACCCTCGCCGCTCGCTCTCCCCACTTCAAAACAGCAATTAAAAAAGTTCCGGCACATGCAACTTTCTGAAAGGGCATTTTTCACACGCCGCCGAGTCGCTGCGCTGGATTCAGCAAGTATGCAAACGATTTTGCTGAGAGGATAACTATGTCATTCATTTGATGTAATTCATTTACAGCATGTAACGCTGCCGGCGCCCCAGCGAGGAAATTTATTTCGGTCGATTTTTCAGCCACGGTTCAACGCACCTGTTGAAGCTTCCTCGTGCCGCCTTGAGCGAACAAAGGCCGGCAAAGGGATGATCAACCGCGATTTTACGAAATTATTTAGTACAGCGGCGGCGTCTTAAAGGGGACGCTGAACCTCCCTAAAGAAATCGCCATAACTGAACGTTCCGCGCCACTTCCGTAATCGTAACAGACGCGATCATTACGAGGGACAAATGTTGCCGGCGGAAATGGCGGGGAATTCAATCCCGACACGCGCGCAGCCCGCTTCTATCGTCCGGATAAACGGTCCTCGCAGTAACGTATGACCCCTTCAACGCGAAGAATCCATTATGTTCAATTACATGGCGAGCCTGGCGTCGCCCGCGCCCACCTTGAGGGCGGCCATTTTCTGGCCGCGAACGAGGAAAAATGAGAATTGCCAATTCTCGCGCGAGAATATCCCGCTGACTGCGTTTACGGATACGGAGTAAGGCGACGTCATTTTGCGGAGCATTTCGAGCGTGCCTTTGCGCCATTCGTTTCCTTCCTCACATCCGCCGCTACGCCCATTCCATTCTCTTAGCTCACTGCCCCTTTCCTATTTCTCTGTTTTCTCCGTCGTTCTCTGCTCTTCTATTCGAAGCAACAGTTCGTTCCCTCGTTCGCTCGTTCATTAGATTGTTGAAATGTCAGTTTGCTTAACTTTCGACAATACCGGCGAATGAATTGTTCGATGGTCGAATCATTGGCAATCCATCATTTTTATGTGCTTCCTCGAGTACGAGGTCTCAGGACAAGAGGCGTCCTCGCGTCGCCTTTCCTCAATTTTCGACTCGTTACGGTGCGCAATTTTCGCTCGAATCGCGAATTTATATCGGTCAAAGTCGCTCGCCGAGGCGCTAGTAGAAATTTTCAACAAGCTTTCTCGACGCCATTATGGTCGGAAGACAAGCGGTTCTTCGGGGACGAATAGATGCAACGGTTTGAGAAATGATTGGCCTCGTTCGCTCTAATTTACGTCTCCCCGAGAAGGTGTTCCTCCGACGTACAGGGTGAGTTGAAAATCGTGGCATACTGAGAATCGCGCTCATTATTCTTCGCCAAAAATGTATCGGAAACGTAGTTTTTTCTGTGCTCTTCACATACGAAGTATCGAGTGGAATGATTTATTGTACGTTTTTCATTGATTTTAGCTGTGCTCGATCTGATTCCAATTCGACCCACGATTTTGACGCCATCTTCTCTATCGTCGCAATTTCACCAACTTCTCAATGCAACCCTGTCCCGATAGTCGATTACTTGGTTATCCGACGAAAACGAAGGCGGACTGAAAGTGCGCTTTGTACGTGCGAAAGACGCATTGTGCGAAGTTGTCATGAACTAGAGGCGGCGAGTCAACTCGTTCTCTCTCTCTCTCTCTCTCTCTCTCTCTCCCCGCACTTCTACCGCTCTCGCACACAATCTGCTCTTCATCTAGTGCATTTCCGTGTACCGTCAGTTCTACTGACGTCCGAACTATTGTTTGCTAAACGTTCAGTCCGGTACGGAGATAATATATTACGCCGAGGCCGAGGGAAAGTTTATTGATTAACACCGAACCGACTTCCAGCTCCAGCGATTATTCACGAGACACGCGAGTTGAGAAGCAGTTAATTAGGTTCAAGATTGGTCGAGAGATGCAGGAAATTAGTGATGTTCCTGGTTAACGATAATTAGTCGGACATCACCGATGACGTATTTTCCCTATTAATTAAACGTAAGATACTTTAAGCCATTCGTTCAGACATTTATCTTACCTGCGCCCTGCGCCTATAACTAAACCAAAATCATACTCCGTACTAAAGTTGATATGGGTGTGTTCTCTGTAAAAATTTCCATAAGCGTCCTTCCACCGACCAAATAAAAAATGGTATATTTGAGCACGGATTCTCTAATCATGGTGAGGGTTGATTATTTCGACGTACTGCGATATAATGTGCATTCGGGATAGTTGGCCACAAAATATAGACGACGAACAGATCGTTCGGCGCGGCCTTCCCGACAGTGCAATTATGACGTGAACAACGGTCTTCTTTTCAATCAGATTGACAGAGGAGACCAAGATTGCGGTTCCTCGAGGAAAGCGACGAAACAACTTGACGGACGGCTTATTATAAAATGTTTCCTTGTTATTTCGCTGATGACATTTAAATTCCCTTATGAACCGTAATACTGCGCCGTCGTTGCAGAGGGAATTTTTATCGGCAATGCTGAATGCCTTACTGAGTCTCATTTCCATATGAGTTTGCAATGAACTTCCAGCAATAACATTTCTAAAGTAACCATGGGGAATTCAACAAACAACATCCCATTTTCTGTTTCTAACAGATGTACCTATGAACAAGTTTTGAAACCTTTTTTTCGAGACCTTTTAAACCAGTCTACAGATTGTCTATTGCCTCACTTGCACACTAATCATGCCACGATAACAGGTACGCCGTGCAAAGATAAGCACAGTGTACCGACATCATTCTGTCTACCCCAATAAATTTTTCTTCCCCTCCCGATGCCGCAACCCCATTGAACTATCGGGCAAACAGGACGGGTGGGCCGTTTGATCGGCAAAATAAAACCAATAAACCGTAGAATCGGACCTTGGGCCGTGGTGAGGCCGCCGCTGGCGCTTTATGTGCCCGACGGAAATTATCGGCATCCGATTTTGCGAGTGGCGCGGGATGGTCTATTATAATAGGAAATCGACTCGGATACGTGGCAACTTATTCAATTAAAGTTGTCGCAGTTGCGCTTACCCTTACCGACAGCGAGAAGCGGCTAGCGACTCTGCGAGGACAGAAACCCATTCTCATCTAATAAGATCAAATTTAATCCGTTGCGTCGTCGTCGCGTAACAGCGATTCCGTGCTTCCGTACGACGAACGATGATGACGACTCAAGGGAACGCGCGCGATTACCGACCCACCAAAACTACGGCCGAACAAGCTTTCTATCCCCTGCTCTGCGCGGCCGGGTAAAAATTGGCAAACTCTGAGCGGACGGGAACTGAGAGACGTCGGTGGGCAGAAACAGCCTCGACGGCCGGCCAACGGCATGCGTCACAAAGCACAGAATGGGACGCTACATTATGGCTCGCGCAGAAGTGTCGTAACGGGGTACGCTTGAGAACGTTACGCGTTTCCTTCGGCCTCGAGAAATTAACGAAGTCCGAGGCGGCTGAGTCGGGCGCCCGGCACTCGGGAACAACGATTTTCTTTTAGCCTTGCATGTCGCATTCACAAACGAGGTGAAGGAGAGACTCATTATGCTATACATATTTTGATCTCAAAATTTGCGGGTGGCAGAGCTGGGTATAATGCGGTGCAAAATCGTAATGCTGTGTGCGGTGGAATTATTGCTAAATTAATTATCAGTATGCAAATCTCTTTTTAAAAGTGGAAAATAATGTGAAGGCGCGAGTTTTGTCTGGAATATTATTTGCCTTATTAATCCTCTCGACGCTGGTGTCAGTTTTGGATTATATTTAATGAAATGAAAGATTAATTGGCATAATTGATATATTAATCTAACCAGGTAGCAGACTTTTCACAATCTGGACAAACCTTTGCCATTATTATGTTATTTTAACATTATGTGACTATTATTAAAGTACACTTTTGTTGTTCTGTGTTTAGTAACTTTTTTTTTGAGATAGCTTATCGCTCTTGGTCTCATGTGAAAGAGCGTCGAAAGATCTTCAAAGGCTCTAATTTCTTTGTGACGTTACTTCTAAAAAAATGTTCTTTTGGATGAATTACGATGGAAGAGCCTAAAGTTGGACAAAAAATCTTCATCGAACAGAAGAAGAATGCACGGACATAAGATATTGTTCTATGTGAGTCTGGACAACGACATATTTCATGAAACTATTTCCGAGATGAATGATGCAAAAATCGTTGTACCCGCGCCTTCTGCCTGCCGCACAAATTAGCGAACACTGCCACGCGTACATCATCAGTCTCCGACTTCCAAAGCAGGAGGATGTGATAAGAATGAAAAGCTGTTTGTTCAAGCAACTGTTTCCGGGCGTAGGCGCAAAGCGTCCTAATGCCATGTAGATACACACTATATTTGTTCAAGACTGACGGATGCAAGCGCATCTCTGAAAACGCAGGTCTGTTAGTTGCCGGATTTGCCGATGCAAATGCATCGAACGTAGGAATTGAGCAACGTAAACATTTGGCGCCAAACGCAACCCACATATATTATTACGCAAAATAAAGTACCTAACCCACGATGCTTACCCAGAACAAAGGGCGGTGGAATTTCACGGGAAATTGCTTCAGCCCAGTCTCTAACCGATCGCCACTTGCGGACGTAGGTAAACCGCAAGCGCGCACGGTTTCATTCCGTAAGTTCAGATTCGGCGGTTGATTGGGAGTCGAGGCGGTCCGAAGCATTATTTTCGAGCGTAGCGGCGTTGTAACGCGTGCATGTTCCGGGCGTAGAGCTGCGTTAATTGATTTACAGGCCGATGTACGGCTTTACGGGGACGTCCTGTTCGCCGGAGGATCGTAAACACTCGTATTGCGCCGACTCTCAATCGGCCACTGTCCACGTCCGCGAAATACGAGTAATGACGATTCGAAGTAATTCCGAATAGAGGCAGTGGGTTAAGCTTACGACTGCCATCGCGGCTGAAGTGAAATTTGCAGTTGTGCTGGCACGTTGCAATACAAACGCAGATCTGTGCGTACGCGTCCGACATATACACCCTGTGCGTTTCCATAGGCTCACACAACATAGCTAATGGTAAGACGATATACGTGCGTCTGTTTCAATTCTCAAGTCATGCACCAGCCGCCGATATTCATTTATTCAGTTGATACACCGAGGGTCATACCCTCCGCGTAACACTGGTATCTACGAACATGCGACATGCTACGGAAGGAAGATACCAGAGTAACCAGAGCTTCAAACCAGCACGAGTTTCGTAACCGAGCTTTAATATTTCAGGAGACACGCTTTACACCGCACGTGCGTCATTCGGTTGTTTAAAGTAACAATGGCGAGGTCGCATAATGTTGAAAATGACGATGATATTATTTATGCAGAGCGTCTAACCGCATAAATACACCACCTTCCCGCTTAATGAAATTACGGCACATTCAATGGGTGATATTTAGGCGGAATCGTCCTCGGCACGGCTATTCACCGCTGGCGCGTTTTAACGTTTATTCGTCCCTTAATTTGCCCGCCCGCTCAATTTGATAATGACTCGAAATCGGACCCAAGGGAAACGTCACAAATCATTCGACCGGCCCGAAAATAGTCGTAATGTAAATCGTTCCCCGCAACGCCGACAAATTCAACTCTGCATTGATAAATGTAACTTTCGTCGCATTCAGTATGTACCTCTCTGTCTCGTCACCGATCATTACTCGATCACGACTAACTATAAATTTATTAATGGCAACGTTTATGAGTCATGCGCAAAGTTATTTTCCTTAAATACTGCAAAATTGCAGTAGAATTGACGTAAATGCCCGACAACGGCGGATAAACCTTTACTATTCAAAGTCAGTCGTCCGAAGTTCGTAAATGTTGACGGTGAAAAGACGAAGTAGCAGAAGGAAAGTCTAACGAGCGTGGACCTTTCGCGCCAACGTTATACGTTACGCTCGTTTAATTGCAAAGCTAGGCGGCGATTACCCGCGCGCAATTTACTTCGAAACAGTCTTGACGTGCACTGCACAATCCGTGGGTCCGAACAAAATCGAGTTACTAAACGTCGATGTTACAGGCTTCGCGGATAATGGTCTTTCCGGGCAGAATCGGTTCCATCTAATCACGCGTACCGCGGACCCGCTCGAAATTCAAATCACTCCCAGGATCGTTTTTGCGCGAAAAACGACGCTGAACGCGGAGCGTCAGTTTCGCACGGCGAACGTTCTTCGACCGTAAACGATCGTGACCTTATACCCGTGCAAATCTATACCCTGCCTTTGAGGCGGCCAATGAAGCTGCAGACGGTAGCGCGCGTTCCCACGGGGAATTAGTTTGTCAGCAGTGAATTGTAACCGTCGGAGTATGCGCGTGCCCAGAAACATTTCGGCGGAAAGCTGCTTTTGCGCCAGACGAATGATTCGAGGAGCCGCGCCGTCGTGTAGGCGGAAAATAACCGATCGGCCTTGTTGGAATTTTTAATGGCCCCGTTAAGTGCTGCGTCGCCGGAC
Organism: Priocnemis perturbator; assembly: GCA_963942575.1. NCBI lineage: Eukaryota > Metazoa > Arthropoda > Insecta > Hymenoptera > Pompilidae > Priocnemis > Priocnemis perturbator. Next base: position 7,555,242 of record OZ012644.1, read on the forward strand.
GTCAGACTGGGGTGAACAAGAATTGAGCGCGAGGTGGAAGGTTGCGAACGGTTGGGTCGCGGGTCAAACTTCTCCGCTTCTTCTCGATAACGACAAAGAAGATCGACGCGAGATGGTAGAAGTATCTGCGCCTAAGGGGTTTACGGCTAAACACAGTGCCATTTGCCGACCATGAAGACAGAGCGCCTGTAATCCGTTGCTTGTCAACGTGATGGATTAAAGCGAACGCGACGTCAGAGGCCCTTTTTCCGTCGCGCCCGCGCGCGACATTCAGTGAATCGGGGGCAAATATTTTGTCTAATACGTCGCCGTTAGTCTCGCGCAAAGTGAGATCGAAATTGCGCTGCCAGCCTCGGAATATATGAAACGGCCGCGTTTTTGAGGGGCCGACTCGCCGACCATCGAACGATATCGCATCGCAATCCTAAAGGGATTTTCGAGATAGGGAAGCGAATACGGAAAAGCGGGGTTGTCACATTATTCAGCATTACTTTACAGGTGCGATTCGCCGACAAAGTGTACCACTGTCATTTCGCTAAATTGCTCTCACAGTATCTCGCTCATATTTCCCTCTTGACATTTACGCCGCGGACCAAGCATCGTGCGTTCAAATAAAACAAGGTCGAATAGAGTTTATACACGGGTGGCTCGCAGTGCACGGATTACGGAAAATCATTCGGCGTTCCACTTTTCAGTGCTGGCACGGTTTGATCAAAATTCTGCCGCGTCGTTAATCGATCCTGCCTCTACATTGTCCGTTAGAACCCGCCTTGCGAGCGACGCTTTCCGAATGAATTTTCCGCGCGACGTCGTTACCGAGCGGCTCCAATACGACATTACACCTCCATTGAAACGTCCAATCGTACAATTGGACTGGGGCATAAGCGAAAGAACTCGCCCGACTCGTCTTGCAATTATCCGCCGATGCCATTTTCGCTCTGACGCTTTAACGCCGAGTGGGGCGAGCTAATTAGACGCGCACGTCCCGCCCCGAAGACGCCAATTTTTCTCCGCCGACAGTTGGCAGCGGTTTCGAGGATCAAACCATGACGGGAATGAGCGAGCTGCCATCCCGTCTATCCACATCCAATTCGGTCGTTCGATTCCCACAAACGGAGTCCCGCTCTAGATTCGGATGCGATCAACGTATCTACGTAGCCCCCCGACAATATCACCGTCAACCGCGTCACGAATAATAAAAAGTTGAAGGCAATTGGAAGAATAAAAGGGATTTTCGTGACCTCTCTCCTTTCTACCAGCGCCGAATAACCCACCGACGCCGTATATGCATAGCGGTGCGGGGGTGGGAAGGGAAATCGTTTGCCAGTGATGGAGTACGAGAGACCTGAATGATATAGGTGCGTTATATGTTTTTTTTTTGTTTTTTTGCGTTCACGACATTCGCCGTCTCTCTTTATCTCGCACTTCGTGTGTACGCGCGTGTCGAGGTAACCCGAATTTCAACGAGAGTGCGTTTTCCGACGAGCCACTACTAACTACCCGATATCGATGGCCCGAAGGAACGGACGAACGCTGGCTGGCGCCTGAAAGCTTGCAGCCTGCGCGTGAACTTGTTAGAGAAAACGCAAAGAACGGGAAGCATTTCTCGCGCACAGATGTTCGGGACGCTCCTGGCAAATGGAACAGTCACCGTCGTCGGCGGCCAGTTTACCGAGGTTCCGATTGAGACTCTCGTTATTCAGAGCCGACATGTTTGTTCGCTCGGGCGGACAGTATATCTAGCGCGGCCAAGAAATAGAATCCGACGACCGCTCGTCGAGGATCGTTAAACCTCTTTTGTCCCTTTTAATTTTATACTGGGCCATCCGTAGCAGCAATTGCTTTCGGCTTTCTCCTCTTCTTTCTCTTGGCCGGACGAAATAAAAAGCGGCGCGGAGAAATAGGAGAGAACGGGCGTTTTGTCTCGATCGCGCATCCGCTCGTCGCCGCTTCGAGATCCTTTCTTCTCTCGCCCGAGCTCATCGACTATAGTCTAATTACGCTGTCAAATAACTCGTCTGCGAAATGCTGTATGCGCGAGTAATTAGCCCTCCTCTTAGCGCGCACTTACGCGTATCGAGACGGATGCAAAACAAGCGTCGCGCATGATTTCCTCTTTTACAAACGGAACTTCCGCCGAGAGAGTCAATGTGCTGCAATTACAGTTAGCTGTCGAAAGTCGGGGGTGGCTCCACGTGGTGCGCTTCGACAAATGCCCTTTCATTAGTCGCGAAGCGGCGAGAAAGGTCGACTAAATTAATAATGCTTCGTGACGCGTGTCAGGGGAGGGGTATTTCAATGAACAAACGCCGTAACGTTTCGCGTATGGGGCATGCGTTGGTGTTGCTGATTGCCATGAAAGGCTAGCACGTCAAGACGCGGTCCTGCACCTGGTCATGGATTAAGTGGAATGAACGGCCGAGATCTAAACTGACGTCAGACGTCCCCGACGCGACGCTATACGAGTTTAATAAACCCTAGTAGCATAAACTATTGAATACACATGTTATGCAATATAAAAAAGATATTGAATCACTTTTTAATATTTAAATATACGTATAATATTTATATGAGATTCATAAAAAAATGTTGTTAAATATTGAAAAATATAAATATAACTGAAAATATGAACTTTTAAGGACACTCGCAGGACGAAACGATTTGGTTATTAAAAACGTGACTTGCACTTGCCGCGTACTTGCGATTACGCGCGCGGCGTGAAACAATGCAAAGACACCGGACGGAGGAGAGCTTCCGAGATTAAAATTATCCGCCGTGGAAACGAGGCTGATATTGCTTATCAACGCTACGTTATCTATTGCCGTACAGTCACGAGACACGGCCCCGCGCGTCCGTGCTTGCTGATGTGATTTAAGAAGACACCATAATAGGATCACCGACCTCCTTCGCCCCTTGACATGCTAATGAGAGCACGCGAGGGTTAATTTATCCCTTCCCCTTGCCAGTGTTATACCTTACGCCTGGACGTGACCGCGGTATTCAATGACCACCGCGTTCGTATATCGCTCCCACGTCCTCTCACCACGTTGGACCTTGCGTCACACAGAAACGAGTGGCATCTACTATTCCCATGTGTCGCCGCCATCCAAGAATAAGCAACGATCAATTATTTCATTTCGAATTCCGTGATATAAGAAAGAGGGACGGTATTCTGTGTGCATGGTTCAACAAATCTTATTATTTTCTTACCTATTTTTCTGAGTTACTTTGCCTCGCAACAAGTCACACAAGCGATGGAAATTAATAAGATGCACAGTCTTTCTTGAAGCTCTCAGGGCTTACTTTCGCGTAGCATAAATGCCGATAGTCGATTGTGAAAATGGCAGGTCGCGGATAGGATATCGGGGGAGAAAAGTTCTAAATGACCGTCCCTTGAAAAAGTACATAAAGAATCGATGTATCCGCCACGGGTGCATTATATTGAACTTTTCCCTCGGCGCGGACGGCCGGTGCTGCCCTGATAATGCTGAAAAAGTGCAGGCTATATTTCACTCCCCTCTAGCCTCCTCCCCCGCTCGGCCCCTTGCCCATGCCGTCTCGCATTCTCTTACCCTCGCACCTAGCCGCGTCCGAAAAATGTTATACGCCCCGTGACATATGCCCGCGATCGCCTACCGTGGAATTATTCTCCGGGGATCTCATCGTCTACTTTATTTCCGCCGTGCCGCCATATGTCGTCGCCGACGAATGCCGATAAATCTGCGCGCGGGCAAACGCCGGCCAAGTTTTCGCGTACGGCGCGGCCTGTCGATGTCGGGGCGCCGGGAAGAGGAGTGAGAAGTGAGAGTGAGCGAGCGCGGTGTGCGGCGCGCGAAGGCGAGCAAGGGGAGAGCCTCGAAGAAACGGCGCGCCGGCACGCAACGTCGATGCACTTTCTTCCGTCCCGTTATGCTGGAATTTAATATCCGGTGAACAGTGCGGTAAGAATTATGGCCGATCGTACCTCGCATCCCCCACGGCCGACCTCCGCGTAAACGTCCTAACGCAATCACGATTTATGGAAACTAAGGTGAAAATCGTTCGATGCTCTCGTTCCCTTTTAGGAACGTCGACCCACGGCGATGCACTTTTGTCCCACGTCCTACGCCATCCGTGCACCTCACTTCCTGGCACATGCATAAAGCTGGGGTAAGGCTTCGTTTTAGCGGGCACGAATTTTTTTTCTTTGTGTTTTATTTCTTTGGATAGAGTATCGAAAGGTGAGAAAATATTCCCTCTGACGTTTTTGCCGGAAATCAGTCCTTCAAAGGTTATGAGCGTTTTTTGCGAAGCGCCGGCAGTAGCGTTTGTCGCCGTATTTTCCAACAGGTGCATTTTTTTTCGACGTTCTTTTTTTCCCCGGATAGAGCATCGAAAGTTCTATAAGTTTTCCCTTTGACTTTTTTTTTGGGAAATCACGCCTTCGAAAGTTATGAATTTATTTGTGAAACATACGAAATTAACACTGGGTACTGTATTTTTCAGCATACGTAATGTTGGAGATTGGTTTCGTGTCCCCGCAAAACGACTCCAGTTGAAAGTACAGGCGTCACTTTGTTTGCTTTAGAATCCGCTAGCGTCCGAGTGCAACGCTTGACGCGCCTTCGGCGCGGAAAAATATATCAAAATCTTCTCATTGTGACAAACGACTCCAGTTGAAAGTACAGGCGTCACTTTATTTGCTTTCAAATACGATAGCGTCACTAACATCTCAATCTCCAACATTACGTGTGCTGGAAAATACAGTACCCAGTGTTAATTTCGTATGTTTCACAAATAAATTCATAACTTTCGAAGGCGTGATTTCCCAAAAAAAAGTCATAGGGAAAACTTATAGAACTCTCGACGCTCTATCCGGGGAAAAAAGAACGCCGAAAAAAAAGGCATCTGCTGGAAAATACGGCGACAAACGCTACTGCCGGCGCTTCGCAAAAAACGCTCATAACTTTTGTAGGAATGATTTCCGGCAAAAACGTCAGAGGAAATACTTTCTTACCTTTCGATGCTCTATCCAAAGAAACAAAAAAAATCCCAAAAATTCGTGCCCGCTGAAACGAAGATGAGCCAAAGCTGGGGAAAAAAATTGTCGCATTGTAAAAGTGACAACATTAGGACTTAATGGACGCGGCCTGTGATCGGTTTAATGGCAGACACGTATGCGGTGGTGGATGAACTTTCGAGCCTGTAGGATGTATCGAAAACGCAGGAGAATGGTACGTCGAAGCACTTAGGTCGTTCGAAGGATACCGAGGGGCCTCGTAAGATCTCGTTAAAGAATTACTGCCTCGTAAAGGGATCGCGACGGTCTCACCTAGGTACACACAATGTGCGGGAGTGACAACACGCTCGCTGCATGCACTCATACTGGGAGGTTGCTTATTCTGTACACGTACACGGCACTCACCCGGTCTTCCACTGTTCCGTCACTTCTCTATCGGCGTCTTTCTTTGGCTGTACGCGTACGCACGGGCCATACCAGAGTAGTACTTGTTACAGTTTATGCCGCGTAACGGCCCTGCATCTCACTGCCGTTGACCCGCGACAAGAGGGATTGGCCATCGATACGCTTGCCGTGACGAGGGCACGTCGAAGAAGAGAGAGATGACGATTGAAGAAGGACTTTAACTTTGTACAATTCGTCAGAAATGCCTTCGCCGCGTAACGAGTATTCACGCCGCCGACAGCTCGTCGACAACAAAACAGACAAGCGCGTTTGCTTTTGCATTGGACACGCCGTGCATCGTTATGTCGTTTACATTGTCTCAAATGTCAATAAACTTTATTACCCTACTCCTGGCTTTCTTGAATCAGATAACAAATTCAGTAGAGAAATGGGGGTTAGTGGCGCGAAAGTGATCTTTGGTCGTAAAACACTGGCAGCTTATTCTGCTTGCGCGAAACTCGTCGTCACATGGGGGCAGTTTTATTGTCGGATAGTCGCGTTAATGTGTCGACGTTTTCCGACGCGATATTCCCCGTCGAAATTTTAATTACTTATCTCGTCGTAACAGTGAAACGCAGAAGGCGCGATAATAGTGATGCTCGCGTTAAACGTTCGCGAACGCGGACTCGATCCGGACCGAATCGAAATAAGGTCCAACCGAATGTAGGTACGCGCGTATACTGAAGGAACTTGTGGAGCGAGGGCGCCGGCTTGAACCGCACCAACCCCTCTTCCCAGCATCCCACGCGACGCGCATTCTCTTATCACACCGTACTGTTGTTCCGGCCGGTTCGAATCGTTGCGTGCATTAACAATTCCAAAAATCCGACCATTTAATTTGCCCCCAAAATTTGCCGTTACCCATGACGCCCGTTAATCGCCAATAATTGCGATTGAAGAACCGATGATGTATGATGATAAATCGGAACGACCTAGTTGCACCGTGATTTATTATAGCGACGCGACCGCGCGACATATTTCTGTCTGTGCCGATTTCTTTCTTTTTGAATCTTTTGATATTGAGGACGCATTGTTTTGCGTCAGGGCGGAATACGTCGATACCTTGACGAAAGGTTTCTCCCTTTGATTCGCCTCCTTCGAGAAGGCAGCGTGCTCTTTCATAAGCGTTTACCGCTGAAACCAGCCCTCCGCGAGCACACTCACTTCGGTTAGTCAAAGAGTGGCTGTGGAACGTACGTGTGCCCAGGACAGTTTCTTAAGCTTGATTTCGCCAAGCCTTTACCCACGGCATCATCATCTTACCATCGTGAAACTCGAGGCGCCTTTGTGCACGTATGAAACTGCTGAGATATTCCTACGTTCAAATCTGCACGATTTCCCGGACGAACGAAGTGAGGAGTCGCAATATCGGCCGATTCGTGTGTTGTTTGCGTAAGTTGAAATACTTTCTAAATTCTTACGACGCTCGATAAAATACTGCTGTCGCCGAAATTGCAAGACTCGGAATATACGGAACACATTTCCTTCTGACGAAATTTCATTCATAGCGGAATTGTGTGAAACTGCCAGTTTGTCCCGTATTGATTACGTACGTTATTTTGTGTACGCATTAATGACTTGATTATATATTGACCGTAATCACTTGTATAATTATTACGCACCGACGATTGACACTGGTGCATTCGTACTGATGGATATCGGTGAATCAGGAATATGGAAATTTCGACTTGGCCATTAACTAGGAAATGGAAAGCACATAGTAAAAAGGAATTGCCACATTGAGAACGGGGGAAGTTTCCTATCGGCCGTTTTGTGGTGTATCCTAGATTTGCATTTGAAAGTTTCGCGAGAAGTCGATTGGAACGGTTGAAGCGGACGCGCAGCCAGAGCCAACTTCCATTTCCGACAATGTCATAACGAGAAGACCAATATCATAGTACGCTTCCATGTTCGCCCACTAAGCCACCGTTTCCCACAGGTATCACCACGGAATACATTATCGGAGCTACTCTGTTTCTGGACTACATCCCCTAATTCAAACCAAGAAAGGGATCCCAGTCTCAATGGACATATGTACATCGTCAGTAATACAGCACCGTCTTAATCTTCGACCCTTCCCGTATCCCTGCACTTATAAAGAATATTCGTATCTCTCTGACCACGCGCGACATGCTTGTCTGACTGCCGGCGTGGAACTGCTCAACTGCCGAAAACATCTACACGCCTCGTGCCGCCGCGTAAACACGTGAGCATCGGGCCTATAGCGCCACGTCCTTTGTCCGCGGTGTTTATATCCGGCGTACAATGTCTTACACACTTTAATTGTCATGTACTCGTAAACTTTAAGGAGGCTGCTCTCCGCGCTCGCCTCCAAATGTATCTAATTTGTATTTTAATGAGAAATAGCAAGCGTTCGCATCCGCAGCCTCGTCGATCCAATCTATCCGACCGACGCGACGCCGTCGGCGACGGCGACGTCCCACGCGACGCGAATTCTCTTATCAGGCATTACCGTCACTCACGATTTCGCGCAGCGCCATCCGATCGAAGGAAGCCGACATACGCCGAGATCGCTGCGAGCGCTGAAAGGGCCGCGGTCACGATCTTAATTAATCGCTCGAACTGGAAAACGTAGCGCGACTCACTCCGAGGATTGGTGGCCTGAGAAACGGGAGTCGGAGGCGGGCGGCGGCGAACGTGCGCAGTACGAAAGGAATATTTCTGCCGAAATCGTGCGCGCGATCGCGCTCGTAAATTTTGGAAAACGTGTCCGAGCGCTCATATCGCCTCGTAATGTGTGCGTATGAAAAGATCATGACTTTTATTGCAGCGGGGAATTTACGATGAAGCTTCGCCGCGATCTCCCCGGCCAGATCGCGTTATAAAATAAGCGGAGCCGGGCAAAAACGGACGAGTGTTCGGCTCGCCCGGGCGATGTCATTAGAGAGAACGTCAGAGTCGAATTAGGCGCGTTCGGGGGTAGAAATAACGTTGAGAGGTGCCGTACATCCATTTTCGCTGCGTACATTGTGCGGAATATTTAGGGATATATGCGCGCTTTGAAGCGCCTGGAGAGAGTCGGCGCTCGTGTAATGAAATATCATATGACGCTTCGGTCGGATGTGGACCCGCCTTAGTGTGTGTGTGTGTGTGTGTGTGTCAGTACGTATGTACGCGCCCACTCCATTATCGGAAATATCACTCGCAGGTAATGTGTGAGACGGAGGTAAATAAATTACAACGGCCCGGAAAACACGTATAGAGACTCCAGAACTTGATACGCGCGAAAGGAATTTAATCATGATAAATTCAGCTACATCGGCGTCGTCCGATAAAAATGTACATGATGTGTGGAGCATGCCCGTACGTATCCGGTGAACACTTTCGATCCTTCTCGTTCGGTGGCGGTTCGACACGCGGTAAGAAGATCCACCCTCGCCGCAAATTCCTTGCCTCCGACGGCCAAAGGGAATTTCGAATTCCACTTCTTGAATTGCCTTGGTGATCTTGGTGAGTAAATGAGGTCGAGCATTGTCACGATTACGTGGCGCAGTGCTAAAGAAGAGAAGAAGCGGCATGGTCGGCCGTAGGATCGAGTAAGAACGTTGTTTTCAATTGGCTTTGGCACTAACAAGCTCGCAGACCGAGTTAACAAGTATTTGAAAGACAATTGGTATTCCATTGGGCACTAAAACGTTTTAACAAAATATAAGTTGGACGATTGTCCTTACCAGCGACTTGTGCCGGGACGTGCCATTGAACGAAGTGGAAAATGTCCGCTAATTACGATTAAATCGTTAGCGAGTGGACTATGCGTTTCGTCAGTAGATGGCTATAAGTGCATTAATTTAGGTCTTACTGGAAGGTGGAATAATAATTAATGTTGTAATGTATACCCAATAAGAGGCCGCTTCTCTAATCGATGGCAAACAATAATGCTCTCCTTCCCCTCTTGAAAGCGGTAAATGCACTTTGCTCACCCATACGTTAAATCCCAACAAATACGAGCTAAGTTGCTTTAATTAACGGTTCTACCATGTAGGTCAACTATGAACATTAAAGGTTCCCATCCCTAAATGCTCCCTAAGCCGCTGTATTTCTTCCGACCAACGTGCACGGTTACGCAAGCATTCAAAGACATATGGGGAATATATGGCGTATTCAGAATTCACGTAGAATGACTCGCACAAAATAAATTGTTATTCGCCGTTATTAAGCGTGGACTGGTTACACGATAATTGCGCAGTGCAAGCTGTTGCGAATAAACAATTCACGCTGCAGTCAAGACTCTGCCTAATGCTGAAAAAGCTTGAGCTCGTTGTTGTACACTTATGTGAAGGAAAAAACGGCCTGCAGAGTACAGCGGAAGAATGTACGACGGCAAAGCTAAAAGCTAAGTGCGACCAGTGTGTACGGAGCGAGCTTTAGGGTGCTCTTAGAATAGCTTGTACAGTAGACTCGCAGACGTATTTCGATTCAGACGAGAGGCACAGTAAATATTGATACATCCGATATGTCGACCATTTTTCGCATATGCATCATTCGCATGGCCCATTCGGTATCGTTCCCGGAATGTGTCGCGATAAATGTCCTGCCGCTTCCGATGATCGGAACATTCGCTGCAAACGCAAGCTACCAAAATATCAAGTAAAATTGGAATTGTTAATTGGGTCGATTGGGGTTTGCTATCGGAAAAATTGATTCGCTTACGGTTAATTAGTTGGGAATAATTTCGTTTAACGGAATACCCATTGCCCTATGCACACGTTTGTCCGCGATACATCGTCCTTGTATAAATGTTTCTCGTGTCGGCCACACTCGAAATTACATCGCATTTAGAAAGTCCTTTTGCTGAGCCAATGGCGACCGGAATTTTATTACCGAAGGGTTCGTTAAAAGCGGCTCTCTCGATATCGCGCTTAAACATCGAGTATCTTTTAACGAACTCGATGAAATGCGTAATATGTGCTGCTTTAATAAACCCGACATCAAAATCGGTACAGCGCTCGTTGTAACACAATAAACAACCGCACTCAGAATATGACGCATCCGCGTGCGATTGTACATATGCACGTCATTAAGTACGGCCCCGCGGCAAATCATGATCGCTACGCGATATTAATTGAGAATAATTCGTAGCATTAACGACGCCAGGCGCCAGGCCGCTTTTCGTATCCACAAGCTCAAAATGAACTGGCGGCCGTCAAATATCCCGGAAAGAAAGTTGTCATCGGGACGGCCCGAAGGAAGTCGTTGAAACTTTGACGCGGGAGAGTACCTATCGCAAATTCTCGACGCAAGGAAAAGTTCATCGGAGTTGAGCTATACGAGTGTGTCGGGCCTCTCCGTCATAACGTAGACCGTGAGACCCCCTTGAGGCTGATTAAAAATGATTGGGTCAACAAATTTATGGCGTGTCCTTCTACCTTACATTTCCATTTTAGTCTACCTTAACACGAATTTATGCTTCCTCGCTTCGCGTAGAACTCGGCCGTGAGCAGCGATGGCTGTTTTATCAGTCCGGGCCACTCATAACGTGCCCTGTATCATTACGGCGTGCATTAAGGGCGAATAAGAAGGCGATTAAGTTAACCGTCAAGATCACGTTCAAGCTGACAGCCCGCTCTTTATGCCGATAAATTGAAAACGATCGCGATTAAAACGTTATTAACGCGTCGCGCGTCTGGCGCAATAAAAATTCCACGAGGAAACGGATTAAAGAAACGCAAGAAATATTCGCTCGAAACCTATAACGAGTTTCCTGAAAGTGCGCAGACGTATCTTCGATTTCAAATTAAAAGCACATTTCACGGCGCGCATTGAACGGCGGACGTTCAAGAATGAAGTATCAAATAAAAGAACCGGCACGATTATTCGTACGTTTAATTCTCGGTTGGAGCTGATCGTAGCTTGCGTACGTTCGCGCGCGCGCGTTCCATGGGAAATAGTTCTCTTGGTCTGGATCCTGCTTTCGTTGGGCGGATAGTAACTCGTTTATCACCCAATAAAAAAAACACCGCCCTTCCTGTCGTAAAGCACGTACTTTTTCCAGATACCCCGTATGCCGCAGACATTGTTTCCGGACGCAACGATTTTACAAATCGATTTACCATCCGCGAAAACTCGAGAGTCGAACCGACCGCGACCGGGTGTAGTGTTCAATTATATGCGGCTAAATACGGACGCAGAGTTTCTCTGCTTTTGTAAGTCGTCGCTTTGCGAGACCTCCTTTTCCGTAACCTTAGGTATTTTAGACGTGTACGTCGTCTTTAAGCGAGCTGCTCCCTTATATTTGGCCCCTTAATTAAGTGCTCGGTAATCTTTCGAAGCATCGAAGTCAGCGAATACGAGTATTTTACGAGTCCGGTCGCATAGCTTCCTTCACGTATTATTGATTAATTTCCATTTTAACCGACTTCAGTGGACAACGAAAATAACTCATTTCCCTATAGAAGGAAATTCGAGGTAAATTGCTCTATTTCATCGGCGCCGGCGGTCCAATTCTCGTCTTCACGATGGCTCTGATGACATGGGAGAATCATCCTTCCAAGAAAACGGACCGTCTCGCATTCGCATAAGAATTACTTCTCAAAGGGACCTATTCGTCGTGTCTCTTCTAAGTTTCCTCGCGTTACGTGTTTGATGAGCAGTGCAATTGAACATTCTTGTTTGCGAGGAAACACAATGATGGCGAAAATCCGAGGTTACGAAATCAGTCTTTATTCTCGCAGTTTTATCTTCTGACGTAAAACGTACCGGCCCGACACGTGCCGTAGGCCGGGCTCGTTCATAAAGCATGCTGTCACATTAAATATTCAGAGCTTTCGAAAATCGCGTAATATCGCGGCGGGGTGAGCGACTGCAGCTTTACATTCCATTTCTCGGACTACGATGGAACGGCCGTTTGTTAGCGCTGCGTAAATTTCACTTTATATTCTTAAACTCTCGCTTACCGTGCTGCAAGCTTAATTACATATACACACGAACGAGGGGAAACGTTACGAGGGTGGTGGAACAGAGGCCGATCAACCAGCGTACATTTCTCGCGACAGCCGAACATACGGAAGTGACGTGTGGATTTTGTGCTCTGACACCCCGGAACGTGTCAATAAATGAGCCCGTTACGCCCGTCTAATCGTTCGGCTCGTCCGCTTGCACGTCAGGAGGCCGGCAAAGCGACGAATTCCGCCCTTCATGTATTAAAAATCACGGCATACAGAGTATCACGTGAAAATATCGTTCACGGCGATACATCGTAATACGGCATTTATTCGAAAATCCGTGCCGTAGCAGCGTTGGCTCTGCGTGCGTCGAATATATTATTTAACGAGCTCGCGGGATTACCTGGTGCCCCACATGGCGCGGGCCGGCAATATTTTTGCCCATCCACTTCCGGCGTTGCTCTTCCTAATCTGCCGAATTAATTATAGGGAAAGGGAGAAGTTGCAAAGAAATGTTGCGCCGCCGCGTTCGCGCGAAGATGAACGTTAAATGCGGGTAGAAGGAACTTTTCTCCCCGTTTCGGCAATAAAGTCGAGTCCGCCCCTGAACTTCGCGAACTCGTTTGCCGTCTCAGCGGGGCCATTTGGTTACAGTGAAACACTCAGTTTTACGGCTTCCCGTTCCGACGGTAAATACTCCGACAACACGGGGGGCAGTGTCGGGTTCTCACGTGACACTCACCGTTCAAGCGCCAACCTCGAGTCCTTCCTCATTCTTGCGTCCTCTCTGCGTCTCGGTTTAGGGAAGCCGACGATCCGTAAAATTAGAGTCGCTTCATTCAACTGTTCGACACGGCGCGGCGTGTATCCTGAAGAGGACCGGGAGACTTTCCGGAAATTTCGGCACCCCCCTCTGGCGTCGAAACAACGAGCACGCGACTCAGTACCTCTCCCTGTCTATTCGCAGTAAAAGCACTTCCGTCTGCGGACCTGATTGCTGGAACGAGACGCCGCGATTTCGTCGCTGACGAGCAGCAGGGAAAATTGAAAGCGCGAAAGTGTGGACGTTTGGTAGTCGCGGCAGCCGCTCTCTTGGCTTAAGTCAGAGCGGTTGGCTGCGGAGTGATTCATCGTCGGCAGAGAATTTATTCCGCGTCCACACAGCCAATTTCTCACGAAGACTCTTGATAAATGGAACAAGTTCTGCTCGGGCCAGGGCGAGCCGTGTTATTTCGCGTATTATCCGGGTTTAAAGGCCACCTTTCGGCTGGCGGACACGTTCGAAGTACAACGTTATTCGCAGATAACTTAGTCGTTCACCGTGAATGTACTGCCAAAGGCACAAGTGCCGAGCTCTAAATTATTCCCGACGTCCTGCCGCTGCTGGTTAAAATGACGTTTCTCGAAACGGGCATTATTCAATAAATGGAATAAATGCGGTAGAACGCGGTGAGCGAGGTCGTTTAAGAGGAGCGCGCTTTCGAGATGTATTCAACTGGATTCGTATTACGCGGGATGAAACGATTGTTCGCTTCCTGATGTCCTGTTTAAACGACTTCCACTCATGACCGCTTCTACGTACGAGCAGATCCATTAAATCTGCACTGCGGGCAATCCCACCCGGCGAGCCTCAAAAGACGACCAAATAAAATGGATCTTGATTCCATGGTGACTCGCCACGTTCGCGTCCGTGAGCATAATGGTAATTCGAGGTCTCGTCGAAATGGTCGTGGTCAGAGATCGCACTCGTACTCCACGATGCAGTTTGTCACGTTTTACGGTCTATACGTTACGATGACAGAGCTTCAAGTCGCCTATCATAAATACGCTCAAATTGCCAACTTCGAATTCTCTCACGGTCGTAACGTGGAAATTGAAGCAGTTGCGTAGAGCCGCGAATTTAAGCGCAGCACGCGAATCGCGTCCTCGCAGTTCAACTTTATAATCGGATTAATTCTTCGAGCGAATTAATGACCAATTATCGTCGGGCTAGCGGCCTCTGCGCAACGATATAGCGCCTAATTTAATGTCATCGAGAAGTAGCTCGTTCGCGGTAGCTCGCTAATAGCGTTACACGACTCACACCCCGACAAAATCCACGCTCCATTCTTTATTCATTTTTTTGTTATATGTTATATGGGTATTCATCGCATTCAAACTTTCTTTTGCGATGTATAGTTACCGTACAACGAAAGATCCACTATGATTTACAAGTATTTTATTAGATGGCCTTACACAGATGTTTTGAAGAATGTATCGGCATTTGATAAAACGTGGTAATGATTTGATTCATATCGTATGGCTCCGTGGAAGCGGTTAGAAAAGAACGATCGAAGAAGTGAAGAATCCTTGGGATATCAAGGGTGGAGACTGGCTGGGTAGTGGTTTGGGTTGAGAAGTCGGAGAATGTGCCGCCGAAATCGCCCCACATTACGCCGGATGCTCCATCGTGAACTCTCGCAGATGGTGATAATAAATGCTTGGATCTTCGTAAATCGATCGGTTATATCGAACGACTTTCTCTCTCTCCCTGTCCCGCGGCTCATTCCTTTTTATCACCCCCCGCTACATATCATCGATCGTCAACGGCTCCCATCGCAAGAGATGTCAAATATTCAGAGTGAGTCTGAGAGTTGATATCCGGATAATTAAAAAATGTCTTCGCCTCCCCGGCATTCGGACGTATATAAATACATAGATGCGCCATATATTAAGAAGCATCGATCGATATCATTCTATTATCATTTTTCGACTTTCCATTTGCTTAAGCGACACGCGGACAAAGCTTCCATTCAAGCCATTCATTCTTCGCCGGAGCCTCGGTGACAATACCGATCCGAAGTTATTGACGAAATGGTTGCAAACAAAACGAGCCAAAAACTTCTCCATTTCACTTCGACGGTAGGAGGCACTACCTTTGTTAAGCGGCGTAAAGTCGCGCATTGTAAATAAGTTCGCGCCGAAGTTAGATTAGCCGATGTCCCTCCCAAGAGAGTCGGGGCACCGTTTCGGCAAACGTTAACGTGAAGTCTGTGAGATACGTTTATGAGATACGATATTCGTTTTCCCAAGTTTTGGGCGATCGCGATAGCCGCGAATCGCGCCAACTTTCGAGCGCATTCGTGCGAATCCCGGCAATGAATGATCCAAGTTCGCCTGACGCTAATCTGGTGCCCCGATATTAAATGATTCCGTTCATCTTTTCGGCACTTCAGCAATTATCGGCCGAAGATAAATGGACGGGACGAAAAGAAGTTGAATCGGATAATGTCTTGATATCAGAACTCTCTCTCTCGCCTGAACCGCATCAGAACGAGTAGTCTTCGCGAGCGGCTGAATTTTTGTACTTACTTCTGGCCTGCATTGCGGACGATTTCGAGAAATTGATCTTGCGTCAGATTTATCGACTGTAAAAGTTTCGACGCGGGCATGGATGTCTCGGGTGTGCTTCGGAAAGTAGGTGTTACTGTATTTTACACAGGCTTTGCGCTGGTCTACGGCTCCGCGATTGATCACACCGACAAGAGTTGCGAAACTTCAGTCGATCTTTATGAACCTCCGCAGATTTATCGGTGCCACCGAAAACAGGAAGCATACGCCGTGTATTCTCCTTTGGCGCTGTTCCTCCGCGAACTGATGACGCAGCTTCGCCATTTTTGCACCTCTCACTTCCTCTGCGTCGGAATTATCGGAACGACACTTTGTCACGCGACGTCGTTCGCCGCCGAGTGCGAATTCCACGGCGGCGCGCGAAGTGCGAATTGCCGGATTTTAAATTTCATCGCGACCAAGTTAAATTGCGTGCGAAACTTCGACAAGAGTGCAATAACGTTGCAATTCAACTTACACGCGGAGCCGTCAGGCGGGCGTTGACAAAATACGGGCGAATGGACTTGCACCAAGTACGTTGGCAGCTTTTGCGTACCGCCGCGAATCATGCTAATGGCCATTTCGAAGTTCGCGCGAATCTCGCGTCACCGGCGGACACTCGCATTGAAGTTGTTCACGATCCAGAGATCAAAGATCGCCGGCTTTGCGATACTTGATGTACGCACCTACCTTTAGAGCGCGTACCATAGCTTTCTTTCATCAATATTAAACCCGTTCCTCTTGTTTGTCTCTTGTCCGGAGAACGTACATCCATTAACGGTGAAAGATGAAAACAGTGAGGATTCTTTGGCTGAAAATACATGAGTTTTTTTCTTTCTAGACGCTGCGCAGTAGTCTGACATCCGTTTACGCTCAGGCGATAGAAAATTCCGGACGTATACTGATATACCAGCGAAGCTTGCAGAAACAGACGAGTGCTTCTATCCGTTACGAGATTTAAATATTGAAGTCACGAAGCTCGCTTAATAACTTACCGTGTCGCATAACGATGTTTGTGACTAGTCTCGCCTTCACTGGTTTCGTTTATAGTATGCGCCAACATTGCTAACCTCATATTGGAACAGCTACCGCGTCCCTTGTGTACATTTAATTAGTCGTAGTGGCAACTATATCCCTGACCCTCTTTTCGGCATTAGCCGTATACTGTGACGTTTAAATAGATTCATATGAAGCTCCCTTGACTACACGTGTAAGCGGAACTATGTTACGTTAACGTCATACCCGTGTGCATATTCTGCACTGCATTACGATTGCAGATATTTCGAGATCGCTCGCAGACTACTAATGTAGGTACGGCACAAAAGGAAGCTCCGGCATCCATTTCGCCGGGTATCGCGAAGTAGTTACAGCCAAAAAGAGTGGAGTCACACGTTGCAAATGGCCCGGCAAGTGAAGTTGCATCGCCCTCGGTGCTGTCTGGTGCGCGCGATAACTTTACAATGCAAACATATGGATGGAACTCCGCGGAAATATCGGGACACAACGGCAGGCAGCGGGTGAGAAGTTTTCGCGGCAACTTCTCACGGCAATGAATGTCACTTGGCCGGACGTTATCGGGCGATCCTCACTTCGTGTTAACGACGCGACCTGAACGTGTAATGCAGTCGGGTAGATCGTTACACGGCGTCCAAGGTCGGAAGTCCAAGAAGAGTTCTACGTTCTACCTCGGCGGCGAATATTTATAGACCTTCGAAGTGGCGGATAAAAGAACGGACTTTTGTTCGAAAGCAGTTTAGTTCCAGGAATGAAATCGGATTTCGATAAAGAACTTTCAATCGCCATGACACTTGTAGGAATGAAGTGGAATAAGAATGGGAATGACGGCCGTTGAATAATGATCGCGCGGCACAGTTTGTGCATGTATGATTCATGCGACGGAACGTCGTTATGGGTCCCGATTAAGTCCGCGAGACTTCTCGCTCTTTTCGCACCTCGAGGATTTCGCATGCGCACAGCGGTGGCGCGCTGCCTGTGTAACTGAATTCTGTTTGAAGAGGCGAGAGAACGCTGGCCGGAGGAAGTCTCTTCGACTGCAATTATCGTCCGTGTGCTAAACGGTGTCGCGAGCAAACGGGACACTCTTCAGGCCGGACGATGGCGGAAGCTTTCGTGACACTGTGTCGGTGCAAGTGTTCAAGTGCAAACAACAGTGGCAGCGATTGATCGCGTCTGATGCATCGAACGTTAAAAACCTGCGAGCGTCTTTCGAACGATGGCGAATTTGATTTTTACAAATCGTCCCGTGGGACATGAGTTGACCTTTTAATTCGTTCGAACTTATTCTACTGAATACTCTACTGATCTCTACTAGAATATCTGTGGATGACTTTGTAGAAGTCGGCGTGGTCACGAGGACGGACGGAATTAAGGCAATACGCATACTTACAGCCAGGATTACGGTAGTCGCGAACTTTTTCAAGGGAACGTTTATTCTACCTCGAATTTGAAGCGGGTCGCGAGTAGCGTCGTTTAACGCGAATTGGGCCAGACGAAAGAGTGTCTACCGTGCGATGAAGAGTTAATTAGACTTAGGATGTTTAACAACGCGTGTTATGGCTCCCTTTAACCGCCTCAAGTTCTTCTTTATGCGGCGCATGGAAGAACATTCTGTTGCTGTAATTTTTCATTTTCTCCATGCCTGCTTTCTCCGCTGCTATAATTTGTCCGTCACTGCGCGCACAGTAATTCCCTAAACTCAGTGGATGGCTCTTTCATCATAAATTACTGTTTCTAATTGGCTTAGCGAATCCCTTTGTCACGCTCAAATTTATAGTTCCTATAAAACACGTCGATGTAGCATGCAGGCATTCCGCCCTGCACAAACGCTACGTGCTTATACAAATTCATTATGCACTCGCTTAGTTTCCATCCACCAATACGTAATTACCTGTCAGAGCGCTTCTAAAACATCTACGTCCGACCGTTCTCACGTATTAACCGAATTAAAATTATAACTGTTTCAGCGATGACAAGAGGAGGGCACACATTCGAAACAGTACTATGTAACGAATGTGCCAGGAGATTATTATCGAAATCGGATTAAGGACTTTCAGTAGAACGTGCCTCGTTCATTAAAATGACCGACATGACTACGTCGATACAGTTCGATGGGAAAAATCAGCCGGTCCAGCGTAAGACAATCTGTACCGTTTTCCTGAATAGTTCGCGTCATACGTTTTTCCGCCATCAACGTTAACACGAGCGTCAGCGGACAATCGGAATTAGGTTGCTCAATTGACCGACACAAAGCCCGCAGAGGGAGGATCGATCTTGCGAACGATCGCAAATAATGGTAATCGATTGGCCCAACCGGCTATTCTGTAATGAAGATCGATAGTGCTGGTCGGGCAAATATTAACGAGCCGCTGCGTTCTGACTCCCAGTTGACGATTGACGATTGACGGTCTCGCCGCGCGTCGGTGGCCCATTTGTATCGAAGCGAAATTCGCCATTTTACTTTATTAACGGCGTGACGTGTCGGCGAGGTGGAAACGTCACCATTTTTCAACTCGTCGGCACGCTCAATTTGCATCGTCGCCTCCTCGCGAATCCGTCCTCGAGGCGTAAACACAGTCATAGATTTCGCCAGTGACTTATCCGCGCTGCCTTGAGAAAGTGTCTGCGACGAAACGAGTTAAAAAATTGTGCCGAAACGCGCGGATCCGCGACGGCAGGGGCCAACGACGACGACATTTTATTCCATGGAATTTCATTTTTCCCGGAAAGTGCGCCCTTCAGTAGATTCTATGCCGCGCAGCGCCCAATTTTTGCGTTGCGTCTGACACGTAATCTTACAGGCGAGAGTGAGGACGATATATTATAGTCGGGCCCGTTGGCCCGTCGCAGAACACATCGGCGTCTGTTTCATTACGTCCTTCTCAACGCGGCGTATACACGTGGACGCCGCAAGCTGACATTCAGCGTGCACGCTGGATATATTCATAACGTGCGGCGCACGCGCGGTATATGTATTCAAGGAACAGACTCAAGTTGTAATTGCTGGTTCTGCTCATGTAAACGTGACGAAAAACTAGATTGCATCGCGAGTGTAATTACAAGCATTACATAGTCCTGTTGATTAATGCATCTTGCGCGGTTCATCTAACCACTTTTTCCCTTCGAAACACTTTGACGCATGCTGCGCGGCTGGTATTTTCTACTTGCTCCCGCTCGCTCTCGCTAGAATTCTATTCTCCCGCGGCAGGTCAAGGTTCCCTCTTTCACCGATCGCGCACGTTCCACGTATTGCGCGATTTGCCTGGAATCACGACACTCGTCTCCGGCGTCCGGTAATTTAAACATACGTATTCCCTTTCTTTCGCACGCGATATAAGAAAGAAGGAAAAAAAAAACGAAGGGACGCGATCGAAGAGTACGGTCTTGCCGGGCATTCCGCCTTTCCCTTTCGCCCAGCGTTTTCACGGGTCGTGTCCGTTCATCTGAAATTCCAATTTAATGCTTCCGCAATTTATTCCCTGGACAACAATAACGCACCGCGGTTTCGGGCCGGCATCGGATCTTCTTCTCCCCCGGCTTGGCATGCGAGGCTGCGATAAGTCACATTTTTTCGAGAGGACGCCAAAATTCGTCGAGGGTTCGGGGTAGAGAAGTTCACAGACTGCGAACGTCCCGATACGTCGTCGTTTCTGTTGCCAATAAAAATCACCGTGCGACCGGCGAATCTGCAATGAACGTCCTCGCCGGCTTTCTCCCGTAGCGTCTCGAAGCTCTTTTCCGTTCCTTATCTTTCCGTCTCATATTCCATATAGATTGTGTATGTCCGTGTCCACTCGTCCGTCTCCCCAGCTCGATCCGCCGAGCTCTTTGTCTCCCGCGCAATTTCGTTCGGCCAGCAGATATTTACAGAGATATATGAAGTTTGGGGATTCCTCGAGTCCGATCCAATTCGATTCTAGTTCGGAAACTTGATCACAATGGGGGAAATCAAAATGTTTCGACTGGTCGGATATTACTGAGCGCCGAAATGCTTCGGGGCCGCAGAAACATATCACGTCGGAATAAGAGAAAGTAATACATAGATGTAACGAATCATTTCGATACACAGAACGTGTAGAAGGGTCGCCCAAATGAAGGCTGGGTAGCCTGGGCCGTTTCATTTACACAGTCGTGATATCCCTCAAAGTTCGCGAACTTTTATTTCAGTTAGTATAGGCACTCGCTCCAGATATTTATGCGCTGCCCGCGCATTGAGCCGAGCGTTTATGCATATTGAGCAAAAATTCTATTTACCGATACGGCTGTATATATCGTTGTGCGCCAAAGCCGAGAACCCTCTTCCCATTTTCCCATTCATAACAGGCACGAGAACGTACCGGATTATGATACCGCCCCACTTCGATGCACATTTTTCTCTTTACGTCTCTGCCGCGTCTTGTTTTTTGTCTTATGCAGAGTCGCCGCGACCGTCCATTATCTTTAGCGAGACCATAGGACGTACATTATCTTTGGCGACCGTAGTCTTCGTGCGCCGCGCATTTTCTGTCCTGCGACGGTAAAAAATATAATAAATTATTTGCCGAGATGCATGCAACGGCTAGAAACGCGCATTTCACTTTTACTCTTTGCTCTTCCCATGTCTTCGTCCCTTTTTTTTCTGATCCCCTTTTCCTACTCCCGCACTTGGGGTGCATCCAACTTTCTGACACCGTCTCTCCACGTTTGTCCGTATATCGGCCTTCGTTAATTGTTTTACGAACTACGCGATTCCCGTTTTTAGTAATTCATTTTCCTTGCGTCACGGCTAATTAATTCAATGTCGCGAAACAACGGGCTCGCGAGGGAACTGTTTCGCAACCATTATAATTTAGTAAACTGCACGGACCAGGTTACAATGTGCATAGTCCCAGCCGTGATTTGTCGCCGGATGTTGCGTCGAAGCGTCGATATTCGCGAAGCATTTTCAGTACAGTTTTGTTGCCAACGGGTCGTAGCCTACTTTCAGCAATTTGCTGCGGGACAAGCAGAAGGCTGCTTGTAATATTAAGCCATTGTTCCGCGATTTATCTCGCGTTACATTTCGCTTAGCGGAACGATGCTTTCTTTACGCTACATTATTCTTCGCAAAATGGCATCGTACGATTGTAGAAGTCTTGACCTAAAAAAAAAAAAGAAACACACCCACCACGACACAGCGTTTCAGCAGCCGGAAACTTTTCCGGTACTACATGTGCGGCAGAACATTAATATACTTCAGCAGGCTCTAATGAATAGCGAGCAAAGATACCGTTCGAGTGTAAATCACCAATGACGCACGATGCTTCGCTTAACGCGACTCACAATCAGCGGAGAACATTGCAGAAGAAATTAAGCTATCTCGCTAACATTGCCGTTTACGTCCACTCGGCTGTACGGCGCGCAAGATAAAGCACGACTTTCGGAAGCGAGAGCGCCGGAGGAAAAAGTCCCTACATTGTCGCGGATCGGCTAAGATGCGGTCCTCGCGCAATCTGAAAAGCTTCGTCGCGCGAGATATGCACAGGGTTGCTTTCCATTGAAATGAACGCCGCCGACGCGCGACGGTAGTCAAACGTTTTCCGCCCCTTCTGCGCGAAGCGACGCGTTAATCTTGAAATATTCGTGAGAGTAGCGGGGGGAGGTACAAAGAACGAACGAGAGCTCGACGTCCATGCCAGCCGGTAACACGCAAATAATCTCTTAATCCAACGACATTTCCTTCGCGGCACGATGAGAATTTTCATAACAGCCCTCCGGTTCGTCCTCGGCGGTGAATCTTTTCACGTCCCAATGGAATTTCTGCGCATTAACGGGCCGCGGCACACGCAGAAAAAAAGAAGGAAGAGCTCGCCAACCTCTCCGGCTCGAAGAGCAGCTTTCAATGTTGGATAAACGTTTTCATACCGCCGGCAGATCTCGACGCGATTTTACGAGAACCGTGCGCCCGCAATCGGACGTGAAGCGATATGGGCTATTTCCGGTAACTAGCAGCGCATATACGCGAACAATCACGACTACATCCCGCTACTCCCTCAAATCAATGCAACCTACTGTTGCAATTAGATCTATATACACGCTCGGAGTGTACCAGCCCCTATCGCCTGCATCCCCTTTCACTGTCGCGTCGAGGGAAGATGTCGAAGGGTGGCATCGAGGGGTGGCGTCGAAGGGAGACAGCGATCCAGCGTAGAGAGGTTGCAGATCTGATGATCTTACGAAATTAGTTTGCTACAAAGTGACGGAGGAGAGGCGAGCCGTGACGACATATCATTCGCTCGACGATATACAATATACGTTACCTATGCATATACGTTGCCATCTTATATATGTACATGCCGTCTGTAATCCGGCGAGCCCCGGGCGATAAAACTCCGCCGATGACACCGTTCGATTTAATGGAACTTTTACGTGTCCCGGACCATGTATAAATTTGGAGCTCGTTGGGCGTGCATGAGCGAGGAGTAGAGTCGAATAAATCGAGTAACGACGGTCGATGGTGAGAGGGCAGAGCTGGACGGTGGGAAAAAGTGACCAAAAAATTCATTATCGAAGAGTACCATCGATATTGACCGCCGTGGGGACCGACGCCGGACAATAGTGGGAGGGGGTGGGAGCGAGGCGAGATCGCATTTACGCGTGAGCTGGACGAAAGCTTCGAGCGGACTGATCGCTTCCTTGTTTACCCGTTATTTCATTTCCATTGCGCGAGCGTAGGAAGCGCGGCGGGTCGGTCGGAAATTTTGGTCGGTTCGAAATAGGCCGGGCGCTTTTAACGTTTTGCCAGACGCCTGTGTGAGAGCGCCGACCGGGGCCGGTATTGATCCTTCTTTCGAATTCTCTTTTTTACGGGCGGCGCGCTTTCGCGTGCACGGCGCTCTTATCTATATCCAAGAAATACACGGGGTCATGTCTCGCAGACGCATTACCGCGACGCGGCGCTCGCGCGGAAAGAGTTCCGAGGAGGGCGCTGATGGACCGACAAGTGCGGAAGAGAGTGTTTCGCGTCGTTAAGTATTTGCATTGCGGATGACGCTTTCGTGTTTCGTTCACAATGGCCGGATAAAACGGTGACCCAGTGTCGGCGTTATTCGTAGATTAATTGAAAACTTCGCTGCGGGGCTCGTTTAGCCCCGATTTCACGGGAACGTTGTTTATACTGGCATCGCCTTTTTCCGCCACTCCCCACCACCCACCCACTCTCGCTCCTGTCGGCGCAATTTCAATTATCACGTGAACTGGCACTCGGTAGTAGATTATATTTATACGCCCCCGCCGACCCGACGGTCCTTACATGTTACTCGCCCAACATCCACGTTACATTTTATCTCGGTAGAAGTTATTACAGGAGCGGCCAAGAGAAGGAAGTCCGGCGGCCGCCAGCGCGATAGCGGCCAACATGGTAGAAAACCACGTCGGATTTATCCCGGCGTCATCAAATTTGGGAAGCGGAAACGCAGATACCGCCGCGTAAACTCGATTTGTGTCCGTATGCAAAGTGCACTGGCTCGAACAAACTAAAGTTTATTCTACTCCAGGTCTGGGGAAGGCGCGGAAAGGGGAACGAAGCTTCCGTTTGTTTCAAGAGCGCGGCGAACTGTCGTAGTTGCGACGGTGTACCGGGCAAGAGACGTAAGTAATTGCTTTTGCAGCGAAAACGTTGCCGAGAGAGCGCAAATACCCTCGCCGAACGTCATCGTAATAATCGTCATTTTCGGCTAAACAAAATTCGCGAATCGCGCGTTTTATTCACGCGCAGTTAGAATGTCGAGGATGAATCGTGCGTCCATGACATATATCGCGGACGGTGAACGGTTGAAGCTCTCCCGGCAATTAAGGACCAACATTTTGAAAGCGGCGCGGAGGCAACTTTATTGCGACGTAAGGCATATAAATCGACAGAAAGGAGAGCGGCCATCGGGAGGATCCATAAATAAGCGGGGAAGACGGCGCTGTTATCCGGGGAGGAAAAATGCAATCCGGTCGATTAATAACTGCAGCACTCGAGTGGCTCCGGCGTTTCCCACAATTAACAGCGGCAGCGTTTCTTGTCACGTGATTCATTACCGTATTTTTATGCACTCGCCCATTTATTTCGCTAATAAACTCACGCCGCGGCTCGCGGCCGATCACCGCGGACGTTGTTATTCGTCCGAAGGTCCTCATCGTAAAGTGTTTGCGTGCCGGGCCGAAAATGTAGGCGGGGGGCGACGGTATGTTTCTATTAAAATTTAAATCTCAAGATGCCAATTGCGATAACGAATCTGCCCTCTGCTGTTTCTTTTTCTCCCTCTCTCTTTCTCTCGCCCTGCTTTCACGAGCCCATTCCGTTCTGCATCGTAATTTCGGTGCAACTTTTTCCGCTTACCCTCTGCATTCGTAATGCTCGTAGTCGCAACTCGCGCCGCGTAATCTCCAGGCGTGAGCAATTAGCGTTCTACAAAATTGCCGGAGGCGGAAGAAATCTGAATTAAGCACTGATTTGCCGCCATAAGCCTTACGCGTACGGTCGCTCGACGCATCGGCCGACGCTAGACGTAACGAGCAAACCATTGATGTACCTAATCGCTAGATGCGTGCGTGCGCGCGTATGCGATTCGGATAACTGCCACCGCGCCGTGTCAAATTAGTTCTCTCTTTTCCTCTCGCTCTCTCTGCCGGGAGTCGAAGCAGGGCGCAACATAAGCCTTAATTAACTCGTGAGTTGCGTGGCTTTAACGATGCCGCTGATAATTGAACATCGATGTCACTGTTCGTACCGAATCGGCCTCATTGAATTTCCGCCCTTTTACTGCAAAAAGCGCTGCGTCAGAATTGAAAGTCTAACGCTAACGAGTCCCTGGCTTCGAATTTTTCGAATGACGACCGATGAAAGGAACAAAGCCGTAGTAAGCCGAACACATAATAGAGACGTAATAGAAACGTAATAGAGCCATCATTGAGGTAAGAGATAATGGCAACCACCGGAAGATGACCAAGCGGATTAAAGTCTTTAGAGATCGGAAGAACGTCGCAATAACGTGCTTTGAACCCGCGCGCCGGTATCGGCTCAATAAGCATTAAGATCCCTACTTAAACACTGTCGGTCATAATCGGTGTAGGTGTACTCTACGTCCGCGGATGCTAGGACAGAGATACTGGTGGGGCAGAATACTGTCCGTTTGATCAGCAGGTTTTATTCCCGGTCAGTCTTACTTTATTCGTTGTGCGTGTACAAACGACAGTGATGCATCGCGGAATGTTATAAGAATTCGCATTTTTTGTGCGTTCGAAGGTGGGTTAGGTTACAACCGTAGCCATTTACCTCTTATTAAGTCTGACTTTATTTTTTTCGCACGATCTCTTGCTTGCCACGAAATCTTGTGTTCGAGAGTATCGCGTCGGAACAGCTGCAACTCGTATTTCACGATAAATAATTTGTATCCCGGTGGGATTTGTTCCGAAGACAGTTTCGAGCGGAGCAATTTATCATAGGCGCAGAGATGACCGTAAAAAAGCAATTCGTTACGTTTTCGACTAATCCGCTTTTCGTCTAGCAGCGAATAACAGGGAAATCGGTTTCATTGATCACTCACATCGTCGCGATAATACCAGTGATAATATCTCGCGGTTCGGCCGTTCGCAAATAATAAATAGAGCGGGAATATATCATCGGTGGAAAAAAACACTACGCGTTTTAGAGTCCAATCCCATCCGGCACCTGCCGTTCGCCGATGTCATTCGTCATACTGAGCTATAACGATGCACATGCGTAACTTACGAATTGATTTATGAATTAAATAGGATGCGCCTGATGGATGGCGTCCCTAAATTTCGACGAACTTCCGCACAAAAGTTCGCTCCAAGCATCCATCCCGCATTCTACGCGTTCGCGCGTTTATCTTAGTGACTATCGTAAAACAAAGTCGATTACCTACGGCTTTGTACACTGTCCCACATTTCGCAACAGAAATTGAATGATACCTGACTACGGAGCCAAAGCGAAGCGTGCAGCGAAGCATGCCGCGACGCAACGGAGTCACTCAGATAACGGTCATCACGTTGTGAATGAAATTATGCGAATTAGGCGGGAGCACAACCGTGACGGTAGCGATACAACAAATCGTCCCGTAATAATCTTCCAATCAGCCCGCGGACGGAAGCAATTCTCATCTCCCGGAATACTTTCACCGACGATTTTCCGCCGGCAGAATTCCGAGCGAGCGAACGAGGCTCGGCGAGCGACGCGCATAAGAAGTGCAATCTGCGACTAGGCGCGCAGAGAAGAATCTTTGGTCGGCAGGATGATCGTTGAGGGAATTTTGATTGTACCGACGCGGTTTGATTCAGGTATCCCACGAATCGCGCACGTCACACGCGCCGTATCGTCTTTAGCGGCTGGTTATGCTAATCGCGCATTCTGATGCGATCGCGGTTTTGCGCATTCCAGCCGATGTTTCATCTTCGCAGTCGAGCGACGACGCGCGTGTCTCTCTGACTCTTCGTTAAATGAAACTTTCGTCTTCTGGCAGCGACTCGCGACTCGCGGCGTCTGGCAATATAATAGTCGCTGCTTGAATCTAAATCCCATAAGGCCCGTTGGCTCTTTTCCGCGTCAGATCTCGCGAGAGAGAATGCCGTCTTGCGGCTTCCGAGAGCACGGCGCGCGTGTAGTCGGAATTAAAAGTGTGGCGCGTTGGTCGACTCGTGAAAGGAACAGCAAGGATACCCATGCTCAAGGACAGATATCGGGGTACTGATACCAATTTATTATCGAGCCGCGCGCGCTCGTTGCCTCACCATCTGAAATCGCTTATGTCATCTAGCGTGCCCGTGCTGTAAGGTTCGCGCAAGACACCTGCGCGTATAGCCCGTTCCGTTGCGGCCGCAACTTTGATTATTCATGACGAAGGAGTGGCCGTCTTATCGCTTATCCGTTAATCATTTACCGTTTAAGGACTTCCCAAGGGCTGATCGACTTCTGGTCACGCTCCGCCAAGAGAAGGAAATTCATTTTCTCGAGAGGAACGGAAACTCGGCGCATTCGAGAGCTGCATTATTTCTCATAAAGAAAACGTTGAGCAACTTCGTCTTCTGCGTTCGCACAGTGAATGCGGATTACAGGATTGCAATGCGAACGCTGCGGCAATTTTAATTATGCTCGCGCCGTTCGCTGAAACTTCCGAGCGAGGAAAAATCCGGTGAACTTAATAGTTACGGCTCGTACGCCCTCGTAATAAAAAGCGTGAGATACCTTAGTTTGCACCGTCGTGAGCCGCTCGAGGGCATTCGAATATTCATCCGAATTTCCACATTCCCTAATGACGAGTTCGATTGTTCGCTCGGCACATGCGTGCCTTCGTCTTCCAAGAAGATCGACAAAAAACGACACCCAAGAACGTGTCGAAGGAGGCTCGGTTATAAGTCAATAAATTATGACACAGTGATTCAGAAAGCGTACACCGCTTGCAAAAAGTCTCATTTACATTACGTACCGTTGGTAGATAATGAACTCGCCGCGAGATTGCAAATGATTTGCCGGGTAAAACCTTGGGCATATTGGCAATCGCGAATGTATTTTCGCAAAACATTTCCGCTCCGCAGAATTAGCGATGCAAACTGTCCTAGCGATATGCGCAACAAATTTTACAGCGCCCAATGCCGATCGTGTTTGATGTTAATTTTGCAGCATATAACGCGCGAATGAGCGTAAGCCGTTCGATCTATGCCATACACCGGTTTAAATTTACGGAGTCGAGCACTCCTGGAGGGTGTAAATTTGCTGGCAACATATCGCAATAAATTTAATAGCCTGCATCACTGACACGGTATACATTCTCGTGCCTCGCACGTCATGTGTGATCAAGAGCTTACAAGAGGGGTCGCCAATAACGTACGAAACTATGGCGTAATAAAATATTCCGATACGCCGTGAGTTCGTTCGTGAAAGCATAATGCTTTCGTACGCGTTCCTTCCGTTCGCGCCGCGAGACAGAAAGACGTTCCTATTTAATTTGAGTGGCGCTATCAGATCTGGGACGCATGAATTTTGTACACGCTCTTGCGAAACTTATCCGAATTCATCTGTTGTTTGCGCATTCTATGCCTCGAATGTGCCAACCCGCGGTTAGTATTCGAATTTCATTAATCGATCACTAACGAACGAGTCGGGCAGAATTGAAATTGTAATGAAATTACCGGTTATTGAATTTGCCGCGACGCGACGCTGGACCCCTTCGGCCAGCTCTGTAGTTGTCAATGTATTTGGCAATGATAGCGTACGCGTCGACTCGCATGACGCTGAATGCAACGAGCGCTAATGTTTTTCCCGTTCGTGCGTTAACGAAGCAGCCGCTCTCGTATTGCATTCATCACTTCCGCCATTTTTTTACGACATAACGTTGTAAAGAACACAGTGGAACCTTATGGCAGGCTTGTGTGTCAGATTGCGCATAAGCAGCGTTAATCATTATGTGTATACCACTTTGAAGAATGAATCGCTAGCTTTACAACGGTGCTTCATATTCTTATGTTGCAGGTAAAAATTTGGCAGGGAAACTTCGGATTGATCAAGACAGTAATTTTATAATTGTAGCTCACAGAGTGGTGCATGTAATCGCTCTAATTCTACTTTATTTCTTTACGAGTTAGTTATGGTCGTCGATAAATCAGACATGCCGGGTCAATTCGTAAAAGTGAAAACAGAAAGGACTGGTTTCGAGCCGTCGGAACGATGGCGTATCATGAAAAATGTCTTAGTGATCGGAACTGCATTTATGGTGAATTTTACTGCTTTTATGGGAGCGACGAACCTGCAGAGTTCGATTAACGCCGATCAGTCGTTGGGGACGTTCACTCTTGCATCGATTTACGGCAGTCTACTGTTCAGCAACATATTTTTGCCAGCATTGGTGATAAGGTACGTCAAAAGTTTTGTGATACGAATTGTGTCCAATAGTCCAATACTTACACGCTTACAATCGTCAGCGCATAAACTACCTTGAAGACTAGTAAATGACAAACGAATTACCTCACCTGTTTTCCCGTCGAAACTGCTCACCATTTGACTCTCTTTCTCTTAATATTTCGCCGGTCTCGTAAAAAAGTTTCTCCGCCAGCTTCTCTCCTCATTGTCGGAACTTTGCTTTTAAAACTTGGACGTAACACGCCGCGGCAATTACCGGGACAGTCAGATTTTGTCGTCAAATCCCAGCAAGAACGTGAAGGAGCTTTCTCGCCGTCCGGGCCAAACAGGCGGCAGACAAAATGCGCTTTAACTTGGAAAGAAAGCAAAATCGATTATACGTTTACATAAACCATTGCCACTCTTTATAAACCATGAATTCATCGCTGACTTCGGTGCCATACTCTCATGTGATATGCTGCCCACCCTCGAACGTTTACAGAGCGCGAGGGACAAGTGCCGAGAGCGAGAGAGAGAAACGTGTTTCAATTATGCAAATTCTCTGCTTCGCAGCTGGCTCGGATGCAAGTGGACGATAGCGTTGTCCATTCTGACCTACGTCCCCTTCATGGCCGCTCAGTTTTATCCGAAATTCTACACCATGATCCCGGCCGGCTTGATGGTGGGTCTCGGCGCCGGTCCATTGTGGTGCGCCAAATGCACCTATCTAAGCGTCGTCGCAGAGGCTTACTCCACGGTCTCGGGCCTGCCGGCGGACGTACTCGTCACGAGGTTCTTCGGCCTGTTTTTCATGTTCTACCAGATGGCGCAGGTCTGGGGCAATCTTATCTCGTCCGCAGGTGCGCTTCCACACCTTCTTGCGAACGGGAACATTGTTATTTCGGGCGAGCGCATTATCTGCCCGCCCGCCACCGAGAATGCATAAATTAGCTGCGCGGAAGGGAAAGCCTGCACGAGAGTGCGGCCCGCGGAGCACGCAACGCGGAAGTGGGCCGTAAAGTTGTCGAAAAAAGCCTCCCTGCTCCGACGGTTCTTTATCTTTCGTCGCGATAATCGCGTGATTTCGAAAACGTCAGTTGCGCTGCGAGCAGTACGAACGATTGTTATCCGCTTTCATATCCGCCGGTGTCTCGAGCCGGAAAATTTTGCTGGGCGCGAAGGGTGCCGAGATTATTTTCGCGAGCATTCGTGGCTGTATGCCGACACTGTGCTACTGGACGATTGTAGTTGCGCTCTCCTCTTCTCGTCGGAAGTCGCGCCGGGCACATTGAATATGCAAAAGAGGTTACTCCCGGGTGCGCGTTTTTCCCTCTTTGCGCAACGATCACGCTGAAATCGACGACTGGGGAAATATCGCGCAGTTGACGCTGCGCGCGTATATTGTTTCCGCACGTTCGTGCCTCCACGAACGACCGAGGGGATGCTATCGCATCGCCCGCAAATCTCTATTTCCCGTCAATTACAACACTACATCGTTCTTAATGTATACCTTCAATTGACTCAGTCAAATTATATTCGCTTATCAAAACTTGTAGATTTAGAGTGTCACCTAGACGTGGCTCAATAATAGTGAAAAATTTCCGACTTTCTGTTCCACTCAAGGTTTCACTAAAACACATGACAGTCGTACGATCAGTACAATCTATATAGAAAAAAGTCTGTTTCACCCATACAAGTTTCCATAATCGCTATAAAACAATACCACATACTTTACGCTGCGCCAAATCGGCTCCGGACTCTTTGCTCTGCCTCTCTTTGTTAGAGTTGGCAAGCACTAGAAAGCAACGAGCACTTTTTTGGCATCCCTTCCGTGTTTCTGCCTCGGACTCTCGGCAGACATAATGGGTATCTGCCAGTAAGACGAAAGAACACTCGTGAAGTTAACTTTCTCAGAGCATTGTTTGTCCCGACCGATAAGCGTTTGGATAGTTGGACGACAGGCAAGAGGCGCATGGTGACTAGAAACTCCTTTTACTTTCCTCGCGGGGAGTGCCTCCCGGCTATCGTTGCTGTTTCTTCAAACTTACACGTTTTTGATTATTTATTGCGCAACACCGCGATGACTCTCAAACTACTTGTGGATCTTATCGGTCTCGTAGCTGGCCGATTGCTACGGAGCGTAAATGGAAATTGAAAAGAAAAATGTAACCTACGTGATTGAAGATGTCGAAAGGAGTCAATTCGCGATCAAACAACCTCGCGTCGACGCTGGTTATCTTCGCAGGTCGTAACAGTTTGCTAGTTAACGCTATTCCTCCGACGACACAGGAACGAAAAAGACATTTACATGGATCGCATTTTTTCACCGAGTCATATAAGCACCTCCAATATATGCCGTCTCGTATCGACTCCGCCAATATCAGAACCTATTCGCCAATAACGGAATGAACGTTGGCAAACGTCGGTACGACCTAATATCTGATAGTAACATTTTGCTGGCTCTCTTTCGGCAATCGTTCGATAATATGGTAATCCGAGCGCGGCCGCCCGCGGATATCTTTCGGCCAGGAAGCCACAGGTTATGGTCTCCCAACGTCGGGGAGGTTGCTTTTACGGGGTAAAAGTGCGACTTTTACGCGCGCCACGGAGCGTGCCGCTAACGCGAAATGATTTACGGCTTCCTTGACAATGCCGCTAAAAGTATTGGACGTAGTGGCGCGATGTCGATGAATTATCGCCGTTGAGATTTGCCGCGGTCCGGTCGTAATCTATCAATATCGTTCTCGATGTTCCGCGCTCAAAAGCGAAGTTCCGACGTCGCAAATAAATACTAATGCCAAAAGTTTCGTCCACTGACACATTCGACGCCGCGTTATTGGAACGCGGCATCGATATACGTGCTCGATCGGCTACGAATGAGTATCGACGATGTACGTTTTTCAAGTTATTAGTTCTTCCCGCACTCCGCGAAATTCTGTAGTTTCGGCGTTGAAAAGCCCGCGGGGAAGCAAACACAGAGCTTGAAAGCTTCAGTCGACCAACGAGATTTCCGACGAATGACGGACGTGTTGTTCTTCCAAGTTGCCTGCTTCCTCCTCGTGTTTTCGCTTCGCGCCAGGGCCGCTGGATACGTTGTCATTCATTCGGCTGGCGAATTTGTGTCGCCGGGACGTTTGCGTTTCTACTATAACTCTTTAACTACCACGCATGGCTAAGCAGGCAGAAGTGGAAAGCGCAAGGATCCGTGGAAAATGTCTCTGCCATTCGTCGCGGAACTTGGCTGTTACTTTAAAAGCGTCCCCGGATGCATTTTGACGCAAAACTTCCCCGCAGCCGATCCCTGTTTTTCAGAGATTTGTTATCTGTCATTCCTGTATTCATCGTCCCGTATTATTCTTCCCCTATTCGCTCGACCGAACCCTTTGTCAAACACATTATTTATCCTTGCTGTTCAAACTGCGACATCGACTTCTTTCGACAAATAAAAACAAAGGTCGTGCAGTACTGCAGCATTCGCGCTCGAGGTTTTACGCCAATGCATTTGCCGAACGCGATCTCCGACATGCCGGCCGAAGGGTTGACTATAACGACGCCTCTTTTCATTCTTCCCGTCGCGCGCTTTCTTTTCGAGTTTACAGATCCGCGCAGCAAGTACCACTCAGCTGCGCGAACATACGGGCTGGTCGTTAATTTTATTGTCATTGTCTCTTTCCATCTCTTGCAGTCCTCTCGTACGGCTCGGATGCGGTCGCATCGAACGTGACGCTGAATAGTAGCGTCGTCGCGGAAGTTTGCGGCGCTAACTTTTGCGGTGTGGCCGCGGCAGCCGAGGAGAATCCGAATCTGGAACCGCCGCCGGTCGAAAGGATACACCTCATTTCCGGCATTTATTTAGCTCTCATGATCGTGGCCTCGCTCATCGTCACGTTCGGCGTCGATTCTTTGTCCAGGTAATTCATTCAACGTGTATACTGTACTATTCCTCACCGAAATTTCCGAGCGAAAGCACACAACTTTGACTTAGGTATATGTATATCTCGAACGAATCGGTATGGCAACGTGATGAAGAGTGTGCAGAATATTTTGCGGAAAATATGTATGCCGCAAATATGAGGGCTCAAATCTTTCGCGGCCGAAATGGTATGGGGACGGCCGAAATATATGAATATCGGAAAACGTTAGAGAGCTGATTTTAAATTACACCGGTGGAACGGATCGAGCCACAGTCAGCCGCGATACTCTACGTAAATTGTTGACCCTATTCGGTACGATACCCCGGAATCGATGGTATCGTGTGCGGGACAGAGAGGGAAGACATCGAAAAGGAAGTTTATCACGTGGAAGTCAGGAGACGCTCGATAACGTCCGTAGATTATGCAATTGTTACGCACACGTGACTAGATTTGCGCAATTCTTTCAGATACGACCGAGGCAGAACCGGTTCTGCCACAGGATTGTCCGGACTCAGGTTGCTTGCTGTGACGCTGAAGTTGCTGAAAGAGAAAAGTCAGCTCCTAATACTGCCCATAATAATTTTCATCGGCGCCGAACAAGCCTTTCTCTTCGCCGAATACAATGCGGTGAGTCCGTTAAACGCGTGCGAACGCGGCGCATGAACAAAGCGAATGAAAAAATATCTGCTCGCAACCCGTATCTCAGGATTTGAGTCAGAAAATCGCGCACCAAACTGTGCAACACTGATTCACCGTTGGTTTGCACGGTAACAGGCGCGCGGGCGCGCGCGCTGAATGTTCCGACAGTGCGCGACTATTTTCTCTACAGTGTAATCTGTGTACAATGGAACTTCGTGAATATAGAGACTGCGAGAATGGTGGAAAAAAAATTAACACGTCCCGCGCCCTCGCGGCGTACGCTTTAAATCGTCCTACATAAAAATGTTGTTGCCGCGAGAATTGCGTGTAAAGCCGGGTACGAAGTAATCAAATTCCTGTTTATTGCAGTCGTTCGTCTCGTGCGCATGGGGAATCAGCAACATCGGATACGTAATGATCTGTTTTGGCGTCACGAACGCCATAGCGGCACCGGTCGTGGGTTCCATCATTAAATTGACGGGAAGAGTGCCGGTGATGGTGTTCGCGTTTTTTCTACATCTCGCCATTCTGATTTTCATGATTCATTGGAGGCCGACGCCAGAGCAGGGATCGTTATTCTTCTTGATCTCCGGGTTGTGGGGTGTATGTGATGCTGTTTGGTTGGTCCAAATAAATGGTAAGATCGAGAGAAATGTTTGGAGAGTGTTATCTAACGTTTGACGAGTCAAAACTAGACTGTGTCCCGTGGGTCTAAAGATTTTTTCGTTGATATTCCAAACAACTGAGTTGAAGTGGTTCGAGCACATTGCTTAATCAATCATTGAAGTCTCCCATTTGCCATTATCAGTTGGTAATCCCTTTTACTTCCTACTTTATCGCAGTCAGTAATATAATTGAATAATTAACCTAGAACCTCCTGTACCTGCACTTGGTAAGGAGGCACGCATGGTGTTGCCATACCGGTTAAGCGTATTTTCTGCCATGGCGCCATTGCATTCGTCGTTTCTGCGTAACTTTCGGAAGAACGCTGCAACGATATTATTGATTTTTGTATAGACCCCGTAGTTTCACGTCGTTCCGTTTAGTGGTGCATCGGTTTATACGCCTATGGTCGCTGCAATCCGCCTTTTTCTATTGAATTCGAACCTATTACGCCATCGTACAATAAGGTAGAATCATATTTTATCATCAGAAAGTAACGTTCGTAGACTATCGTACCTTACTAAGATGAATCAAGATGTGAATTGATTGATTCGTAGTGCCACGACAAGGTATAGGATAGACATGTATTAGACCTTTTTGAAGATTTTTCGATGCTTTTTTACATAAGACGAAGAGCGATAAGCTATCTAAAAAAAAACTACTGAGTTCAACGTACAGCCAGTGGCATATTTTCAGCGCAAGTTGCCCTCTACCGAATGGTACAGGTGCGGACCAAAATTGAAGTTTCAACACCCACCGTTCTTAGACGTCGAGTGCGCTCGAATTAGTCTGATTTTTGGTGCAGTCGGTATTTTTTTGACGTCGTACTAAAAGTCCCGTAAGATGACGGGTCTATCGTATACCTCGTCTGTGATAGTGCTATGTTGACCGCATCATGTGTTTACATTAATTGCGAATTTGCATTTTTATGTACAGCACTCAGCGGTATATTGTTCCCCGGCAAAGAAGAAGCTGCATTCTCAAACTTCCGTCTGTGGGAGTCGACTGGTTCCGTGATAACGTACGCTTGTATACCTTACCTTTGCACCTACTTGAAATTGTACAGCCTTATCGGAATACTTTGCGTGGGCATGATTGGCTATGGAATTATCGAATGGACCGGTACAGCCAAAAGGATCGTTACGGATAAAAAGCCTGATTTCGAGTTAGTTGCAAGCAACGAAGTGACGCGATAGGACGCAGCCCTTCAAAGGTGGCAAAATCTCAAATTTTCCATAGTTCCGACAATCGTCAAATTTGACGAGCACATATTTCAATAGTTTCATACCTTGCTAAGGACATAAGGATCAGGTACACTTTGGATATACAAATGTAAAAGAAGTTTGCGTGTAAAGTAATATGTACATAAGTCATCCGGGAAACGATAAATTATACGGCTGTGCAAACTTTTAGGATCCTCGAGGTACAACCTTTATGTGATTTGTACCACAATATATGTTTTTATTTTATTCTTGTGGACACCTACTAGATTTTACACAGGTATTCGCTTAACGACTAAAATTCTTCTCCTTCTTTTTTTAAATACGTAGTTTAATGTTACATCATCTGCCTATGCGCTAACACTCAAGCTAAAGCTACGGCTGCTTAATTTAGTTGTATACTTATGTGCTTAATTGCCGACTGTGTGCTTACTGTGCTCTCGGGATCAATTGACTTCCATTTTGAGCGAAGGCGGACCACGAAGATTGTTGAAGCGAATGTATCGAATGTTTGTCAGAATGTTGTCTTCACCGACCGCGAGTGGAATATTGTATTTTTTGTTTGTTCACGAATATTGTCTTCAACGGGAACTCAATTGACCCCTTTCTCGATTTAGCGTCTCGTTAAGTTGCTGATTGTATTGTGATTACTAACTTAACTTGCATCGTATCGTATTTACATCTGAAGTTTTGTAGTTCAGTTATATACTTTATAAAACGTAGTAGGAACTTTGGTTTCGCTGGGCAATGTTTCAGGAGCAGTTTCCTCTCGGAAATTCACGAACTCGCGATAGAATTATTACACTTTTTGGATATACACTTTTTTGTCGTATCAATTTTTGTTTCATCAAGTTTTGGAATTTACAGGCTTCAATCGCTACGAGGCTCTTAATTGCGGTTACATAATCGATTGCCGGAAGATTGACAACAATTCAGCTGGAAACTGCTATAAAACTCGCCCGTGGATCTATCCTCCTTAGAAATATGACACTCACGAATACAATTCACATTTTTTTTTAATACTCATGTTTATATTTTTCGTAATGAACTATTGGATATCGATTTCACGAAGAAAATACACATGATTCCTAATTTTTCCACCCCCACTTCCGTTGTGCCGTCCACTGTCGCTCTCTTTCTCTCTCTCTTTCTCTCGCTCTTTCTCTCACCATCTCTATAACAAAATTTAATAACCGGAATATCTCTGTACAAACGTTTTCATTTTTTTTTATCAAAAAGGATAACATACTATACCCCTCGCCTCACACCCCGCATAATCAAAATTTTGAATTTTGAATTGTCTTTTACCCACCGTATACATCTTTTTTGTTCATTTACTCGTATAATACAACGTTTTAGGAACAGATCACTTTGCTCGTTTTCCACTTAAAAGTAAAATCTTAAAATATTATTTATTTTTAGAAATTTATTTTAACCATGTAAATTTTCTTTGCATGAATTTCAGCTATTACATAGCCTATGATATTAAAAGGTAGTTTTAATATTACAATGCCTATGTATCTTAGTATGTACAGGCTACCCTTGCGCTCCTAACTACATTTCAGTTGACGATTTTCATAGTATTATCGTAGTAAATATCCTATTATGACGAAGGGTGAAGTACATTTTATGCACAATCTTATACCATACTTAAAATCGTAGTTGATTCGAGATATTACGAAAGTCGTATTTTAAATGGGGGCTGCTCGTCTAAATATCGCATATACGCAGAAGAAATTTCGAAGAATGTCGATTCGCTTGGTACTAAACAGCTACAGATGTCGTTTATAAATAAAAGTTTATTCAAGCGGGAAAAACATTAAAAATGAAGAATGCTTCGCTACTTCTATCGGGTGATAGTTGATGGCCATGTCGTTTATTACTCGTAACGCGCTTCGCTCAAATAATGTGCTTTTTTGATCCTTTCCTATTATTGCGCGATCGCCAACCACGTACGGAACCCTTCTTACGCAAGTTCGATTCTCCGTTTTAAGTCTCCATCAGATTCAACTAAGGACGAGTTCACTACATCTTGTTCCGCGAGAGTAAGTACATATTATCCGCGTCGAACGAAATTACGTTTAGTTAGAAGTGCATCCATGTACTCGTAGTCGAAAAATCACAATCATCGTCAAGTGGCTCGCACGTCAGACTCGATATTCAATGGAAAGCTCCCCAAATCGCTAGTATCATTTAATCGTGGACAGGTAGATCGAACATTTAGGAACAAAAGATGCGTAAATGTTTAAAACACGTATACCTCACGTATATGGCAGATTATTTACGGACTAGTTTTGCAGAAACTTGAACCACTTCGTCCGTCGTGAAACGGCCGACCGTTTTCGGGATCATATATACGTACGCACCATTTTCGGGGGGAGAGATTCCTACAAATCGTTCATAGTATACTTTCGAAAACGTTATTGCGTCACGCGTTCCCTCTATAGAACTTTATGCATTCTCACGCGCGTAATTTATAGAATCCAGCGAGAAGTGTGTCGGGACGATGTTGATACGGCGATTAACGTGGCTGGCATTAGTCGACGTTAATGCGTCAGATCGAACGGATTAAAATCGCGACATCGATCGTACGTCACGGCGCTTCAAGTAAACGTTTCAATCATCGTCTTAACTGTCATTTAATCGTCTTTATCTCTACTCCTGAATGTCCGCAGTGCCATCGGCTGTTAACGCCATTTACGTGACCTCCGATTGCTTGCGCTAGATTCCATGCCTGCCTCCTCTTACCTTTCTCGCTTTAAGAATCGCCTTTTGGTACGGTGCCATGCAACTCGAGCAGTACGTCAGTCACGTGCATTTGTCGTTTATAAATATTCCTAAATGGACCGCATAGCAGCTGGAGGCTCGTCCGACCCCTTACATCATATACGATTATTTAATCTACTTTGCAGTTTGTCCGCTTGTGCAATACTTCGTAATCACATTAGCTTTACCAGCCGAGTGCGAACAAGCGCGCCGTTCGTCCGTTTCTCCATGACTTGCGATTACACTTGTAATTGGTTTCAGAATGCATTTTGTTAACTGCTCAGGTAACTGTATCTTTCCCGGAAGACCGTTTTGAAATACGATTGATTGTATTACCCACTGATCGTAGTGGGACGTGGATTTATAAGCGTGATAAGGTATTTTGCTTTTACCACAGTCTCTCTAGTCGAAGTGTGCTCTGTGCGTTACTAACTGTCGATAATCGAGTCTTCCTTATACCGCTGAATTTGGATATTGTCGAATGACGTGAATTTCGTACCGTAATGCGGTACGGTATATAAACGCGAATTAATTGTCGGTCGCCGGTATGCTTTACAAACAGCCGCGGCGATCAACGTACTGAACGATTGATCACCTCTTTCTAAATAGTTACCCAATATACGCCGTGCTCGAGAATCTTACATTTTGATTCAATGAATTTCACATTTCGTCCGATTGACAATAATTCGAATTCGAGAAGTCGCTTAAATTTGCTTGAATCGTTAATACGCGTATCACTATATACAACTTATCTCGCTTCGTATACGTCACCGATCACAATTGCCGACGTAAGTAGGCAACATCATGTCTCGAGTTCGACGATCGATACAGTCTTGGAAGAACTCGGCGCGATGCGCATACAAATATCCGAGATTTCAGTTTAGACTCGAGGCAAATTGGGACGACACGATTGGAACATTAACCGCGATCCCGTCGTCTATTTTTAACGAGGCGAATATTAGGATGATTTTATTTGACGTGTCGTTTTCGAAACTCACAATCGTGCCATCGATTGATCGTCGGTCGAGCCAAGGACTGACGTAGGTACGACGGTTTTCGAAAAATCCTCGTCCGCTCATTCCTCGAGATGGATGCACGAAGCCCACGCTTAATCTTGATCGACGTCTCGCGATCACTTTAGACGACGCTTTTCGACATCATCCTGACTGTATTTTTGAGCGCTTGCCTCTTGTTGCAGAACCAGATCCTTATGACCTCCCTGTCGTAACCCAAACGATGCGCCAGCGTAGTAATTTCGTTACCTGCAACAAATAACGCCCGGGCCCGGGTGATATAACGCGACATTTTAATCGCGTTTTACATTACGATCGGGAGCGCAGCCGCGAAAAGGAAAGTAACCATTATGTAAACCGCGATACATTGTTTACGTAACCGAGGCAAAGCCGCTGTTAGGTAATCGATTATGCGCAAATTAAAAGGACGAGCGTGTTCGCGGGCAAAACTTTCACAGCGCGGAAAGTCTCCCCACCGACTCTACTCGAAGAAAAGTGGAATGCGATGCGAGACCAATTGGTGGTGGCCTCGCCGAAGAAACGAGCAGAACGATAGAGTAGATTAGAGCGATTCCTCACCGTTCGGATGAGTGTTCTTGCCGAAGTGCGCGTTCAGCAGCTCCAGAGCTTGCGGAGTAAAGGAGGTTCGTCGCTTTCGCTTCTTGCTCGGCTCGACACCGATAAAGTCCGTCAGATGATTGACGCCGCTTTTGTACCTGAAATCATTCGCGCCATTGTTGCACCTCTCTCTCTCTCTCTCTCCCACTTTCATCCGATAAATCAAACTGCATCGGCTCTCGAGTTTATTTCGACCAGAGCCGGCAGAGCCCCTGCTTCGCGAATGGAAACGGTAATTCACGCGGCTAAATTTTGCCTGATGGACGACACGAACGGAGGACTTTCGGCGCGGCGACGTCGGCGGGATCGGCGGCGAGTAGTCGGAACTTTCTCGAAATTGTTCCCCGAGCCGCTCGGCGAATTGGCGATCGGCGCTTCTGAGGCGTGAGAAAAAAGGTCGATCGTTACCGTAAACACCGCGAACTTCCGTTGGGACTCGCGGACAAACGACCCTCTCGCCGAGAACGACGGGGTGTACGGGAGTTGGAGAAGGCTGGTGAAGGGTGGTGAAGGGTGAATGGAGGTGGATGAAAGAGGGCAAACGCGAAGCAGGGTGAGAGAGAGAGAGAGAGAGAGAAAGAGAAAAGTGTACGGTAGTGTGCGAGGCGTGGGCGGGCAACGGTGTACACTCGCGGCGGTGGTCCGCCGCTCAAAATTTATGTTTTTAATTTAACTCCGAATGACCAACTGTCGAGGCGAGCGAAAAAAGTACATGGCGGGCCATTAGCATTGTGCGGTGATATTTCGTCGAATTCGCGAAAACAATATGCTAATGGAGAACCGGGCCGCGCGAAGAACCGATGGTTCGACGGGGTGGGTTCGCCGGTGTATATCGTGGCAGGGAGAAGCGCAGAAAACGGACGTGCGTCTGTGTAGGTATGAACGCCGTCACCGCGCTCGAAGGATGTGTGAGGTGAGAGCAAGGTTAGCCTGACAGAGAGAAAGGGCGAGATCGGGGGGACGAGAAGTGCGCGCGTGTTCGCGAGTTAATCGGTAAGAGAGAAAGAAGACTGAGGGAACGAGAGAGTGAGCGAACGAAGGACGGAAACGGAGACACGCGGAGAAGCCGTGTCACGGAAAGAGAAGGAGAAAAGGTCTCTGTGTATCCACCTGTGCGTGGGAGTGGGCTTCTACAAGAATATGTGCGCGCGTGTGCGTTGAACGATCGAGAAGGAGAAGGTGAATGTAGAAAGAGACGGTTATCGAAAGGAGTGGGGAGAGTAAGGATCGTGGGTAAGAGCGAGGAAGTGACGAAGGGATGGGACGGGGCCACGGACGGGGTGGGGGAGGGGGAGGGGGGAGAGAGAGGCGAAGAAGAAGAAGAAGACGACGGCGCGGGGCCTGCGGGGGAGGAGAGGTACATCAGAAACCTGATTTTAATTAGTCCACAGTTTAATTACTCGGCAGATAAATCGTGCACGTGCACCGCATAAACTAGCCGCTTTCATTTTTCTCGGACGCGCGGCCGGGCACGGTCGCGCTTAGTTCTACGCCACGAGAATGCGAGATGGGTCATTGTTGTTGCTCTTCTCCAGTCGTGGAAAGAGAAATTGCCGCGTCCGTGAACGTCCGCTTCATCGAATGATTCGGTCGCCGCGCGAAGCGTTCGCAATGAGCGCCGACATGGAACGCTTTGTACTTTCTTCGAATCGACCACGCCACGGCCGCGTATGCATCGTCTCGAATTCTTACGTGCGGAAGAAGATTTAATCGGGGACCGGTTGGCGGATGCTTTTAAAAATCCGACGATTCGTCGAAAATTAGTGCCCACCCCCCTGCCGGCTACGAGTCTGATCTGACTTAATATCAGCTTACGCCGCAGTGCAGACGGCAGCGGCAGCGGCAGCGGCAGTTGGACTAACTTTGGAGCGACTTGCAGGCAGCCTTGACTCCGCCACGAATCGGCGGAGATTCGCGGTCGGGCGCAAAGATTTACTGGTCGGCCGTAAGTCCTCCCTAACATCGATGTGCTCTTAAAAGCGTTTGACCGGTACGTTC
This sequence comes from Priocnemis perturbator, assembly GCA_963942575.1. Classification (NCBI taxonomy): domain Eukaryota; kingdom Metazoa; phylum Arthropoda; class Insecta; order Hymenoptera; family Pompilidae; genus Priocnemis; species Priocnemis perturbator. Next base: position 7,597,663 of record OZ012644.1, read on the forward strand.
CTCTCTCGGGCGACACGAGATCGTAAGCGACGTATGCTGCCGGCTCGGCTAGCGGCGACGAACATCACGGTGAACCCCGTGAACATACTAACGGTTTCCCCCCACCACCGCCATTCTAATTAACATTCCGCGTATTTATTAGACGCGGATTCGCAATTAATCAGGTGGATTCAATTAGCGAATTACCAATTAGCACGCACGCGTTCGCACGCTCTCGCTCCATGCCATATGGACAGAGGCGAGATCCTGTTGGACGATTGCGGAATAATCGTGTATCAAGGCGCGTCGGGCGTTAGGGTTACTTCGGCCCGTTTCAAAGGATTCCGAATGGAATGTCCGCGCCGGTTCCTGCTTAGTGTAATTTCCATCCCGGTTGCGGTTATCAGCGAGCGCTGCTACGGCACGAATTATTGGGCGACTTGTCTAGCTTCTGCTAAGCGTGGATTATTCCAAGTTGATCACGAAAATATCCCCGTATCCGCGCCTGCCTCTCTTTTACGCCGGCACGCTTTACGACGCGCACACATTATCATCGCCGTACGACCGACCGCTTCTGTTAGTTCTTTCGATCGTTTCCGCGATGCCGTTTGCACTGTAATAAGCAAAAACCAGGAATTACGCATTCTTGACTCACCTCTCTTCAGCTTCTTTCATCCACATCTCGAGGACCGGTTTAATCTTCTGCGCGCTCTTAGGTGTGATGTCCAGCTTTTCGAATCTAGAGCCAAGAACAACGTATGACCGCTCTTTCCTGCGGCCCGTTTCTCGACGAGGAACGCGGAAGAGGCAGAGAAGGAGTGGAGGGACGCGAACGGGTCTCGTCAGGGACGTAAAGATGCTGTAACGACAGTTCTTGCTTGTCAATCGTGACGAATTTCGATCGCGCACCGACCCCCATCGATCCACACCCGATACTCTCGCGGAACATTTCTTTTCGCAGCTTTACTCTTTACGTCTCTGTTCGACTAAAGGAGCACTAAAAAGAGGGCATGCATCGACTGAGTAACAGGACATTGACAAAGTGTGCATGCTGAAAGGTTTGGTGATGCCGTGTGTATGATGTTGCCAACGGATTTTGGAAATTTTTATCGGACGCGGCCAGAAAGTGACATTACGAAAAGGCAGAGAGAGAGATATATATAGACAGAGAGAACGAGAGAAAGACAGAGAAAGTGATGCGTTAATTAAGAGCGAAAGCGAAGTCAGTTATCGTACGTCGATTGACAGAGGATCGTCTGACAGAGGTAATAGGCTATAGTACGAAATAAATAAATTCCCGTGTTGGCGACATCATGCCCAAGTTTGCCAATGCCCTGGCTCGGAGAAATAGTCTCGTTAATTTTCAGAAGTGCTCCTTTCGCATCTCTTTTCCGGTACGGAATTAGAGATTAGTGAGAGTGCTTGCAGCTATACCCAAGTATGTCTATCGTGAGCAACGTGAGCGTCTACGTGATCAGGATGACGAGAGAAAAATAAAAAGAAGCGCGAATGAGTGACGAGAAGAAGTGAGGGAAGAACGGAAATAGTTCGACGGTCGACCAACTGAGAAGAGAACGAGGGAAATTCGTCGTCGTCTACGCTGTACTTCTTAGAAGCAAGCTCAAAATGCAATTCGCACCGGATATGCTCTCGACTTAAGATCTTTTCCCGTCGAAGACTACGTACTCGCGATGCATTCGAGAAGTCTCGCGACGCCGCGCGTTAATTTTGCATGCTTGGGTATATCTGCAGGATTTTAGAGTTTTAGATTTTTAGGTAACTTAGGTATCATGTGGGGTGAACGTACGTAGCTTGCTGCTGAGGGGCAATCTGCGAGGCAGCGTACATCTGGGTAGCCAGGGCACTGGGGAACAATCACCAATGCTTAAGTTAGTCGATACGATAAGAATTCTAATAGACAATAAAAAACGTTTTAGCTCGCTACCGGCCTTGCCACGCTGGTTCCGTTTTATGCGTTTATTGTCTTCGGTTCGCACAACCGGAGCGTGCGAGAAGGTTTTCGGTGTGCTGAGCTTACCAGACGTCGAATGTATCTTCGAAAACGATGCCGCGTCAGATTTTTCAATTAGACCGATCCGTGAGATATGCCGCGGATGCGTATGCGTATGCGTATGCGTATGCGTATGCGTGTGCCGTGATAGATAGATAGTGTGCCGTCGCGATAGATTGGGAACCACCGTGGTGAATCAGGCGGAGACTTAAACCTTCATTATTGGAAATTTCGAGCGTGGTGAAACGGATTTCGGAATGCAGCGCGTGACGTCCAAGTCGTCCATGTTTACGGAATGTGAGCGAACGTCCCTTGCTCTTCACCTCTTCCCCCGGATGCCGCGGAACGAAATCGCCTACATCCTTAGCCTCTATTCTTAAGCCCTAGCGCGGAAGATCGCGGACTAGCGTTATCTGCGTGATTCTAGCCCATAACCCTTATCACGCCATTTCCAGTGACCTGGCAGAATGTCCGTCGTTCGCTATCATTTCAGGTTGAGACGTCCACGCGGACGGTTTACGTTAAGGAACGAGAAGAGAACACTCTGATGGCTCACCTGCATATGGCACTTTGGCTGTACGCCGGCCCTTCGGTTACACTCAGGGCCTGTCCGACCTGGGTTTGCGTGAGACCCAGGGACAATCGACGAAGCTTGAACACTTTCGCGAACTCCTTAATCTCGTCCAAGTTGATGCCGTCCACTACGTTATTCGTGGCCTCGTTGATCGTCGGCTGATCTGCAAGCGAGATTTACACTCGTGCGTCGTTGCGAAGTGCCAGCGGTAGTTCGGTGGCGTCTCATGAGTCGAAAGAAATGATCGTGGCGACGGATAATCGGCAATGAAAACGCGACACCGCTGATTATGCGAACATCCAACTATCGTAATTCATGAGCGAGGCAATAGACGCAGTCTGACGTCGAGCGGCAGGTCGGAATAATTGAACGAAGCCGCTGCATTCTTGCCGCGACTGTATACGCCAGGCCAATAAATAATCTACGTATCGTCTCGTACTGCTTGAGAACGACAAATCGTAGAACTTGACGATGTATCGGTTTGTCCAGGCTCGTTGGAAAGTGCTAATTTTTTCACGACCCCGTTGCGTCCGGATCCTTTGCGCGAGGGGATATATTAATCGATACAGTTTCGAGCACTTTAGAATCGAGCCAGTTCTCTCTCTCTCTCTCTCTCTCTCTTTCTCTCCCTCTCTTTCTCTCTCTCTCTCTCCCGACAGCGGGAGTTTCAATCGATTCGTCGAAACGAACCTCGGGCGAGAAGCTGCCTAATGACATCAGGCGGCTTCGTTAAAGCGGCTTGAGCTACACCGATTTCTCTCGTAAATCTGTCACCCCGGATGTATACGTACGCAATAGAGGTGCCCACATGCCCCGCAATCCCGACCAGTTCGCCTCGTTTCTGCGCACGGGCGCAATAAACTACAAATCCTTCTTTCGCGCGCTATCATTAATTATCGATCGAATTCGAGAGGACTCGGCAGGATAAAGCACCAGCCGTGTTTTGGGTCCCTGAAATTCCTGGCGCGTACGCGACGGGAACGGTCCGACGCAAAAGTAATATCCCCGTGCGCGCGCTTAATTAATGAGACGGCGATAGGGAGTGAGATTATGCAACTGACGATGGCAAATTTTGCAAACGGCCGGTGCAAGGAGATCGATAAGATAAGGTCCGGCGAGCGTCGATAAAGACGGCGATCGTCGGCCATGTTCCCGGCTGGCAATGGCAATTGAGAATCGTTAGGCAGTACGTGATGAATGATTATTCCGTCGGGAGGGAATGACGAAGTGCCAGTCCGCGCGATGATTGTGAATTATTAAAATTATTGTCTGCGGACTTGAGGTTACGTGCACCGTTGGAATCTTTATGGCTTCCTAGAAGGCAGTAAGAAACGATCTAATGCCTGGTAATGAGCCGAGCGTTATATGATATCCTATTAGAGTTATCAAACGCTCTCCGCTCAAACGGGGTATAGCACACCGGCGAACGTTCTTCGTACTTCGATCGTAAGACTAATTTTATATCGTCGAAACGGGGAGGAGAGGGAGAGGAAGAAAGAAAGAGAGAGAAAGAGAGAGAGAGAGAGAGAGGGGGAGATTGGCGCAGCCTTGCAAATCGTGTTCTTTCGTGTAAGCACCACCGGGCGCGGGAACATTACTCAAACGATCGAAAGACCGATAGAACAATAAGAAACTCCAGACGTGCCGCGGACACGTTCGAAGGAGCATAAACGCGCTAATACGAATATAATTGCCTCCCGGTCGACTCCAGAACGCCATGCCCTAGAAATTATGCTAATACGGAGCGGCGAGAAACGGCGAGAAACGTTATGGCCTCTTACGGAATGCGATGCTATCGAGCGCAACAGCTCGCGCAGGAGCTGGGCGCGGGAGGCACAATGACACTCGCGCGGATACGATTTCGCGCGATTACCTCCGCCGTTACATAAAAGTCATGGTCTTACTGGGTGAGTCGTTGAGGAGATCGTCCTCCTCCTCTTTCGGACTGTGCATACTGCTCGGCGATGCCTTCACCCCTGCGCCACCTGGACCGTGCGTCGTGGTGATGGTAATCTCACCGTTGCTCGCTGCCAGTCTGTTCAAAGCTGAGGCTGCCGAGACTACAGACTCGTTCAAAGGCGACGACTGCTCGGGCCTCTCCCTGTGGTGCTTTTCCGTCGGCTGTGAACGACACGGTAGAGAAACGGATTAACTACACGGCAACGACAATACTCCTCTTCCACGCCAATTATGCACTTAATAATGAGACGGAGTCTCGGATCGGGACACTTTAGAGTCTAATTAGTGGAAGGAACGCAGGCGGTACGGAATACTTTCTTAACGAGATTGCTTGCTATCGGAGATTATTCAGGTCGTTCCACTGATCTTACGATGGTTAAGGTCTTCCACTTGGAGGAAAGTACGGTTTGGCCGTACATCGCATTAAGGCCAATGACGTTTACGCTCGGAAATGCTGCGCGTCGGTACCGCGAGACGAGAGACGAGAGACCAGAACCCGCGATGGACCACGATCCTGGCTAATCGGTATATGCAGGAATTCTACTTGCGTGTCTCGAGTCCTCTAATTAGTAAATAAACGCGGCAATTATTTCACGCAACTCTCTCTCTCTCTCTCTCTCTCTATCTCTCTATCTCCGTCTCGCTCGCTCGCCGGATCACCTTTCCTCAGAGGGGATGACGATTGTCATGGTGCTGGCATTGTTCGATGCTCGATATCTCAAGTGGTCCACCGGTAATTGGCATTTGAAAGAGTCGTTTTGGCAGCGGGCTACTTTTCGACATCGACTGATCGATACCGCCGCAGCCTAATACGTACCGTGTAATGATTCATGTGCGTGCCGTGTCGGTGGCTGTGCTGTTGAGGCGACGTCGTGAGGAGTGGTTGCTGAGAGGCCTGGGCAGCCTGAACAGCCTGGGCGGCTTGAGCCTGCGCTGCTTGAGCGGCCTGAAGCAATTGCTGAGGTTGCATGGCATTCAGAAGCTGCTGGCTTGCGGAGCTGTTGCTCAAAAGGTGAGGCAGCGCGGCTGGATTCAAACCCAATCCCGTCGCGAGGCTCGGGCTTGTTGGAACTATTCCGTCAAACAAACAAAACGAATCGAATGTCAGTGCATTGTAGCATCTCAACGACCGTGTTCATGTCAGCTAATCGTAAGATGCACTCGCTGTATAGGTCGGTGCATACGTCGCGGCAGAAGTTGCCGTGGTTCTTGACCACTCACCGTTACTTGTCGGAGTGTTCAGCATGTTCTGAGGCTGAGCAATGGACTGCAGATTCGCCAGTGTCGTGGAAACCACTTGTCCGTTGCTTAGAGCGAGATTCACCATTTGGTTGTTCGTAACGTGACTCACTGGAATGGTCAAGATGGTCTGCGTAGCAATTCCTAGAAGCAATAACGAACCCCCGGTGAAGATTCCTGACCACAGTTTTAGCTGTGCACTGCACTTTCGAAGCTGATGCTCGTGTTTTCCGAAGAATCGATCGACGATCCCGATAGAGACCTATTTCCTTGAGTACGACATAGTACGTTCTTTTTCCTGGTGGAAAATATGGAAGACGGATGCGTGTGTATGTGACCGGAATCAATGAACCATTTCGCTTCTATTATATACGTACTCCACGCGTCGTTGATCCAGGATGGGTAGTAAAGTTATCAGAGTCTCATAGAGGGATTATTAGGCAACCCATAGGGCAGGTAACCTCGCAGGCTAGCGTAGTTGGCAAACTATTATCGTCATCTTAATAGTGGGTACAGGTACTGGCCCTGGACTGGGCTGCGAGAAGGACGCCTAATCATACTTAGAATAGTTTCGGGATTACCTCCAGCTCCGCTAATCTGATTACCCTGTACACGCGCTTAATATGATTACTGATCATGAGTACGTACCCGTGTTAGTACCTATAGCTAAGCTAAGCAAATCCCGTATTCCGAACAGCCATAAAAGTTTCACATTCTGAGCTAAGGTCGACCAACAATCCGATTAATGTGGGCGATATCAAATGATAATTTGTGAGAAAAAAAAACACTCTTCTTCTTTCCATTCGCCGTCGCTATGTTTACGCGACGATGTTTGTTCCAATTACGACCGAATTTGTACCGGACGATATTGGATCAGCTGAAGCAATCTTTAAAATGAAGGAGTCTGCCCGCCGTGTCGTTCGAAATGTCCGATAATCATTGATAATGTCGGACGACTCATTTATAATCGCGCCGCGGAAAGATTCAGAAGTACAATATTTCTGTCGTCCCCGGTGACGAATGAAACGGAGGAACCGCGGTGTACGAAAGCATTTAAACGACTCCGACTTCGATCCGTTCCCGATAATGTGCTTAACCGTGTTAAATCTCCGAGAATATCTGGCCGGCGAAGCGGGACAAGCGAAGATTTGCCGAGTTATTATTTCTATCTCGCGCGATTGACTCAAACTACATGATTGACGGACGTCGAATTTGGTCGCCCGGATAATCGAACGTCTACGTCTATCAGGAACCAATCGACTGTTAGTCAGTTACCATCGATCGAGCCGAAAAGCAGTGCAAACATTATTTGCCGCCACGTAACTCGTCATCCTACCGCGGCCGGTCCATATCCACGAACTTCAATCCACTTAGGCGGAATCCCAAAGTTCTCCCGCCTCCCCTTTCTCTCTCTTGCGGCCGCACACACACGCACACGTACACGTACAGACATTCTCTTATACAGTCTCTCTCTCACTCGTTCACCTTCACGCGGTCTTCGTCACACTCACATCCACCTCGCATCCCTCTCACTCGCTCCCGATTGCTAGAATAGGAACCCAACTTGGTAGAAACGAAGTTAGCGCGGACCGCAATCGATATAATAGCGGCCGAATCCGCGGAGCTGCGATGTCCAGCCAGTGAGTGCTAGGGTTAGTCCGGGGGCGGATCCGCACGAAAGGGGAGACGAAGGGGAAACGGCGGAGAGGATGGGATTCGTGAGGTTGGTAAGGGGTAGTGAGACGTTAATTATACATTGAAATTAGTTGCAGAGTTTGCCCTCTGCTCGCCGAGGCAGTCTAGGACCACTAAGTATGGACGACGGGGCCGGCCTTCGTCCGAGCTGGTCAGAGATAGTCGATAATATATTATATATCGGTACATTTTCATTGCGGAACATTATGCACCGGCACATCTTGCTCTTGGAAACTCTGCTGAGTCGCGATCTCACCATCATTTCAGCCTCTTTCTTTCCACCGCGCTTTCTCGATGTCGTCGGAAAATTGCGACGCAATATTTCTCGCCGACGTTTTTCCACCCTCGAACCTTTTCTCGCGTGGGACTATCCCGTTCGAAGTCCGACGAAGTTGTGTCTCGACCGGGGATATCGATCGAACGCTCCGTCCGCGTCGATGGATGACTTACCTTGAGAGGTGGGGATAAGAAGCTGAGCTCCCTGAATGCCCTGAACCAATTGACCGGACGTTAGGATGAATTGAGGCATCGCGACCGGTTGCGGCTGGGATAATAGTTGAGGTAACGTCGCCATTGGTGCCGTGCTCGGTGGTAAAAGATGCGGCGCGGCTGTTGTACTCGAGGCAGTCGGCACTGTGCCGCCTATTGAAATCGCAAACAGTTACGTCTTTCGATATAATGGAGCGCAATACTGAGAAGCTGCCAAGAATGGAATAATTTCAAACAAGGAAATGAGTGGCAAAGAGTATCCGATTTTCCATTCCATTTCGATGACAACCATTCTAACCGGTGTGTAATAATCGTTTCAGATCGTACCAGAAGAGCTGACGGTGAGATTTAGCGGTGTGTTGATGAGCTGATTGTTGGTCAACCCTGCTGTCATTCCCTGCAAACCGGCGGCTAACGACGCAACCTGCGGTAGATTTTGCAGATTCGCCAAGTTCTGAAGATTCTGAAGTGTCACCATGCCGGCCACTGTGCAAACGAAAACGTAAATTATCGACTTCGTTCTTACTCGGCCGGAGTCGCGGCTTGCGTGAATTCTTTAATAGGCCCAAATTTCTGCATACTCGCTCCGTTTAGATGTGCCTGCGCCACTGCGGCGCGTTTTGCCTGGTGAAGATTCTCAGGTGACGGAGTTCGTCGCCTCTTTCGTGAATTCTTCATGTCGTCGATCATTATTTGATGCTCGTGCAGCACCGAGCCCGTCGTTGCAGGTTCTGGACTTCCCGCGCTACTCCTATCGCTCTCCTGCAACAGAAACAAATACCAATTGTGAGTAAAATCATGTTGAATTCGCAGGACAATAATAGATTTTTAGCACCAAAATTATTGACACTAGATTACACGACGTGCAAGTTTGCGCTTTGAAGATTGCCAGTCCTGGAACACGCCGAAAACCGTGCGAATTCAGTTCGGCAGGCGTCGCTTCCTTTACGATTATCATATTGTTTGATAGCAGCGTAAAAACGGCGCAATAAGACCGCAGAGTGATAGAATATTGCCGCGTAATCGTAAAACGGCAATTAAAAAAGAAGGCACGAAAAAGCGGCAATACCGCGCCATCCGTAGTTACGGCTTCGTAGGGTCATTCGTGAACCTATGAATATCAATTCGGTTCGGGAATAGACATGGCTTAGACAAGGCACTATTACAAATTCAGCAGCAAATCTATAATTGAGGTAAAAGAATGGGAAACGGACCGGCGCCGTTGAAAGCGCAGGTTCGTGTCAAATTACGATCGATTTCACGTTTTGACATAATTAACCGTACGATCGCGTCGCTGTCATCTGGAATTCAGGGCGATGCGAATACCTCGCTCGGGAGTGGAGCGTCGCTCGCGCCGCCATCATACCCGTGTGTACTCAGCCAAAAAATAGAGGCGGCAAGGCATTTTTTTCCTCTCCCCGGAATCAATCGAACGGGGACGCAAAGGTTTTAGTCCAGGCTCGCAATCGTTCTCGCCAAAATGCTCAATTATACGCGCGCGGTTCGTTAACGTACCGCGCTTTTTATTGCGGCGGCACGTTTAACGCTGAAAATTGATTAATAATCATTCACGGTCCAGCTGCCACACATTAACGTGCTTCACTTCGAAATAATGGTAGACGCGTCGGGGGAAAAAAAAAAAATAGAGGGATAATGAAACATCGGCGCGCCCCAAAAGGGGTGCGCGATCCCGGAAAGACAACGGGAAATTTGTTTGTTGCCGCGAGGCTTTTGTAACGAAATTTCATTCGGCGATCGACGAATCGTTGAAAAGAAGAGGGATATCAAAGTCGCTCCAGTAAACGTCGTAAAGTTGCTAAACGCTTCGCGAAACGGCTGCGAAAGTTTCACGACTCGAGAAAGAGGGGGTGAGTGGGCGAGAATCGTCGCACGAAAAAATATATTAATCACTAGCTCCCTATCTCTCTCCGCCGCTTTCGTGCCGCGCGATATATAATTCATGCATATTTACGGGATACCGGAGGAATAATTAACGAACGCCGGGCACATTAAGGCACGGTGTTACGTACGTATACATATAGTCGGGTTCTTAGAAGACAATCTAAATTATAATAAATCGATGGAGTACGTACGGCGCGATGCTTTACCACCACAAGGCTGCCGTGACGGTGGTGTGCGGAGTAATGTTACCGGTGCGGCCTCTTTGCATAATGGCATGGAAATATGCCGGAACGTGTATCGCCATAGTTGGATACAGATTAAGCGTTTTAGAGCTTCGACACCCGGGTAATTCGGGAAAAAGAGTCTGCCACGTTCGCTACCCACCCCCCACTTTAGCCCCCGCGACCGTCGAGAGCGTCTCTTCCAAGTGACTCGACCCTATGAATAAATCCTGGGAAAAGCTTCGCCGACTACCGGAAGGCAAAAGAACCGCTCGTGTAAAGGGGAGGCCTGATTGAGTTCCGCGCGAATTATCGCCCAACTTTTTCCCACTTCTCCTCGCGGAATATCGTTTAGGGCTGCGCGCCCGAAATGGACATGGACTTTGGGAGATTCCCACTGTCCACTTTCACGGTCGATTCTGAGCACGGGAAGAACGTGCCCGCGGGATCGAGGCGGGGGGGGGGACAAAATATGTATCAACGGGGGAGGCGAAAAGGCCTGGGACCGGGGATGGGGGACAGGGGAGGGACGTGCAGCGGAAATATGGAAATAGACAAATAATTTCATCCCGCCCTTTCGCTCTCTTTTCCTCCGTCGTCCTTTTTTTCTCTATATGTGTACGTATAAAAAGAGAGAATATCTCCTGTCGAAGCGCGGCTTGTAATTTCGAATTTTCGTCAAAGTCGCACAATGGAACCGGCGCGCGCGCGCCGCTGGTCGAGGTATTTCATTGCATAAAAAATAGATAAAGCCCGGTCGATGGGTAACGAACGAAAATAGGAGGCGCAGGAGGCACCGGTAGTTCAATTTTTTTTTCCACGCAAATTCGTAAACGGCTATACCGGCGGTATGGCCACCCCATATTAAATGGACGAGGCGAGGGGGATTAGTTGGATGCACAGGGCCCTGCCCATTTCGCTTGTAAAAGTGCGTCCGATATGCGCGCGTGCACACGCGCCTAGGTGTACACGTACGCACAAACGGGCTACGATGCATACCTATATATATATATGTATATATATATAAATATATATGTGTGTGTGTATATATAAGCCGTAGAAACGTATGTTTACGTGCTTTCGGCATTTCGCATAAATTAATCAGCTCGACTGAACCTCAGCACGCACATCATGCGGAACTAGTCCTGCATGGATGGAAGCACGCAACCGTCGATTTTCTTCCAACGCAACGAATTCCCAGAATCTTCCAGTTGCCCCCCCCCCCCCCCCGTGAAAGCGGATAATCGCTTCGAGCTAATGGTAATTTTTTCGCGTGCCGCCCCGTGCGTTCACACTGCTGAAATTGTTTGTCACTTCAACGGCTTCTTTGCTCGCGGTGTGAGGTGCCCTTCGATTCGGAGAGCCAAATGCAAGTAGACAGTATGTAAGAATATAGGTGACAACGACGATGACGAGTGAAAGTTGTGCAGCGATTGTGTGAGCGAGTATATGTCAGAAGAAACATGTGCATCTTACCCCATCAGCTGGTACGAGAGAGACATTAGATCAGGACCAGCACGTTTGTGATCGCGTTATCTCACTGAACCCTTCGATGTTGCAGAGCGGCGAAGACCGATGGAACTAGAGGCGAAACGTTGGAACGGGTGGCAAACGGTGGGCGACGCGGCAGCGCCAGCATTATAATGCTTTAAATTTTGGGGAAGAATCGGTCGGTCGTTCGGTGCAGTAAAAAATCGTTAGCGCCCGCGCCACCACGGGCCATCTCGCTAATGCGAAAAACCGGGCGGCTGCAACGGTCTCTCGTCCATGAGACCGTGGGAGGAAGGGTGGACGAGGGTAAAAGAGGGAACGAGAGCACGAGAGCGCGAGAGAGGCACGGACAGAGGCGGGAACAGAGACAAAGTGAGAACGCGCGTGGGCGAGGGGTGTCGGGGGGCGGCGGAGGGGACGCGTTCCAGAAAAAAGGGTGGAGCGTATAGTGGGTATAGAGAGGGTGGTGGGCGGCAGGGGTGGCGGTGGGTCGTTGGAAATGCAACAATAAACATTACTTATCGGCGCGCGGGCCTTTAACAATGCGGATACGACGAGAAGCGGCGCGGCGGCCGCGAGCAAAGCGCAAGTTTTTTGCAATAAAGTCATTTCGACCGTTTGAGTTATGGGTAATTCCTACGGAAAGCGGGAGGAGCCGGGGCGAAAGGAGAGAAAGGATGGAAAGGAGAGGAAGGAGGGAAAGAGATAAAGGGGGAGAGGATTCGCGTGCGCTATCCGCGGGTAGAAACAGGCGCGCGAAACTGGCGCACACACCCCCCCTGGTCCGGTCCATTGATTAGTATTAATGACTTAGCTGCACTCATTTCGCCCGAATAAAAGTAATTGGATTTGGCTTCGACCCCGCGGACCGCGCCAGGCGTTGGCGGCAGTGGCAGTGGCGGCGGCGGTGGCGGCGGCGGCGGCGGCGGCAGCGGCGGTGGCATCGACGCCGTCGGCAGCGTCGGCGGCGTCGGCGGCGTCGACGCAACGAAACCCGTGGGCGCGTGTAAAAATACATTAATATCTGTTTGCGCTTAATAAACGATAGCCGCGCTGACTTCAGACTAATGGCCGTATTCCGGAATCGGTAATACGCATTTTTATGTCCCTCTCTCTTTCTCCCGCTCCCTCCTCCTCCTCCTCCCTCGCCTTCCGCTCTCTTCCTCTCCTCTCCTCTCTCCTCGTCCAGGCATCTACTCGCACCGATTGTACCCACCCGCCCCGCCACTGTGGCGGAGTACAGCTCGTCGATCGTGCTTTTCTCCTTTTTTTTGCGCGCGCGCGCGAAAGACCCCGCCGGACGCTGCTGCTCGTAAAAAATAACTGATCTTCGCAAGCGCGGATGCCATTTCTTCCGAGCAATGCTTGCCTCGGATTCGTCGTCATGCGAGCGTCGAAGTAAACTTCGACGGGCGAGTGTCTATTCACGCTCGAGTATAAATTCAACGATCACGGACTTGCACAAGGAACGCGAAATTCGGCAAGTTCCATCGCACTCCAACTCCTCCGAATGCTACACTTACGAAAGAAATTAAGAGCCACAAATCTTGCGTCGTACACAGATTTTGCCTGTTCTCGCGCCAGCGACTCTGAAGAGCGACGATCGCAGAGAGTGAAACCCGAACATTCCACATCACCCCGCCAATGCAACTGCTCACTTTACATTCAGACACGTCGAATTCCAGCGAAATCGCAGTTATAACGCCGCAGCGAAAAGAAATAGCAGCAAATCTTAATTCCGTCTTTCCCAACACACATCGCGCGTCACGATTAAATCCATTGATCGGGATTAAGGATTATCCCGACGAGTTATCCAGCAAGTAACGGCGAAGTGGTGCGAGGAAACGATGAATTTCCTCGACGACCAGGGATCCTAACGGGGATGTGCTCCACGGGGGTTGCAATTATCACGTGGTCATTGCGAACCGGTGTTATCGGGAGCAGAGTGAGAGAGGGGGCAGAGACGAAGACGGAGAGGGTGAAAACTGGGAAGGGTGGGAAAGGGTGAGGAAGGGTGAGAAAGGGAGACGAGCGGCGTTGGAAGGAGACAGAAGGCGAGAGCGAGGAAGTGAAAACGTGCGGGAGGGAGATCGAGTCGACCGACCCCTCGGCTCAGGCCGCTTTGTCTGTAAGTGTAATTAGTCCAGGGTGGGGTTTCTGGTGAGGCGAGGGTCGCGGGGGGAGGGGGGGGGGAAGTAGTAGTGGCTGAGGGCGAGGAGGAGCGGGACGTCGGCAGAAGAGCCAGGGAGCGAAAGGGGGTCGCCGGGGGGTGGTTCATCCTGGCCTCCCTCACCGCGCCACCGTGCCCCACTACCGCCTTATTTATATGCAAATGAGCTTCATTTCGCGATATTAATGTTCCACCCGAGTCGGCCTGCCCGCCGCCCTCCGCCCTCCGCCCTCCGCCCGGCTCGCGCGCGAGGGTGCGAGGATACGCGGAAAAGGGTTCGTCCTCGCTCGTATATATGTTTACGACCGTTGTTCCGTTCGCTCGACGGACGGAGATTTTGCGCTGCGCAAAATTGCCGAGTCGATACTTACGCAGGACTCCGTCGTAGGACGAATCGATGAGTGCCGAGAAAGGAAACGTCGACGGAACGGCCGCCGTCGCGAAGAGTCCATTGTGAGAGAGCTTTCGACGGGTGTGCGTAAGTTGCGCAGCAGAATCGCCGATCAAGCTGCGGGGACTGCGCTAGACTATTCGTATGTGTGTTCCAGCCGGCGCGCGCCGCGCGCCGCGCGCCGCTGAGATCCTCATTCGAGATTCGTGTTGTGCGAGCGCGTAACGTAATGCGGCAAATCTGTATGAAATACGGCGCGTCTACTTTTCATTAAATTTCACCGGACCGACCGTGGGGTTAAAGAATACGAGAAGGCGAGAGACGGGAAGCGGGAAATAATGGCGCGACGTAGGCAAGATAAGAGGGGGCCGGTCTCGAAGGCATCGGTTGTTTAGCAATTCCGACGCGTCGGAAAAACGACGAAGCTCCGAGAATAGAGCGTTGCGCAATGTCGGGCAAGGGAGGCGGCCGCGTTCGGCGAAAATCGCCGAAAATGAAGGAGTCACGACGCTGATCTTCGTATCCGCAGCACTTACTCGGCGCGTAGGTCGGTACAGATAATGACCGATTTATCGTAACGAGTGGAGCGTAGCGGCGGTAGACGGACCCCCATCAAGCCCTCGCCGGGGTAAATTAACAACAGACAAGCCACTTGAAACATTACCGAGTCTTACTAGCGGAGCAAGCCGAGGGTGGGGTTTGCTGTTACCTTACTCAACATAAATTAGGGCCGATAGAAGGGGTAGATTGCAGAATGTTGAGTGTATAACGACCGACGCTCCGTCGCTGGCGGTGTCTCGAGCATTCGCGGCTCGCGTCTTACTCTTGCGGCACACGCGAGCCGCAAAAATCCTCCTCCTCCTGCGCCTTGCACGCCACCGACGCCGTCGCCGACGCCGCAACGGTTACAAATGGACGCGGACCTTAAACGCGCTCAAAACGACTGAGCACCCCCGCAATCTATCGAGCCAACGATCTTTCCACGAACGAACCGTTTCAATTAAATATGAGTCGCTCACGGACGATGACATAGCGGACTTCATTTTCGGAATTCCGTACACTTCCCTACGGCACAGACGGCGGGCCTGCGTTCTCTGCGCCGAAATTAAATGGCTCGAAATATGGATTACTCTATTTTTGACGCGTCTCGCGCTCTTACCTCGAACAATGCCCCGTCGCATCGGCGAACTTGCTTCAGCTGCCGTCATTAGCACGCAGAACCTTCGGAATAGCCATTTTAATTTTCGTCGAATTTCGCGGCGTATCTATGAACGGTGTCGCGATTCGCGACATTAGGGGAGGCTTGAGTGCCCAAAGGGAGAGGAATCTCGTTACCCAGTAACGACTTCGCAGGTAACGTTCTCCGAGTCGCTTCGAAAAGCTTAATTACGTCGAGTCAGCGAAATAATTTGAAATAGGAGTAAACGTTTGTGCCGGCGGTATTTGCATTTAATGGATATTAAAATGAATGACCATCGCTCATTACGAATGCTGCGAGGCGCCCGCTGAAATCGTGGGTAATGAAGTCGCGAGGTGAATCTTACTTGTAAATGGATCCTTCATTACATTCCGATATCGCTTTTTGAGAAATGTCTTCTAACGAGTGTTCCGACACGTTGTTAAAGAAATTACGCGAATGCCCCGGCGCATAATGCCACGCCGCGTCGTTTCCATCCCCTCCCCTCACCCCAACCCTTCCCTCACCCCCCCTGAACTCACGCTCAAGAATCATCGATTCGTTTCCCCTGTTCATTACTGTACGCGCCAGTTTCTTCGATCGCGAAATGTACGGGGGAGGCGTAATAAGGCGCGCCCGTTTATGAATCTTCATTCATCATTCTTTCCCCGCTGCCTGCCTAAACGATAGTTTTCATGCATGCAAGCCCAACAGCTATGCCGGCCGATTTTCCATACAGTCAGTCAAAGAATGACTTACTACAGCTGGGCCTCAAAACGGAATCTACGCTTAAGAGAGACAAATTCAATTAAGTTTTTGAAAATCCACTATCCCTCGCATAACTCACCCGCGGAGAAGTTGGAAGTTAATTCAACTTCGCGATTAATGCAGAGCGAATATTCTTCGTAAAGAGCTTCTTAATGCACGCTAGTCGTAAACCCTGCCGACACGGTGTAAATCTATTCGCGCCGTTGTTTAGCTTGGTCTCCGCTCTATGAGGAGGGGGTGGCTGACTGAGGAAAAGGAGTGCGAGGCGAGGGAGTGGGTGGCCGGATAGGGGCAGGACCACGCGGGGGTGGTTGGGTGAGAGAATCGGAGGTGGGTCGACCGATGTATGAATATACATGACCTTACCACCAACCCTTACACCGCAACGGGGTTCTGCTTACATTATTGTATATCTAATTCCACGGATGGTTCTCAAAATTCGGCGGTTACCGGGGGGGATTGAGCGTCGCGACGCCCCTCCCCCCAAAGGCCGTCCGCTGATGCCACTGAGAATCACTGCCAGTTCACGACATTATGCAGGCAGTCTACATATTATACATTCGGACTGGGATTCAATTAAGTTTGGTTAGACCAACCACCCCTTTACCCTTCTCACACCCCTTTGCTTCTATCACGCTCACTGTCTCTGTATTACTCTCTCGCTTCTCGCGTCCTTCTTCCTCGTGCATTACGAGGTCTTCCAAGTCACGCTCCCGTTCGGACGTATTTTTGAGCTCGCTCAAACCATCTTCCCTAAACGAAGGTTTGCACACTCGCCGGGGAAGTGTCCGGAATCCATTTGGTTCTGCTTGAAATATGTTGTCCAGCACGAAAATTTCGACGCTCTTTCACACGAGACCAGGACCGAACATCTTTTGGAGCATGTCTCCTAGACTAGTGTCTCTCTGGAACTGTTACGAGTTCAACGTCCAGCCAGTGGTCTATTTTCATCGCAAATGACCGTCTATCAAACGCTGCAAGTCATTTCTCAACATTCGGTACTAGCGTACAATTTGCGACGTTACTTATACAATTTTCTCAATAAATAAAGTTCGGTCAGGAAGTGAGACTTTGTAAGAAAAACGCAAAGCGCACTCCGAAGTTGAAAATAATTGACGAGATATGCCGCAAAAAATGACCGTCTTCAAGGAGAACCGAGTCGGCTAAGGAACATTTCGCTGCCTTCCCTTTTTCAGTAATGAGCGTGTTCACAACGCGAGAGAACATCCGAAGCTGTTCAGCAGATGAAAAACTGACCGGAGCATTGATCCGTGCTATTTGCGTTCGAAATTGTCAAAATCGTCGCCTCATCTTTATATAACGCAACTTTCTATGTTTAAACCGGTGCAGTGCGCGAGAGGAGAGGGCATGGATACATTTTAGAACGGACGCCTCGGAGGTACAGCGAGTATTCCATAACAATTACAATGTCCTGTCAATTATGAATTTACCTACCGAGCACATTAAACTCTGCCCCTCCATCGACGAATCATTTTTGGCCGCGAAGGCACCGCGTTCTGACGAATTTCTTCGCCGGAAGCCATCGCAGATGAGCGATTGTATAGTGGAAGAGAGGTCGTTTGGTTGAAACAGTCGTACAGATCCGCGTAATATCGGCGGGCGTGTTTGACATTTGGCGGGCGTAACCGGCCGCGACAATAAGGTTAATTGAAATACGTCAAGTATGGCCTCGCGCTGGGAATACTTGGACGAGAGTCGATCGGTCGGTGGAGCCGACGCCGGCGTCGGCGTCGGCGTGCGACGTCACGCGTAACTACCCCGAAAACACGTACCCGCGAGAACACGCACACACGTGAGAGCGCACACTTCGATATACAGCTGGCTAGGTAATTAGTGAGACCACGTGGTGCAGGGGCACTGTATGTGTCCGTGCGTATAACTTCGCTGCGTGCGTGTGCCGCTGTCTATGAGTGAGTGAGCGAGTAGGAGGCCGTGTGTCAGAAAGGGTAGGGAACGTGAGAGACAGAATCAAAGGGTGGCGCAGAACGTAAGGGTGCAGAAGCACAGTTGGAAGAGGGGAAGCCGCTTCTGGCGAGAAGGAGAGAGAGAGAGAGAGAGAGAGAGAGAGGGAGAGGGAGGATGGCAAAAGATGGAGAAGTTGCAGGGCGAAGGGGTGCGAGGGAGTGAGGAGAGAAAATTGCGCGCTTCCAGCTTACACCGCGCAGCGGCAACGCCGACACTTAATTCAATTCGATTGCGATACAGTTCAATAATTCAATTAATTAAAAAATATCGCAGCGTCGCTCAGCCGACTACTCCTTTCCGTAGGTGGACTCGCTATCTCCTCGCGTTCTCCGCCCCCTCGATCTGTCAGTGCCACGCGAATAAATCCGCGCGCGCGTACGGCCAGCCGATGTTGCGAGCAACTCGAGGAGGGACGCGATCGAAAGGCCACCGTGAGGGCTGCGCCAGGGGGTGAGGGGCACAGGGCTCGAGGGCACGATTTGAGAGCCCCTGACTAAGAGGCGCGGCATATCGATAGGGGAATTAGCTGATAGCTGAAACGTACCACTCGATGTTCCCGCATCATCTGTGATTACTTGATTATGAGTATCGAGTGAGCGATGTTTCTGAAACTACCATAGTCGTAGGTGTGTGCGCGCGGCCACGTCGATAGACGTACATGCACATTCGGTCGTGCAGTCGAGTCCTCTTGCGCCCTCTCGCTTATTGGCGACTTTTGAACCTCCACCGCCTACCTATCCCCCTATGTAGCTCATCCCACCGTCCCCTCCCCCATCACCCTTGTTCATTCGCACGCCTCTCGCGACCCAACCAACCATCCACCCACACCCTCGTCACGGCTCAGGGATGCGCGGTGCACTTGACTCTTAAAAACCCTATTAACTGACGGTAATAGAGAAATCGTGCTTTCACAGACTGTTTCGCAGCCAAGGGAACGAGGAGGCACACGGCACACGGTGTTCTCGCGGCTGCTACTACCCCACTGCTTCCATCCCGTCGCTTCCACGTCCCGCTCCGGCCGACTGTGCCGTCGATCTTTATCCCTTCCGCGCGTTTCATTACGGCGCCCGTCCTGCACGTTTAACTTTTCATATTTGGCAATCGAACGCCGCCGCTTGCCTACTCTCTCGCTTGTCTCCGCCAAAGGATTTGTGATTCCGACTCCGCGCGAATTCGTTTATCCGTTCGCTCGACGGCGGACAATCGGAACGAATGGCCTCGATCCCCGAGCTTTCGTCGGTCCGAAGAAAGTGTCCGCACTGCCGTCCTGACTCGCGTCCCGAGGAGCCTCCGGGGGATATTATAATCTGAGAGTTCCCGCGTTATAATGATAATAACAACGCGTTAATTAAAGCCGCTGATTTATGCGCCTTTCATATTGTAATTGCTCGTCGAACTCGGGTCGGGCGGGCACGAAAAGCAAGCGGAACCCACGGTCGTCCTCGTCGTCGTCGTCTTAGTCGGCCGATCTCTCGCTCGGGGGGGCTGAGATAATGCGGGCGAATTAATGAGTCAAGGCGCAATTAATATCGGCCATTCGCGTTCGTCCCCGCCGTCCGCTCCTCGTGACGTCATTGACGTCGATTTCCGCAAAAAGGGGCCGCGATAAGTTGCGAGAGAAATCGAGCGACGGAAGTGTCCTTGGGCAAAAGAAACAAAGAGAGAAAAAAAAGTCTGTCCACTCGCTCGTGCCAATCGTCGCGTCGAGGCCGTTCAGCGCGCAAGTTCAAACGATAACGATTATTAGTGCCGATGATTATATTGAAAGCGGCATTGCGGCGCACGCACGTGCACGAGACGATTATCCGTTGCCCGGCATAAAGTACGCAACCAATTTCAAGCTCCATTCTCATAACGCTTGACACACTCTTCTCAGTGTGCCGCGCGGGTACAATTCGTTACGATTTAACGCCGGGGCGAGCTCAAATCGCTTACACTTACACTCGGCGAGCGCGTTGTAATACGCTCGCCGGAGGTGATATTTAGTTTACCACCCCGGGAGGTATAATGTCTTTTTAGGTACGTTAATTAACAGTATTCATTTTGCACAAAGGTTTCTAATTACGCACTGTACGGCGCCATAGACTTAGTACCGTCTCCGTCTCGTAAATGTTATGTCCCGTGCATACGCACGTCTCGGAAGGAAGGGTGCGCGGCGGAGACGGAAGGAGCCGGAAGGGGCCGGAAGGGGCCGGAAGGAGACGGAAAGGAGACGGAAAGGAGGGCGAGCCTCGAACAGGGCTCTCCAAAGCAAAATTAAGATTTGAAACTAACGCTTCCGCTACGTGGCGGGATCGAGAAATCGCCGTGTCGGTCGCAGACGAAGGTCGCTCGGCGCTCCACTGAGTCAATACTTGTCCAGTCGCCTCAGTTAGCAGTCGCATTAATTAATTATAATTAAGTTTTAGTTGACGCGGCCGGGTGAGGGTGAGCGCGGTGGAGTGGCGGGGATGAGGAGGCGTGGGCGGCAGAGAGAAACGGAGGGCGGAGGGAACGGTAAGCAGCGAGCCAGGCAGCCAGGTAGCTACGCGACTCGCATTTTGAGCATTACCGATATTATGCAGATTTCACCCCCCTCGTCTCCGCGACTCAGCCCTCGCCACCCCCCCCCCCCCCCTCCCGCCAACCTTCAGGACATGCTCTCGCCCTCCTCTCGCCTCTTCTCGCCTTCCCGTGCCACTTGCCAAGCGAGTCAGAGAATGAATTATTTACTTATTTACGGTACGTAAACGGAAACTTGCGAGCACCTCGTTTCTTGCCCTATAGATGAACGAATTAAGGGTGCCGAGTCGAGTTAAGGATCCTGGCTCGGGGATCCTTCGAATGCTGTGACAATTGAAGTCCTCACTTCGAAGACACCTCGTACACACCGTGCTACAAGGAGAGACACAGAGAGAGAGAGAGAGAGAGAGTGAGAGAATTGTTCGGGTTCGGGACAAGGCGAATGCAGAGAAATGCTTATATCCTCAGGGTCTGTTTGCTACGCTTTCTGAAAATATATTTCGCTGACTGGAAAACCAATATTTTTAGCCACGAAACGTCGATAATCGTATCTGATATGACGTGTGTTCGGTTAAACAAGAGAAGGAAAATATGTTCTCTGTTGATCACGACCACATACGCTAATCGAACGGGAATGCATTAGGGTGTGATGAGAATATTGAATGCGGTATCTTGCGAATTGTGGGACAACGAGAACGTGCACGGTAACTTTCACGTGCAAAAATGTCGCGCTTGACATGCTCGCAACTCGTGCCGCTCGGCGAGCGCGTGAAAAGATGTATTATTCACTCATTAACAGCACACTTAAGCGGATATTCGCGAGCGGCGGACTCTTACGAACCAATTTACGATCTTAAATCGGGATAACATGCTGCCGACGGTAATTAAGAGCTGAAAAAACCGGCGTTGGATATACCGAGTTAAGTCAGCGACCAAACTTAATGGCTAGCCGATAAAATGAAATCGTCTTCTTGCTGCTCGCGCGCATACGAGGGCGATCGAAATTGATGTTGGCACTTTCTACCCGCCGAATCGAATATATTATTTACGGACCATACACAACTGGAAATCTCGGAATCCGTACTTGTGCCGAAAATTTCGCGAACGTCGTCATTTGAATTTGCCGGAACGGCGATCGTTTTCTCGCAGAAATATCCCGGACGCGTCGCCATCTTCTAGCGTTAATTGGGACGAGAACATGCGAAGTCATGGCACTTCTATCTCGCCGAATGGTTTTTGGCGAAGAAGAGGGACGGCAGTTTGAGCCAAATAATGAGCAAGAGAGAGGGTGAGGGAGGGAGTGAGGTGCGGAGCCG
Source organism: Priocnemis perturbator (assembly GCA_963942575.1). Lineage (NCBI taxonomy): Eukaryota > Metazoa > Arthropoda > Insecta > Hymenoptera > Pompilidae > Priocnemis > Priocnemis perturbator. The sequence continues at coordinate 7,619,533 of OZ012644.1, forward strand.
CGGGAGACCGAAGAAACACACAAGTACACACACGTACGCGTCAAGAGAGAGGTAGATAAAGGAAGAGAGAGGAGAGGGAGGGGGGGGGGGGGTAGAAGAGAGGGTCGACACGACGTCAGCATCGGAGTACCCGAGCGGCGGCAACTGCACGTCGTCCGTAAGAAGCTGTTAATCTTCGGTAATAAACTGTATTTTCATTATAATACGGCATGAATATGCAACGGCGATAATGGCCTTAATATCCCGGCATGCATCTTCCTGTGCTTTACGAGCTGAGCCTCTTCTGCCTGGAATTTGAGGCGTACTCACAGTGGATTTTGCGACGACGACGACGGCGACGACGACGACGACGACGACGTTACCGCGTCGACTACGACTGTGCGCTTAAGCAGCCACCCTTTCCTCGGCTCAACCCACTTGCCAGTATTTTCACTGTGTCGACACGCCGATCGTTTCATCTAAACCGCGATTTTAATAAACTTCTCACAAGGTAAATGTCTAACGGAACGCGGCAATCATCGTAAATCTAGCGAGCTTGACACGGGACTTCATCCATACTGCAGTAACATTTCGATATTTCCCCGTTTTTACAGGCCTCCGACTCGCACGGGATCCGACTTTATAAGCTTTACCGTATTCCGCCGTGACGGGTATTTAGGTTGCGAACGTCGCCGGGAGTAAGAAAAATCGTGGCCGTAAGGAATAGCGTAACGGAACGGGGCGCGGCGTCGTCGGACGAACCTCGAGGTAGGAAAAGCAGCGGCGCTCGATCGGGAATGCAAGCTTGTAATGGGCGCGATGCATTCCGCATCGCCGTTAATGCGAGGTGAATTAATGTAAGCAACGAGCGAAGGAATAATAGTGGCCCGGCCTACGGACATTCATTTATCTTAGTTTATTGCCAACTGCGAGGAAACAAACGCCGCTGGAATACGCAACGACGCGCCATTAACCTCTCGCGGCCGCGTCGGCGTCGGCGTCGGCGTCGGCGTCGGCAGCAGGCAGCAGCCTCTGAGCTTAACGGCATGTCCCACGCTTTTCTGGCACCGCGCGAAATTCCGTCCGGCCAGTCGCGCCCGATGACTCGATGACATATCGTCATTTAGCGACGGTGATTTCGGTCGCGTCACGGCATTATATCTCGTTTAACACGCGCCACTCGCGGAATGGGCTCGCTCGTTTTCCCGCCCGTCGCCGTTCCGACCCCACGCCCAAAAATGTTTGCCGATCACGGAAATGCACTCTCCACTAAATAAAGTGACGTCTCGCTTACGGGCGCGCGCCCGCGCGTTTTGCCCTCTTGTTTTTACGCTGTTTGCAAATAGCCAGTCGCGTTAATAGACTAAGGGCGCGGGACGTGTCTATTTTGGACTCTTTTTTAACGTCACTGCCTCTCTTGCGGCTCTGCTCGTCCTATTTTACTGCGACGCTCAGGTACGATTTCCATTGACGTCGATGATCGGCAGCCGGAAAGTAGATGTAATAAACGGTGTATGTATCGACGACGCCTTTTAGTTAATGTAGGCTTTCGCGAAACTACATCCGTCACCCATTTGAGCTTGACGCAGCATTTAATGCGTTAATTACCAGTCGAACAGAGGCCGTTGCGAGGCAACTTTCATTCTCCGGTGGCACCCCTCTCGTCAACTTATGATATATTCCAACGTCACGTGCAAAATTCGACGCTACGCGGGCGAATGGAGGGCGCGTATCGAAAAAAATGATACGAGCAGAGACGATGCCGGCAGAAAGCCGAGATGAAATCGGATACCGATCGAGCGAACGGCGCGTAATTAGCGTCCTCCGTTGTGCACGGCGAACGTTGTTTTGCAGCGCAACAAATTAGACCGATGCGTAGCACGAACGAATAAATTTAGGGAATGTTTCGCGTCGGGATGTAAAAAAAATAAATAAATAAATAAACAAAAAATACGCAACGAGAGGAGAAGGAGGAAGCGAACGGGCGCGAGGGAGAGGGAGCGACAGAGGGTAAAAAATGGAGAAAAAAAAAAGGAAAAATGGGAAGGGAAAAATGTTTCTGGCATGGGATATAATGGGCGCATTGCACACGAATATAATGAGATTTTACAGTGCAATTCACATAAAGCATTGGAAACAACAAAAGGTCTGGAGTGAGAAGGGGTTGGCCTGGGGAATCCGGGGGTGAGAAGGCGGCAGAGGGGAGAGGGTGGGACGCGCGATAAAAATGCCCGCGCCTAAACACATTATTTCTACCCCACGCACGCTCGCTCACCCACCCATTCCCAGTGATCTGCAAGTGTCACCGGCTTGCCACCTACGCCTTGGTCCGTACGTGTTGAACTACCTCTTCCAGAATCCGGGGTCGCCTCTCCTCCCCGTACTCATTCTCGCGGTCCGCGTAAGCGCGTGCCTCATTAATCGCGGCAAACCGTGAAAATTCACGTTGCATCGTCGATTTACGCAGATAGCGATTATCCGGCGCTCGACGACGACGGCGATGGCGACAACGGATCGGACGAGGCTGTGTAAAAACTAATTGATCGGCACCGGCCGACGCGACGTTACTTTTTTTCCTGAAGTCATCCACCTGTGGGCGGCACCCTTGAACGGACAAGTGCTTAAACCCGTTTACGTTTTTTTGCTCTGTCTCTCTCTCTCTCTCTCTCGCTCGCTCTCTCCCGCCAGCCTGTCCCTCTCCCCCTCGCGGCCGAATCAGTTCCAAACCTTCGGTTCCGAATACCCTTTGAGCGACGTCCACAGGGGGACGCTTGAAGCGGCGAGCAATACGGGAACAAGAATGAACAAAAAAAAAAATTAGAGGGGTGCGTTTCGTCGCGCCGCTGATAAATTTTGAATGCACCCGCTGGGAGAATTAGTAGCCTGTTCGGTAATGATCAAAAAAAATTTATAAACAAAAGATTCCACGGATGGTGAGCCTTTTTCGTGGATCATCGAGGCAAGCTCTGCGAAAAGCTTTGACGGTAGAGTACGGTTCCCCGCCGACGCGCTCTCCTGGAAACTGCGCTACAAAGGGAAGGGGCCAACCGTTTACATCGAGTTTATTAAAATCGCGTGCTCGCGGGTAAACCATAACCCGAGCGAACGTATGAACTTTGGACACGCAGATCGAATGCAACGGATCAGACACAGTGCCAGCAGTTGTTCATTCCCCGCCCCTTAACCCCTCTCCATCTTCACCCTCCAACCCCATTGTACAGTCGTGTCTCTCGCACATTTCACGTATTCCTGCTAATATCGTTATTAAATTGCCACCATTACGACCGCCTCGAATTGTCCGCTAATGCCCAAGGAGGTGTAGGAAGGGAAGAAGATTTCTACGTGGGGTATTCGGTCGTTCTCTCTCCATCTCTCTCATTTGAACGTCGCTTTCTTCGCGAAGAGAACACGCGGCAGGTCGGCCCACTGCTTCTAGCCCCGACGGATGTGTCGATATCATTTATTATGAGGGGAACAATGTGTCCCCCGTAATTCGCATGCAACGTGTCCCTCGGAAGCACCATAAAGGATTGCAGCGTTAGCGGCGGCGGCGGCAGCGGCGGCCGCGTCGACGGTCACTCACGCGACTCGACACTTTCGAGCGGCTGCGCAATAATGGCCTCGCTTTTTAATAATGCGCGCGTTACGAGAATTCGTAATCAAACCATATATACACATACGGGAGTTCTCTACACCGCGGCTCGGGGGATAGGGCGCGCGTGGCGTGTGGAGAGAGGGAAGGAGAGAGAAAAAAATCATACCTATCGTATTGACAAAAGCTTGGATGTAGCGGAAGCCGGCCCCCCATCCATACGTGCGTCAGATTTAAACGCGGCGCCACAGAGAGATTCATTATTTTTAATTAAAGAAAACAATAATACGCTTATTAATTAATTAATTAATAAAACATCGCGCGGCATGCATTACGCTCCTCCATCAGCCGACGCCGTCATTTAATCCACCCTTCGACCCTTTTGGACCAGACGCTTATTACGTCGACTTCTCTACCACGGGCTAGCGGAGGCTTTGTCAGGTGGACGGGGGAAAAATTCGTTTGCGCGTCCCCATTGTCTTCGGCGGGAACGGCGAAATCACGATGTACCTTTTACGAGTGCCCAACCCTCCGTCGCGACCACCCCCGCCCATCGATTCCGGCCAAAGCGATTCACCCTGTCGCTCGGCGGCGGGACCGCGAGAAAGGAGAGCGCGCGATCTTGATTGCATTTTCGGAGAAGACAACGCGAACGGCCGCGCGTTCCTTTAAATCATTCCTGCTCGCAACTGTCGTTGCGCGCGACGAGCGAAAAATTCGTATCGCGATTCGACGCGCAAGAGACTTTCGCGCTTCCTCCGGCAGAAACGTTGCGCGAGCGAATTAACTTTCGAGGTAAATATCGCGATCGTTCGCCCCGTCACGGCGCCGTTCTTCGCGGCTCGAGGCGAAGTTTCCGCGGGCGTGCTCGCGAATTTACCTAACGCAATTTCGAAAGGTACAACACGTAGAGGAGAGAAGAGGTGAGGGAGAGAGAGAGAGGGAGAAAGCGCGCGAAGTGCATGAACTTCCTGGCGCAAAGCGAAAATACAAAACCGCGCAAGTTGCGCGGTCGCGGCGGCAACGGCGAATGCGACGATATAAAACGCCTTTGTCTTGCAAAAACCCGCAGACGTATATCATGCGAGCCCAGGCCGCGGGCATTGTTTCACTCTCGCATAATTACTGCGAGTCATGTTTTAAAGTTAAATTTCACCTAAATAAAGCTTAATGTTATTATCGCGGCCGGCACCGCCGAGGCGCCGCGCCGGTGCCATTATGAGCCGGTTATAGTCTCAAATATAATTATGCCGCGTGATCATTTTGACGATATTAAGGGCGAACGACGTTTTTCCAGCGTTTTCGAGCCCCGGCCACCGGCGACATTAATTAGGTATGGTGTGAACGCATCCCGCCCGGAGCTAGCACGTGCTTTTGACGGCAACTCCGCCGCACAGCGTCGACCTCCGCGTTCACGGCAACAATCATGCACGTAGGATCGCTTAAGAGGAAACGAAAGTTGTTGAATAACGTCGACTCGTGGATAACCGAGCTCGATGACCACCGTGATTACGCAACCCACGTATATACAACTGCATATGTCCCCGCGTACGCGAGCGTCGCTTATGCACGGTACGGAAAAACGGTACATCTTTCTTTGAAAATATATCGACGGAGGGAGCTGATGTAAGAATAACGGTCGGTGTAAAATCAGATTGTTTCTATCCGCGTGTGTGCGTAAATAGGCAGGCTGTTATTCCAAAGCGCCCGCGCAGAGATCTACACATGCGATTCATGCGATCCGTGTCGAGAGTATTCGGTCCCGTCGATCGATGCAACAATAACGCGCGCTTGATTTTTACGAGTATCGCCGATTGACGTTCGCGGTGGTGGGAGAGCACCGCGTGTACGTAACATTATTTCTATTCTTTATTGCGTAACGGTTCATAAAGTGCACCGCAGATTTATACCGTGCCGACGGAAAAAGGTACTAATTAGACGTTACGCGTTCGTGGACACAATCATGGCAAATTTATTTCTCCAAACACACGTGCCACACAGCTTTGCCGCGCATTAATGTAGACAAGGACAGCGATAACCTTTACAAATATTCATGTTTCATTATTACCCGCACGACAGCCGTCGGGACTGAATGCTGTTAGGCGCATTAGCGCTACTTTTTGTCTACCGACCTTTTGGATCCGTTGCACAAGTGTAAGCTGAATGCGGTTGCGCAAGCGGCCTTAAAACTGGTTGCACACCGCGCGAAACTTAACGCGGCACAGATTCAGGTACCCGACGAATTCAATCATTCCCCGCTATTCCGCGAAGTAATTATATTTGTTTTAACGGGCTACCTCATTTGCGCGCGTAAAAATCAAGCTGCTTATTATGTCGCGTCGGTGCGGTGCCCGCCGACCAGGCAAGCTTACGTAAATCTGTCGGCATAATGGTACGCCGTACGTGTATTAGACTGTAATGAACGATGCCACCGACGATAAGCGGCGGCAACTTTTCCGAAAAATCCCAGCCGCCCGGAATTTCTTCGGGCAAAATGTTGTGGCCGGAAATTTTGCACGCGCAGTAAGTGGCCTTAAAAGTCGCTCTAATCCAGCCCACATCCACCCTCGATTACACCCTTACGTCCACGTGCGCGATGCCCGCGAGCGTTGCGCGCAATCCGGACGACGCAACAAGCTACACCGACGATATATCTGCAGGAGCATTTACGGTAAAAGCGACGGTTAACGCGGTGAGCCGCTTTTGATGTTTGTCGGTGTAGCGACGCGGGCGTCGGCGTCGGTGTCGGCGTCGGCGTCGGCGTCGTAAAGCCCGGCCTTACGTACTGCCATCGAGATATCGGGAATTCGTACAGACGCGGGGGTTACGTCGACGGAACGAACGGCCATTGACGATCGGCGTTCACCCCGCTAATGCCGTTATCGCATAACGTCACCGACCGGCCATATTTCTCACGCGCTTTTTTTTTTGTTTCGACCCACCTCCTCGCCCCATCAACCACGCCGGTGTGTCCTCATCACCCTCCGCCGGCTACAGCAGCTACAAAAGGGGAGATCCGATTAGACGACGCCGCTGGACGTCGGTCCGTAGACACGGCAAATTTGTTTATCGGAATGCGGGGCGCGAGCTGCCGGACATTAATATAGGGAGCATCAGCGATAACCATTCTCAATATCCATAATTATTATCAGTGGGCGAGCGCCGTTGGCAGCCCCAGCGCCGCGCCGCGTGACTCGTCCCCGTCGAAATAAAATGACAACGTTCATTTGCAAATGCGCGAAAGTGCATTATTTTTATTGGGTTTGTTAGTAGCCGAATTGCCGGTGTGCGCCGGCTCTGCCCGTTCTTCTCTTCGCTGCCGTTCGTCCGCTCGTTCTATGTGTCGCGAGCGTGTGCGCTCACGTGTCGGTGTATCCGCGGCCTGAGTGCGAGTGAGGGACTCGTGCTGCACACACACGGCCGCCTGCCTCGTTATACAATGGCGCGATGTATATGGGCTCGCTAAAGGGACTGTGACAGATTCACTGGGGGAATGCCGGTACGGATGGATTTTTTTATACGTGGGAGAAAAATTGCATCGATATCTGGCAACGATCCCGCTCGACGCGGCGGCGCGACATGTTGCCTCAGATTTTGTCGGAACACATATAAGAAATTTTCGACAGGCCGGAAAGGACCGGACATTATCCGCTCCTCTTTTTCCTCCGCACCTTCGCTCTGCTTCTTCTTTTTTTTTTCGCCCCTCCCGTACCCACCGGACAGTTTTAGACGTCGACAGTGTCGCGCTCGGGCGAAGAACCTCGTCTCGCTGCGACACTCCTCGGCTACGAAATGTTAATTAACAGAAATTTTCCAATGGCTCCCCGATAAATGGGACTCTGGTATAAATGTTTTCTGCCCGGAACGAGGCAAGCGCAGAGAAGCGTTCAGCAATTTTTAAAAGCATTATTTTTATCGCCTGCAAATTAATAACGAGATCAATACGTCGCGGCTGACAGGGGGACAGAGAGCGAAAGAGCGAGCGAGAGAGAGAGAGAGAGAGAGAGAGAGAGAGAGAGAGAGGGATTCGATCGCGGAGATGCGCACACGATGTCGCTACAATTACACAAATCGCGACGATTTTATCCGCTGACCTTCCACTAAAACGTCGACGCGGCACGCGCATTCTTCTGGCGTTGGCGCGTAATTAAAAATTCGTACGACTGCTTGACTCGCCACAGGCTCGAGCGGACCGACCCGCAGAGGGGTTAATAAACGAAGGATGGAGCCGGAAGGCGCAAAAACCGCGAGCCTCACCGCCGTGCCACCGCTTCGTAGATAGAGACGCGCACCGTGTACCGCTACTCCCATACACCGACACGCGCACGATTACGTCCCGGCGTACGTATACGCGCCGGTCGCACCCTTGCACGCGCACACGCTCGTTTTGGCACACGCGATATGCCCCGCAGAGAGAGTTGCGTTTCGAGAAATCCGGCGCTTTTTGTGGATTACGCCGGCGACGAGGATCGCGCGTGAAAGGGCGAGAGAGAGAAAGAGAGAGAGAGAGAGAGGGACGAGCTGGTCGGACGAAAAAAAATGGACGACATGAGCGTGAAATGAGCGGCCGCCGCCACTTTTGCGGGTCTCGGTATGCAAATCACGGACACGGGGCAACGCGCCGATGCAGGAGGCACGCGTGCGCCCGTGCATCATCCGTCGCTGAAAAAAATATGGAAAGGAGACAAAAATGTGCGGGACGCGGCCTGGGGGGGGGTGAACGATGGCGATGGACGATGGCGGTGGACGAGGACGGCAGTGAAGGACAGGCGAGCGAGTGCGTGGAAGGGAGGCGGGAAGAGGGTGGGTGGCGGCGCTCCGTGCCGGCGAGGGTGGAAAAAAAGTCGCGAACGGCGAATGTTGTAAAAATCCGGACTCGCCAATCGGGCGCATTGTGTCCGACGACGAACAATACCGATGGCGCTCGAGCGACTGCCGCATTTTCGTGTGAATTGGGCGGCATTGTTGGATTTTTCAAATTGTATTTTTAGCCAGCGAGCCACGCAGGAAGAAAAAATTGCCCGTCGCTATCCTACCCGCCCCGTCTCTCTCGCCTCCAATCCCTCCGCCCCGCGTCCTCGTCCTTTTTCCACCTTCTGCGTATACCTGAACGTTTCCACAGGACTCCTCCCCCCTACGCACCCCTCAGAAGGACGTTCTTCGCGTAGATTGCGCGAACGGTTGCGGATGGTTGCCGCCGGCCACAGCGGACGTTTCGCGAAACGATTGTTTCATGCCCGAAATGCAAGCGGGACGAAGGGCCGTACGGCGTATGAGCCGTATGTATCACTCCCATTGTCCGTCATGTGCACTGCGGAACCGTTTGCGCGACATGTGTCGAACGGTTAAATTTACCCGGCGGAGCACCTTTGCGTTCCAGTCAACACAAGCGTCAAAATATTCATTCACGTTAGACGCGACCTACGCTTATCAAACCCTCAATAAATGACTTTCCGATATTCATCGTGTTTCGACGATCGATCGCGTCTTATTAATCAGTGGTCAGTGTTGATTTAATTATGTCGCGTAGTTTGCATTCTCGAGGGATAATTTGCGCCGGGGGAGCCTTTTAGCCTGCATACCGCACGTATTCCGTTATTTTTCTCGAGAGCAGCTGGGAGAGATTCGTGGTCTGGGCGCATCGACCACCCCCGTTTACGCGAAAGAAGACTTTCTCTCGGGGGAGAGCTCGAGAAGAGTAGGAGGAGGAAGACAACCCTGGCGGTAAGGAAAATACCGCTTGTCTAGTTGAGTGACAATCAAAGGGTACAACAGTGCGCACCCTCATTTCTCGATACAAGGAGTCGCGGTACAGCCGCTTGTCTGCAGCGGGCATTCCTAGAACAGTAATCTTATTAAATTTACATATTAATCAACGGATTTTAATTATCCCCAACCCCCGCTGAGAGGAGAGCTTCGCCGAAGGAAGAGAAGGGCGGGGAGAGAAGAGACGTGCTTTGGCGAAAGAGAGAACAGGAGAGAGTGCGAGAGTGACAGAGAGAGAGAGAGAGAGAGAGAGAGAGAAAGAGACGGAGGAGAGTGAGGAATGAAGAGTGAGGGGTAGACGGAGAGAGTAAGAGGGAGAGAGAGAGGGAGGGAGGGAGAGAGAGAGAAAGCTCCACCCTTGTGCGGCGGTAGCGGTGGCAGAGACCGAGCCAGCTCTCGTAATTTACATTAATCCAATAATTGCATGGAGGTTTCCTAATTAGAAATTCAAATGAGGTGGTGGCAGGCAGGCACAGGCAGGCAGGGCTACCAACTCAGCAGTGGGAGAACACCATCGCCACCGAGCAAAGTCCGTGCACATCGAGCCATCGTACGTCGACTGGCCTGGCCTAACACGAGTTCGAGCAATGCCAGGATGGGCGTCAAAAGCGACCAGAATCCCCCGAAATTTCGACCACCGTGTTCGTGTAACGTCCGTCTATACGTGTGTACGCAGTAAATACTAAAGCCTGGAATTAGCATTTCTTTCATTAAAGCCGACGTACGCAGAGCTCGATGACCCGACTGGACGTTCTTGTCGAAATTCCGCCTGGAAACTGTCTCGCAAGGTCATAATGCACCGTCGACGATAAAAAGATCCGTGAGTACGGCGAAGGATAGCGCAGCGACGCTGTGCGCGAACACTTAGACGTCTATTGTTTAATGGAAAAGTATTAATTCGTCGAAGAATTCGGGGAGACCGCGCGAAGATTTGGGCAAGTAACAGGAGCGAGAGCAATTTCAGCGCAATATGACGTTGTCCATTGGTACGTCCCGGTGCGTGTGGTCCTTTTGTTGTCCCCGGAGGGATCCCTCGGCAAACCTAACACGTCCCTAATATCGTCACAGGTCCGTCCCACCAACGTCACTTCGGGTATATCACGGCACATGGTCGAACCGTCGCTGATAGTCCCAACGTGGCCGATTAACGAAGGTGTCAACCCCCGCTCGCGATATATCCTCCTATATATAATATGTTCCTACGTTGCACCGACCGACGACTTCCTTCCGCTCAAGGAGGATCGGCCGTTTTAAAATGCGCCGCAACTTTATTCGACGCGATAACCTAGCCGCTACTGTCGAGCGGTTCTCATCTGCAGTGTCGATCGGCGAGCCAGAGTGTATCCGACGAAACGAAAGAGTGGAAATTCGTCGCGACGCAATGGCGCACGACGACGAACCGTTGCAGAGGAAAATTAATCGCCAGCGTCGCCGACGTAAGGCGAAGACGCGCACTTTTTTCGTTTATCCAGCCCGGAAGACAGGCCGGATTCCGGAATTTCTCGAGCGAACGGTCGTACCCGTTGCTACCGTACCGATTCCGGGTCACCGAAGAGATCATCGACTATTCCCATTGCGGCGGGTCAGCCGAGTTTCGTCGAAGGAACTCCACGTGCAATTATGATAATGGCGACCGTAGCGGAGGCACCTAACCCGGTTAACTCCGTACGTTAGTTCTGGTAGTTCTGATATCGTCTGTGTTTAAACAGCCAGGCGGTGCTGCAGCAACCGTCGTCAGGAGGAGGTGAGGAAGCGGAGCTTGGCGTGTGGGTGTGTGCCGTGAGGGAGAAAGGGAGTAAAAGGGGAGAGAGACGTGGTAGGTGGTAGTGCTGGTGCAGGCACTAGTAGTGGTGGTGGTGGTGGTGGTGATGGTGCCGGTGGGGTACGAGGCTACGACGGCAAATCTACATAATATAACCAACTATTGTTCAAATAGACGGCGCTCCGCAGATTCAATTACCATTGTGATACAATTAATGTTGGGAATTTCATCAATTCGAGTGCCGGGCACGGCTCTTACATATGCATAGGAGAATCGAACGTGGTGCGGATTTCGCTCTCGAAGAAAGTCGATGACAAATATTATGCAACCGGCTTCGCGCCTAATAAGTTTCGCCGACCTCGCGGATTTACGGCGTCGTCATTATCGCCAGTCGTCGAGATGAAAATGCAGGCTTGAGTCGTACGCTTCCTTGAGAGTCCGACGAAAGATTTATGCCTCGCAGATTCGCAGGCGTGCGCGGCCGATAAGAGATGCACCATGATCTTTCGACGAGGAGAAGAATCGGCGAGGAGCGAGGAGACGCGACAGTCACTTGAGCGATTATAACTGCGGTCGAATGGCAGAGATATGCACGCGAACGCTGCAAGCCCCTCCACGGCCGTTAGCCCCCTCCCTTCTCTCGCGCTGGACGTCGTTATGCGAAAATGATAACGACGGTTAATTCAATTAGATTATTTTCACGGGACGCGTAGCCGTAATTTCATTGCGTGCACGAGCGCAGCTGGACGGCGCGGAGAAGGGCGAGGGATGAGGGTCGTAGGGGGAGGGTCAGGGGGCGGCTGGGCGAGGGGCAGGCGCCGCATCATTGCTCGACGTTAATCGGTGATACCGTTGCCCGAATTAAGTGGTATATCGAAAGCTTTCAGAATTAATCGTAAACCACCGCGGTGGAAACATATCGTCCGAATCACGAGGCTCATTTCCAGGGCTTATTGAGAGCCACTGGCTCGCGTGCTGGGATCCATATAAATTCTAATTCCGCAATCAGCGGTATCCAAGATAGTTCTAGGCCGATCCTAGCCCACTAATTCCAACTACCTACCCGCGCCCTACCTTCTTATATTTACCCGACAGTTCATAATGGCCATAATCAACGGTTATACCAATCCCACGATAATAATTACCGAACCTGAAACTTTCACCGTGCCGCAGCCACCGGGTGAGCTCTGTCTCGTGCGGTTAATGCGCCGCTCACGCGTTCTCGTGCGAGCCATCGTGATTCGTAGCCGCGGATGAAGAAGACTCGCGTCGCAGCGACGACTAAGCTTTTTCTGCCACGTCGAAGCTACCTTCGACTCGAATATCCGTCTCGTCCCGCGGAATTTGCACGGGCCCGAATTTTAACGGCAAACGTTGCGACGAAATCCCGAGCGGCTGAATTAATCGGAATAAATTAAACAAAAGAGAAAATGTCAATCCGCGGCCGCGGAGTCGTCGGAGCGCGCAATGGATCCCGCGAGGAAAGGACCTTGAATTATCGAAAATAGGATGGATCGATTCGAGTCGAAGCTAGGCAAGTTTGCGATGGCTAAGGCGGCGCGAGTGGAGCAATTTTCATCCCTCCTCCGTCGCACTCACCCCTTTCTCTTCGCCTCCTCCTTCCCCATGCGACCCCTCCGTCTCTGCCCTCCTCGTCTCCTAGAATAATCGATCGTATAATTATCGTGATGTACCTGCTAATGCCGCGAAAATCAGCCCCTCGCAACGTCCGCCGAGCCGAGCCGAGCAGACGGCGGGTTAAGCGTCGGTAGTAGGAGCACATGGTAATTATATCAGCGACTAATGGATATAGTTAATTGCTAATTATGAGGCCTGCCGAATGATCGATAGTACCGTGAGGTACCGCGGCACCCGGATCGTTCGCTGGAAACGACAGGGATGAGAAGGGGGATCACCAAGAGTGTCATTCTGTCCGACGCCGCCACACTGAGGCTTAATCTCACCCCTCCTCATCGACCCCACCGCCTGCAGTCCCCCTCACACCCTTACACGGGCTTTAGGGCACGTTAACTAGCAATTAACGATTAGGAATGATCACTATCGATCTTGGAATATCCGACGCCGAGAAGGGTGCTATCCCTTTCGTGATCTCCCGTCACAGGGCGCGGCGAACGGTCGTCGCATTTATGAATTATTCAGCCTGAACCGGCCGAAACGCTCCTTTTTCATCGGCAACGTTCCGGGGGGTTGCGAGACATCAGAAGTCGTCGTTCGTGCAAATGGCTAACGAGTGAATTTTCACGGACGCGTACACGTCGAAGAGTGTCGTCTCAGGTATGCCTTTCTCTTTTTTCTTTCTTTCTTTTACGGAACGCCGTTCTACCGTGCGTGAGCGATCGGCTCTCGTGAGGTGAAAAAATTAAGAGGCGAGCACATAGTTGCGCAAAGTGAACGCCAGCTTCGGATCGCATTAGTACCTACAGTCTGCCGTGCCGGGCGTTCGTTTCGCAGGAATCGCGTGCAAGGAGTGTAAAATAAGTTGCCGCCGCCGAGTAGGTGAAAACGTCAAAGAGCGGAATAATGTTAGCCCCTCTCTAAGAGGGACTTTATTAGATCGCCCTTTAGTCACGTCGCTGATGCAAAATCCCCGACGTAAAGCGTTCGTCGCGAGAGGGTTTGCGCGCCGCTTTTACAACCAGGTGTCGACGATCTTCGTGAAAAGGGCGACGATGATGACGACACGGCACGATGCCTAGTAGGCGTCGTGAGCGTCAAGACGGACGAGAAAGGGTTACAGACGGAGGGGCGCAGAGAGGCCCGTGTTAGCGGCAGCCAGCCAGCCAGGCAAGCAGGACGCTGGAGGTTGCCAAAAATCAAAGAGATGGAAATTAACCCGCCCGGCTGAGACTCGGCTGAGATTAGCTAACGCGATTTCCAGCCGTCTAGAGACTGCGAGCGAGGAGGGTGGTAGGTCGCGTCACGGCTTAAGGACAATTATTTGCGCGGCGGGTGTCGAATACCGGCTGGAAATATAATGAAGGCGTACGCCGCTCAAGATGGCGCTCCCCTTAAAACGCTTCTTAAAGCGTTTACTCGGAGCCGCGAACTTTCGGGCCGCGCACGACGTTGGCGCGTCGCGCCTCGCGATCCCAACGTCTCGACGCTCGTGTTTTGTCGGAACCGGCGATCCTCTCGTTTTCCGTAAGGGGAATTAATTTCGCGTCAACGATATTACGCCGAGCGCAAATAAAAAGAGAGAGAGAGAGAGAGAGACAGATGGACAGAGACAAGACAGATAGAGAGAACGGAGAGAAGTCTGTGGAAGGTAGACGGTCTCTCAAAGCCGAGTCATCTTCTTCATCGCGAACAATATTGACCAGTACTTACTTGGTTACCAACGCGCGCAGCGAGCCCGCCGGAATAATCGTCTTAGCAGGGACCCACGAGCATTGTAGTATCGTCGGAACATCTAGAATTACGCTCATTAACACCGAGGCATCTGCTAATGATCTTACTTGGCTCCGGATTGTGTAACTCAAGGACTGCACGGAAATCGGTCGCCGCGAATAATAAGCCTTCTCGGAATGAGGCTGTTCCTTGGGCGACTTACATGTGGTTAAATTTACTCCGTCGTGACGTAAGCCATTATACGCCGAAGAGCCACCGAAGAAAAAGTTTTAATGAGCATAATGAACGCATCTGTTCGTCTTCAATGCCATCAACGCGCTCGCTCCGCGCACGGACCTTTCTGGAAGCGCTGAAAACGACGGTGCTCGTCGTTAACGCGCGACTTTCTGCCAAGTTGACCTTGCAATTTAGCGAATGAAGGCAGTACTCTCAATGAAAGAAAATGTCAAGGCGCTTTGGCGGAACGCCCCCGGTGGATTAACTCGCTCCCATGCGTCTCCATTGTCATTCTCAGCGATTCTGCGCTCCTCTCTCTTCTGATCTCGTCATTGCCACGCATCGGAGTCCGTCAGCGAGATTGACCGGATTTGCGAGCGCAATAATAATTTATTCTCCCCCTCTCAGGGCGAGCGCCAAGTGGATCTCTTAACGTGTGTCGACCGCTCATTCTCGCTGATGACTTCTGGGAAGCGTCTTCACGCCGGCTGACTCGGCGCTACCAAGGAAAACGTCAGCGCATAATTACCGTAACGACCATGCTGGCCGATAGATAAATAGACAGATGGATAGATAGATAGATAGATAGAGATGGCGATATCGAGGACAAAGACGGAGGGAGAGATTGTCCGTTCGTTAATCGGCGCGCCAGCCAACGACGAATATATCGATGACACGGAAGTCGGCCGCGTTTTTCCTACGGTCCAGGAGGGCCGACGCGACACTGCCAGTAGACAGCGGAAAGGTGAGCAGGGGATAGACAGTGCGACCAAGCGGAATTAGAGGAGAGGGAAAGAAGAAGAGCAATGACTGCCTCGACACTTCGTGCAGGACCGAGGCCACGGTCGGTTTAATTAAGTTGCGCGAGCTGGCAGAAGTTTCGTCGGGTTTGTTGCGAGGTGGTAGGGCCGCCCGGTTGTACAGCGACACAAATAAATTTTCCCGGAATGGCATTGTCTTTGAGGTCGACACATTTGCGGAATAATACTCGATAACTCGGGGACCGAGGAGAAGTTATATTAGGACGGCTTAATTAACCCCCTACTCTACTCCCTCTCCCCCACCCACCAATCGTATCTGCCTCCTCTCCCTGTCTTTCGCTATATCTATCCATCTTTTTCCCTTCCCCTCTTCTCTCCCACCTCTCCTCCCTATATTCCGTCTGTCTTTCTCCGTCGACCTCTGCTTATCTCTCTCCAACTACCCCCTCGCCACGCTACCTCCTTCTTCCACCCCTTCGTGTAACTGCACCGTGCTCTCGACCCTTTTGCATCGCGGTATAGATATCTGCTTCGACTCATTATGGATTCCTTATTACGGGAATAGATTAACGGATTAAATCTTAACCGACGACAGTGAGGAAACGGGGCACGGCGGGCAAGGGGTGCCTCGCCAATTCGCCATCTATAGAGAGCGAGCTTCTATTGTCGTCACCTTTCTACAACTAAGAAAGCGGGTCAATAATCGCTCCACCCTAAAGAATCCCATTATCTCAAACGACGACAGCCATTTGGGCTGACTCATTTGCAAACATTAACATTCGCAAAACGCCCGGACGGCGATGGGCGTCACCGTCTTCTTACGCCTTACGCAATGCACGCTCGGCTCGGCCGAGAAGTTGGTAGGTTGCACAATATCGTCGCAGATCGGATCCTGCGGGTGGGAATTGTAAAAGGCGATCCGCGTTCGGCGACGAAGGAGGACGATTCGCGTTCAGACGGTCACGGCATTATGGTTTGCTCGAAACCTACTCGCAGAACAATGTACGCTAGAAGCGCCGTTCCCAGACAGCTAGCTAATTGTCAGATATGAAAGTGAAAGTTTGCCAATCGGCAGCGAGTGAATTATCATCGGCTCGGAGCGAAGCACGGGCTCGGCGACGTGGGGTCGCAGGGATACGAGAAAGACGTTAGTATTTTGCCGATCAATCGGCTTGAACGTTATTTTTGGGGAGGCCGAGAGAGTCGAGCGGAAGGGTCGGGGGGGATGGTGAGATCGGTGGAACGTCTCTTCCATTGACCTCGTAAAGTCCAATCGCCGCGGAACACTATTTATTCCCGAAGTTTCGAAGGCTCGGGTGAGCCGAAAGCAGCTCACTTCGAGGTAATTACGAGGATTCGCCGTCCTTCTCGTTCGCGCTGGCGCGCCTGCCTCGCGCCGTCTCTGTTTCTTCGCCGGCGTAAAGTATACCTCCGTCTCGCTCCCGCTCGCCGATTCTATCGGGCATAATTACCTTTCGCTGTCCCTCTCGGATAATCATTGTAACACCTAAGCACCCTACCTAACCTACCGGAGCCTAGCCAGCGTTTCCAGCGCTTATTCGCCATCGATCGACCGCCCTGACGACGATTTCCGTGCTACGACGTGGTCATTGCCGTCCGTACGACGATCGTTTTGCTAACGAGCCACGATGTCGCGGCTGAATCTAGGATTATCGCCCTTTCGAGTGCGCGCTCTCACGAAAAAAAGCAGAAAAGGGGGACTACTTCGGTGAAAGAGCGCGGGGATACGTGTATCGTAAACATCCGACTAGCTTCGACGTGCAGACCGAATCGGGCGTTCATTGAATTTTACTACACTCTCGCTTACCGTCGCGTCGCGTAAGTGTTTGCGCGACCATCAATGTTTGTGCAGTGTCGCCACAAGCGTGTATCGACGTTCCGGTAATTTAGACCGACTCGAGGTAGAATATTACGAAGAGCGAAGCTCCTATCGGTGGAGCGAAAATATGTAGAAACACGTGCGCTAGGGTCGACGGAGGAAATTGTACAAACTGATCCCCGCGACCCCTCAGCTTTTTTTCCGAGTTCCTCGCCGCGCGGCACCTACCGTGCGCCGGCGCCATTCACCGCGGCGTAAGGTCGGCGTCGTTTAAAGCGCCGCTTGCGAAATATCGGCGAGCCAGAGAGCAGGTACGTTTTTCAGTTTGTCGCGAGAACCCGTAAAAGGCGCATTTTTACTTTTCCCGAAGCGCGCGATCGTCTGATACGATTAAATCATCGAAAACACCTTAAAAGGTCTGCTCTCGAACGGCGGCGCCGAACCGTGACGAACGAGTAAAATCTGGACGTGGAGAGGCGCGCGGAGAGGGGGACGCGTTCGATTCGGACGGCGATATGCAATCGCGGCCGCGTTTGACCTACTGCCGCCAGTACGATAAACATTGTGGCGGAGGATCGATGACTTTTCGTCTCGATCGCGAATACGCGCCGCATCGGATCCACCGGAGTTTTATCGATCCCTATTCAATGAGGATACACACGCAGCACGCGCGACGCATTAAATCATTGAAATTTATGCAGCCACGCTACTACGTGCAGTATCTTTCACTTTTCATTACGGGATCATTTGTCATGCGGCGTAGATCCCTTATCACTCGGCGATCATAAACAACCGGGCATAAATTTCAACTTTCGCGCATAACCTGACGCAAAGCATCGACCGTCGCCGTGGCAATTTATTACTTCAAAACGACGAAGCATACGTTTACCTGTGACAAAGTTTCCCCTGTCCCCTTCTGCCCCTTCCTCGACTCTGTCCGCTGCCCTTCTCGCCTATTTCTCCCTCTGTCCCTCTGTCCCTCTTTCCGTCTCGTTCACTCACTCTTATTGCACGACGTCACACGCCGAAACGTTCTTAAATGCCAGTACATACGTATTATCCGGAACGGCGTTCCGTCGTCGGGGCAAACGTTGTCGTAACGGAAAAAAGGCTCGTCAATGACATTCCGATATAATCTGGCGTGTTCAATTGTCGTTTCGATTCGTTCGTTATATATGAGCTGCCTATATTATGTTGGCGTACGTGCCGATTCATTTTCTAGAAGCAGGCTTTGGTTAGGGACACAGACGTACGGGTTTGCTCTATTTCTCCCCGATATTCTTTAACATATTGCCCTTCAACAGGTCGGCGAGTATTTTACCACGCATTATATCGGCGATCCTTTTCAATTGAGTTTTAAAGTGGCCGTAGCGAGCAACCTGTCTGCATTAAACTGAGGCCGACAATTGCGCGCTGTTAATAAAGGACAAATTACGGCTGCCGCGTTTTTGAGCCGACGGGACTCGACAGGATTTTCTAGCTTTTCTCAGTACGTAATTCATTATCATTTCACGGCAGTCCGTGATTCTTTCAATTCGGGCCTTTGCTCGACTCATTATGGATTTCAGAGCGTGCGAGGCTGACCGATTATCCGGGGAAAATAAAATGAAATGGCCAATTATAATTGTTCCTTTTGCTAATAATATCCGCTACACGCGGAGTCGTGCTTCTTTTTTCCCTGTCCCTTAACATATTTAAGAAGTACTTGACAGTAACGTGGATATTCACTGTCGCTATTAAAAAATCGGTTAGCAGACATATCAAGTTTTCAGACTGAATTCAAAATAAAGTATAAACTTTTACGACTTCTTTGAATTACAAGAATATCAACTTCTGTCGACGCATTATTGATAGAGACGTGTTCTAATTCTTCCTTAAATCAGCGATTGGTATTCGTCGTCATCGTCGATGTTAAAACGGTCCGACTCGAAAAGTTTCAAAGAAGTCACCAAATTCTGACATAACCCGACCGACACTTCGCCAACTTATTATTCAATCGTCTGTTTTATTTAACTTCTCACATCCCTTGTCGCTTAACTCGCGACACGTCAAACCTGTCCCCATTTCCTTTGCCCACTGCTTACGATTAGATACCCAATCTCTCATTCGTGACTATTATACTCTGCCTTTTCAGAATAATGATATCTCCGTTTGCCACCCAAGTAGTCCTGAACTGGGACATCTAATTAAGCCGGAGATAATTACCATACGACGATTAGAATGTTGGACATCAAACGATATCCCAAAAGTGTACACGTTGCAGCCTTTCACCTTTCCCCCTTCCCCATCCCGCCCAGAAAAGCAATTTCACGCCCGAGCATGGCGACGGTTAAGTAACAATTGTTTCTCCTCGTCGTTGCGTTTCATTGTTCTTTCACCGCGATTATTTGGAAGTCGGAGTTCCGAGAAAGGGGGAGTAAGAGCGCGCTTAACATAAATTGTAAATGAGGTCTCTATTGGATACGCTCTCCGCTTTATTCGAGCGCCGTTCACTGTTTATTTCACGATCATGCCGAACAACAACATTAATATTAATGCGAAGATTTACTAACCTCTCGTTAACGGCATCGGTGAATATTAAAGATGGAATAATTTATTGCCGGCAAAACTTCTGTCGATTAATCCGTTCGGGCGCATTGTTTCGGAAAGGGGCAAGACGACGGGGAATCTTTCGATCCACGTCCCTCGGTCGTGCTTTTCTTTCTCTCGTTTTCTTTCGCTTTGCTCGGTTTGTTTTCCTCCCCCGCTTTTCTTCCTCACGTTCGCCGAGGATGAATAAAGCGTGGCCACGTGCCGTTGGTCACGCGTGGCCACAGCCTGCTAGACGAATCAGCGTCGCGCGTTCGTTCACCTCGCGCCGCATAATTATGTGTCTATGCTTTATGGCAGCGATGTAACGAACGCGAGCGCGGTGCACAGCCGCTTTCAGACGCTGTAAATTAAAGTTGAGAAAGTGCGCTACGCGAGTAGTCATCGTAGTGCGCGTTAATTAAAGCTCATTGTAATAAAGAGCACTTTTTATTCACTTTGCCTCGTTCAGCCAGCCAGGCCAGGCCAGGCCGGGCTGGCCGCTCGAGCTCGCGGGATATTTTTATGTTTAATTATATTAGGTTTTACGAGTTCTCCGACTGTCTTGCCGACGTAAAACGCCGCCGCCGTCTAAGTTTAAAACTTTTATTGTCGGCGGGACTCTGCGGTTTATCCGCCAATAAACAGATACTGGGCATATCAAGCGTTGCCGACGATGCACTGACAACTAAGCGGCCGTTAACTAGTTCCTTCCTCGCGGTCTTCTCATTTAGTTTAGGCGAGGCGCGTTCGTTTAAACGGGTTACATGTCAATCGACTGACGACGAAAATATTTCGTGCCGCGAACACGACGCTAAGTGGACGCTTCCGCCGTCTTATTTCCAAAATCTCGCCTGAAGCAATTCGAGCGTACCGTCCTGCCGCAATCAAGCAACCTTTTTATCGTCTATTCCTGTTTTACAATTCAGTTTTATCCGGGCGATGACATCGTTATTCGAATACATCTTGCGGCCGTCGACGTTTCGGCGAGCGTCAAGCACTGAGATTTAATCATTTCATAATCACCTTGATATCAGCATGTCGATACGTTAGACGCTTTCGATGGAACTGTAAATATCCGGCTGATATACAAATTTCACTATTTTCGTTGACAGGTGACATTCTGTCGGCAGGAACATCGCAAATAACTTATGAGCTCGCCTACCGCGATATTCTCTGATAAAATGACGATCGGATTGACTTCGGATAGGACATCGGTTCGGTCGAAAGGACAGAAGACGAAGAAGAAATAGCAGGACCGGTGCGTTCGGTCAACGTGCAGTTTCACGAATTGCGGTGGAATCTTCACTCCCACGATATTGAAGCCACCCACCCACCCCTCGGCACCGCGCCGCCCTTCTCCGCGTCGTTCCCTCTCCTGGAACCGAGAGATATCAATTAGCACTACGTCCCGGGGAATTAATCTCGGGAATTAATATCGCGACGTTGCCAATTAATTTTCGTTAATTTCGAATCAGCAGTTTCCAGAGCAGCTCCGGCGCGGCCCCCTAACACAAATCCCTATCAGGAGGATCGAGGCGACAGAGGGTGAGACGCGGATCGGGGAGGGGGAGGGAGAGTGGAAGTGAACGACGATATCGGGCGCGCAACAACGCTGCCAGAAGTGGCGAACACGAGGCAGCGGGAACGAGAGAGGGAGAGAGAGAGAGAGAGCGGGCGCGCTGTGTAGACACTTCTGCGAAAGTTTCACGGTTAACCGGATGGCGCATCGGTCGCTTCTTGCAGCCTTTCGCGGCCGGCCTGGGCATTTATCAAAACACACATTTAATTATGCCGCGCCGCGCCGCGCCGCGCCGCGCCGCGCCTCGTGGTCCCGCGAAAGAGGATACGCGAGTGCTCGCGTTTAATTCACACCTGGAGCCGTGACGGAGCCGTGACTAGCGCCGCTTAAATTAAAGTCGGATAATAAAAGCGTTAGCGAGCTCACCCTCTCTCAGCCCGCCCGCGGACTTCTTTTTTATTTCCGTGTAGCCGGTACGAGGCAAACGCGGTATGCAACGGGAACTGGCGCCTGCCTTTTGTTTCCCGCGCTCCTGCGAACGCTTTTTAAAGGAGACTGACTGGTAGTGGTGCCGCACCGACGATAAAAGCCTCGGCCTCGGCCTCGCCCGCGGTCGAATTTAGAAAAGTTGCTTACCCCGTGTCAGAACGCAGATTTCCCGGGATCGTTTAATGTCCATTGTTCGGACGTTAATATGCGCTGTCCCCGGGTATTACTTAATGCGGCTAATTGCGAACGTTTTAACGCGACACCGTATATTTTCGCGCTCCTTTCTCTATTCAAACGGGCCCACCTTGCTCGATGCGAGAATGACCGCGGCCGTTTGAGGATCGAGAAAATTGAAATGCCTTCCGCGTCGACTCGCTCCACTGGGGTAAACCTACAAACGGGAGGGGTGGGGAAAAAAAGACAGAGGCTTCGTCGGACATCCGACACGCGAGCGCCCCTGAAAAGGGGTGGAAGGGAAAGAGGACGTTACGAAACTACTCGACACAGACGAGGGTCGATGAGCATGTCGCGCGCGCGACTTATCCAGACGACGTATTTAAATTCAGCCGAACTTTGGTGCCGTAAGTTCGCCGAGCGTGGGGGACGGCTGAATTGAAAAGCTAATTCTCGACGTACAATCGACTCGTCTCGGCGCGGGGCAAACTTTGTGAATGTGTCTCATTAACCGGGCGGTGACGAGCGTACGCACGCGTAAATTCGTCCGCGCGCGACTATATCGCACGCCGTACGGCGTACGCGGACGTACATACGTACGTATGAATGCGCATATACGTCGACGTAAGTGGCTCGTGTAGCTCCGCCGTAATCATCCTCGGTCAAATGTATTCCGCGACGGGGGCGACTTTCAGTTTAAACGTCACGTACGTTACATCGATGCCTGCCGCCTTCGACGAGGCTCGTTCTCCGAAGGATTACGCCCTCGGCAATATTAAAACACACGCGTACCGATCACACCTTCTATTGACCAAAGTTCATCAAATTTTTCCGAGCACCCGCTAACGGCGCCCGCTATTATCGCGACTGTAAAAAAGACATACCGCTGCGAAGTAAATTGTATAACAATGACGAAAGTAATAATAGATAAAAGTCGTGTTCAACGGCGGAATCAAGGAGACGAGGGTCGTGCAGTGGAGTCGAAGAGCGGAGGGTGCAAAACTTCGTCTCCCGCCTCTATTTGCATAAAATCGTCGTACTGCGCGCGCCTTCGAAGATAATGAAATGAAACTAAACAAATAATGTAGATGCTAAACATTAATTACACTCACCCGGGAAAAGCGAGGAAGCGTCCCAACGGGGGCATTGCAAGGGTTTCTTCAAATTAAAAGGTGACAGAGATGTAAAGGGAGAAAAGGTAATACTGAGAGATGCGGCGGGAGCGAAGGAGACGTGAGAACAGGCGATGGAGAGAAAGGAGGTTCTGAGCACCGACGAAGAGACGAAAGATAGGGAGGCAAATTAAGAAATCGCTTGAGAAGTTTCAGTCGGTAGTATTGCTAAGTAGATACAGCCGAAATAGCTTTTTTCGGATAAAAATATATTAGCGATATGACCGCTCCCCTTCCTCCTCATTTCAGCCATATTTCCAAAACTCTTCAGTTCTGTTTATAGACTACTTAGTTAGACCCCTTCTATATATTAAATGGGCAAGCAGATCGAAGAAGTTTTAGCATTCCGCCAAAACTGAGAGATTGATTAAAACGTATAAAATGGACTCAGTCGGTTCAAAACAACGTCGGACGGTTCTAAATCAGTCTTACAAGTAAAGCACGATCTTCTTGAGTATGAAAATAAGCACATATCAAAAAATAAGGCTCTCTAAGATTTGCATCTTCAAGGCTCGTAAGAGATACTTTCAGTACTTATAATAACCTACTGCACACGCTGAAGAAGTTGGTCGGGTATCGCGGAAAAAACCCTCCATGTAGATAGAAAACGAAGCACCACCTCGCAAAAGTTACCATGAAATCCGGATGGTGATCACAGGGCGTCTTTGAATCTTGGCCCGAGAGAGTCATACGCGCGGCCATACGTATATACGTAGGTAGAAGGAATCTGAGTACGTATAAGTGCTTGCGAAGGAGCCAGATGCATACGAACACGCGCGCTCGTGGGACAAGTTATGCGATGCGCAGATCCGCACGTACGTATGATAGCCACTGACCGTTGCATTTCGTTGGGTATGCATTTACGAGCATGTTGGACCTCTTTCGCGGAGACATTGATGGACAAGCGCAGCTTATATGGCCGCTGCAAGGGAGCTCGTCGTGGCCGTTTACATATTTATGTTATGACTCCGCTTCACTCGACTTAATTGACGGAATTGCCATAAATTTGCGAATATCGCGTGGATGCCGAACGACGGTGGGCAGAAGGTACGTATAAATATATGTGATACATATAGAAACACATACGTGCGGATGCGTATATATGTATATATATTGGGTACATCGAATGAATTCCAATGAATACCGATTAGGGGAGTAACAGAGCGTCGTTTCGTATCCGCACGATCTCCGGGTGCAAGCGACGGCCGCGGCGCGGGGAATTCGAAAAATGTCACGGCTGACAGTTTATCGCGCAGGTTTCGCGGGATTCGCCGGGAATAATTCACGTATCCCGGATCCGCGGGCGGGGGAGCCCGCTTTCCCGTACGTCGTTCTTCCTCCCCCCACTACCTGCCTCCTCCCGGCTATTGCCGCGCGACTCCGTGCATCTGGGTAATTCTGTTAATTAAAAGCTGACGAAACGCGCGCGCCGCTGAAACGCCGGAAGACAATCCGGGCACGTGGGCGTCACGATGTGCGCGCATTTGTCGCGATTGTTTTTCACCAACCATGCGGCTCCCTCGCTCTCAATCGGACGCGCAATAATTGCCATTAAACATCGTGCTCGTTCGTGTCGTCGCGTGCGGTCTACCGAATTTTCTCGTCTGCATTGTCCGAAGACAAAAGTCCAACGTCGAAAGGTTGCGCCCCGCGAACTGTGCAGCGTCGCAGACGCAACTCTGACGTCCGAATGATGTAGACGAGCATAAAGTGGAGAAACTAGGGCCATTTGTCTGCTTCCCTGGTAGTTGCGCTCGACGATGGCGGGCATCGAGAGGGCCAACGCGAGAGAGGACGGGGACTGGTTTATTTCAGGGATAATCCAAACAAATGTACTCAGTGGCCTGCGAGTAAATAACATGCAAATGCCGTAATGCTGGTTGACCGATGGCTCCGCTTGTCTCCTACCGTAGGACGTGCTTCGCGGAATCTGCGCGAAACGATGTTCCGCTGCGTACGAACCTCACTTTCCGCGAAAAAAGTCAGAAATGAACAGCGGCGATCTATGGGACATCGAGGCTACCGACGGCGCGCTTTGTCAAATTGCGCAATGTAAATCGCGAGCAATTCTACCGTTACGTTTGTGTGACACGCTTGGTGCGGCGACTGGTCCTATGGGAGAAAAAATCTTGTGTGCCGGGAAATGGTGCGGTTCCCGCGCGATGGGGGAAAAAAAATGTCCGCGAGGCTGACCGGGATGATCCGCTCCGAATGTCATGGGGCTGATTTTATATGCTAGGCCAACGGTCTTCCTTTTTCCTACATACACCAATGTGATTTTCAGGGGAAAGCAAATTTCTGGGACAAGCGTCTCGGAATATCGTCGGAGCCACGGATATGATCGATCCATCTCGAAGAAGTTGGAAATTTGTCTGGCAACTCCATTTAAAATGTCACGCGACACTTGGGTTAGTTGGCGCTGAAACGAGCCCAGAACGTTGCAGGCCATCGACATCGGTTCTGGATCGAGCGACGGAGAGAGGGAGAGAGAGAGAGAGAGAGAGAGAGAGAAGCAGACGTCCCAGGCGCTGCCTCGAGACTCTCATTCGAATCTAACGCGGGTATAACAGATAACCTGGTTTAGAAAGGGGCAGCAGATGGGGTGTTGGCCAGTGGCTGCCTCCTCAGACTTCCCTCATCTTGTGCCGGACTGCCCTCACGCCCCCCGCCCATCCCCTTACGTCGAGCCACCCTGCTTTATCCGCCCGCTGACCATCCGCCCCCATAGTTTCCTGGGGAGATCGATTGTTATGCATAGCCTGTATTTGCCCGGCCAGCTCTGTAACCGGCCCCGGAGTCTGGAACTCGGCTGCAAGAAGAGACCGAGCGACCGAGCGACCGACCGACCGACCGACCGACCGGCCGGCCGGCCAGCCAAACGTCCGTTGGTCGAGCAAACTGCTCGCCAGACCGATCATCGACCAACGTCGAGCAGAAGGGACCCGCAACTCCACAGTCCCAGTCCCCCCAATGCGAAGAAAGCAATTTCAGACGGACAGGTAAATTAGAGACGCGCCTGCTTTTAAGGCTTCCACGCATACGCCTAAAGAAATCGATATGCAGACGGACGATATGGGAATCGATGCCCTCACCGCCGGCGTCTCTCGTGCCCGCCGACTCGTTCAGAGATGCTGGCGCGGCCGAACTTGTGGCTTTTTCGCAGTCGCGGGGAATTTGCAAAATTGCCACCCCGTGAAAAGAGAGAGTGCATCGAGGTGAGCGCGCTGCCGCGTTTCGGGGCGGATTTTTGTTGACCAGCGCCGTAGAAAATTGCACGCTCGCTGCCAGGTGAAAAAGGGCTCCCTTCCGCGTGATTTCTCCGCTGAAATAATGTTCGGTCACGCTCCGATGGCGATGAACGTTGGGAGCGCGTGTTTGACGCGCGATTTTAGCAAAACGAACGATGCGCTCGCGGCAGCCAGGTGCGTAGGGAAGCCGGCGTATTCGTTCTCGAAATATCAGAACGAAATATCACCTGCAAACGAGAATAATAGCGGCGGCGGCGGCGGCGTGCGTACGGTGCGGATCCGACCCAGCTTCAAATTACTCCCCTGTTATCTTTCGCCAACTCTAGGACGCGCTAAGAAATTACCGGGGACAGCCCGTTCCTTCGGATTTTGAGAGCCAAAGCAGCTGACGTCACCCAAGAGACCAACGTCCAAGCCGGAATATTTATACTTGCATGGACGCAGGACACTCCGAGCAAACAACGAAATGCAAATCGAGATTACCCCGAGCGGCGCTAGCTGTTAACCTGAATTATTCGAGTCTTAATGATGGCTTAGGCACCGGCCCATTGATCTGAGGGATTAGACCGTGAATATTGCAGGGACTAATGAACACCCAGGAATTAGATCCTCGTTCGGACTTTCGGAAGAAAAGGGATTCGCGTCGATCGATTTCCCGGCAGCGCTCACGAGCTGAGCGGACTTTTTCCGACGAATTTGCAACCGCGACGAAGATGGACCCGATAGCCGAACGAAAGCCGCCGCAAACCGCTTCTGACCCTTAATCCGAAGAGTGGTTAAAACGGCATCTGAATCGGAGGTGGGACGAGCGGAGAGCGGGTCCCACGTACGATAATAATTCCGCAGCGAAGTCCGTGCCGGGCGAAGATCCACCCGATACAACTGGCAACGAGGCGTACGTGAACAGAGGGGGACAGAGAGAGAGAAAGAGAGAGAGAGAGAGAGCGAGAGGTTGGGGGCGAGAGGGGGAGAGGATCAGGGTGTGGAAAACCGCGATATGAGATACACGGGGTATTGCTCCAACAATGGGCACGAAATGCGGTTAACCGAAGAAAGCTGAAACGGAGCGCGAATAAACCGAGAAACAATAAAGCCGAGTGCCTGAGTAACGGTGAACAGTAAATGGGTAACGACGTTTGGATCGACGAGCCGAGTATACCCGAGGGAGGAACGGTGTCGTCGGCAGTGAAAGTGCTCGCACGAGTTCTTTTTTCTCCCCCCTCCCCTCACCCTCTCCCCCAAGCCACCCTCTTTCGCCCATCGCGACCCCACTGAAGTCGTCGATGGAACGTTTAACCTTCCCTTTCTTGCATCCCGCGTACACGGACGCACACAGAGGCGAGCGAGCGCGCACACCTAGAGCGCCACGCGTACAACGTCACACGTACCCTCCGGCGTTTATGTGTTCATAAAGCTCGAAGGATCGCAGTCGCTTTGAGTCGCGGAACAGGGCGGGGGTGGAATGAAGGGGGAGGGGGGATCGCGGTGGTAGGAGAAGGAGAAGGAGGTGGAAGAGCGTACGATGGTAGTGGAGGAGGGCGCTAAGGGGGTGGTGAGAAAGCGAACGAGGGTGTTTTTCCACCACCAGTTGCTCGCGGCATCCGCAATCCTGCCCCGGGAAAGAGCGGGAAAGAGCGGGAAAGAGCGGCAAAGAGCGGGAAAGAGAAGGGTGGAAGGGGTGTCGGAACGAGGCGGAGAGAAAGAGAGGGCGCAGCCGAACTGTAAAGTCCCAAACTCTCTCGTACCTACCTTCCTACCTCCGGTCTCCTCGACCTGGAAACGGGGTTAGAGGGCGTAACGAGGAGCGCCCGCGAACACGAAAAAAGTTCCCGTTTCAATTTAACACGTCGGCGTAACGACCGTCGAGAAAAATCAAACGCTCGCCGTTTTCGGCGCGAACCGCTCGCTACCGGCTTTTCGCAGTTTCAAAGGATTAACGGAGAGGCACGGCGAGGGAGGGAGAGAGAGAGAATGTGTCAGGCCAGACACGTTTTGAGTAGTCCGTCGAAAGTTGCGGCTTTATTTTTGTGCCGCGTTAAATCATTCCAGCCCTCTCTGTTATTTCGTTTAAGAATGCGGTTACTCAATTGTCATTTATATCTCTGACATTTTATTACTCGTCGCTGAAACAAAATGCGGCGGACAATGAAGACCGGTCTCGGCCTGTAAATAAGGCATTCACCTTTTGTCGCAGAGTGTTTGGATCCACCGTGTTCAATGGAAATAGCTGAAATTGATGTCGTTAGCTTGTCATATCATATGTAATTGAGAAAAATCAGTAGTGGAACGTTACTGGGGGATATGATGCTGTGGAGACGAGCGGTGGCGAAGCATTTTCCGCCACCAGTTGCTGGGTATCAGAAAACCTCTCCCGAACTCGTAAAAGTCTCGAACTCTCCGTTACCCGGCGCACTCCGACTTTCACCCTCGGATACTTCGGTGCGAAACTGGGTTAGAGAATAAAACGTTCACGCGTGCCACTCGTTCGCCGGAAGTAAACGTCGGCCAAACTCCGTATTTTCATGCGGCGCGCACATCACCACAGAGGCGCGTAAAATGTCGCGAGAGAGCGCGTTATTAATCGAGCTGTCAGGGTCGTCGTGGTTCAAGGTCGGACGATTTAAGTCTCCTCGGGATTAAATCCAGACGCTTCGTGCGGAGTGAACGAACTGACCCCGATTGCCGGAGTGACGTTACGGCTCCGTAGAGAATAGGATTACTGAACCGACGATGCAGTCGCGAGAAAAACATTTTGTCGCGTCGCGTCGTTCCTCTTTATACGAACAGGATTTTCATGCCGATTATTTACGATCTCACGATAAAAAAGCTGAGGGTCCCGATTGTTTCAGATTCACGAGGGAGCTGTGCTTAATTTCGAAGAAATCTTGGAGCAGAAATTTCGCTCCGGGGGCTTCTCAAGGTTCTACGTGTCTACACAATGCGAAAGTAACGTTGCAGTTTATCGAGTCTTACCAAAATACATACAAACGCGACCCCTGTCTCGTGGCGAGCCGGGGGCAAGCAGCGCCCTACGACACTCTGTGCTTACGTAAGCCACCCTTATGCAAATTGATAGGAAACAAAGTACGCCATTGTGATCTCGAGGATTTGACGGGGAAAAGGTGAGGCGTATCTTGGCAACGATCAAAATTCTTCTGCCGGTCTCCGACGCGCCGTGTGTCTCGCTAATACAAAGCAGCAGGAGGACTGATTTCGCGGGAAACGAGTAGCCTCCGTTGACAGTCGGCCAGGAGCCAGGAGTGAGATGAGAAAATAAGCGTCTTGGAGCATCGAGGATCGGCACGAAGGAGCGCGTCGGAAGTGTGTTTCCAGAAATCAATATTCGCACGGTCGATCACGTCGCGCGGGCTCCCGACGACGTGTAAAGCTTTACAACGTCCTCCATTACTGCATGAGTCGCGCAAATTGTTAGAGGATTGACGTCTCCGCAAGAGAGGAGCTCTTCCGTAGGTGGCGTAGAGAGGGAAAAAAAGGCAATTGCAGGCCGGTCGTGTGTACGTTGGTGTACGATGCTTGTAGGATAGACGATGGCGATGGTGCCGGTCGTGGTGGTGGTGGTGGTGGTAGTGGTGGTGGTGGTGGTGGTGGTGGTGGTGGTGGCGGCGGCGGCGGCGATGGTGGTGGTGGCGAAGGTGGCTCGGCGCGGTAGGATGAGGGATGGGCCGAGTGTCCAGGTTGGAGGGTCGTTTATTGATCTCTCAAGTCCGAACCTCGCCTCGTGTACAAGAGGGACCTAACCCCATCCCATACGCCCTCGTGACTGCCCGCAACCACCCCAGCGGCCGCACGCCGAGACACTGGACACAACGACTCCCTCCTCAGCCTCTCCTTCCACCTTATTCCACCCTCTTGGGAAAATAGGTTCCCAACCCGAACCCTTTGCTAGCCGCGCCGAGACGTGGACACTGTCGAATTAACAGTGAGATGCGCTTCGGGAAAATCTTCAAGACGTCTTGCGTCCTCGCTAGACTTGGTTCGGCTTCCTAGGAAACTGCTTCGAGGATAACAAGCGGAAAAACGGCGCGCGAATAATCGACCGTTCCGAAGCGATAGTTCTTCGAATTAGGGAACTGTTTGTTCAGCAGTCAGCACCGTCTCTTCTCACCATTGACATTCCTTTAGCCGCGTTCGACTGTCTCGAGGCATATTGCATCCGAAAATTGCGCTCCGTCGATTGAACAATGGCGCTCGCCAGGCTTGCTTGAGAACCGTCCACTTAGTCGAAGGGTTGCTAGTTGCAGATAACTTATTCCAGGCTCACCCTCCGCTCATCCCGACCACCCCGACGGAACCCTCTCTCGCTCGCAGATCTTGGCTGGCGAGCAAGCGGTCATCTTGCCTCACCCCGGTCCTTCGTAATATGGATCGTACTGTGCGAGCCATTTCCTCCTCGAGGTCTTAACAACACGTCGGTACAGGTTGTCGATAAATCGAGAGCCGTCCAGTTTCCCTCCGACACGCCTCCACGAGTCGAGAGACGTCCGACACCTCCTCCACTTCTCCCGACTTTCGGCCAGTTTCGGACAGATTCAGCACGGTCTTAGGACGGGCTCGGGGCCAATGAAAGTGCGCTTCTTCAGATGGACGCAGGCAAAGTGCACTCGTGGAATCGGCGGGGCGAGAAGTTTGGATGGAAAGGTCGGATGAATTTTTCGACAGAACCGGCCGGCGAGAGCGCGAGCGATAGGTGAAAGTCGCGAGCCACTCGAAGGGTGAGAGGGCCAATCGGACGTGGATGCATGGAAATTGTTCGCGGGCTTAGGCAAGTGCGTGCCCAACCACTTCTCTTTATCGCCCCGCAACGTCGAGTTTCATCAAAGGAAACTCATTGCTGCTCCATTATCGCCCGGCAGAGAGAATTGGCGGGGATAAAACAAACAACGTTCACGCAAGAGCGTCCTTTGATAATCCTGCAATCTCATGCTCCGCTTCATTTACTTTCTTTGCCCACCTGTCTCCACCTAGTTAACCCGCCAGCAACCGTAAGTTTTGCATCCAACTTCTAATAATAGCTATCACTTCATACATTTTCATGGCATTACAAAATCGGAACAAATAGAGTGTATACGCGGCAATTTCGAATACATTATGCAATATAAATATTGATGCTTCCTGCAAAAACGAAAGCCTGAACGGAGCGGACTGGATGCAAAGCGTTCGTGGAAGAAGCCACGAGGAGAGCACGGGAACGCAGCGATAACGTCTTTCAATGAGCCCGATCTATCGTCGTTTCTTGCGGTATCAGTCACTTTTTATAAACTGTCAAGGAAGCGGAGTCGGCCGCGGGGGCAACGTTCTAGAAAATATCGTCCCTTCATCCCTATCACACATTCCAACCGTGTACACGCTAACGAACCGCTGACCTATGCATTTTCTGTCTTAGACGACAGCCCGAGCGCTCCTGCAGGAATCCGTCCAATCCGCTCTCTCTCGTTCCTTCGGTTTTAATCGAAGCGATTAATCTGTAAAGCGTCGAATTCGACGCACATACACGTGTTGGGCAACTTCGGAGGCGACTCTCCGGGCAAGTAATAGTTGACAGTTGGAGGGAAACGACGGAGGCGTGAAGAGTTTCGCACGTTTCGCGGGCACGATATGCGAATGATGTGCCCAGTCTGCGGATAATGCAATTAAGTATATCCGCGGTTCTCAAAGGAAACGTGTATTACGCTCGGTTCAAGCTACACAGAGCCGGCTGAAGTTTATGACGGGCCGAAGCGCTAATTATACATCGTACGTTCTCGACTCGTTGGATACTCGTTTTTTCGTGGAGCACGTGGTACATTGATTTCCTGTACTCAACGGGCGTAATCACTCACGAAGAGCACGCATGATATATTGCTCGCATTACAATTTGTTTTTTTTTCCTTTCTACGTCCGAGCGTGAAAGGATCTTGACATTTGATATTCTCCGGTTACGCCGTGCATGACCGGCCCGAAGCGTTATAACAAATGGCTCAAAGCTTAATTAATATTCTCAGGGGGGAATATTCGCCCGTAACGCGGCGGAAGGTTTAGAATTAGGATTCATATACTGCGTCGCGTCGCTTTTCCACATTGACAGCGGCACGTATGCAAATCATTTCGTTCGCATGACCCGCCTTAATTTCTCCGCCTGAAAAGCAACCGCCACCGCCACCGCGCGTACCTTCGATCCTCGACAAGGCCGTGCGAGTTGAGTTTCAATGGGACACCCGGTGTGCTCGTGTACTTGGATACACGTACGTTCTACGCACGAGCAGAGCGTCACTTATAATTCGTCGGTGGCCTTGCGCAATTGTGTTAGTAACGAACACGCGCGCAAGACTCGAGGAAGAGCGAGAGAGGAAAGTGGAGGGAGAGTGAGGGTCCAAACATCGAGGGGAGAAACGTGGAGGGCCGAAGGTAACGGACAGAAAGAGACAGTCGGGGAGGGTGCGAGGGCGGAGGGGATAAGAAATGGAAACTTTACACAGTCGCGCTGTCACCACACGTATGCGTCTAGTGTCGAGCTAAAGGCCAATAAAACTTAACTCCTAATTAAGAAGCGTGAAGGATGAATCTATTATCCGCGGGGGCCTTGCCAACGCAAATACGCCGGCAGTAATGTCGCCGTTGGTACAAACATACCTACGGACACGGGCGAGCATACGTGTTCATTAGGCGTATTTGCTGTTTAGCATTTCAAATTCGGCGAGAGGAGCCAAGCGCGATACGGACATGCGGCACATCGCGACGATGCCAGCGACCCTTTTGGCAATCAAATATTTTAATTTAATCGCCCTACTAATGATCCGCCTTACATTCGAGTACGTGGCTGCCATGCTCTGATCGTTCCCCGCATCGCCCTCGGAATATACCACTTAATTCGCAGTAGGTCTTTCGTCGACTTCTTTCACTCCCTAGGCCCAAAACTCCCGCGCTCGACCTTGAGAGCGGCAGTGGCCGTGCCTTCAATCGGTCGCGGCATGATACCTCTCTCGCGTCTCACCAAATAAACCGCACTCATCGAGGATCGCACGCGCTTCCATCCAGATTCGCAGCTTCGACGACAATTAGCGAGGCTAGATTCGTCGAACGAGTTACGCTTCTGACGAAAAGAACGAGCGCCGCTTCGTATCCGAAGGATTACACGGAAAGGGTTAAGTTGCGATACCGATCGGGCAAAAGTGTTCAAAGGTCGAAACTTAACGACGGCGGTTTCAAAGAAGTACCGCTGATTACACAGCTGCCTCCTCCTCCCGGCCTCGTTTAACGTGTTATTTTCTTCTAAGGCACCCCCGTCGTTCGCAATTCTTGGCTCTAATTTGTATTTAATTAACCAAGCTCCCGCTCGCTCCCTTGGCGGAGCGAGTTCGGTCGGTTTAGTCTGCGCGTTGGGGTTCATTAGGTTATTGAAACCTTAGACAATGTAACTAGTGGCTGCCGGGTACAGTGCTCCAGGGGCTTCGTAATGCCCACTGCCTCGAGTGCTCCCTACGACATTTCGCATCTCTCTGGCCGCGAGCCACTCCTCCACGACTCTGTGACTACGACCGCTTCTCAACGACCGAGTCTACGACCGTTACGACGACCGTCGTTGCGGCCAGCGTCGGACGGTTACATCATCAGGACGCACGAGTTTATATGCTAATAAGCGACATTAATTAAATGGTACGCGTACGCGCGCCCGACGCTCACCCTCCGCTGCCTTGCTCTCTAATTCTTCCATGGAACGCAGAAAAAGACGTGTGGATTTAATGAAGTATGCGCCCCGTCGAGTGTATAAGAAGAGTCTCACAGGTTTCCACATGTATAATGTGTTTGATCACGTAATTAGAGGAGGTGACAGATTTGAATGTATTTGTGACTCAATTTTTGCCCCTTTCAGAGTAATGCATGTCTTGTCTGAAATGCATATGAAAAGGCTAACATAGAGAACGTCGCACTTCCAGACCAAACTTTGGGTAATGGACTCCAGCATATTGTTACATCCTACCACCCATGTAAAACCATGGATCTCCGTGGAAACCTTACTCGCGATATGCTCGAAAATTGTTGAAAAAAAGTCCAAAATGTTGTTTTCCTCCGGGCTTAAAAAAATAAGAAAAATCTTCAACTTTCTCACAATTTTTTGACAATATCGCGATCAAGTCTTGTCACCTTCCTTTTTGGCCTCTAAGCATAGGACGACAACAGTTAAGTACCAAGTCTTCGTGTATCCTTCTTTCATTAAGAATGGACCATGTCAGTGACGGACTACATCTATCGCGAACCACTACTTCCGAGATCGCACAAAGAAGTCGATACACTACTGTAAAAGTATAGCCATCTCGGTGGGCATGAAGAGATTCCACGATGCGCCCGCATCGGGCTTTCACCCGTCGAGATGTCAGTGGGAATATGCGGGCGAAAAGGGATTTATTTAAGAATTCTCCTCTTTTTTCTATCCTCCCGCGTGGCCAGTGGCCGCCACCCTCGGCATTCGGCCCTCTCGATCCTTCCCTTGGAAAACAAGAGGCAGAGACAGAAAGCACCGGCGAGCTCCAGATCCGTCTGCTTCTTTTTCATTTCCCTAGCCGAATTTAATTTGGAACGCGTCCAGTTGCACCTTCCCACTCGCTTGACTGGTACGAGGAAACGAAGCCCCGGAAGATCACACGAAAAATGTACGTGCTTGCAACGTCCGCCAGGATCTGGAGCGCACGAATTAGGAATTTTACTAACTCGGATAGTCGCATTTAATTTTAAGCCCGAAACCATACGAGTCATTACTGTCTCCATTTCGTGCGTATATTAAATTACAGGCAGACTAGCGCCCGGCGATTCGTCGGAGGGGTCCGAGCCATATTACGGAAGAGCGCGGGATTATCCGAAGGCTGCTAGTAGCCAGCCACTGACGACAGCGTATGCATTCCGTGAGCTATCGTGCTGGCGAGGCACTTACAGTCGCGTCCACCTATCATGCACGGTTAATCGTACTTGCCGCTCTCATCGATATCACCGCCTGTTGACCGAAAGGCTAATATACACGTAAAGCGCAGTCGGTTCAGATTTTTCGCTAACCGCTTTCCCTATCTTAAGTCGCTCCACGTTCATCTCGAAATACTGAAAACGTCGTCCCTGTCAGTCCGACGAGTACGCGTCTAAAACATTCAGTCGAATCAACGTTTCCGATGGATGACGTCGTGCACTTTTAATGAAGCATAGCAGCGCACGATCGCAGGGAATTGAGACATTTTCTGAAATCTTCCGCGAATCGGTACCGACGTCCGACCGAATCTCGATCGCGATATGTAAAGCATATCCCGTGAGTGCGGCGCGATTTAATTACGGCGTCCATTCTTCCGCAAGTACTTGTTAGCTTCGAGCAGATCATATCTAGCGAGATCGACGCCAATTATTAATTTATTACCACGGTGTATCAGTCGAGTCTCAGATTCGCCGGTAGGATGCGGGAGACTGCCGCTAATTAGGTTCTTCAATCGGCAGTTATTGTTTCGTAGCGGCCCTAATTTGGCGGAGGCAGCTGCTACTGCGAGTAAGCGCTAATTAAAACACCTAATTGTGGCCATTAACGCGAAACGCGATGTGACGACGCGCATACCCGCTCCGCAGTTCACACCGATCTATGCTCGGTTATGCTCGCTCATCAAACCACACTATAAATACGTTCTAATTAGCATTTCTGGGTGTCGCGCTCCGAGTGGCTCGATTGAAATGGAGCGGCTCCTCTGATGCGGCCGTCTCTTAAGTCATGCCGCCGATTAGCGTCTCGCCTTTAACAGCTACTTAAAGTCGAGAATAAACTAGGCTCGCATAAAGATCGCACATTCCGGCCGAGCTTGGCGAAAACGCGGGTGCGAAACTCGAGCGGCGTATTCATTTTCTCGAACGAGTCGCGGCCGTTAATGGGAGGCCGCCTCACAACGCGACCGAAGACACTCGAGGAACTGTGCCATCGACGGGGACGGGGACGGGGACGGGGACGGTGATGCAGAAGATGGCTAATTTATCGTGTTTTTTTGTT
The DNA here is from genome assembly GCA_963942575.1 of Priocnemis perturbator. NCBI lineage: Eukaryota > Metazoa > Arthropoda > Insecta > Hymenoptera > Pompilidae > Priocnemis > Priocnemis perturbator. Next base: position 7,656,000 of record OZ012644.1, read on the forward strand.
TTTTCTTCTTTTTTTGCCGCTGTTCATCGAAACTATCTCTGCGCGGGAGGTTCGTCTTCCGCATAAACCGCGAAACCGCTCGATCCGCTCGCGGCCCATAGGACAGATATATAGGGCATAGTCATAGAAATACTGCGGTGACGGGCGTGGCATGCTCACACGTCCGATACACGTTCCACATGGTCGTTCATGGTCGTACCCCCGGCCGTAGTTTGAGCGCGTAGCTCGCACGCTCATGGAAGCAACTCGGTAGGCAACACAATGACGTTATAATGACTAATGATCATATCATTTAATTAACATCGCGCCTAACTAGGCCCGAGCTTCATTAGCCCTCCGCAGCCTTAGACGGCCCGACGGCCGTAGGTACACGACGCTCTACGCTTATTACGCGTACACATACGTATATCTCTGTCCCATCGTTCGGGGCGATTGTTGTCCACGAGCGTGTGTTAAAGCTCGTGTTAAAGCTTGCGCGCTGGCCGGACTGCGACACGGTTTCTCGGGGAGCCACGGAGTCGTGTTAAATTTCACCTTGCCCGTGCCTGTGGCTGTGCCCAAGAGAGAGGACACGCCGACCGACTCTCTCTCGGCACCTGCGAGGAGCCATTGTGCCGAGAGGAAAAGGCGCAAAGGATCGATCGTCCGTGGCCGATGGTTAGATCCTTCCTCCCCTTCTCCCTCGTCTCGTTCTGGCCGCCACCTACGCCACCTTCCTCGGATCCTCCTCGCCTCTCCGTCATCTACCCTTCGCCTCGTTTCCCCTTCTCGCTCCCGCTACAGCTCCCGCTCCACGCTGCCAAGCACGTGCTAACCGTGGCTACACTGGCGGCGGCTGAATTGATTCTCTTACGCGCCTCCTGAGAGTTATCAATCCCACCGGCGAGACTCCGGCTGATAGTTGATAGCGGCCTAAACGCGAAGGCATTAGATAGCTTTGTTGCACGGCCAACGAGTCCCTGCAGCCGGAAGCGGGATAATGGCGTACGAATTTTCCTAGTTTCCAACTTCGCGTGTAGTTTCTTCCTACGGTATATAGCTACTTGTAAGCGTTGATTGCGCTCTTCAGCCGTCCCACCGTTCCGACCATTGTCCCGATTCTCATCGTCGCGCGCGGTTTTTCTTTTTCGATCGCGCCCGCGCTTCAAAGATCCGTTCTTGACGTATTTCAACGTCCGCGGACGTTCGAAAATGCACGATATCTCCCTTCGGGGCTGAACGTTTAACGCGGACGCGTCGATCGTCACTATCGATAATGCCAACGGGAGCGGTGTTACCTGTTTACTTATGATTATCCCGCAATTATTGGATTTATCGACTGCCGTTTCGAAGCTCCTGATTTATTTCAACATTAATCACGTTAATGATGCGTCCGGTAGGCAGCCTTCGACCCTCCCTCCGCCTTCCACGTGCCTCCATCCTCCCACCCCCGCCCTACCCTTTCTAGCGGCGCCCGGCATACAGGAAATGAGCATTTCGATCAAGATCGATCGTCACAATTACCGATGATTGCCAGCGCCGAAGTTCGCCGCTCGCATTAGCGCTCGTGCATCCGCTTAACTCCGTTAATGAGCCAGGTAACCTTAAGCCACTCTTCTCTCGAGCCTTGATGTCGAGTTTACGTTTCAATTTATAATAATTCGCCGTCGTCACTGCGACGGCCTCACGTCGACGTATAAGTATATCGTTCACGTCGCTGCTTGCAATCTTCCCAGCGCGTAGTACTATCTACTGCCTTCGGATATGCCTTCGACGTACTTACGGGCAGCGCGACAATTGATTAGAAAGTCGTACTAAAAACGACCAACGCAGGCAATGCCGAGCTCACCTTGCAGCACGCTTTTAAACGCCCTCCGCCAGTATTTGCTGCATGTACAACGCAAGTTCGAAATGACATATTATCGGGCGTTGCAAGAAACGTCAATGAAGCCTTCGGAACTTGCAGTCCGGTTTGCCATTGGAATTAATTCGATTGGTACGAAGCACGGTCAATAAAATAATGAATTAACGCAGGGAAAGGGGCATCGAAATCCTATTTATCGGAGTCGCTTGCGGTGTTTAGTGTCAGCTACGCGTGTACGTAGCGCGAAAACGATAGGCAGAAAGTGAGAGAGGGACTCTGTCGGTGAGAGGTAGCGAGGGTTGGATAGTCGGTGGAGATAGTGGAAGGGCGGAAATCGGTGGGAGGGTTACCGGGATGATGCTACATCATCAATCAGCTGGCAAACATCAACTCAACACTCGCACCCCGCCCGGTATGTCCTGACCTGTACCCAAATATATGCGCCGATAATATCGTCGTGGCATTGCTACATCATGTCCCGCTGTAATTAATTATCTAATTCTTAATCGCCGGTTTCCATGTAGCGTGGGGCGTTCTAAAAGATCATCGTGCCCGTGTCGCGCATAATTAATACGTCCTTCTTTTTTGCAGCCTCGCGTAATTGGCTGTCCGCGGAAGGACTTTTATGACGCAGCGAGCGTGGTCGTCCGACGACGACACAAGCTTCGCGCACACGTCGACGCGTATCGACACTTAATCCGACGACGGGTTCGCGCCAAGCAAACGACGTACATCGGCGCCCCCCGTATGCTAATACTTTATTGAATTATACGTCGCCATATGTTTTCGCGCGACGGCGATAGATTATCGCGTAAGCGTAACATGTTTGAGTAGCGATCCGCGCGCAACTTGGCGCCCATCTTTAGACTGAGCGAGTCTTACGTCGAACGAACAGTCGGGTGGCGTAGTTGCAGGCGGATGCCAACGACACCCTTTCCTCGCCGTTCCACCGTTTTCCAGGCCGCCCCGGCAGAGGTGGCCTCCACCTACGATAATCTACCCCCGTGGCCCCCATAATGCGCATCCCTCCGGCCGCAATAATGATGATTTATTTCAGAGCTAAAAATTGCGCGAACGCCGAGGCATGAGTAATGTTCCGATGTGGCCCCACCCTCCTCCACTGCGGGCCAGCCAGCTTTTTTATCCGCGCAAACGTTATGAATTCCATTGACCCGTTCGGTGGTAGGGGCCTCGCGCCGAGGGCTGGTCCTCTAGATAATGGCGGATCCCTATTTATTTATCCGACCGTGCGAGCAGACACGACCGATCGTCTTCCATTCATCCCGGCCGGGCTTTTTGATTTGCGGGACCTTGACTGGCCGCTGGCGTATAATCGAAAATCGACCGCAGACACTTTTCAAACGGACGAACATCCGCGCTCTCGGGACTAATCGTTATGACGCGGAATCGCGTCGCGCACCGCTGAAGCCGTAAAACGGCGACAACGCACTGCCGGCGATGTCAAACGTTTCATTCATTAGCATCGACGTTTAATTTCGCAAGATCGAGGCGAGCCGAGGACAGGCGCGCGCGCACGCTCGCCGAGCACAAAGGGCGGGTAAACATTGAAAATAATTCCCGGGGACAACGTTGTTCGTTGTCGGTGAAAAAGGAAGGAAGAGTCGGAAGGACGGCTTGTCGACGATGGAGGACAGGGGTTGAGAACGGGGTTGAGAATGGGGCTCGGGGAAAGAGCGTGGGACGGCGGCGGTGCGGTGAAAGCCGACGACGCAGCAAACAGCATCGAGATGCACAAAAATCGGTCCTTTCAGCTTAAAATTACGGTTGTCGCGTGGGTGGCGCGGGCTAGCTGATGGGGTGGTATTGTGCGGGGGTGGTAGACGAGGAGGCCCGCCGGGAGAGAGGGGCGGGTTGTGTGTCCCGGAAAAAAATCCATACAATCCGATCAGGACAATGTATTCGTGTGAAACGCGCGATTGTCTGGGTGTTCACGTGTGTTCGGACATTGATACGGAAGCCAGATCTGAGCGTGCACTGATAAATGTGAAAAAATCCCCCATTTTTAAACCAGCGACGCCTGCCGGCGCGTGATGCTGGTGCGTGAACGTGTACGCGAACGTGTGTTGGCCGAAGAATCAGCTCTCGCCATCCCTCTCTCCCTCCTTCTCCTCCTCCTCCTCCTCCTCCACCTCCTCTCCTGCCGCTCTTCCCTTTCTCTCCCACACCAGCTCTTTCCCTCTCGATTTCTCTCCCTGTGTCTATCTGCCTCGCGCGTCCGTTTTGTCTCTCTGTTTCTCGTGCCACCCCCTTTCGACGAGCGGTATTGTCGAAACAACGAGAGCGGCTTTGTCCTTTGGTCCCGCTGTAAAACCTGGGCGTATTTTAAATTCGCGGCATTTTATCGCATTCGCTATTTATCGACGGGCTGCACGTCCAAAGGACGACGTCCTCTCTGCCGGAGATAAAATGCCCGCGGGTACGCGCTATCGCCGTACGATCATCGACAACGATGATCTTCGTTCGTCGGTATTCGCTCCATTATGCGATGTGCTAAGTGTGGGGGTGGGCTGAGGGACGAAATTATGCCTCCCGCGTACGAACGATTTAAGAATAACGTTTGCCGACACGCGTTCTACGCCAATCTTAAATTGCTTCATTATTATCGTTTGTCTCGGATCTGTCCGAATCGACGGTTTGACGAAAATTTGCGTGTCAGAGAATAATACCGAGATAAGGATGCGGTGAGCAACCGGCGTACATCGCAAGACACACACACACATACACAAATCGGAAGTGTTCCCAGGCGTTTCCGCACCGAACGTTTTACGAGCCACGTCGACGAAAGCAATTCAAATGTGCTAACGCGCTCGAGTTTCGGATTTCGTTACGTGATTGTGGTTCAGCGTCCGTTTCGCCGAGATGCCGTGCCAAGTCGGATGGAACAGCGTTTAAAATCTTAATGCACCGAGCTTTCAATGTACTTTCTTAATCGCGAAAACGATCTTGCCCGTCGCGCCCGTATGGGAACTCATCTCCGATCAAAATATTCCCAAGCCCTTTCATCCGAAACACGTTTTACGAGGCAAATCGTCGCGGAGCATTCTAATTGGCCGACGACGTGTTTCGGATTCGTTATGGGAAAGCAGTTAGCGGCATTCGGTATCGTAAATTGCGCGGGCAGACTTAAATCTGGCGTCGTTAAGCGCGACGAAACAAAAACGCGCGGGACACGCTCGCGGGCATACTGGCCGCGCGATGGCGATCACTTCATGCTCGCTACGTTTCTTGCCCAGCGCGAAGGGCAAGCATGTCGTAACAAAAACCGGCCGCACTGATTCACGATCGCAAGGGTTGGAAAAAAATGTTGTTCATGCGTGACGCGCGCGCGAAGAAGGGCCTTTTCAAAGACAGAGGGCGCGGGGGATCCACGAATGAGCTGACAAAGAACGATCCACTCTCATATCTGGCGCGAATCCCGAGAATTCGAACGCGCTGCAGCGGGCTCGCCTGACGAAAGTGTTCCCAGGCGCTTCCGCTCAGAACGTTTTACGAGCCACATCGCCAGATACCATTCTAATGGGTTAACGACGTGTTCCAGATTTCGTTATGCGAGCACACGACTCGGTATCGTGAACCAGTCAGGCCGAGAACGATCAGCGCGGGTTTCGGCAGAGAGAAGGGGACAGGCGATGGAAGCTATTCGAGGGGTGACGCGGGGGGTGAAGATGAGAACGCGGATAGTCGGATTCGTTGATAGCGAGTAGGTGTACGTTCGGCTACCAATCAAGCGGCCCCGAAACCTCATCGGTTTTTTCCTCTTGCGCTTCCCCCATTCCACCATTCCCCGCCGTCCACCTCCTTCTCCCCCGCCCCCCACCCCACCCCACCCTACCCTACCACCCGCCGATCCGATCGTCCGTCCTCCCCCTACCCGCTCGCCCTCCTCGCTCACCCTCTTCCGCTTCTCTCTTTCTCGCTTCGCCCTCTCCCTGCCCCCCTCTCTCCCTCCCACACACATCCACCCCGCCATCGGTGCACCCTCATACCCGGCAATGTTCCATTTTTTCGCCCGGCTATCCCGCAACTCGAACTCGCGATGCAATTATAATCCAGCTTTATGAAAAAAGAGGAAGGAAAAAAAATGCATCGCAAATGTGATTGAGCACCGATACGGTGGCGAGATTGGGCGATGGTGGGAGGGGCGGGTGGAACGGGCGGCGCGCGGAGGGGGTGGCCGCGGGGTTTAGGCGGGCGGAGGGGGTCCGTAGAGGTGCAGAGGGGACGCGGGAGGTGGCGAGGCGAGCCATATACGGGATGGCGGGGGAGGGGGGGTGAGGGATTGGTCAAAGCGCTCGGTTGCCGGTGCTGATAAAAAATTACACCCGAAAAAAGTATCGCCATCACCCCCGTGCCTCCGCACCCTCGCGCGCTCGCCACCCGCTCTCGCTCACTGAGGCCGGCCCCAAACGCCACCCGTTCCCACCCACCGGGCTTTCCTCTCCCACCCTCCCCCACCCCCGCTCGACAAGCTCGCCAAACCTCGGGTATACATTATTCCTGCCGGCCAACCCCTTTGCACGGCGGAACACTGAAAATTGTTCGGAAACAAATTCGCCTCCGATCGCCTCTTCCCTCCCTCCCTCCCACCCTCCCTCAGACCAACGTACTCCTCCACGCTCCCTTTATCATGACGCGATGCTCAGCGGGTTATAGATGCGCTTTCGACGCTACGCTCCGAACGAAGCGGTAGGATACGATACGATACGATACGATACGATACGATACGTTTCGACAACACGCTCCAGCGTTTACGCGTCGAAGCTAGTCTTCCACCGTTAAGAAGCATTTGTGTGCTCTACGCTCTCGATCGATGTCACGAATTATTCGTGTCGGTCTCCTACGGTCAGCCTACCGTCAACTTTCCCTCCCCTTCCCTTTCCATGCCTGTCACGGTGAGATATTGAATTTTCTGTTCATTTGCGTGCTGTCGGTGCACGTTATAAAAGGCTCGTAATAATAGAGTCCTTATCACGGTGTAATTGGCGACAAGGTGGTTATTCGGTAAATTTATGGTAGACCGTGGGTCGTACGCCCGGCCCCGACGAAAATTCGACGCTAAGTTCAAACAAGTAGGGACTCAGGATGTAAAAGGGCGGGCGATCAAGGGCTTACAGGACATCGTATGAATTTTTAAACGAATCGGTGCCGGCACTGGAACGTGATTTCGTGCCAAATTTGCTTCCAATCGTCCGAGCGGCCAGCAGTCGAGCAGTCCCAATCCCGCTCGCAATTTTCTACGGACGTAGCGGCATTAGTCGCGCGATTGATGCCGTTCGGTATAAATTTGCTTCCTTGTGAAAAAATTATGAAAGGGAGCGCGGTGGTCGTGGCTGTCATTCGACTACCGTTACTCCATTAGCAGCTCGTAACGAGTGCCGCTCTTGTTTGTATGTTGTTCAGCAAATATACGGACAACTAGGGTGTCACGCGAGTTCCCGTGAAATCGTCTTTTTCACCTCAATTTTCAATCCCACCAACTGTCTGTGTCCGCCTCAACGCCTCCAAAACGCCCTCCAGTAGTCTCATCGAGGGACCTATCTTACGACCGAACAAAGATCATTCGAAACTCGAGTGGTCTCGTTTACCAGCACGTAATCGAGATTATGGTTAATACAAGCTGCGCGGACGCGCGATTATTTTCGTCACCCGCTACCGACATTATCTCGCCCCGTTTCGTTTACTAATTAGTAACGCGATATCACGAGTACTTTTTGCGGACCTCAATGAGAAAGGAAACGACTGCGCTCCCAAGACTTTTCGCCAGCTTTATTCCGACCGTGCAATTGTTCCCCAGATTTCTCTGCCGCGTTCTGGCGAGATTGAAATTTCGTTGCATCGCGCCTCGAAGAGGAGAGAGCGAGAAAAGAAATGCGCGACTGCTGCGAAACGTGTAAATAAAGTACACGCTAGTTTTCCCTTTTTAATTGTGACCAGCATGACAATACCTCGCTTCGCGCATTCTCGCACCTTAAACATTAGCAGTAGGAAAATCCTCAGTAATAGGGCGATTAAAATAAATTATGTTTATCCGTAACGCGGCAGGTCGGTGCATTAACTCAGTGTCCGCTGATCGTTAATGACTTCGTACTATGTACACGTGTACCTACGTAGTACGTATCCGACTTGGGCGATAATGCGTGCGAAACAAAACACTGAGTTATGGCGCCTGACCTTGTCACCGTATATTATGTGATAATGCATTACACCCATTCATGTTCACCTTTTGTCGGAAAGGAGGAAATTCCGACTGACGAGGTTCTCAGAAGTCGACGACATAATTAGCAAACCGCATTGCAAAGTGTCGTGTCTAAACTTATACGTGTCATCGGTGTCACGTAATAAAAATGTTTTGCACCCGGAGGCTCTTTATCTGCATCATCTCGGAAAATTTTCTTAAATCATCGCCACGTAGATAAGTCCGCGAAACGATGCGTAAGCCGTATGAATAATGAGGTCGATAATTGAATTAACGGCGTGACTCGCTTTGGCGCGAGCATCGATCGCTGCTGCGGCCGTTACGTTTTCTCAATTACATTGTACGCCTTTTCTCAATGCTGCGCGGCCTTGAACTGGCACATTCGCCGTACAGGCGGTCCCAAGAATTCCGCATTGAAGTCTCGGCCGAGTTTTCGAGGCGCGTTCGGGTTTGCGTCGTTCGCGTGAACGCTTTAGCGTCGATGAAGAGGCAACGCGATACAGGACGTTATGCGGAAATAACACGTGTCACGGTTGTGTGCAAATTGCGCGCGGCGGAAAGTATATGTACGTGCGGCAAAACGAAGCTTACATGCTTCCCGCTGCTCGCCTTGTACAACAACGGCGTAGCGGGCTCGCGGTAATTGTAATAATTGTTATTATTCGGTGTATAATTAACGCCGCGGCACGAGCTGCCGCCGTTGAGGGTCTAGAGCGAAAAGTTTAAGCATGGTGCCCGGGGGCCATTTGCATAATTAATTAAAGAAGGAGTCGAGTTTTCAACAGATTTTCATGCCATGCCTTCGCCATACCGAGGAGCCCGACGATACTCTTTCCAGCTTCTTCTCTCACTCTCTCTCTTGCATCGCCTCTTTTTCCCCCCATCTTATTCCCTTTCGCCCTTGCGCCATCACATTTACGGCCTTCTTCGAGAATTTTCTCTCCTACTCGCTTCCTTGCCACTGTCCTGCGGCAGTTGAACGAGTAATCGCGCGGTTGCGAATTCCTTTATTTCCCGCGGTAAGAAGCGAGTCGAGGTGCGACATTTTTAGGCTCCCTCTCTCTCTCTCCTTCCTTCCCCCAAAAGCGGTATTTCGAGAACAGCAGTGGAACGGACCGTTGACTGTGAATACGACGCCGACGCCGACGACGAACGCGATGCCGATGGGAACCTAATCCTATATTTTTCCATTGATTCGTCCACTGTTCGTACCAGAGTCGAGAGCGGTAAGAGGGAGGAACGAGACGTGGACGTTGGGGTTGAGGAGACGAGGGGGCAAATGTAATTAATTATCCCAGTAATGACTCTGACTGATGAGCGGCTGGACAAGTCCAGCCAGGTCGAAATAGCGTAGAAGTGGTGACGGCTTGGAACGAACGCTCGGACGGATTCATCGACCGAGAACTTTTTTACGAGACAGCATTATTGCCGCCGATTAATCTCCGTATCGTTGAAATATACGTCCGTGTACGGATGCATATGGATTCTCCGATTCGGATGGAAGCGTCTTCAATTCTCTGCTTCGTTTCTTACACCTACGTCCGCCGCACTCGTTTCGATTCTGCAGTGCAATCGACGAAAGTTGATTCTGTACCAATATGGAGCATGAACAGGATTGCAGTGGACGCGGAATCTAATTACTCGTCATAATTGTCAAAATTTAGATTGCTGTTGCGGAGATATGAGAAAATTTGACAAACGTAATAACGCCGAAGGAAATATTGTGCACGGTCGAAGTAAATGGGAACTATTTAGTTTGGGGTAATTTGTTTCGTGGATCGATCTTCGTGTTCGCGGCTCGTTTGTACCTGTTCCTGAACACCACGGCGGGGAGACAACGAGAGGTACGAAGAGGGGCTGTGCATGACAAGGTAGATTTATTTTTTTCACACCCCACGCCAGGACTCACCAGGGGCTGGACGAGGTGTTTTAATATTTTAATAGGACGGCGGAATGGCCGGTTTCGTGACTTGGCGTTTTATAATGATATTCTCCCCGCGTTTCGTTCGTAGTAGCAGGAGAAAATCAACGGCTTGGAATAACCCATTTCGTTGCCAACTCGTTCTATTCTCCTAAAATAACAAGATCTCCTTTTATAACTTCGCTCGATCGGCGTCAGGAGAGATTCGTGCTTCCTCACTTCTGATGTGCGATGACTCATTAATGAGGTACGCGCTACGGAGATGCGAAATTTTAGACCTGCATCCTATTTATCTCGACTTTGTTATGGGAGCAGGTGGAAACGAATAATTACACGCGACGTACGAACCGATCTCCAATTTGCATTGTAATTTGCCGGAGTCCCGGCGATTGGAGGGTCCGACTTTTCGTTGCACTTTTCGTTACGGAGTGATCGCATATCGGCCGAGTGTCCCCCCCTCGTAAAACGCTTTACGGCTTTCTCCGCCTTCACACGCTCCTCTACCTCGAGACGAACCTATTACGGCATTATTTCTTCGTATCATCGTTTCCAGTAACCGCGGCGGCACGCGTGAACACTTCTCTCCCTTCCTCCATTCGCTCTGTCTCTCCCGGCATTTCGGTCCTCGTGATTCCAGCTGAATCATTCCACTCGATCGGGCAGGATCGTTTCTTACAA